>CM028133.1:2400000-3000000 GCA_016271365.2 Neoceratodus forsteri
AATGAAATACCACCTCAGATTAAATATGTACCCACTTAAAAGTTCATTTTCAACTGAAACATTGACATATTTTAAAGGACTAGTGCTTTTTATCCATGTGTTGTAACATTTGTATTTATAAATTTAATCTGAAGTGAAGTTGTTTAATTTCTAATCATTGTATTCTACTGTAATGTATTGTATTGTATTATATCTTATGTAATTTGGACTTCAGGTCATGCCTGAAAAGGAATGTTTTCCAGAGCACTTACCCAATAAACAAATAAATGAAATGAGATCAAGAGTCAAAGTTTGCAGTAGTATAATTATTAAGAAATAATTTTGATAACGAATGACTCAAGTGAATGTTTCTAATATAATAAAAATAGGGGGTAAGGTTGGTTAATTTCAGCTCAAACACAACAATATTAGTCATACACTGCAGAAAACTAGCTCAAAAGGACACCATGAGGCTCCTCTGTCACTTTCAATTACACATATCGGCATCTGTAAACAATAAGAGGTAATGTCTGAATTGCAAACTGAAACTTTTGACACAAATCCAAATTTGTGACTTTTCCTGAGCATGTTCTAAAGCCTTCTGTGGCCTCATTAGTTGAGACATTTGCATGATCTTTGCATCCTTTACAAGTGAATTTTCTCAGCCATTTAACTGCAAGTATTATGTTTAGAAATAATGTCACTACATGCAACTGGGAAGAATAAACCACCCCTTACGCTAAATCTCAGAATACCAACAATGCTATTGGGCCACCAGTGACTACTGAGCTGGCAAGGATATTGCAGCCCAAGGTATGCAATGTTAACATCTTTTTTCTTGTTCAGCATATTCTATTGCATAGGAAAACACCAAAGAAGTAGAGTGGGAGGGGGTGCTCTGTAACCTTATATAGTACATGGGCTATATTAGCCCAATAAATCCCCAATATTGCACATTTATGGAAAGGAATCATATGTTCTGATGTGTGCTAGGAAAAACAGTCTCTCTCTCTGAGACAAGAAACAGAGCCATTTTTCCATAGTAGGTGTCCACCAGTTTTTACATCCACAGTGGATGCACGCACAGCAAACATTTTGTTAGCAGAGTGGCTTTTGAGGGGTGTGACACTGTCAGTCCAATGCATAGTGGTCTGCAAATGGCTCATCAGTGTCACACTAATTATCAGCCAGGCTAATCACGACTCTGTTCTGGCTTGCTGGGCAGAAACTTCATGTAGTTCAAAGGAGAGAGCCTACTGACTCATAGGTCATCTCTTTTCTTTGATCTGCATAACTGCTGCTCAACAAGCACATCTAATTTGTCATGATCAGCCTGCTGAGGTTCAATTACACCCTGCAAAATAGAAAACTGTTGGTGTCTGTTGCTGGTGCAGCCCTTACTGTCCCCCCACCTGACCCTCCCACTCAGCACCGACTACCTCACACCTCCCCAGAAACAACACTGACATTGGAAGGGTCCAATCCCCAGTGTCGCCACCTGAAATAATGAAAACCACCCCATGTCATTTTTATACATAAACTGTATATTACAGTGGCCCGGTAGCGCCACTATATTTAGGATTAAGCAGGCACTTTAATGTTAAAATCCAGTTTGTGCACTTTAATAACTTTGCAACCATTCAGTGATTTGCATGAATGCTTGCACATGCGGTCTCGAAGGGGTAGGTCTCTGGATACGCCAAGTTTCGTTCCAGTGGGCTGTGCAGATTCCAAGATCCAGATAGTGCAAAAAGTGAATTTTTTTGGGGGGAGGTGCTGTTATTCTGCTATCTTTTGGTGACAGCCATTGTGCCAAGACAGTTTGGAATTTTAGTCTGACATTTTCAGAGTGAAAAGGATCTGGCCCACAGATGTGCCTTTTGCTGGTTTGGTGAAAAAATATTAATCCGTTCCAAAGTTATTAATTTTTAAATTGTCAGTACTGAGCATGCTCAGTGAACACATCAAGATAGCTGTATGAAATGAAAAAAATAATCCTTTTTCATTGGGGCCAGTCCTTTTTTGTCAAGGAAATTCATTTTCCATATGGCTATCATTTTCTTTTTACTGTTTAAACTTACAAACATTTAAAGTACATAAAAATACTGTCTTATAAAGAAAACACACCTGCACCTAACTAAATGGGACATGTTTAGCTAGATTCTGGTGTTTGTTTTTAAAATTTTCCAGAAATACATTTTCTGGGCACCCAAAATCCAGGATGCCCATCTTAGAAACATAGAAACATAGAATTTGATGGCAGATAAGGACAGCTTGGCCCACCTAGTCTGCCCATTTCCCCACGGGATAAGCTGCAGAAGCTGTTCATCCACATTCTCTGTACATGTTATTTGCATCACTAGTTGAACTAAATTGCTGGAGGTCACAAGCAATTAATGGAATGAAATTGAATCTCCCAGTCTACAGCCCCCCCTCCCCCCGTCAGCCTTCCATTGGAAATCAAAAGAAATAAAGATTTAACATCAGAGGTTGCCAACTGTTATGGTCTTTTATTATATGGATTGGACAAAATGTTATTTCTAGGTCTATGAGTGCTCCCCTCATATCTCAGAAAACCGAGCCAGTAAAAATCATACCTTATAGTTTAATAACAGTCAAAATCAGAGAGGGGAGTCAACAAGTAGAAACCAACATTTTTATTTTTATTTTATGCATTTTAACTGAATAGCATCTGCTGTGTAACTATATAAATGGATGTGATGATTTGTTTGTGTATTAAGTGGACTAATGATTGTGTAGTTATGTGGATATCGGGATGCTCCAATCATAGGCAACTCAATCCAACAACCACATACTATGATGAAATATTGGTGGCATTTATCAAGTAAAAATATAACTAATTACCACAGGGGTATTTGAGGTGGGTAAGAGTACCATCCCAACATCCTCCCTGATGAAGAGTCTGGTGTAGCCCCCAAGCACCAGGGAATCTGTTCCTAGCTGCCGTTGTCATTTTTTGCAATAAAGGTGATGGAATGTGGTGAAGAAATAAATGACAAAAAAAACAAAACCTTGCACCATCACCTTGGTCTAAAAGTGTTAAGTTCTGCTTTTTTGTGATGTCTATTTACAAAAGCACCAGGATTTGCTGAGAGCGCTGATATCACCCTTAGTATGCTTGGAAGTACAGGAAATATTACAAAAATTAAGCGCTAACAAACGTACTATGTCTGAACATATGCCTGACAAACTGGGAGCAAAGAAAATCAAATCTGAACTTTCTGAACTCAGACCTTCAGCTTGTATATGCTTGGAATATTAGTAATCAGCTGATGGTGAGAGTGGGCCACCGGGAGACATGCATGCCTTTGTTCTTTTGCTTTGCATTATTTTTTGATCTTCAGCAGGAAGAAGGCATTAAAGTGCACCGATGGTATGGAACTATGTCTGACCTCCCATTCCAATTGTCGGCCACCAGTTTGGTGAATTTTTTCTTTATGCCATGCTGCATTGCTTTTATTGGCTAACAGTGGAAGGGGAAGGATACCTCTCTACTGATTGGCTACTTTGTGTGGAGCAAGCAAGCCACTGGGAGGTTTGGATTACTATAACTTTCCTCTCTGCAGTGCCATGGTTTTAGAGGGGAGAGACCTTTAGGAGCTGAGACAATGCAACATAAGAATTTAGAGGAAGACAGTCACTGACAATCCCAAGGGACTGAGTGAGTGAGCACATAGCAGCGTCAGAGGCAGGTGGATATGGATGGTCAGACACCAGCAGGTGCAGCATCCCCCCGAAGTGTTTACTGCACTGCTAAGATGGTATTTCTGGGCTGACTCAAGTAACAGTGAGAAGCAAGGGAAGGAGTGTGGCGTAGGATCCCCACAGTAGGCAGCCAATAACAAGAGCATGATAGCAGGGTAGTGGGCAGATAGTCTCTATTAGTTCAGCTCAAACCTCAGATAGTGCACAGAGGGATGAGTCTCTCTCCAGACTTTATTGGTCACATCCAGAGTTGATCAGAGCCATTGATGCTCATTAATGGTTGTGCCTGCAGCCTTGATTCAAATGTTTAAAAAGCTTCTGCAGTTCTTTGAGGAAGGAGCAGCCTTGCTATCTGATTAGTTTGCAAATCACATCTGGTACTTTGTATGACGGAACTCAAACCCTTCTGATTGAGCTACTAAACCAGACTAGCTCTCACAAAAAGATTTTTTTTTTAAGTGACTAGTTTTCCATTAGCAGGTTATACAGACCTGCCACTAGAGGGATTCTTGGTCTTTCTACACAAATCACTGTACTCAATCATGGGCAATATGGCCTGCATTATCATTCTCAATATCATTATCATTGCCTTTAAAGTGCTAATTTTCGACCCCCTGCTGCACTGCTGGTGCTTGCCATTGCAAAGCGTTTAACCTGCTGTGCTCTGTCTTTTTTCCTCAGAAGAGGACCCTCGCTAAGTGCCCACAGTTGAGCGCCGGGGCCAGTCCCTGCCAGCGGGCGGTCTGCAGCTGCAAGCCGACACTCGGAACCGCCAGACCGGATGGACTGCCAGGGAAAGGTATGGCAAAATCACAATTTTTATGCCTACCTGCCCTTCCCCCTTGTGTAGCCTTTCTGTCAAAACATAAATCACGCCCTTGGGTCTCACTGCCCTGTAGCCTGCTCTATATCCCCTTGTTAGCTACCAAATCAGCAGACTCTCTTTCTGCTCGCTCATGCTGCCCACACTGTTGAGCCAAAGCTTGACCATTGTTTGCCCTTAAATATCACAGTGAGAAATACATACGCTAGGCACCCCCATTGTGTTTTTCTATCCTTCTCCCTCTAATTTATATTCCCTTTTTTTAAACTCTACTCACCGGACAGTAGCTGAATAAGTCGTTTATATTAGCAATCTACTGAGGGCACCACGAAAGACATTTGATATAGTACCTTCTGTATACTAGTTATACTTTTCATAATGGAGGGATTTCTCTGGATTCTGCTAGCTCTATTACTGTATCCTGAGCGCAGTGAAAAAGGATATCTCTCAGAGGATGCCACACAGGGAGATGTATTACATTACTCGACTTACTGCATTACTGCAACAGTCACAAGGGACTGGGTATGTATATATGACCTCCCAGTGCTACAACATAACCCATGGAGCAGTTGCCATGGAGGGACTCAGGCTGATTTACTATCTTATGGGACCTTGCTTCAACTCTGTACAGAAAATTATTCAATGTGCCTGTCTGCAAGACTACTAATCAGTGCTCTAACAAGAGGCCAAAGCTCCATATCTGGATGGCAAACAAAGTGGTATCAGAATAAAAAAAAAGACGGGCAACGGCAAGAATCTTTGACCTATCTCTTGCAGAAACTATGAAACTATTGATACTATTATTAATATGCTCAGGAAATAGAACTTAACCCAGGACCCCCAGAGGTCATCACTGCACCAACAGACTTAGCCAAGATCAAAGGGCTAAGCTTTCTCCATATTAATGTATGCAGTCTGTTAAAGAAGATCACGATGATCCAAGCCTGGGTTAACCATACCCTACCAGATATACTAGTAGTGTCTGAGACATGGCTCAGGCCTGTCACAGCCGACAAAGACATAAACTTACCTAATTATCAAGCATTCAGAGCTGACTGCCAAACTAGGGGTGGGGGCGTAGCGAAATATATAAAGGACAGCCTATCTGTAACCTGCCTCGACTCATTATCCATGGTAAAGGAATTTGAATGCCTATCCCTCAAAGTGGCCCTCTCCCACACCACATCGCTGCAGCTAATTGGCTGCTATAGGCCCCCCTCAGCTGACCTCAAGCTATTATCCCACCTGGGTGACCTAATCAGAAAGGGAACAGAAGAAACTATAATTATAGGAGACCTAAACCTAAACTGGCTCTCAAAGGCAGCTGCACCCTTAATATCATTCTACGATACACATGGGTTTACACAGCTCATAAATGGACCCACCAGAATCAACAAAAAGAATACAAGCAACTGCACATATTAGATGTTATACTAGTGAATAAACTTCACCTTTTCTCGCATGTTGGAGTACTATTCAATGACATCAGTGACCACTGCCTTATTGCGGGAATAAGATCAGCATGCAAGCCGTCATCCCCCACCAAGTTCACAATGAGGAGATCAAAGCAAAAATTCAACATTGAGGCATATCTGGAAGAGATAAACCACTCCACACGATTGCAAGAGTTTTACTTAGTAAACACAGTGGAGCTAGCGTACGAGGTGCTAAATGACATTATTACAGGTGCGCTTAATATCCATGCTCCAATTTCTAAGGTACGCATCAAAAATAAAACCTACCATTGGTTCACTCCTGACCTTAAAGCCACCCTCCTGGACAGAGACAAGTTATGGAAAAAGGCATGAAAAACTAAGATATCAACGGATTGGGAGCTGTTCAAAAAAGCCAGAAATATCTGTACCAGGAAAGTACGAGATGCTAAGGCTGCTTATTATATGTCTGAACTAGATTCCTCCTGCCACAACCCTGCCAAGTTCTGGAACACCATAAAAGACATAACAGGATACGATCCAAGTAACACACTCCCAGCCAAAATATACAATGGCGAGGGAACCATCTCTGATAGACTGGAAGTCCTGGAATCATTCAACAATCACTTTACAACCGCTGGTCTAGCATTCGACACCTCTCCTGCTAACCCGTCGTTCCCAGTTAGGTATCAAGAACACTGAAGCACTGGTAACGAGTCCACCTTCTCCTTCATACCAGCCACCCTGAAGCAGGTGGAAGAATTAATATCACAGCTGGACACCAAAAAAGTGCAGGTACAGACTCCCTTGATCCCTATTTTTAAAAATTGCCATACAAGTATTAGCAGTGCTAATAACACACCTATTTAACCTCTCACTACAACTAGGATCTATTCCATCAATCTGGAAAACAGCCCAAGTTATCCCGTTACTGGAAGCCCATGGACCTCAACAACTACAGGCCAATCTCTATCATCCCTGTGCTATCCAAGCTGCTAGAAAAAATCGTAAGCACCCAACTAAGAGGATATCTTGAAGAGGCTAATCTTTTAAATCCAGCACAATCTGGGTTTAGAACCAACCACAGCACCATCACAGCCCTGGCTAAAGTAACCAATGATTGGCAACTTGAACTGGACAAAAGAGAATTGTGTCTGTGCTGTGTTTTTAGACCTGAGTAAGGCATTCGATACGGTCGACCACGAGCTGCTCCTCTCCTCCCTGAAATCCACAGGACTCAACTCAACCTCCATTAGATGGTTTAATAACTATCTCACGGGAAGGACCCCACAGGTGAAGGCTGAAGGAGACCTATCACCACTCAAATCTCTCCAAATAGGAGATCCCCAAGGATCCATCCTCAGCCCAATCCTATTTGCCATCTATATCAATAGCTTCGACAATAACCTCACCAAAGCCACTGTACACCTGTTTGCAGATGATACAGTATTGTATGTCACTCACCTCTCTCCCATAGCAGCATGCATAGAGCTACAAGCAGAATTCAACCTATTACAACACCAACTACTGGAAAAAAAAACTCCTGCTAAATGCAAAAAAAACAAAGGCAATGTTTTGTGCTCCCCCCAAACACAAGCCGGACACTCCTTCCCAAACAATCTCCCCCACATATCCACTGTCCTTGGTGAAAATCTTGAATATGTTACAAAATTCAAATATCTGGGGGTCTGGGAAGACAGTAGACTAGACTACTTAGATCATCTGGAAGATCTGCTAAAAAAACTCAGTCAGAGGCTAGGGCTCTATTACAGAATAAAGCACTTTCTCACAAGTGATTCTAAAAAGAAGCTGGTCCAGGCCACATTTCTATCAGTATTAGATTATGCAGATTTCCTATATGGTCGTTGCCCCCCAACTCATATCTGAGAAAACTGGACACACTTTACCATAGAGCCTTGAGGTTTATTACAGATCTTCCTCTCAGCACTCACCACTGCTCGCTTTATGCTGCAGTTCAATGGACCTCGCTCCAATTTAGAAGAGACAGGAATGCCACACTATGGACTTATAGAGCGATATCAAAGATGCTACCAAATTACATCTCAGACTGCTTCACACAAATCACGTCAAGTAAATATGCCTAAAGTCTAAACTTCATCATGCTTAAAGTGCCCAAATTCAATTCTCGATATGGTAGATCTGCTATCAGCTATGTCTTATCTGCCTTATGGAATACGATGCAGAAGACCCTGAAAGTGAACAGATACATCTCATTTACATCCTTTAAATATCTGTATTCGAGGCTTATAAAGAAAAATGTAATTGTTTCCACAAACAGTAGAGTATTCCTAATCTTATCCATCTCCCTCCCAGATAGCCAACTCACAGAAGGTATCCACCCTTACTAAGAGTCACCACCCCTCACACTCCATGCACCCTCCTTTCCATCCACCTCTCCCTTAATCCCTTGTCATATATCATAGCCCTATACCCTGTTATACAAACCCCGTGCAGCCCTCCTGCCCTCTTCATAAGGCCCACAGTTTATCCATTCACAGTATGAGGCCCCACCATCTTCCTCTTCCCCCACCAGCCAGGCACACCACTTCCCCTCCCTTCCCTCTTTATTACCACGACACCTGAATTTAATGTATAGTCTGACTAGAATGTATCCTTAGACTGTGTGTATACTGAATATTCTATGTAGTATCCTAGAGTGTGTGTATATTGAATATTTTTTTTATGTATCTATGTTAATTGAACCTTGACCTTACCAGGTCCATCTTGCAAATGAGCTGTGCTCAATGATGTTCACCTGGATAAATAAAGATTTGGTTGATTGATTTGTTTTCAGTGCCCATAATATAATATAATGTCACTAAGAATATTATATGTATTTGCACTAGAGCTGATTGAGCTGCAAGGGCTAACCCCTACAAGCTCAGACTGTTTACAGCATTTCAGGATATTGCAATTATGAGATTTTGTCTCCCGTAAAAAAAAAAAAAGAAACAATCTGACCTCTACCAGCCAGACCGCACATAGAACACCTACCATCCCACACATCACCCTGCCCCCCCCCCACACACACATCCTGACTCACCTGGACATGTGCGGTTACACCACTATAATTAGGGTTGAGCATGGGGTTCTATGTTAAATCCCAGATTTTGTACTTTAATAACTATGCAAACTTTCAAACTAGATTTGTATGAAATTTTGCATGTTTGGTCTCATGGGGTAGATTTCTTGAAATGTCAAGTATTGTTCCTTTTGGATATGCAGATTCTGGGTTGTGGATAGTGAAAAAATTTAAATAATCACTGTTTTTTTGCTATTTTTTGTCATCACCTTGAGTCCAGATAGTTCAGAATTTTGGCCTGACATTTTCAGGGTTGAAAGGGCTTGGCCCACAGATGTGCTTTTCATTGGATTGGTGAACAAATCATAATCCATTCCAAAGTTATTACGTTTTAAAATGTTGGTTCTGAGCATGCTCAGTAGGCACTTCAGGATAGCTGCTAGAAATGAAAAAATAATTTGGTCAATATGGAGCCAAATCTTTTTCGTGAGGAAAAAAAAATTTTTGTGTGCCGCCATTTCTGTACTTCATTTTGGTAAAAACTACTCGCAAATGTTTTTTTTTTTTAATTTTCACATCCTTTTTGTTGACTGCTTCTACTTGTTTTGTACGACCTTTTTCGTTCATACGAAAAAGGATGCCATCATATGAAAAATGATGTTGGACTTTTTTTTTTTTTTACACATTTACATTTTAACAAGCCATAAACCACTTAATATTTACACTTAAAGGACGCTGTATATGATTGATTGATAATTTAGTTCTATACAGGCACAAACATTAAGGAATAAAATCCCTATTTATAAAGAATGCCCTGTTTAATACTTAATACACACAAGTGAACAAACACTTATATAAAATATTGTACAAGAACACATAACAGTGCAGAGTAAAAAATATTGTTAATGCTGTACATAGATTTAATAAAGACTTCCTCAGTGCTGTCTGAAACTCCTTAACAGAGTTTTTTGTCCTTATTACAACCTTTGCCTTGTTCTAGGACTGTGCTAAATTAGCTTGCAGCATTGCCTCTCCAAACCTATTACAAATTTGGGGATATAACAAATCCAATGCATATTTTCTTAAATTATATTTTGTATCTGTATCAAATGTCACTAATCACCATAATGGATGGGCTGTTTTGGATTTTATTATTTTAATGCTCCAAGATAACCAATTGTATTACCTCTTCTCCCTTGGCCCTAACCAATCCAAGTCATGGTTTACTTTACAGTGACAAACTCCTAATTAACTACAGTTAGTGAAACATGCAAGTCTGTAATAAGCCTTATCCAGTATTTTCAATAATGATATATTCGCATTCCTGAATATCAACTCCCTATATTCCAATACAGGAACTAGCAGCTGTTGAGTTAATTTCTTTCTGACATTTTTTGTTAAACTAGATATTCTCCTTAAAGTCCCCAACCATTGGTTAATTTTCATCAAAACTGATTCTATGTGTTCTTTATAACATGGTTTCCTACCAACTAGGACCCCCAAGTATTTATAGCAGTTTGTGTCTGTTACCTTCTGTCCATTATTGAAGTTAATATTCAGAACCCTATCCAGAGCTTTACTTTTCTCTGTCGAGAAATAAATGCTTTGAGTTTTTTTATTGTTTAGTAATAATCCTGAATCCACAAACCATGTTTCCATTTTGGACACGTCCAACTGTAATTAGTTTTCCAGGGAGGTGTGACTGTCCATGGATGCCACCAGTACAGTGTCATCTGAGTATAGCTGCACCTCACTGTTGTTCAGTGCACTGGGCAACCTATTGGCAATAATATATATGCAAAGGGACCAGAATAGAGCCCTGTGGGACCCCTCTTTTTATAGTTCTGAAAGATGGTAAATTAGACCCTAGAGACACACATTACTTTCTTCTTACTAGGTATGACTTGGACCCATCCAGAGGTTCTGCATGAATTCCCAGTTCATATAACCTTTGAAACAGGATTTGAGGATTCACTAAATCAAAGGCTTTATTGAGGTCCACAAACACAGCCCCATTGTCCAATCCCAAGTTCATGGATGTTGACACCAAGTTATTTACATCCACTAGGGCTGTGTCCATGGACCTCCCGGCCCGGAAGCCATGTTGATTATCAGTCAGTGTATTATACTGTTCTAAATACTGACTGTGTTGCCTGTGCACTGATTTTTCCAGGATTTTCAATAAGATTGGTAACAATGCTATAGGGATTTAGTTGATGTCTGTCAATGGGTCCCTTCCCTTAAAGATATGAACAATTGTACCCATCTTCCATGGTTCAGGAAATATGGAAGAACACAAACTCCAGCTTAATACGTAGGCCATTGTAGGTGCTAAAATGTCTGCCCCCCCAAGTTCAAAAATCTAGCCTCCATTATATCCACATCACCAGCCTTGTTCACTTTCAGAAATCTTAATTCTTTCTCAGCTTCTTTAACCATTATAGCCCTAAATCTGAAAGTGGGTCTGTTTCTCTCTGCTTCAGTCTCTCCTACTATTTCTGAAAGGGAAGTATCAGGGTTTCTACATTCAGTGTCCTTTAACCCCAAGTCTGGCAAATCTGTAAAATAATTGTTAAAGTGTCAGCAACTCTGGATTGATCACTTATTACTACATTACCCTGAACCAAATTAATAGGGGCCCTTGCACCATCAGGGTTTTGTAATCTGCTTACTTGTGTCAGAAATGGTCTACAGTCCTTGGCTTGGTCTATACTGTTTTTTTTTTTTTTTTATAATATTGTCTCTTAGCTATTTTGATCGTTTTTATATATTTATTTCTCCATAACTTAAAATGTGTCCAGTCCTCTTCTTTCTTGGTTTTCCTACCTTTTTTCCATAATCTTTTTTTATTATGATAAGAGTCTTAATTTTGTCAGAGGTCCAAGGCAGATGCTTTTTCCTATTTGTTTTTGGGCTTCTGAAGCATGTAAATTCGATATTGAAATCATAGTATTGGTAAAATCTTGCACTGCTAGTTCCAGTTCAGGTATTAAAGTTATTCTGTCCCATCTAACTTTTTTAAGACTACAGCTAAATGCTTCCACGCTAAAATGTTTCATGATAATTCCCCAATTGAGCAAAGATTTTGTGCTATGAATTGGATTCTTATCCAAAGAAAACACAAAGGGAGTCACAGAGCCTGCAGGCTGTGTCCATACACCACTGAGGCAATAATGGGAGACTAAACAGAGGAGAGAGACAAGAAGATGTTTAGGACTGTGACTCTACTGAGCATCAGGCTGGCTATGCTATGCCACCAGAGATATACCCACCAACAGGGTGGCACCACCCAAGGGCATGGCAGACAGCAGGAATATAGACACAGGCAGCAGAGGCACACCAGCATCTGGATGGCAGACACAATGTTGTTGCACAGTGGTAAAGTCAGGCATGTGTAAAGTGGACGGTGGATTGGTCTGAATGCCACCAGAGAGCCATAGGAAGTACAGTGTGTACACACTGGAGTGACAAGGCCCCTGACAGCACATGCCACATGACACATATGGACGTCCATCATGTGGGACAGTGACATTTGAAATGGTGCCAACAACACCATGGATGTGGTGGCAGATGGACAAATGCTGTCAAGGGGTTTGAGGACATCTCTAGGTGTCCAAACCAAAGTACCATGGGACACCCTAAGGGAGGGCACAACAGAAGGATACTCCTGACACCTTTTCACAGTGGTCCACATGCCCCATGGACCCATGCCTTGGCCAGGCTAAGCACGGTGGCAGCACAGTACATGTGGTACATGCCCCCTGGGAATGGGCACAGAGACTGGTATGCCCAATATGACCAGGCCCTGGGCATGATGGTAGAGGGCACCATGCCATGTTTACACCTATGCAGTTGTCTGTGGCACATCACAGGGCTGGTGCAATGCACATGACATTACCAGATTGTACACATGACACATGTCATGGGGTGCAATGCCATCTCACAGCACATATCTGTCTCTGCCTCAGTAATGTATTTCTTTCTCCAGTGTCTCTCTTCTCTCTGAGTCCTTCTTACACTCTGTATCATTTGTGCCTCAGCCATGGTGGTGTCTCAGCATCCTGGCATTGCCTGCAAGGCTGCTGCCACATTCACCATTTATATGGCACACAGTGCATCCTTGTGTCAAAGGTCACATCTCTGGTGCAAGGGGCACTTCTTTGTGAATGCTGTACATGCCACACAGCACAGTGTGCTTTGACGCAGTCTGTATTTTGCACAATTTGTGTCTGTCTAAGGCTTCTTTGAGAATCAGGCCCAGGAAGTTTAACAAGTATAACTCCCTTTTGTCCCCTGGTGTCTAGTGGCACTCTCCACCCTCTGATCACCATCCCCGTTATATGTTTTTCTTTCCCTGGTGCCTAGTAGCAGCTACCACCCTCTAATTGCCAACCACAAAATATTCTTGTCTTTCCCTGGTGTCTAGAGGTACCTCACCTCTGACCACCATCCCCTAAAGGTTTCCTTTTTCCCCACCCTCTAATCACCATCCCTATAATGTTTTTTTTTTTTTATTTCACTGGTATCTAGTGGCACCCCCACCCTCTGATTGTCGTTTCCATAAAAAAATGTTTCTGGTCTCTAGTGGCACCCCACCCTCAATCAACATCCCCATATTAATTATAACCTGTAATAAAAAACCATCCCTTGATGTCTTTTTCTTTTGTTTACACCTGTAAAAAAGCAATCTCTCCAATCCAACCTCCCCACCCTGACCTCCCACAGAGCACCCACCACTCCGCACCACCCCACACACACCCTCACTCACCTGAACTGGTCCCAGAGTGAAGATCCACTCTTTGGTTGAACACACATCTTGCTGTTGGAAGCACTGACTAAGGTAAGTGCTGTTGGATATATTTCAATGGGGTTTTGAACTTTAATGCATAACTTTGTCATTCTTGCATATTATGACCCCAAATGTTCAACATGGCCTTTTTTGGGACCCCACTTCATGAACACTGCTGGTAGAATTTTGCAAATCAAGTCTGAAAGGCAATTTTGCAGTCAAATGGTGAAATCACCTTTCAGACAGGATTTGAAAATGTTCACTACCCTTGTTCATGAGGTGGGGTCATAAGACATCTTTGTTGAAAATGTGGGGTCAAGATATGTCAAAATGGTAAAGTTATGTGCATTCACTGAAATTTTGGAACATCACTCGTAACTTTGGTAATTTTAAATATTTTGACCCCAGATTTTCAACATAGCCATTTTTTACATCGGCTTTTGACTATGACAGCTATCATTTTCAAATCTGGTCTAAACTGTGTTTTTCTCACCTATGGTGCAGAATGAGGTTGTGGTGGCACAGAATAACTTTTGTGCAGGGCTTTGAACATTTTCAGTACTGGGTTCATATGATGGGGTAATAAGAAGGCTATGCTGAGATTTGGTTGCTGTTTTGCTACAAATGCAAGATCAACATACATTTATTTGTTTGTTCAGTTATTTATTTATGACATTGTTAACCGGGTAGGGTGTACTGATCCAAAGGACCGTTTACAGGCATGACCCGGGCCAAAAGGCACGAGCAGATAATGATTACAAAATGATAATGTAAGATACAACAATAATTGGTAACATCAATGTACAATTTAATAGGCACAGGCAGTCACAGTAGTGTATGAAAGTACAAATCAGCATTCCTGGGCCAAGATGTAATAGTATTTCTTACTATTTGGATTGTCTTGTCTTAGAGTGCCCCCCTTCTTCACCTAATATTGTCTCATTCATATCTCCACTGTTTACATAATCCATAGCCATTTACCTAGTGTTGACTTTCATTGTATACTGTAATGTGTCAAGTTACCTCTTCTCGATGTGGAATCTTTGTAAATGAGCTTGTAGCTCATCAGTTGTAATACAAGATTTCAATACATAAATAAAAGATGGCACTAGCAGCACACAAAGTGGCAGAGAGATCAATGTGTAGCTGCAATAAAAAATAGCAAACAAGTAACAAGCAAGGCAATAACAAATAAAATGACAACAAGTAGAAATACAATTTGATACACAAGGTGGGGTGGAAAGAATAAAAAGGGACTTGGCAAGGTTGGAAGAATGGTCAAATATGTGGCAGCTCAGATTCAATGCAAAGAAGTGCAAGGTAATACATCTGGGAACAAAAACCCAGGGGAAGAGTATACAATGGGGGGTGAGTTAATAACAACAACAAAAATCAAAAGAGACCTAGGAGTAATTATATCAGATGACCTAAAGGTGGGCAAGCAATGTGAAAAGGCAGTAAGGAGGGCTAGGAGGATACTGGGATGCATAGGGAGAGGCATCAACAGTAGAAAACAGGAAGTTGTTATCCCTCTGTACAGACAGTTAGTGAGACCCCATCTGGAGTACTGCGTGCAATTCTAGAGACCCCATCTCCACAAAGACATAGACAGAGTGGAGGCTGTTCAGAGGAGGGCAACCAAAATAGTGCAGGGTCTGCACCAGAAGACATTCGAGGAGTGACTAAAGCAGCTTAATATGTATACCCTTGAGGAATGGAGGGGGGGGATATGATTGAAATTTTCAAGTATCTCAAGGGAATTAACAAAGTACAAGAGGGTAGTATCTTTCAGAAGAAGAGATGTGCAAGAACAAGGGGGCACAATTTGAAGATAGAGGGGGGACGGCTCAGAGGTAATGTTAGAAAGTATTTTTTCACAGAGAGGGTTGTGGATGCATGGAACAGCCTTCCTGAGGAGGTCGTGGGGGATAAAACTGTGGGAGAATTCAAGAATGCAAGGGACAGACATAAGGCAATTCTTGTGGGGGGAGTAGGAGGAAATAGGCTGTTGGTTAACTAGGATCTTCAGCTTAACCAGTAGGTAGAGAAATGGGCAGACTAGGTGGGCCAAGCAGTCCTTATCTGCCATCAAATTCTATGTTTCTATGTTTCTAAGGGTTCAAGCAGAGGTAACAATAAGTCAGTTTTGAACAAATGTGAGAAATATGTACACTTAAAGCAACAATATGTCGAGGAAATTACTACAATAACCACCCTCCTCAAGTCACGTCCTGGCTACCTAAAGACCAGAGCAAGATCAGGCAATGGAGGTTAGTGAAATCAGGTCAGAGGAGAGATATAAGGATGGGTGTTACCTGAGCAGACAGGTGCAGGTGTCCTTAGTGAGGAGCCAGGATTTATAGTCACGTTTAAAGGTGAGATGTTTGTCAGTAGATCTGAGGGGGGCAGGCAGTCTGTTCCAAAGAAGGGGGGCAACAGCCAATGAGGCTTTACTCCCCATAGTACTGGCAGTTCATGAAGTCATCAGGAGAGGGACAAGGGAGGAATGGAGATGCCTTGGCATGCCTTGGTATGATGTGGCGTGATACATGTACCCCTATATGGAGGGAGGGGAGTGCAGGCCCTATCAGGCAACTGAGGATACAATTATACTATCTCAAAAAGTAAGGAAAATTATTGCAAAAACCTGCATTAATGCAACATTTAGGGTTCAGACTAATGTGACAAATCTAGGTGTCAGAGCGTGTGGTAATAAATGTCAGATGAGGCAAATTTACAGGTTGAACACACCGTGGTGTGATATTTATTTTTCAAAAGTTCAAAAAATAATAAATGTAAACAATAAAAATTGCAAAGAAAATCATTACTTAACATCAGTAGTTTCTCCCATAATACAGTCCTGGATCTTAGAGCTCCTAAGACCCTTCCCATCTGCATTCAACACCTTGTCTACAATAGCAATAGAACCTCTGTTCTCTCTTTCTCTCAGGGCTGAGCCCCTCTGGGTTGAACTCTACTAGACTGAACTGAAGTAAACTCTATGCAAAGATTTTTATATCTTTTTGGTAGGGTCACCTGACTGAGCCCTTACATGTCTAGACATGTTTCAAAACCAAGGGAGGAGGGGGTTTCCCAGTTCACTTAAAGGTACAGTGTATATCTCCACATATATTGACTCTCTGTATCTCTGATCCACAGTGACTAAGCTCTTTTATACATAGAACCTTATACAGTAACAGGTTTATAGTGTTAATTTATGAATTACCTTAAGGATTTCTTATAACTGTACTAATCATGAAATAATTATTGTTTTATATGGCTTCAAATCAGTTTTCTTTAAAAAGGCTTTATTAACTGTGTTCATTCCTGCTATTTTAGATAGCCTTCATGCTTTTTTATACAAAATGCACTTATGCACTTTACACAACACGTCTCTGGGTGTTTGGCACCATTCCTGGGGCTGGATGGATGGAAATGGAAAAAGAATGAAAGGAGAGAACTAGTAAGAAGTGTAGTAGGGACAGTAAAGAGCTACAGTAGGTGGCCAACCAAGGGTAGGGGGGAAAAAGAAGAAAAGCATTAACTGTAGCTAGGAAATAAGGATACAGAAAAGTGGTCCATCTGTCACAGCCAATGGTGTAGTCTAACTCTGCCATAGTAGGGCAATATGTTTTTAGGGCTTCCAACCCTAAAACCCCACCACCACCCCTGAAGCAAATCAGAGGTGCAGTCTTTCTTGGGGTTCTCAACCCTAAAGCTTACTCCACTACAGTAGCAAGAAAGCTCACATGTGATGGACACAGGTGTGTATGTTTCAGTTATGTATAGAATGGGATGAGCTTTGGGGTTGAGAACCCCAAGAAAGAGTGCATCCCTGATTTGCTTCAGTGGTGGGGTGGGCTTTTAGGGTTGGAAACCTTAAAACCACATTTTCCTTCTTTTCTCACTTTAGACTGAATCCTGAATATTGCAGTAACACAGGCTTTTGCAAAGCTATAGATATAGATGTATCTATCTATATATATATAGAGAGAAAGAGATAGAGGTAAAGAGACAGTGAGAGAGAGAGAGAGAGAGAGAGACAGAGAGAGATAAATTGCAAAAAAAAACATTGTTAATGCACTAGTTTGGGTTAAAGTGACAAAAGTAGGTAAATATGGCATTAGGGTTTCCAAACCTAACACCACCCTCCCAGAAGCACAGCAGGTGTCATGTGGGCCTTGGGATTTTCCAGCCTAATGTCACCCCTTTCTCATACAGTGTACACATCTGACCTTATTTACAAAGGAATGGGGTGAGCATCAGGCTTGAGAGCCCCAATGCACACCCAACACCTGCTGTGCTGCCTGGAGGGGGTGGTTGGGTGTTAGGGTTAGAAACCCTAACTCCACATTTCCCTACTTTTGTTGCTTTGACCCTAACTTGTGCATTAATAACTTTTTTGCAATTTCCTTACTTTATGAAACTGTATAATCATATCCTTATTTTGATCCTCAAGTCTTAACATAGCCATTTCTTCACAACACCTCATAAATGTATCAGCTGTCATTTTGCAAATCCTGGCCAAAATGTTTTCTCACTCTTGTGGTGCAAAATCACCTTTTGGGCAGCATTTGAAAAATTTCTCCACCCTTGTTCATGAGGTGGGCTCATAAAAAGGCTATGTGGGGTCATAAGAAGACTATGTTGGAACTTTGGGGTTAGAATATTAGAAAACAACAAAGTTATGAGTTTATGTTGCAATTTTTCAATGCACACTCATAACTATGGAAATTTTCAATATTTTGACTTCAGATTTTCAACATAACCATTTTTTAGCACCATCTCATGAATGTGACAACTGTCATTTCTCAAATCCTAACCAAAATGTGTTTTAACACTTGTGGCACAAAAATGATGTTTCAGCCATTGTTTTATAAATGACACCTGTCATGCTCAGAAGAAGTGATCATAAAAAGTTGATGTTGAAAATTTGGGGTAAAAATGTGAAAAAACAATTAAGTTATGAGGAAACAAAATGTTCCAACATTTACTCATAACTTTAGTTTTTGCAGCTTTTGGCCACTAATGTTCGACATACCCCTTGTATTCCTCTTGAACATGGCAGGTATCATTTTCCAAATCCCTTCCAAAACATGTTTCCACAGTCACACAGCAAAATCACCTTTCAGATTGGATATTAAAAGTTCCACATGTCTTAATCATAACTTCAGGTCACAAAAAGATTGTTGGACATTTGGGGTCAAAATGTGGGAGCCCACTTAAAAGCAAGATATTGCCTCTCAGCTGCCCTATCCTGGCTTAATTACAATCTAACAACATGCCAAAGCAGAACACCACCGAAAAATGATATATTACATCTCATCTGCTATATCCTGGTTAAATCTATAATAAACATTTGTAGAAGCAAGACCTTGCACAACAGCAATACCGGTGGTGAACATTCGGCATTGACAAATGCTTATTTATTTAGTCATTTAAGGACTGAATATAGTGCTTGTGAACTAAGGGACTGGTAATGCTAGAAACAGGATGCTTGGGTTTATTACTGGATCAGGTACAGTGCAAACAAGTGAAGTGCAAGCATGTAATGAAACTGCTATGTTAATGCAGCTCAGGGCTGGCAGTATAGCCTAGAGGTTAGAGTAACGAGCTTTGAATGAGTTTGGTATATCCAGCAAACAGCCCTGGGTTTGATTCCTACAACCTCCACTTGCATAATGTGTGACTCTGAGCAAGTCATTTAACCTTACAATGCTCCCAGGTTGCCCCTGAAATCTGGCATCTGTGCCCAGTGGGATTTACCCGGTTACCAAAGACTAAAATAAAAAAATAAGTGCTGGCATGTAGCAGGGATCACCTTCTGGTTAACAGGGTACTATATTTCAGTCTCTAAGTATTTTGTTTTATTTATTGATGCTTGGTAGCCACAAGAGGCAAATTAAGCCAATGTTCATTTCCATGTGTTACCCAGAGGAAGTATCCTTGGTAAACATATATACTGAGGATGTTTTTTTTCTCCTGAGACAATAACAGTAGACACTGTGCCAGACTATGTTAATTAGATTATGTGAGACAGTTTTACAACTCCTAACTCATGGAGTTGAATGACAAATTTTTCTCTGAAATTGAACAGATCCCTAAAACAGGGTCTCTGATTCATGGATTATAATTTTAGTTGGATGGCCTCTCGCAGATCTGGGAGTTTCTTTAAAGTAAAGAGGCCCCAAGTAGCACATTTTGTGCTAGGCAGTGGGGTGTTTTGGATTCTGTGTGTTACATACTGTTGTAATATAGAGTGATTAAAATCAATGACTATGCAGATTGTTTCACATTTTATCCCTACAGCCAACTCTTATGCATTGTACCCAGACTTTGGTTAATTATTTGGGAAACACGTGTGTGTGTGTGTGTGTGTGTGTGTGTGTGTGTGTGCGTGTGTGTGTGTGTAATACATTACTGTCTAACTCCCAACTCCTGGCACCAAAATGTTTCAAACTGACTCTAAGCACCTGCTTTTCTGGCTGCTGGTCCAGTGCAGCACGGAGAGGAAACTTTGGAGCTGCAAAATGTTGGCATCTTTGACTGACTGCTCAATTTGGGGAGGCCAATTAGAGGTCCAGAGGTGTGTAGTATGTTACTAGGAAACCAACTGGATTGAAGGGTGATTCGTATTATCTAGGTAAATCTATGTGAACATCTGTTCATGCACAGATTTTTTTTTTTTTTTAATGAACAATTATAATTGTATTCTGTGACTAGCAATGAGCAGCAATGGAAACATAGAAGCTTTTGGGGAAGTTAGAATGCACGTTAAATATGGTTCTAATTTTTCAACTTACCATGGTAAGTCAATAATTAATTGTTTCAAAAGCATTAATCTTCTTTTTAAATAATTATCCAGTAAATTGAGACAAAATGATTTTTTTCTGAATTTGACCTGGAAACAATTTTACAAGCCCCACTGCTTTCATTAAGCCTTCCTCCCAATTAAGCCTGTTCTACACTCTAATTCAATCAATCAATCAAAGTCTTTATTTAACCAGGCGATCACCGTTGAGCAAGCTCTTTTTCAAGGTGGACCTGGGTTTGTTAGCAAGGAACAAGGGACAATATACATGGGATGCAACACACAAGAAAATAGTAATAATACAAATAAAGTGAGATACAATAATACAGTATATACAAAGTATCAGCAGGTAGCATTGACAGTAGTGTATGTTTGGAACAGAAGATACAGCTAGTTTTGGGTAGGACATAATTTTTCATAAAAGTAAAGAAATATACATATCAGGTGCACTGAACACAAATAAAACCTAATATAAAAGGATATATAGTGATACAGTATGGAGAATTTAGAGCTGGAACCAGGGTCAAAGGAATGTGGAAGGGGTCAGATATGGGGGTAGAAAAAGGGGAGAGGGAAGAGTCCATTATAGATGGGATCAGTCTTTTAACAGTAGTAATTAGAGTGTGCTTGGACTTATAGGAGTCACTATTTAGGGTAGACAGGCACAGGACTCCTTATTATGATGTAGATATAGAGATTTAAAAGCTGCTAGGCTGATGGGGTGAGTTAATTTCAAAGTTTTTTGCAACTTGTTCCACAGTTGAGGGAGCACAAAGCTGATGGTTACTCTGCCAATGCGAGATTTTGCTTTGTAAACATAAAGATAGATATATGAGGTGCTTCTCAGGGCATACTTCCCCAGAGTGCACAAAGGTAAACAGACAGAGATATACTGGGGCGGTTTATTTGAGATAGCTTTGTATGTCCCAAACTGCAGCATTTATTTGCTGTCTCTAAGTAAAGGATGACCATCCCACTGCTGTGTACAATACATAGTGATGGGTTGAGTATGGAAGACCCATGATAAATCTTATGGCTCTGTGATAAAGTGTTTCAAGTTTGGCTAGGGTACCTGCAGGTCCCTGACTATATAGAAAGTCTGTGTAATCCAATAGGGAAAGAAAGGTAGTTTGAACCAGTTTCAGTTTAGCGTCTCTTGTGAGGAGATTATTAATCCTAAAGAACAGACCAAGTCTTTGATTAAGTTTCTTTGCCAGTTCTTCTAAGTGATCTGTGAAAGTAAGTCTATGGTCTAACCAGAGCCCCAGGTACTTGAACTTTGGTATGTAGTCCAACTGCCCACTTACAATGGTAGTGATCTGCGGGAGTGTCCCAGCAATTGCAGGATTTATTGCATTTTGAATGGGCAAAAGGAACATTGCTTTGTTTTGTTTTTTTTGCATTTAAGAGCAGTTTCTGGTTTATAAGCTGATGTTGCAGCAGATTAAATTCATTTTGACGGGTTTTACAGGCTGCTTCAGGTGTGGGGCTACTAGCATAGAGTACCGTATCATCCGTCAATAGGTGTATTTGCGTTTCTTTGATGGGGGCATCTACGTTGTTAATACAAATGGTGAAGAGCAAGGGACCAAGAATGGTACCTTGCGGTACACCCCTAATTAGCTGAGACTAAAAGATTTAATTTATCAGGGACTCGAGATCTCATTAATTTGCTGCTCCCAGCGCATTCTGCAGTCTTGTCCATGCATACGTACCCTGTCTCCCACAAAATTACCTAACACTTCATTCAGTACCTCATATCTTGCTCACATCCAATATTATCTAGGGGCAAGACCATTATTTCCCCTAAATGCTGTGTAATTGTACAGTACATGTAAAAATATAACAGTGGATCTTTGTAAATATTATATATATTATACTTACACACAGTATCAATGGAGCACTAATTACTGTACCTGTATAATGAATTGTACATATGTAAACTAAGATATTTATGTAAGATTTGCTACTACTGTTGTTTTGAAGGCTGCCCCGGTAACCTCTTAAAAATGCATACACATAAATTATGTAATTATTTATATGGATGTACATATATATGTATGTATTTGTAATGTTGACCAGAAAAAGCACATTAAGTGGTGACCGCTTATGTCCAGGTACATCGTGGAGGGTGGTTTTAAATGGACCTGTTTTATTGGCAGTCTATTTTAAATGAGGCTATCCTGGTGATATAAATAAAACCAAATAAATAAAGCAAATAAAATGGTTTGCATTCATTAGTCTCCCATTGGGACGTCACGATTAAGGACGAGTGGATGTTGACTTCATACTATAATCACACTTTTGGGCCACATCAGATCAGTTCAGCCTTCACCAAATATTTAAAATGATAATATTCCAGGTGGCCAGGGCTCATTCTATGGCCACCTGATTCCCCACCCCAGTCACCCCCCCCCAGACATGTAAAAAATATTCCACTCCTGGCTCTGTGTCTGGTGCTGACCAATTTTTTTTTTTTTATTGACTGGAGAAATGGAGGAGATTGGAAAAGGCTGGGCTTGACTACAAGCGGTGACAGGTGGTGAAGATGTACCTCACAGCCCCATTTTTAGACTGCTGCACTGTCATACCAAGTATCAAAAGCATCTTTAGCCAAAGTCAAAACGAATATAGGTTGTCCAAATCAGAGTCAAGTTGAAGATGTCAATTTCACAGCCACTTACCCTTAGTCAGGTTAAACAGTGCCCTCTTGCTATAGCAAACTCCACTGTTCTGATAGAAAAACTCAGCTAATACAAATTTTCCTGTGGCTTCTCATGGAAATGCTATCAGAGCTCTTTCCTGTTGTTTCAGGCAGCTCCATCTATCCCTTCCCCCAGGATTAAATGCTCCTTACTTCAGTCCAATTACCTGTTTCTCGACCGTCTGATATTCCAAATCTTCTACCCCACAATCATGCTAACATTGCAGTGGTCTCTATCAAATCTTTACTTTGCCTCACACTTGATACATTACAATACAGTACTGCTGTACTCCCGACTTCCAGCTAAGCAACTGCAATGACATAACCACAATCCCTCTAGCGCTCTCTCACTCCTTCACCATAAGAAGCTAGCAGAGATCAACTAAGGTGATCTGCTTTTTCTACTGATGTCCCAAAATGTAGTGGCCGGTCATTTCCAGCCTATTTGGCACAAAGATATGGAGTGACGGGATAAAGAGGACTAGTGTGGTTGCAGAGCTGCTGCTGGAATGCACTGATGGTACAAAGTGCAAAAGCAACTGAAGAGACTTCTCCGAGTCTTAACTTTAGGGTAGAAGAGTAACTTTTTGTCTGGCATGTATAAAAGTGCAGTACAAAGTACAGTAAAGAAAGAAAAAAAGCATCTCTATGTGTGATATCTGCTGATACTCCTGATCTACATGGGAGTCAACATATGATTTCAAGCTCACAGAAATGGTAAGAAAAAAAGAGTGAAATAATTAGGGAGCAGTGGCAGGGAGGATTTATATTGTTTGGGTTGTGATTGTGTGACAGTGGACATTTCTCCATACAGTATACTTATTTTAAATGCACTTTAATGTAATGAACCAGTAGCTATAATGAAAATAAGTTTTGTTTACTATAGCCATGGAGCAAAGTAGCATTATAGCAATGTATTATAAGTCCCACTGAAGATAATTCATCATTTAAAAAAAAAACAGAATATAGTGGAGCCAACTTATAAGAACATCAGCTATGGTGGGAAAAGTCTTACATCTGGCTGGCTGCCTAACCTCGATATTGTCTCACTCTCTGACTTTTTGTTGGAAGGCAACTTTCTCCCTTTTAATATTGCTCAGGAAAGGTATTGATGCAGGTGTACTCTATTTTCTAAATATTTGAAAATTCAACATGCTGTTAAACATCATTTGGGTCCCCTTCATGGAGATATACTTGTGAAACCTTCATATCTTCTTTGAGATTCTTGGCATTTTCCCACATAGTATTTCGAAACTATACCATTTTTTGCTGACAGTGCTGTACAAAACATTTAACATACAAAGTAAATACTGGCAATAAGCTCTTCCCACCTCAAACATTAACTAATCTAAGATCTGGAAGTCCACTTTTCATTATCTGTTGCAGGATCGACTCATATTGACATAATTGTTTATTTTACAAGATTTATATTATACCCCCCTCAAGCTGCATAAAATTGGGAAGCTGAATATGAATATAAATGGTAGGTGTGGTTTAGCTGCAGGCACTCTGTTACATATATGTTGGGACTGCCCATCTGCTTGTAATCTCTGGAACAAGAGTAAGTCTAGGGCAGATCCCATATTGGGTATTCAGGATTATTTTACCCATGAAATATGCTTAGTAGGGGATCTTACTTCTGTTCTCTCTGAAGAGCAAAAACATCATATTCAAATGATTGCTATGTCAGTAAAAATATTGATGTTAAGACACTGGAAGGATTAACATAAATTCATTTATACAGAGTGGCTTAATGAATTATTGAATAATCTCTGGATGGAGAAGCAAATTGCCAGTACACAAAACAAGCTTAATGTATTTAATAAAAATGGGGGAACCATCATATACTCCATACAGTGTCCTAATTCTTATAGCCTTTTAGAAAATGTGTAAAGTGACTGTAGTAATCTGATTGGCTCAGACACTTTTCTAGGTGGGCATCTATCAGGCAATAGACGCCCACCTATTAAAAGTGCCAGCCTAGTCTGCCCCATCACCAGTATGTTTGTGCCCAGTATGCTCTCCAATTGGCTGAAACCCCTTAGTTGAATTCCAAATGTCAGCCATATGTATGGCTTAGCAGGCGATTAACTGAGCAGCTGACCCTTAACAAAGTGAAAAAGAAAACAAACATAGCAAAAAGTAATAAAATAAACAAAAACACAATGGCTGTCCACACAAAAACACACTGAAACCAAATGGACATGACTTCTGTATTGTGTACCGTAATGGTGACACTTCCCTTCCGAGACGAGAGCTGTAAAAAAAATAAACGGCTCCGTATACACACCTGCCATCTCCAACTGCTCTAACTGTGCTTTTGAGCACTGAACCACACAGCATGCCACCTCATGTACCATTTAGGTCTTTTTTCTTTCCTTCAGCGAGTGTGGCAGATACCTGTCTTGCTGTGCCCCCCCCCCCAGCTTAGCTGCCTGATAACTACTAACATAACGGTCTGTAAAAACATTTGTTTCTACGATGATACAATGAAAGCGGCTGAGTTGTACCTGCATGGCGACTTACCGTAGCTCTCCCACAGTAATTTCCACTGTCGCAACCGATCAACGGCACCGCTTCCATTTCTCCATTGCTCTCTGACCCCACTAGACAAATTCACCTCCGACTAACAGGTAGCAGCGAAAAATAATGACAACACAAAGCCAGCCCAAAAAATGCTTCTGACTTTTGTTCTGTTTTGTTCCTACTTCCGGGTATAGCGTTATCAAGCACACAGGAAGTAAGCACTGCATCTTCCTTAGGAAAATGATTGTATGAGACGGATCTTTTGTTTTCAAAACGTTATATCTTAATCTTTCAGTCTGAAGTTGGTGGTCTGGGGGAGGGATAGCTACAAGACAATGACTGGGAAGGGGGAAACAGATGACACAGGGACTACTTTACCAGGCAAACCTTTAAACATCATTGTTAATACATTTTTTAAATCTTTTTCTTAATTTTGAAAAAAATCCCAAATAAAAATGCCACAGTGCCCATTTTCTAAGCGCAATAATACCCTCCAGGGTGGGCGGTATTGGGCAATACTGGACCTTCCAGGGGCTATAAGGCCCTCCGTCTGTGGCGTCGGGCCTCATTACGCCCCTGGGTGGTCCAGTATTGCCCAATACCGCCCACCCTGTCAGGTATTATTGCTTGCATAGCCTTTATGTATATTACTTTTATTGTTTAGACCATATCAATGTGTATTTATGATTTTTAATGTGAAGTTAAATTTATTTCTGTACGTATCACCCTATTACCATTATTTCAAATGTATTGGTTCTACTATTATTTTTTCTTATTTAGTCCTTGCACCTGCTTTTTTTGTACATAGTTTGTAGGGGTTTTCTTCCATTTTTTTTTAGTTTTACTTGTTGTTAATGTTTGTTTACTGTTTTTGTAAACCTTGATATATAAAAGAAACTTATTTTTTTAAAAAAAGGAACATCGGCTATGAAAAATGTTATTTTATTTCTCAATGTTTGTCCATTATATCCATTGGGAGCAAAGCCCATTATAAGAACTGTTTTTTTTCCAGAGGCAGTGGTAGGTGGTCATTATCACCTCTGAGTGTGCTGAGCCTGGGCTGAATCATGATCTGGTTTCCTCATTAACAGTCACTGAAATAGTGAATGGGTGTGTGAAAGATGCCTTATGAAGAAGGCAACAAACCTTCCTTCATGGTTGGTTGTGACACTGAAAGAACTTTACAATAATACTCTAACTGGGCAAGAGCTCTTTTAAAAATCTGTATTATACTGCTCATCATAATAGGTTCTGTAAAAACTAGTTTGATCCCAATTTCATTATGTTAATAATAGATTTTACATGGATTTTCTCTGTTTTCAATGACACCCTCTTATAACAAAATCCCAGTTATAAGAACCTTTTTGTTTGGTATTTAGGGTATGCTTATAACAGGGCTCCACTCTGCCATGATTATCATACCGCAGGATATACTGTGGCATCAAATGATAAACTGTCTTGACCTTCTCACCACTCCTGCACTGGAAGTGTCCATCTCTGTGTCCAACAAAGATTCCCGAACCTTCTGTGCTTATGTCCATAACATTCCTCTCAATTGCCCTACAGTATATGCAGGAGAGATGCTCCTCATTTTATTGTTGGCATTTCTCTGCATCTTCACGAGGGTACCTACAGCAAGAAATCTGCACTCCTTAGCAGTACAAAAAGAGGCTTTATTCAATATTTATAACAATTTAAAAAGTGCCACCATATCATACAGATACCAGCTACTAGTAGACTGAAATCCTGACCAGTTTCATACCACAGTACTTTTTTTTTTTTATCTTCAAGAGGCCACTGTTGTACATTTGAACCTCAGATCAGTATGCATAAACTCATATTAATTTATGATGCTGAAGCATCATCAGTCCTTTAAAACAATAAAGGACAAGTTCTCAGTGTTCTGAGCTTGCAACCCCATGATTTGAGGTTGTGTTCAATGTTCTGAGGATCTGTGTCCCATGTCTGAATGGTGAAAGGTTGAGAGGTGGACTTCCCACCTATAAAACTGGGTAAGCAGGATCCCACTGACAATAAGATATTGTATCCAAGTTGGGCTACCTTGGATGATGAACAAATACTGTTCAGTTTCTCACAGTCAACTTTCCACATATTCATCTGTAGTAGGACCTCCATCACGTAGCAGGCACTGTTATGTCCCAGGGCCCTTGGTGGACTCTTCCTCTTCTTCCCTGAGATTTTTTTGATGAAGAACTCTGTGTAGCTTGAAAGCTTAAATTGTATTAATCTTTTGTTGGTCCAATAAAATATATAAAATCACCCACTTTGTTCATCTTCTTCCCTGTTGTCACCATTCAAGGGAAATGACCTTGGATTGGGATGCAAGCAGCCTAGGGTTTATTTAAATAGACATACAGATACATAGACATTGTCAGCAGATAAGGGCCTATGGCCAACCCAGTCTGCCCATTTGAGCTTGTATGTTCACTACGTTTTCCTAGAAATGTGTTGCCCCTTACCCCTGACCTCCAGAATTCCCTTATGTCTATCCATGCATTCTTTAATCCAGTGATTGTTTTAGCCCCAACTACTTCCTCTGGCAGGGTGTTCCACTTGTCTAAACATGTCCAATGTCAAACAATGTGTCCCCCCACAGGCAGTGATGGGGGGACCTGGGACACACACAGACCCATACATCTCAGGAAAGAATATACCTGTTGTACCACCAACCTCCTGCACAGTGTCTACCCCATAATTCTTATACTCAAAAGTAACAGACACAACACAGTTATATAATAAACAAGCAACAGTTTTATTAACTAGGGAGGGGTGGAAATGGAAAGGGTAATAAAAAAGGAAAACTCAAAAATGGGTACTTGTATGCTCTGCAACTCTATTTATATATATACTATAAAACAACAATAGCCCACAGGGCCCTACCTGGTACCAACATTATCCCCCCCA
Organism: Neoceratodus forsteri; assembly: GCA_016271365.2. NCBI lineage: Eukaryota > Metazoa > Chordata > Ceratodontiformes > Ceratodontidae > Neoceratodus > Neoceratodus forsteri. The sequence goes on from CM028133.1 coordinate 2,428,760, forward strand.
AAGGCTTAACTGGAAGACCTTTCCTCTCATTACAGTGGATATCTGGCTATGATGAACGCTAGCTAGTGGTGAGTTTGGGCCTGTCAGCATGCACACTCTCTATTACATACAGTTACTTAAAAGTAATATAAAAGGGGTTTTCTAACATCCCACTCCTAACAAACAAAGGGAAAAAAACTTCAAGTTACTGCCATCATGGTGGCACTGAGGGCTAAGGCACTGGATGCCTTAGCCCATGCTACACCAGTGACCCATGTTTGGGAATGATCATTGACCACCAGGGGTCAGCAGGAGAGGAGAGGGATCGAGTATCCAAGAGACTGCTCTCCCTTTTCGGGGAGGAGGGACTCCAGTGGTCGGTGCACTTCTGGCCCCTAGGGGAGGCTTAGGGACAGTGCGCTGATGCTGTGCAAAAGGGCATTGAGATGGGGCAGGCACCGGAAGGAGTGTGTGCAGACCCGTGCATGCTCCTCCACTGGTGACACTGCATGCCCCTCTCATGTAAGGGAGCAAAATGGGAAAAAATGGTCCTGCCGGTCATGCAGAGTGAAGCAGCCACCCGCCGCAGGCCCTGACCCTGAATGGCACTCCCTGAACTGGATCCCATTCAACAGGAGTGAACTTAGGGGGACTCCTCACCACCCCACCATGGGGGGTAATCCATGGGGGAAGAAGGAATGCTGCCTGATGGTGGAGTGCGGGGCTGGATGGGTGGCTGGTGATGAGAGCAGACCGGGAGGGGCATGGGGCTGAAACAGACAAGGGAAAAAAAACAGAAAAACTTCAAGTTACTCATGGTCTTTCGACTGTAATGAGCAAGTGGTTGACTGACATCTCTGCTGCCTGGCAGGGATATAAACGGCTGCTATGTAAATTGTGATGATGGATGCAAGTTCCATCTCTGTTGGGGTCCTAACTCCTTATGAATCTCAGTTACCTCTGGTAAAAGCGATGTCTTGTGGCCTTTCTCTCTCCACCGTTAAGTGAGACTCCACTAGTGCCTCAAAACTCTCTCTGATGTTGTGGTACAATAAGGATTTCCCCAACGTCAGTCACTACCTCTTCAAAGTGAAAGTAGGGGTCAGTCTGCTGTGAACACGATTGGTGTGAGCACCACAGGATGTTCACACTGGGATGTGAGTGACAGGTCACTGGCATAAGCGAGGGCCTCCTGTGCATAGACTGCACAATTCTGGAACATTCCCCTCGATGTAAGCAAAGCAAATGCTAATTCTAAATGCTCCTAAATCTTGGTTGCAGAGGTAGATTTAGCAAGGGCAGTAGACAGAATTAAAGTTCAACTTCTCAAAGGATCATCAATCCACCAAGCCAACACCACAAAGGTGATGACAGTAGAAATTATCTCTCCTTTAGTGAAGACTTTCCCAGTTTCACACCAACTGCAGAATGACTAGGCCTAAAGGTCGAGGGACATGAGTAATAACTAACAGTGTGTTGAACAGTGACATCTAAGCAACAGCAGCCAAAATGCGAGGAACAACATGAGGAAGTTCTTTTTCCATGTTTCCATGGTTAATATGTTCTGAACTCCAGTAATTCTGCATGCATGGTGTTCTGAAAAACTGGAGATCCAGACTGGTTCAGAGCCATGTGTATTTCTCAACAATATTAAAAACATGGCTGCAGTAATAAGACTCATATGGAGACAGCAAACCTGTAGAGTTTTTAAAGAGATACCGTTCCAAGCAACGCTAGGGTAATTCTGGTGCCCTAACAATTCCCCAAATGCCAGTCCAAATGAAGAATTAGCCATGTGGCTGAGTCATAAAAACACCCACTGTCTGTAAGGGGTTTACTTGATAGGCATTTAGATTGAGACTTCAGCAACTGACTCTACAAAAAAACAGTGGTGATAAACAATATTATTAATAGTTTTTTAACATGGGTAATCTGAAGCATGGGAAAACCTGCCTTATCCATCAACTACATTAACAACTACCACCCATGAGTGGATGGTGCTGGCTAGAGTTGGGTCACTCTTCAAGCCTGTATGTCTCTTGCAATGGGATATGGCTGAAGGATAAGGAGCAGGAAACAAGTGGAGGATAATGCAGTGAATAATCGTTGGACCCATCTGCTGTAGGCATTAGAGAAACTGGCTCAACAACAATCATCAGAGTGCTCTCATCACCAGTGGGACAACCCACATATGATTCTGCCTATCATCTGCAGAGGGTGGTGCTAGCCACTCACACGGAGTTGACAGATGCACCCTCTGTGCTGGAGAATAAAAATAAAATATGCAACCCCTGGTTTAAAGCTCAGTGGTTCATTAGATACAGTGCTGCAGAGTAAAGTGAATGATAATTTAGTACAAAACAAAATGTCACTGGCAAACATGTGGCATAGAGACAAATTCTAGTATGAGATGTTCAGGTATTCTAAACCTAATCCTGCAGGATCCTCATCAGCACCCTGAACCTCCTAAACCTTGGTGGATTGCCAGGCCTTTTGGTAAATACAGTATATTACAATCTACAGTAGTCATTCATTCATTGCCAGACTGCCTTTTTACACAGAATATGCCTCCAGGTAAACAGGAACATAGTTTAGACCTATAATTAAAGCACAGATCTGTGAAGCAGGAGAGCCAGGTTGGAATCCCACAACTGCTATTTATTCACTGTGGGGTCCTCAGCAAGCCACTTAATCTCCCTGTGCTTAAGAGCTGCCCACCCTTCTGCAGCTGGAGCCCAGCTAGCACAGTAACAGGTAGAGTCTGAGGCACAGTGCTGTCCCACTGCTGCAGCTGCTGCCCCTCCCACTCCCACCCTCCTACACTGTGCGGTGTGGTGGAGTTAGGCTACACCCTCAGCTGTGACAGATGGACCACTTTTCTATCTCCTTATTTCCTAGAAACAGTTAATGCTTTTCTCTTTGCTTTTCTTCTTCTTCCCCCCACCCTAGGTTGGCCACCTAGCGTAGCTCATTACTGTCCTTACTAAACTTCCTACTAGTTCTCTTTTTTCATTCTTTTTCTACATCCATTCATCCAGTCCCTGGAATGATGCCAAGCACCTGGAAAGGTGTTGTGTAAAGTGCATGAGTGCATTTTGTGTACAAAAAAAAACATGAAAGCTTTTTTAAATAGGAATACTTACAGTTAATAAACCCTATTTAAAGAAAAATGATTCAAAAGTCATATAAAACAATAATAATGTAATGATTAGTAGTTATAAGAAATCCTTAAGGTATTTCCATAAATTCACACTATAAACCTGTTACTATATAAGGTTATATGTATGAGAATGTGGTATACTTTATAAAAGTGCTTAGTCACTGTGGTTCAGAGACATAGAGAGTCAATATCTGTGGATATGTACACTGTACAGTAAACTGAACCAGGAAATCCCCTGACACAACCCCCCCCCCTTGGTTTTGAAACAACATGTTCAGACATGAAACAGCATGTCCAGACATGTAAATAGAAAAGGGCTCAGTCAGGTGATCCCAACAAAAAGATACAAAAACCTCTTCACTGAGTTCACTTCAATTCAGTCCAGTGGGGCTCAGCCCTGAGAGAGGAGGAGTGGGTCTACTGTTTGTGCAGACAAGTTGTTGAATGCAGATGAGAAGGGTCTTAGGAGCTCTAAGATTCAGGATTGTATTATGGGAGAAACTACTTAAGTAGTGATTTTCTTTGCAATTTTTGTTTTGATTTATTATTTCTCGAACTTTTGAAAAATAAATATCACACCACGGTGTGTTTAAACTTGTAAATTTGCCTCATCTGAAGTTTATTCCCACACACTGTGACAAACTTTGTGTCAGAAGTGGGATAGTACTGGTTGTCCAGAGAAACAAGGGGGGGACCTGTACCCAGATACCAGCCCTGTTATCCAGACATGGGGACAAAGAGCAGGATGGCATACCTCCAGGATCTTGTAGATGCCAAGGATCTGGAGGAGGACTGGAGGGGAATTACAAACTGGATTGGAGTTTGATGGAACACAGAGGTGGACCAGCACCAGAGACAGACAGAGCACTGCTGTCAGGTGCTGATGGAGGGTCCTGACCAGAGGACTTCGTGGTGGAGGCAGAGCACCAGGATCCATCAGTTCTAGAGGAGTAGGACCCCCCCTCCAATGGAACCTTTGTTGCCAGCAACTTTGAGATCCCATTGTTGCCCATTTTTCCAGGCTGCTGCTACTTAGAGAATGAGGAGATGAAGGCCCCAGGTAAGACTATTTCATGACATTTGCATACTGAGGTGAAGACTACAAGCAAGAGGGAAGACACCATGGTGGCTGAATTGACTTTCCCATGTTTTGAACCCCCTGTGATAGGGTCTGATACGATTGCTCGGCATGGAAATGCCTAACCGCCAATTTCCCGACTGCTTGCCCGACTTCCAAAATACCGACTGCATTAATTTCCTGAGTCTGAAATCCCAACATGTCATAGCAAGTAGAGTCAGGAAGTTGGCAGCAATGGTATCAGACCCCTCTGACCCACCAAAAATGAAAAAATATATTTTATGCAGGTTTTTCTCTCCTCCTGCAGTTATGAAAGTTGCCTTTCTGCAATCTAAAATCAAGGAGGAGGACTGCAGTGCATAAAATATGCAAACCTGGACTTCTGCATTTAAAAAAAATGTCTATTGCATTTTCATTTGCATCAGGACTACATGGCGACTTTAGGTTCAGGTGCAAAATTCTCATAAAAGTATCAGCCTTTCTGGAAAGTTGGTTGCTTTTGCAGTAGTGAGACCTCAAAGCTCTGTGCTATGGATGGCAGAGATAGAAATCTGGTTTCTTACCTGGGGAATGGCTAATGGTTCACTGCAAACTGCCTGCATTCCGCCCACCATGCAGCAGCGCTAGTTCTCCTCCTGCTGTTGCTGCCACCACCAGTGCTCTGAGCGTATCTCCCCTTTTTTGTGCAAAATTCCATTATGGCAATTAGGCCATTCAAATACATCAATACTTAAAGTATTGTGTTCAGAATGAATTTCCATGTTTACCTGTATCTGTGCCATTAATTTTGGCTCACAGGGCAGAAAGAAAGAGACACCAGTCACCGGTGGCACAATAGTAAGAAAAACTGGTCCAAATCCAAGAATTACCTGACTTCGGAAAGCATCAATAAAAAATGCCTCCATACCGTAAAACCTAGAAGCCGTTCACCAAGCTTGGAGGTGTGAGGAGTGGAGCGGCATTGCAGATCTCTAAATGGGAACATTTTACATTTTAATGAGAAAGTGGTAAAGTACCACAATGAATTACACATGTGATGATTGCTGAGCTCTGCTGATATTTTTTATTGTGCCCCCAACCCCAAAACAAAAAGATAAGATCAGACTTTGATTCCTTATTCAATGCACTAATGAAAAAAAAACTTTTAACCTTCTGACTCGGTCACAGTCAGTAACAATGACAAGCATGTACAGCAGAGGAGATCAAATTCGCTTGCGATTGCATTCTGTATTTTGTTATATGTGATTTTAATTGTCTGGAATATATGCAGCAGTAATATGGTACTGTCGGACAATTGGAGTCAGGCATTCAGCTGTTGGGATTTTGAGAGTCAGGGAATCATACAGATCCCCTGTGATATGGTATGAAATGTATGAAACATGTAATGTTTAAAATGAACACAGCATTAAGGCTGTTACTGAATACAGTCAGTTGAAGATACCAGAATGGTGTAAGGGTCAAAAGGAAACCCCTGGTATGTTACAAATAAGAGTTGACAGGAAACCCCAAAGGTTTTGAAGTTAGGAATTGGCTGGTTGATTTTCAGCATGAGAAAGTTCCTAGTCTACCAGAAATAGATGAAAGGGAAATGGATAAATGAAATGTATGACATGATTACAAGAAATGTATAACATAAAAGAAATGTCTGTACTGTACAATATAAAATGAGGAACTTAGGGTCATGGAGGATCTAGGTATGGGATGGAACCTATGGTTGGGCCCCTGAGTGGAAACAATGTGTTAGAATGGGGTTACAGCTGGGTACAACTCGCCCCAGAGAAAGTTGTGGTATAGGCCTTTATGGCTGCCCTGATAGCTAGATGTAGGAAGCTCGAAGTCAGCATGAAACTGTTGTGTATTGCTTCCCCTTTTTTAATGTACTGATGAAGGTATGATAGTTGGTGCACAGGGTTTTGAAATGATGCCAAGTGATGGGATATGAAAAGATGTCAAGTGATGGGTGCTGAAACAATGCCAAGTGATGGATTCTGAAACGATGTTAAGTGATGCTTGCTGAAATGATACCTATTGCTGGGTGCCTGATATTACATATGAAGTGTCTGAGTTGTAGTAACCAGAGTAAAATAGTTAGGGGATAGAAAGTGACTGCAGACAGAAGTCCTCTGAGATCATAGATGGGTACTGTGCTGAACTGTATGACAGCCCGAGGATAATGTTGTGAAAGTATTATCGTATTGCAGTAACTTGGTATGGTGGACAATACTAAAAATAGCTGAGTTAAGGGACCCTGAGGTGAAGCTTTCCTAGCGGGTAAGAGAAAGTTTCAACCAACTTCCATTCTATTGTTTTGGTAAGATATTTATGACTGAGAGTGGATTCTTGAAAAAACAGTATAGTTTTGAGAATTGTTTTTTTCTTAAGAGGGAGGTGTGTGGTGGAGTTAGGCTATACCCTCAGCTATGACTGATGGACCACTTTTCGATCTCCTTATTTCCTTATAACAGTTAATGCTTTTCTTCTTTTCCTCCCTACCCTAGGTTGGCTACATAGTGCAGCTCTTTACTGTCCCTACTAAACTTCCTACTAGTTCTCTCTTTTCATTCTTTTTCCATTTCCATTCATCCAGTCCCTGGAATGATGCCAAACACCTGGAGAGGTGTTGTGTAAAGTGCAAAAGTGCATTTTGTGTACAAAAAAAACATGAAGGATATTTTAAATAGGAATACATACAGTTAATAAAGCCTTTTTAAAGAAAAAGGATTCAGGAGTCATATAAAACAATAATGTCATGATTAGTAGTTATAAGAAATCCTTAAGGCATGTTCATAAATTCACACTGTAAACATGTTACCGTATAAGGTTTTATGTATGAGAATGTGGTATACTTTATAAAAGTGCTTAGTCACTGTGGATCAGAGATAAAGAGAGTCAATATCTGTGGAGATATATATATACTGTACCGTTAACTGAACCAGGAAATCCCCTGAAACAACCCACCCTTGGTTTTGAAACAACATGTTCAGACATGAAACAGCATGTCCAGACATGTAAATAGAAAAGGGCTCTGTCAGGTGACCCCAACAAAAAAGATATAAAAACCTCTTCACTGAGTTCACTTCAGTTCAGTCCAGTGGGGCTCAGCCCTGAGAGAGGAGAAGAGGTTCTACTGTTTGTGCAGACAAGCTGCTGAATGCAGATGAGAAGGGCCTTAGGAGCGCTAAGATCCAGGACTGTATTATGGGAGAAACTACTGATGTTAAGTAATGATTTTCTTTGAAATTTGTTTTGTTTTCATTTATTATTTTTCTAACTTTTGAAAAATAAATAGCACACCACGGTGTGTTTTAAACCTGTAAATTTGCCTCATCTGAAGTTTATTCCCACACGCTATGACAGACAAGCATTTCCTTTATAGGCAGGTCCCAGTCAGGTGGCTGTGTCATGTGACCATCGTCGGCTATATCCTTTCTTCCCAAACCCCCACAGCAGCTGAGCCACCAGGGGGTGCTGCACTCTCCCAGCACTCACTGTTAAATATAAGTTATTCTGCCCTATCCTCAGGTGTCCCTCAATTTATCCTACCCTCCTACTAAATCCCCTCATTCCACCTGTACTCTATTTTTCCCCTCACAGGACTTGAACCCAGGCTAGAGGTGTCTATATCATTTCAGAAGCCTATACCCTAATCCACTAAGCCACTTGGGCTGTTAGCATTTCCCACCTGGTGTGATACTATAGTACTTAGTCCCCCTCCCCCACACACTTGTACATCCCACCTGTCCTGTTCTTTCTCTACCACCGGGGTCCTAGAAGCATCCTTATTACTGACTCTGCTCTTTCCTAATTTAATAAGTGTTGCCTTTCTACACCAATCAACAGCAGAATCCTCTAGCCGATTTTCCACACCCCCACAACTCCTCTCATAAACTGCAACTGCAAAGTACCTGCAGGGATAGGTTCCCCAAATCATCCGACGTACTGCTATCCACAGCTATCATGGCTTTCGTATGAATACTGTATATGTTTATTTATTGCTAGTGGTGCTACTCAAAGTCTCTTCACATCACTAAGGTAAAATCCCAATAAAATTAAGATAGCTCGGGGAATGCTGTTTGCCCTTGTGTATGTCCTGGTGGTCCTAGGCTCAGACTATGTCTTTACTCATGTACACCATGACCCTGAGGGGCCTGACTACCAATACATTAATGTACTCCACCCAGTGAAATCAATTCTTGGATAATTATCATGCAGGGTATCAGACTCAGCTAAATACAACAACAGAACTCTCAGATCATCCAACTGCCAGCTCCTTAAAGTGCCTAAAGTTAGATCTTCCTAAGGGTTGAGATTGTTTTCTGTCTACGTCCCTTCCCTCTGAAACATACTTCCAGAAAGTATACAGGATAGTAACATCCTCGGGGGATTTTAAAAGGAACTCAAAGATCACCTATTGGAATTTAATCACTGCACTTGTCACCGATGACACCACAAAACAGTACTTATCATATCACTTGTGTACATTAATACTGAATGTAATCAGAAATGTCTACATTATGAATATATGTAACCAGAAATGTCTAGAATGGACTAACAAATGTTAAATGTTGCTGATCACTGTAAGATGTAAAGTTACAGTATGTGGATGTTGTAACTGTATAAGTTTCATTATCTGTACTTAATTTCGGGTCACCCTTAAAAAAGGGACTGTTACGGTCCTAGTGGGCCTACCCGGTTACCAAATTTAAATAAAATAAAACCTCTCAGTAATTCATCTATGTACTCTTAGTCCCACCTTGATAGCTGAAAACTGCAGCAACATTTTCTCCCTCCTTATACATTACTTTGTGATGCACTTTGGGATACAGTTTTATGAAAAGCCTTATATAACACCACATTAGTTTCTTTTCTGCCCTTTGCTATGATGTTAAACATCCACTGCAGATAATATTTCATAGATATTTCTATACCCCTTCTCATTTCCACCCACTAGGGACCTGTGAACAATTGCAGTATCTTTGTCTTCAGCCCTAACTTGCTCCCGCTGCTTGTTCACACAAGATGTAAACAATCCTGCTGATGACATCACAACAATCATGTCACAAGCAAAGGTCTTTGAATGCTGAAGACATCACAGCCTGCTGCAATGGAAAGAATTATTATGTCACAAGCAGAGGGTGTTGCATTATGAAGACAACATAGCCTACTACACTGATAAAGATTGTCAAGTCACAAGTAGAGAATGTTACCTGATGATGATATCTCAACCTACTGCAGTGAAAAGGGTTAAAATGTCACAAGCATAGGTCTCAACATACAGTCAAATAGCAGGAGTACAGATTTAGTCACTGGAACAAAAGATCCTATTTTCAGGCGAATGTTCTCAGTAGTAAAGGAAGGAAGGAAAACCTTTAGAAATGCATGCACTTTAAGCTGAGTTGTGTCTTAATACAGAGGTTTTTCACCTAAGGCATGAACAGTTCTTTCCACTACAGTGGAAACTTGGTACTGCTGCTTGGCTGTCAGTTCACCTTCATTTGGCAGGCAGACATCACGTTCCAGATAGAACCATCATGAGCAGTGTCTTTGACCATCTGCGCCAGACTGTAGCCTCTGGACAAACAAGGCAGGGGCGATGACTACCATAGTGTTATTTACCCTAGTTATACAGCATTGAAGCTTCTTTCCCAGTTCTAACTGTAGCATACTGCTCTTCCAGCTGTCAGACTATAGTGTTACAGTATGTGTACGAACCAGTCAAGGATTTTAAACTATGCCAAGGCTGTATTCATAGGAACAGAACACACAGCCTGCAGACTCTACAAAGGTGAATTAAATTACACATTTGTAAAATTGTGTGAAAAAAATCAAAAAAATAAAAGCATGCCCAAAACAAATTATATGAAGTAAGTTGCTTATTTTATTTTTTTTATTATTCATTCTCGGATTAAAATATCTCTGAGCACAGACAGCTCATTTACAAAGGTTCCACGTCAGTGTGTAGGGGAGACAAAACATACTAAGGTGTAAAAGTACAATGTTTCCAAAACAGTAAAATAGAGTGAGCAAATATATATGTATCTATAGGCAGTTTTATCGTTCTAATAGGAGGAAAGTGTAGATAAGAATGAGAAGGGGAAAGATGGGAGAAAGAAAGAAAGGTAGGAAGTGTCAGCCATAGGCTTTGTCAAGCTGGTGTGGGGTGGGGTAGGGACAGGGGGTGAGGTGGGCAGGGAGGTAAGAAAGGTAAGAGGTGGCAGCCATAATTGCCTAGAAAAGGAACAAGGTGTTACAACTGTTTGCAATGCTTGATGTGATAGATAGACAGACAGACAGACAGACAGACAGACAGACAGACAGACAGACAGACCGGGGGGGTTCTGTAACACTTACAGAAAAGGAGCAGAAAATGTTATTGATGATGGACCCTGTACATGAATAGGACAGTAAGGGCACTTCAATATGAGTGCCAAATCTGTGAGGAACTGACTGAAAGGTGATATTGGGAGAGGGAACTAAATAAAATGTTCAGTGAGCTGCCAGTGGATTTTGGTGTCTTCCACCTCTAGGTTACTGGTTCGCATCTGGCGTAGGGTGGTAATGCCTAAAAATCCATTTAGCCATTTTCAAAGAATGGTAGTAACTGCAAGCATGCAATGAAGATGTCTATCCGTCAGTTGCCACTGATCAGGGCACCTGAGATTCTGATTAGCACCCCTTTACATTAGGGTTGCTCTGACACAGGGTGTTTCAGATCATCTTGGATTGTCAGCCTCAAATTTTCAGAGATAGATTCAGGGCCACATAGGGATTTTATTTATTAATTTATTTGAAAAGTTTTGATCAGGAAAGGAACATTGAGCCAAGGCTGGTTTCCAGGTGTTACCCAGGAGATGGGAACAGTGGTAAGAACAACAGCACAGTACATAGTGGCAAAACATTTGAACAACATTTGGTAAACAAATTATTTCAAAATTAGAAAAAAGAAAAGGAAAGTTGCATGTGCAGAGAGTAAAGTGCAGTACATATAAAAAGAATGCCTAGCAAGTGCAAATTCAGAAGTGGCAGCAATAGGCGCTGACCAAGAACAATACTGACAACAGGCGATTGACCTGAGGGATGAGTTATTGCCTGACCTCATAATGGAGGGAGAAAGCTGAATTTGTGTGGAAGTAAAGCCAAGGCAGAAGCAGGAACCCAGCCAGCTGCTTACAAATATGGTTAATGCACACCGGCCTGCTGGTGAGGAGGGTTGAGACGCTGGACACCACACCTCGCACCACGCTGGTGACCCATGTTCAGGAATGGGCATGGGCCACCGGGGGTCGGCGGGGCGGGGAATGATTGAGCATTCAGAGGACTGCTCTCCTTCCTGGGGGGGGATCTGCAGCACTGTCACCTGAGTGCCCCCTGGCAGAGGCTGGGGAGCAAGGTGATGTGCATGAGCATTGGGGGAGCCGAGTGCAGATGCTTGGAGGGGCGCGAGCATGGGACCATGTGCATTCCACCTTGGCTGGCGTCATTGCATGCACCTGGCTCCAGAGGGAACAAAATAGAAAAATCCCACCGCAGCGCCTCCATGACACCACCTCGCCGACCCTCCTCGCTCTCAGGCTGGCTCGCATAACCCACGCCATGTTCCTGACACCTTGGCCGGTGATGCGGCCCTGCCCTGAGGGGGCAAGCCAGGGAGAAAATGGGAGAACAGCTAATTTGGGAGCGAGGGGCAATGGGGGCCATGACCAGGCTGAAGCCGGCGCTGAGACGGACAAAAAAAAAAAGATGGTTAACGCTCAGCCATGGAGGTGTCAGGAGGAAGAGTAACAGGAACAGGTTGCAAGGGGTTGAAGATTCAACTGATGTCTGAGGAAGGCAAGGGATAGGCGGTATCCAGTGATATGGGTGAAGCAAACTGAGCGACTCAAAATTGAGCAACTCAGTTTGTGCACCTGAAGGAATAGCTAGCATGAGGGGATATCCAGGGCAGGGAACAGCGAGCATAGAGCAACAGAATAGTGAGGGTGAATGATGGTTTAGGGTATAGTCATGTGGGTGAAATATGGGAAAGAAGCCTGCTGCTGCTGAGCTGGTCGCCTGAAGTGGTAGATACGGCCACCGGTTGGGATGGGCATTGGGATGGGCACGGTATGGGGTTTGGGACTGTCTCTGGGTAAAAGTTTTTTAAATTGTTTTAAGGTGTTGGAATTTTTTTTTATTTGCATTCTGCATCCTCCAGTTCCTGACTGTGTTGTCCTCAGCTGCTGTATCCCCCTGAATACTGTAGCCCCCCTTTCGTGTATTCCTCTGACCCCCAGTGTTGCCCCCTCGTAAAGTTGAATATATTAGTAGAGGTGGTCATTAAATGTTAGTATAGTTTGTCCATTTTTTGTATTTTGTACTTTTGTTGGTGTTTTGAAGGTTGTTGTGCTGCTTAGGTGCTGAATTTGTGTTCTCCGAAATGGACTCACTCTCATGCGAGCCACTGAAAAATAATTGCAGTTATGACATGGAACCAGGATAAGGAGAGGCAGATGGAGGAGGAAAGTTGGTTCCAGAGTGAAGGATGTTGATAGGAGAAGGCAGATTGCCCAGCAGAGGAGTGGGGTGAGGAGTGGCAATAGTGCAGTGGTTCCTGAAATAGAGGGAACAGGAAGCAGGGGGTAGTTGGGAGAAGAGAGGGGAGACGTAAGAGGGAAGGGAAACAAGTCAGTATTTGAATATGAAGGATGTACAGTGAGCCTGGTAACAAGAGGGCAGTGGGAGGAAGGATAGGGATGAATGCAGTGAACATTGGTTGGTGCAGGGAGGTTTGTAGTAAAGTGGCAGAAGGCATTGCGGGGAGTGTCAAGTCTGGCAAGGGAAGTGGAAAGGGTGATGCCATAGACCACATCTGCATAGTAGAAAACCAGGAGCACTGTTTTGGTAACAAGCTCCTGAGGACATACGAAGATGTTATGTTTGTTGTTGTTATGTTAGTCTTTGGTAACCAGGTAAGGCCCACTAGGCACAACTGCCTGTTTTAAGGGGTGACCTGGGAGTACTGGGGAGGTTAAGTGACTTGCTTAGGGGCACACAGTTTGCAAGTGGAGCTTGTGGGAATCAAACCCAGGTCTGCTAGATGTACCAAGCTCATTCACATCTCATTACACTAACCTCTAGGCTATACTGCCAGCCCCTATTGAGATAAGCGAGCTTTGTTGTAGTACAGGGCATAAATCTTGGGACAGAGTTTTGCATGGAAGACATTGATGTGGGTTGAGAAATCAAGCTTACTCTTCATCCACACTCTAAGGTATTTGAAGGACTGCTTCAAGAGGCGTGCAATCCAGAGTGGTGAAAAGGGGAGGCGCAGTGAGTCTGGTCAATTTCTGATTGGTACCAAAGGCCAAGGACAACATTTTTTTAGTGCTGACTCTGAATTGATTGGATTGGAACCATTGCAGAACATTGTTGAAGTCCCACTGGAAGAGATCATCCACAGCTACAGTGGAAGGACCAGAGAGTGAAGATGATTGTGTCATCTGCATGTATGTGAACACGCAAGTTGACACAGACAGAGAGGTGATCATTTAGGACGATGGAGAAAATGATGGGACCTAGGATGGAGTCCTGTGAGACTCCAGCCGAGATAGGAAGGGTAGGTGACAGGGTGCCTCCAACCTGTACCAACTATTGTTGGCACATTAAATAGGAAGGTAACCAAGCAACAACAGGAGCTGAGAGGCCAGCAGAACTCATCTTGTCAAGGAGGAGTTGATGGGACATTGAATCAAAGGCTTTGGCCAGATTGATGAATATAGCAGCTATAAAGTGTCCCATATTTATCCCAGAGAAGATAGAATTAGTGACACACAGCAGGGAGGAGACAGTGAAATGTTTTTTTCTTGAAACCAGACTGGAAGGGTGAGAGGAAGTTGGAGGACTAAAGGAAGTTGAGGGAGTCTAGAGTAGATAAGTTTCTGTTGCAGCTTAGAGAGGCAGGGAGGAGGGAGATGGAAAGGAAGTTGTCAGGGGAGGAGGGATCACCCCCCTTTTTGAAGTGGAGTAACACTGGCTAACTTCCCAGATTAAGCAGCAAAACTGAAGGAGATGGAAAGAATCAATAGGTGAGCAAGGGGATCTGCAATGGCAGGAGCTAAGAGGTGGAGGAGCTTGAGGTCGAAAAAATTTGAGCTAGACTGGGATGGATTGAGGGAAGAAAGGGCAAGCAGGGTTTCCTGGATGGTGACAAGGGGAAGTGAAAACCTAGGAGGTATGGGAGAAGGGAGCAGGAGGGGAAGGAGAAGGGCTTGGAGGGGTAGAAGAAGGGAAGGTGCAGGTTGTGAGGAACTTGAAGAAGTGAGCAGCAACAGAGGTAAGTTCAGACGCAGGTGAACCATTTACTCCAAGGATTGAGGGAAGGGACTGGGTAGGGGGATCAAAAAGGGACTGGATAGCCTTCCAGAATTTGGCTGGAGAGTTGAGGTTTTTCTGGAGGTTGGCCTTCAAATAATGCAGTTTCATGGCTTGGACGGCCTTCACACAGTTGTTCCTCAGAGTGCTGTAAGAGATGAGGTCAGGAAAGGAGAGAGATAATTTGTAGCAGGCCCAAGTGAGACCTCAGGACTCACACAGATCAATGATTTTAGTAGAAATCCAGGGGTGGTGTGAAGTTATTACTCTGGATTTCCTGAGGGAGGCATGCTTGTCCCAGATGGATGAAAGTTTAGAATGGAATACTGGGAAGGCTATGTCAATGTCTGAGGCAGATAGGATGGCTGACCACTTTTTTACAGCGAGCTTCCTCAGTAGACCACTGATGTTTAATGACCGCAGAAACCAGGACCAGATGTATTTTAGCTAGTAGGGGGGATGCTGGATTTTCCAGATCCAAAACCTAATGCAGTGGTTGCTAAATTAATCCATCAAAATATATGCTACAACAAAGCAGGGTGGGAGGTTAGAACCCAGTCCAAAAAGGTATGATTGGCAGAGCAGGAAATGAGCCAGGATGCCTGTACTCAGAACTGAACACTGGCTGAGATGGGTTGACATAGGGCAGGATTTCCTTGGCCAAATTCCAAGAGATCCAAATCAAAATCTGAATCATTCACAGCTGCCTTGCCAACCCCTACTTTATATCATTTTAATGTCTTCCAATATTTTTTTAAAGCCTGCAAAAGCAAAGAAGAGTAGGTACTGCTAGAGGGAAAACTAACATGTTAGCAATGAAATTCAGGTCATAAGATGAATGAAAATTAAGCTGTTAACTACACAGTCACTGAATTAGTAATGTGTTGTAGTACCAAAAACCAGAAAAAAAAATTATTACACTTTTTAAACCATGATGTAATGTATAGTGTCAATAAAAAAAAAAAGAGTAGACATACTCTACTAGCATTAGAAAAAGCATGCTGACATGCTATATTTTCCAATTTTAGGCTGTGACACAACAAAAGTTTTTAGCAACAACACTGTAGAAAATTGGTTAGGATAGTGTTGACATGTTCACAATCAACACATAAAATCAGTACTGACAGATCTAATTTTTAAAGAGCAGCTGACACCATTGGGAGAGGCAGCTCATGTCCAATTGCTTCCTGACCCTGGCCCTAAAGGAGCCATATTTAGAACTGTTTAGTTCGGGAAATAAAAAATTATAGCATTTAAATCTCACTTCAACGTAAAACCAAAGCTGCTGAGTGCCCACCACAGCCCTGCCCAGAAAACAACTTTTTTGATACAAAGTGGGGAAAGGACTTCAGGGCTATAGATACCACTATAATACTATGGGGAAAAGCAACAGCATTTGAATACTACTGAAACTTGTAAAAGGCTCTCGTACATGTTATGGGGAGTAGTACATGTAATACTACCCACTTTAATATGAACGAGTGCCTTTAGAGGATTCAGTAGTACAGTATACACATGCTGTCACTGCCACAATAGCATTATATGTACCGGTGACCGTATTTATCAACCGGATTGTGAGTACTTTCAAACTCCATAATAACCTTAAATCGGGTTATTACAGTGTTCATTAAACATTTTTTCACCTCCATTGTCCTTTGTGTGTCACTCTAACATATCACAACACTTCACTGGCTCACGCTCTGCTTGTGGGCAGGCTGAACAGTATTTCAAAAATGGCGGCTCGCTTTTCCATTTACCGACAGCCCGCTTTTGTTTACTACCCTCTCCATCTTTATTTCCATTTTTTATTATCTGGTTGACCCTGCCTTTCAAAGACAAAAGAAATATCTATTTAATCCCCCCATGCTCCTGGATTGGTAGACGCGTGATTCCAAGGTAAATCCAAGATGGAACCTAGTACAGGCTGTGGCTGACACTTTTAAGAAGAAAAAAAAGTAAGTCTGGGACAGCAAGGGAGAAAGATAAAGTGTGTGTGTGTGTGTGTGTGTGTGTGTGTTTGAGACAGTGTGACAGTGTCTGTGAGACAGAGTGTGTGTGTGTGTGTCTGCAGGTAGGGCACAGACTGTCACCACAACAGACACTGAGCAAACTCCTTGCACCAATAATTATAAAAAATAAAGACTAGACAACTGTGTTTTTAGGGATTTTTTTTTTACACAGCCTCAGTATGTGATGACCTAATAAACTTCTCGAGTTCCGCTCTCGAGGTTTATGGTCATCACACACCTCAGGTGTGTTAAAAAATTCATAACACAATTGCCTATCCATTATTCTCTATATAATGCTTTTTATAGCCCTGATACTACCCCTCTCAATATGTATGAGTGCCTTTAGTGGTTTCAGTAGTATACACATGCCGCCACTCCCCCAATAGCATTATAATGCTATCCGTAACTCTGATGTCCCTTCCCCGCATCACATAATTAAGATGCGGTCTTCTAGATGAGGCTACAGCATGCACTCAGTGGCTTAGGCTTTACACAGAAGTGAGATTGTACTTTTTGTGTCATAATTTCTTATTCCCTAAACTAAAAAAATTCTAAATATGGCTTGTTTACGTCCTGGAGCAGGCAGCTACTGGACATGAGCTGCTTGCCCCAACAAAATAGATGGTGTCAGCTGCTCTTTAACATCTGGATTGAATGCTTTCATTTAAAAACAAATGAAGTTTCTAGCCCCAACAGTTCCGAAGTTACCCCTTTCAAAACATAATTTGTTTAAAGTGGGCTAACTTTGGAGCAATTAGTACAAGAAATGTATTTTTTTCAAATGAATGCTTGGTGTCAGCAAAGCTGCTTTAGCGATACTGTATCAGATATTGCTACAGCTACCTTATATCAATATATCTAATGCCTTTTTATTTAAAACCACATACTGCATAACTTGAAATTCTTACTGTCAAATAGTTTTTGCTATTTTTGCTGATACATTAAGTAGTCTGAAAATAAATTTGCAATAATTAGCATGGTTAGCATTTTTTCTATTACGGTGAATGTGGTCATAGTGACTTAGCGCTAAATTAAATTTATTTTATTTATTTATTTTTATTTATTCAAGTCTCAGATTACAGACCTTGGAGCTGGGAGCTTATTTGTGAAGGTTCCTCATCAAACAGTAAGCAATCAATAGGTGCATACAGGTTACATGCAAGGGCTACATAATAAGTTTCATTGGTGATACAAACATGAATATGAGATGCAGGCACACATTTGGTACATACAGGTTACCATCATAGTTGCACAACAAGTTACATTGTTGGTTCAAGCGTGATAATGAGATTCAGACATTGCTTTAGGATGGAAATGGTTGTTCAGAAAATCAAGGAAGATTGTTTCACTATGTAGAAGGCTGAGGGACCTCCATTGGAAGGTAACAGGCAATAGGGTGGGGGGGGCCAGGCAGGACCGGGGCCCATTGTCAAGGGAGGCAGTTGGGGGGTAGTAGGAGGAAAGCTTTAGGACCAGAGTAGGGGGATGGAGCTGGTGCAAGGGAGGAGATAGGGATAGGGGTATGGAGGAGAGGGGGATAAGAAGGAGAGGGGGATGATGGTAGACAAGGCAAGGGCAGGTAAGAGAGACAAGGGGGAGGATAGAGTAGTAGGTAGGTATCTGGGGGTAGGTAACGGCATCTGATTGGACAGAGATAAGTGCAGGGGGCACATAGGTAGGCAAGATGTGCAGGGGGATGACCGGGCAGGCCCCTGATGGAAAACTGGAAACTGGAGTTATAAAGGGCAGGTGCACCTCATGCAGCTAGTAAGGTGGGTGTGGAGCATCGACTTGAAAGGCCCAGTTCTGGATTCAGCAATTTGCCCGCTCGGAAGGGAGTTTAGCAGGTAAGGGGCTCGCTACACAAAGACCTTTGGCCTAAGAAGATGTGGTGGAATGGCATCTTGAAGTAGTTAGTGAGTTAATTTACACAATTATGTGGTTGTATTTGTGTTTGCATTAACATTACTTTGCATGAAAATAACTAGTTTTATGGTATATTGACAGACACAGACATCCAGCAATATATGAGAACTGTATTGTTGGTATGCACACATGTTGATTGGACTCTGTGCTTCCATTAAAATAATAAGTTTCCATGATTAACAGTTTAAATGTTACAGTTTTGAAATATAATGTAAAGCAAAATATCATAAAAGATTATTTTTGGAAGTGGTCAGACAATACTAGTGGTTGTTCTGCCCAAGAATAAAGACATTCTTCTCTTGTTTGAAATTCCTATCAAAAATGTGGTGGGACAAACCCCTGAGATACAATGCCTCATTGCTGTAGGGTTCATTGTCACATCAGGTTACAAAAAGTCTGTACAGAGTTTATAATTCAGCACAACAGGATACATAAGTGGGATGCACAAAAGGAGCCCTTGCCAACATTATGGTCAAACCCCCCTGTTGTTCCCTGTTTAAACAGCAGCACTTGTTAGGAAAAGGTTTCACTATCTAGTTTTCTAGCATAAATACTTTTCTGAAATACAGTAATTAGATTTCTCATCAGTATATTTTATTTCTGTAAGATGTTTTTAAAACAGCTTATATTACTAATTTATAAATTATACCAGTTATTAAAGAATGCTGACACTGACAATTTTTTAAAATACTGTCTCTTGAGGTTACTTTTTGATTTTACATACTGGGTTGATACTATAGGACATATTAGAAGTAAGTTTGTGCACATATCTGATAGTAAAACGTAAAAACAATGTTTCACTTATCCATGCTAAATCTCCATATCTCAGTCCAAGAGGGAAACACAATGAACAGAAAAGTAGCTATATTAAAGTTTTTTTCCACCTCCCCCCAAAAACAACATTATTACTAAAGAGCTATATGATTACTTTTTTCTGATAACAAATACTGCTGCATTGAAAAGTCCCAGAATCGGGGGTGAGGTGGGGTGCAAAAAACTGTCAAGAGTCCTGACAGTCAAAAGTCAAATTTTGGTGCAAAATATTCACAACAACACTGGGGAATAATTACATTATAAAGCAGGTGAGGTAAGTTATCTAGTGTTCTCTTCCTTGTCAGCATAAATACAAAAATAATACAAATATAAATAAATAAATGCTAGTCACACTAATTAAGTGTTGTCCCTTTGTACACAGAGGTACTACAGAGAGTTGAATGAAAAGCAGGTGACAGAGTTCCAATGCACATGTCACACTTTCAGTAAATTTCTATAATCTAATCAATCAATTTTCAAAGAAATGAAATGGAGATGACTGAGCACAGCTCATTTTAGTGGTGACCTGAGACATACACCTTAAAAGCAAACATGTCACAAAGTGCATTGAGACAATAAGTTATCTCTTGTGACAAAATAATGTATGTGCAAGTCAGTGGAATGCACAAAAATCTAACATATAATAAAACTGGAAAATTGATATAATGTACAGCACTTTTCTGTTACGACCTGTGCATGCCTCAGAGTGTGCAAACACCGTATCAAACATCCAAGTGGACAGCAATTTCTAAGATGGTAAGGAATGAAAGCATGCTCTCTAACTGATAGACAGTGAATTTCATCATCTGGGCCCATTAAAGGCAAAACTTGACTGTCTGTGCTACATCTGATTACAGCTAAAATAAATTCAGAGTTTAGTGATACTCTTAAATTGAGTCTGCTAGATCTTGGCAGGAGAGGATTGGACGTGTAGCTTGGAACTTTCCATCTAACAAATCAAGCTAGGAATTGGATTCAGTGTAGAATTCCCCTTTGGTTGTTAAGGTAACTACATTACATTAATTCCTATTCCTGTATAGATATTATTGCCCAACATTACTCAGCATTTGTGAGGCCTCAGTTGGAGTATTGAAGTCAATTTGGGGTGCCATACTGTATTTTAGGAAGGACATTGTTAGAGTTGAGAACATCCAATGAAAAGAAGCTACAGTAGTATGATAGGCAAGTTGGTAAATGCAGTTTACAAGGCTAGACCAAAGAGCCTGGGTATATTTATATTGGATGGTGGGGAGGCAATAGATGACTCATTACAATGTACAAATTGCCGAAGACTCCAGAATTAAGTCTGAGTTTGTGATTGGACCAGAAAGTAGCTAGTTATAACTAGAGGGCATGAGCTATATAACCAGGGAGAATAGGTTTTTTTTTGGGGGGGGGGCTACAGGAAATATTTTTACATGCAGAGAGTAGTGGGGTGTTGGACTAGTTTAGCAAAAGTGGGGGTATATGCAAAAAGGTTGCATGAGTTTAAGGCTGGCTAGGACAGGCACAAATGGAAAGTAGCTCTATAGAGGTACAACAAATGTGAGGCGGGGGACAGTCTTTAGTTATTTATATATTTATTTTTATTTAAAACGTGGTAACCAGGAAAGGCACACTGGGCCAAGGCTCATTTCCAGGGGTGAGCCAGGGGAGAGGGAAAAGTGAATACAGAATGATGAAATCACATCAATCCATAGAATGTGGTTACAATGACAACTTATAAAATGCAAAAGCAGAATGCAGAACAAGCAGGGAAACAACAACATGACAAAAGTATGGACCATAAAATGTGACTTGAAGACAATTGTACAAGAGTTTTATAAAGTGCACAGTGGCTGTCTGAGAAAGTTACAGTGCTTGAGCAGTGCTGACAGGTTAGACTGGGCAGAATCAGTTCACTGGTATGAGACAAAATCATGAAGCAAGGGGGCATTTGCAGAAGAGAGGACAGGCGGGGGGAAGATGGTCAGGTGGAGGGTTGGCAGGGACAAGAGGGCATGGGGAGGCACCTTAGTTGGTACCTAACGGCAAAGATTGGGGGGAAAAGGAGGGAAGAACAGGTTTCCGAGGAAGGGGGAACAATAGAAGACGGCAGACTATCTGGCAGAGGAGTGAAGGTGGGGAAGGGGGAAGCTACGGGGGCACCTGGAGTGAGGGAGTAGGAGGAAGAGGGGACGGGAGAGATTAGTGAGGAGAGGTAAGTGGGGAGGAACCCATAAAAGTATTCAGAGATGAAGGAGGCACAGTGGGACTGCTGATGTGAAGGGGGAGTGGGATAATTGAAAGGGAGGAGTAGAGGGAGGAATGATGAATACAAGGGGGTGAGTTGGTAGTAAAGCAGAAGAAAGCATTGCAGAGGGTATCCAATCTGCTGAGGGAAGAGGAAGTGGCGATGTCAAAGACCACATCCACACAGTCAAAGCCCTGGAGAACCATTTTGGTGACCAGTTTCTGGTGGGCCTGGGAGGGAAGGAAGTACTTATTGTGGTACAGAGCACATAGTTTGGGGTAGAGTTTGGCACAAATGGCATCAATGTAGGCAGAGAAGTCCAGCTTACTATTGAGCCGCACCAAGGTACTTAGAGGTGGGTACTACTTCTAGATGGGTGTCATCCACCATGGAGAAGACAAACAAGAGTGAGAGCATGGTCAGTTTCTAGCTGGTGCCAAAGGTCATGGGCACTGTTTTCTTAGGTCCTAGGGGCTGCTCTGCTACCTGTTTAGCTTGCATCTTCTGGGCTTTATTTATTAGGCCTTCATGCAAAGAACAACCATCTCTATTGTGCAAGGCTCAGGGACATCTCCCATATGCATATCCTGTTTTCTCACAGAGGTTACATTTAATCAGATTAACACAGTTGACAGAAACATGTCCATAATCTAAGCAATGGGCGCATCTCGGGGTGTCACATGCGGAGCTCAGGTGAGTCCTGGCCCCACATGTAAAGCAGGATCTGGACTGCCCTGCATAGAATAGCATCCCTGTATCTTTATCCAGAAAGAGGCTGTTAGGAAGACGTACAGGACTGTTATTGGTAAAAAAAAAGTTTAACCTTAATTTTCCATGCCCCATTCCAGATTTGTTCACTATCCAAAATGGGAAAGGGTCTGTCAAGTTCCTCACATTTCTGTCCCAATCAGAACAGAATGTCTTCCACATTCACCTCTCATTATGAAACATAACAGTTATATTTTTCACTGCTGGTTTTGTGAGGGGGACTGCTAAAAAGGGGATCCATAAAAGGGAGTTCTTAAGTGCATGATACTGCAACCAAAATCTGTCTAAACCAGTGACATTCTTAAAACGGATATCATAGTTTACATTTCCAATGTGCATAAGTGCAAAAATCTCAGAAGAAAAACATTTCATAGACCCTTTCTATACGTTTTTAGGCACATAAAGTCTGCCCGGATGGGTTTTAAGCCACCCCTTTATATATCAGGCATACAGCATTATGTCTGGGAGCTGGTTCTCACACCTGGTTCACGTCCAAAGATCTTGTACTCAACTCCAAGGAAACTAAGTTCATGGTTTTCTCCAGCTCCCACAAACCCCTTGGCTTTGACCTTTCCCTGTATGACAACCTTGGTAACTCCACTGAAAGAGTTAATGAATTCAAATACCTTTGGCTTACTCCTGGATAGCCACTTCACTTTTGATGCTCACACGAGCCTCACAGTCAAAAAGGCCCACCAATGCCTCGGAATCCTTCACAGAACCAAGCATTACCTTAACAGGGAGTCCAAATCTGTCTTAGTCGTCAGCTTCCTCCTTCCTGTCTTTGAATATGGCTCACTTGTCTCCTTCCCCCGCCTCTCCATAAAACATTTCTCCAGACTTTGAAGCTTCTACCACAATGCTATCCACTTTGCCTCTGGTCTCCCTAAACTCACACATCACTGTGACCTCTATAAGCTCACCAGTCAGCCCTCCCTTGAGGCCCGCCTCAACTGCAAGATGGCCACCTTCTCCTTCAAACTCTCTTGTGGACTGCTCCCTGATTGCATCACTTCTCTCTTCCAGACAGCCACCACCACCAGGACCACTAGACTGTCCTCCACTCTCTCTTTCACTGTTCCTTTCTGCTGGACCACTCAAGGCAAGAAAACATTCTTTTTTATGGGACCCAAGCTCTTCGACTGTATCCATCGAGAACTAAAACTTTGTCCCTCCACAAATGCCTTCAAACACAATATCAGGAGACATTTCTCTCCCACCTGCACCTGTTCAGAGCCCTAATCTGGCTCCCATTCTGCACTTTTTTCCCCCTCATTCTCTGGTTATCCACCTCAGGCACTTACCCTCTCTTTCTAGCACTTGTAGTATTGTTAATCCACCTAGGCTAGTTTTTAGATTGCATTAAATGTTTTGTTTCCCACTGTTATATTAGATTATTGTCAAACCCTCACTGAATGCTTAATGTCACCTGGTATTTGTTAATTCACCAAGGCTAGTTCATGGTTTGCCCTTTAGTCAACATTATTCTAAATTTATGTACCATTTTATTAACCCTCACTGTTTGTTAAATGTTTAAGCCTATGTCATGTCTCATGATTGTTGTATGTAACTGGGCACTTGTGTTAACAGGCAGCAATGCTCATATGCCTTTCCAGTATAACCAATAAAAATGAAATGAAATATTTTGGAATTGGTCCAAAAGTCTAAACATGGGTTCCAACCAAGCTCTTTTTCAGGATCCTGCATTGCAGTTTCTGTGGCCCCATCCTCATATGACTGTGTATAACATGTCCTATAAGAGGACTGTCTACACTTTGTCTGGTAGTTATATTAGGTGAAGCAACCTGTTTGTGTACCCTGGTTGCAGAATGTACTTCATTAATTACTTCAAGATTCTTTTCAGCAAGTGGCAAATTTGTATTGAGATCTACATTGGAAGCAGGCATTGGGGGATTTTCGCAGGCCCCTGTATTTTCAGTAACTATTACTCCATTATTCAGTTCTGCAGCATATTGCTGAACAGTTCAGGGACCCATTTACCATCAGCTATTTGAACTTACCCTGCATTTTCCAGGGTGTATTCTTGTGACCAATTGCCTCAACCAGAAGTAACCGTTTGTGAAGAAAAGTTATTTTCCATCCTTTGATCAGTGCTAGAAAATGTGGTGTCAGCAGTGCTTACCTGCTGTGAGTCAGGCAAGGCTTTTGAAACCTTAATGTTTTCAGATAATTTATCTGATGAACCAGATTGCAATCTTTTATTCTGTGTGCTGGTGCCAGCAATGGTGGGCCACTGTAGGCCAAGCCATAATCTGCTTGTCTGTGCCATTCCTAGTTGATCCCCCCCTGTGGTTTAGTTGGTGATGTGGCATTGTCAACAACCAGCAAGTCTTTACCTGTGGTAATTGACGTTTGCAGAGGTGCCTCCAAAGAGTTGTAAGTTCCGAGCATTGTTCAGCAGCATGTAAGGCAGAGGCTTGCTTTGATGCTGCTGCATCACCATTCAGCTAATCAATCTTGTCACTATGCAGAGCTGCTCTGGTTACAGGTAATGTTGCATCTTGCAACTTCTACAATTCAGCCTGCAGTGCTTTTTTTCTAGATAAAAAGTGTTGTTCCTCGGTGTTGGTTTTTAGCAATAAATCCTCTTTCTGGCTGGTCATGGGATCTGGAGAAACACCAGCCTTTGCATCAATGGTTTCTGTGCCTTCCTTAGCCAAAACTTCTTCCATAACCATACCATCTGCCAGGTTCTTGGTGGAAAAAAATAAGTCTGAACCCATCTCTTCATTTTGAAAATCCAGAACTGCATCAGCATTTTCAACTGCCTCACAAGTGTTCAAAGCTGGGGTAGAGACCATCACCCCTGTCTCAGCAGCTTCTGTTCACTCCATGTGTTCCTCAGGTGTTGCCATCTTGGAAAGATGGCCAAGGGTTCCCCCTACTGCAAGAGTTGGGGAATTTTTTTGAGGAAAAGGGTGTAGAATTCAAGATAAACATCTGTTCCATTCCCATGCACATATGCATGTATTTTTGGTTTCCTTCCATATATATTTTTTTCTCATGCAGTCTTCTTCCTGTTTTATCATGTGCATTATCCAGTTCTTCCATTCCATTCATGTGTATCTTCTATCCTCTCTTATTTCTTTTTTCCATCACTCTCTTTTATTCTTCTTCCTTTTTAAAAAAAAAAAACAAGTGTCCTTGTGCCACCATTTCTTTTTCCACACTCTCTTCAGCTTCCTTCCATTTTTTTCATCTCTTTCCATTCTGTATTTATTATTACATATATTTTTGCTTTCATAATATCTCCATTATTGAATTGCAATTCTTCCATAATTCTCTTACCTTTCCTGCTGTCTTTTTCATATAGCCACATTCTTTATAATGATATCTGGTGGAGTTTCTTGTTGTTGTAGTACCCATTTGCACTTGGCTTGCCACAGATACTACTTCAATAAGGCGAAAATGAGTTGTAGTGTCTCAGTGTTGAAAATCTCCCATTTTTTGGGATACATCACAAGCACCAGTTCCTCATACATCAAGTTGAAAAATAAATCATACTGCCATACTCTGGTTACACTGTCCCAAAAGTCTCTCACAAACGCACATTCCAAAAATAAACGTTATTGTGTTTCAAGGATCTGTATGCATGAAATTCTCTGACAATATCTTTCTGTAAGCTGTTTGTGTTTGTTGTTGTCTTTTGCATTGACTCTCCCATGTACAGTAAGCCATAACATATCCCATGAAAAGGCCGGGATTCTTGAATTTGTCAGTTGTTTCATAGTATTGTTTATCTGTGTAGATGTACATTTTGGTATTTCTAGCTCTTTCCTCTCTGTATGCAACATTGTATCATACATCCCTTGTCTCGCATTTGACCTCATTCTTTGGAGGAGAATTTTACACCTAATAATGTCCTGTATCATGGATTTTACATATCCTGGAATCAAGGTCATTGTAGATAACATTCTGCTTTTCCTCTGGTGGCATGCTTGGATACAAATTCCTACCCTTTCTGATGCCACTTCTTCCCATGGTTTCTTCCCTATCATTGGTGTGGGAAACATATTACAGTACATAAAGGAACTATAGTAAAATAGCACAGGGTCTATCATGTCTAGGCCCCCTTCCTTTATCATCCTATATGTTATCTCTCTTTTAACAGGGTTCAGCCTACTCCTCCATAAGTCCTGGAAAAAACACTGGAAAGCTTAGTTTTTATGTGTGTTTGGGGGGTGTAACTAATGTAAATAAAAAGGGGTAACAACATATTTTTATTAATAATACCCATTTTCTTTATGAAATCTGTTGGGATTTCCACTGTAAGGAAATTCCTTCTGCCTTTTTTATTTTATTCTCCCAGTTTAAAAGGTCCAAGTCACCATACCTGAACATGATTCCAAATATAGATATTGGTTCTTCTGTGAGTCCAATATCCACATATGTTTCAGTTACTGAGTCACTGCTACCTCCTATTCATGTCCCAATACTTTTTTCCCAATTAATTCTGGATCCTGAATTTTTTGAAAAGTTCAAAATCAGTTTTTTGATTTCTCTTTCCTCCATTGTTTTATCAATTAATATTACCACATTGTCTGCATAGACTAAAGTTGTTACAGGGGTTCCTTTCTGTGTTAAAGCTATGCCGTTCACTAAGGCTAAATTCTGGATGGACCATAAAAAAGAGTCAATGCAGAATATATAGAGAAGAGGGCTTCGGGGGCAGCTGGGTCTGACCTCTCACTGTAATCCTATGGTGTCCCCAGTCCACCCATTCACCCTAGGGGTTACTGTGGCTTCCTGGTACATAGACTGTATCCATCGATAAATGCCTTTGGTAAACCGTAGTGTCATAAGACAGAAAACAAAAAGGCATGTGATATGGAGTCAAATGCCTTTTGTTGGTCTAGGCTTAACACATATCCTTCTTCTATCCCCAGCTTTCCTCATTGGAACACATCACTTAAAATTATCAAATTATCCTGAATCCCTCATTTAGGTATTGCACAAGTTTGTGCATTGACTAATTGATGTATCTGAGACCTTGGCAAACCGTTTTGCTAGATTTTGGCAAAGAATCTTAAACTTCACGTTCAGCAGGCTTATAAGCCTCCAATTTCTTACATCTTCTTTTTTCCCTTTTTTGTATAAAAAAATCAAGTCCGCTTCTGTCATAGAGTGTGGTAAGGTACATGATGTTAGAATTTAATTATACAAGTGGGTAAGTTCAATCACTAAATATTCAGAGAATTTTTTATAGAACTCTCCCATTATTCCATCCCTTTCAGGAGATGTACCAATCTTTAAAGTTCCTATTGCCTGCTTAACTTCCTCTTCCTCAATCTGTCTTATTAACCTGCTATTTCATGATTTCAACAATTTTGGAATACTTATTTGTTCCAAATATTCCTGCTGTAAAGACCCCACCAGTGGTTCCCCGAAACTTCCCTTCACATATTTATTGATTGCGGTCAAAATTTCATTTTGGGTCGAACAGTATCACCCTGTGTCATCAATCACCTGTTGAATGGTTTTCCTATCAGTTCTTTTTTGACAGTCCTTGAACATTTTAAAGGTCTGCTTCTCACATTCTGTCCTGAATCTCATTTCTTATTGCAAAGATTTAGCCCTATTGTATTGTTTGCAATGTATTTCTTTTTTTATTGCAGTAATTTGTGCACTAAAATCCATCTTTAATGACTCTGTTTTGGAAATAAAAGCGTGGAGCTGTTCCCTTAATTGAAGGTTATCTAAGTAAGTGGTCAGGGACTGTTGCTGGCTATCCTCTGAAAGCATTCTTTAAACAATTTTCTTGGCTCCTCCCACCATTCTGCCCATGTGTCATATGTGGATTGCATCGACTTCCTGGAATTCCATAACTTTTCCCTCTTTCTAACTTTTTCTTCTGACTCCAACAGTGAGCTATTTAAGCACCATGGGCCTTTCTCACTCATAGGTCTGTCCTCCCATACAGTCTTCATTAACAGGCCTTTATGGTATGAAAAGCAAAAGCATTGTGTAGATATATTTTTCATCATGATGTTTGTAGATACAAAAAGTAGCCAATTCTAATGGAGAGGGATCCTCTAAAGTATGTTTTTCCCCCCATGCTATGTATTGTCCTATGTGTATCCTGTAGGTGTGTTGTATTTATTATATCCTGTAATGCATTGGAGTCACAGTACAGTTTATCTGTTTTCAATCCCCTGTCTGCTACTTGCATGGCGCAATTAAAATCCTCCCCAAACTACTATCCTGGAGGTATGTAAATATGGTTGGATTTTGCAGAATAGTTCTATTCTATTTGTTTTGACCTGTGGGGCATAACTATTTATCACTCTAAGGTGTGTATTTCCATATCGTATGTCCAGAATTAGGGCTGTCCCTGGGTCTAGGTCAGTTAATCTTGTAACCTTAAGCTGTGTGTTATTAAATAAAATTGCCACACCATCACAAATGTCAATTCCTCTGGACCAAAAAGTTGTTCTCTTACCCCATAACCTGGATGCTTGAGCAATCTCAAAAAAGGTTTTGATTCTTATGTCTTGTACAAAAAGTATATCTGTTTTTCTGTTTTGTAGTTCCGAAAATATGGTCAGCCATCTCTTCCCATTCTTTATACTGTTGAGATTGATCAAAAGCAACTGTAAAGATGTCATATAAGTTAATAAAGTTTATGGTCTAAAACCACATCTCATTTAGGCCTAATGTTCCATTTTTTTTCCTCCCTGAGTCACCCTTTCCTCCTCCTTTTTCAGAGGAGTGCTCCATGGGTGAAGATGACACCAATGAGGAGCCAAAGTCACCTTCATCGTCTGTGTCACCCCATTCTGTCTCCTTCTGTAGTACTTGATATGGGTTTGATGTTTCAATCTTCCCTTTTCCTTTAGCTTCTTTGAGTTCTTTTCTTTTTGGCTCAGTCTTAATGCTTAATCTAGTTCTTGGTCATTTCTTGTATGTAACTGTGTTAAATGTTGCTTCCTGAACTTTCGGTGGGGGTGGGGGCATTGCTGTTTGATCCATGTCTTCTTTATGCAAGGGAGTGAGATCAACTTGAGTTCTGTCATTGTTTGTGTCCATGCCTGTCTCTACTGTATCTGGGGCTAGTGTGGATGGGGGAGGGAGTTTGAGGGTTACTCTGCGGGAGGGGACTCAGTTCTCCAGCAGAATCCTGGTTTTGGTGTGGAGTGTGTTCTCCCACTATTTTTCTTTCTTCTACTAGTGTCTTAGTCTTGAGTATTTCCTGACCTATTTCACTTTCTTTTGCAATGGGATCCTTCATGGGTAGCTCATGTTGAGCAGGTACTTCTTTCCCTTCTATTTCTGTTTGTTTTGCTTTCTCTTTTTCATGCAATATGGCCTGCATTATTTTTCTGAAGCTTGGGCACAACCCTTTTTTTGTGCCTGTGTAATTAAAGGCTTCATGAGATACCCCCTCTTCCGTATTGTGGGAAGCCCATGGGCATTTAACATAAGAGTGTCCTTTTTCCTCGCATAGATTACACTTAAAGGTGTTTGCACATGATGTTGCCAAATGTCCCAACTCCAAGCAATGAGTACTCCTGGGGGTATCACAAGCATTGCTGAGATGCAGACAGGAGCCACATTTGTGGCAGGACTTTAGTTGTCCAGGGTAAAAAAGTGACCCTCTGTCTCTCCCCAAATAAAAACAACTTGGCAGATGGATAATACCAGTATTTCCCATTGTCAGTTTGCATTTCATTCTCCAACCTCCCATCCATATTTGTTCAGAATCAATGATTAGGGTGGAGTGTTCTAATACTTTGCAATGCTTTTTAAGCCAAAAAAGTATATCCAGGTTGTTTACCCATTCATTCTTGAAGAGAATGGTAACAGTTCTTACTGCAGGTTTGGTAACTGGAACTTCAAAAATAGATGTCCATAAAGGGATACTCTTGATCATATTATATTTGGACCAAAACTGATCCAGACATTCTACAGTTTTAAAGCTGATGTCATAATTGTGTTTATCAGTGTGAATGAGTGCAAATACCTCAGATGCATAAAACTTGAAAAAATTTTTTAGTAGTTTTCTCCCCACATATATGCTATCCGGTGGTATCTCTAGGCCTCCCTTATATAAGAGTCTGATGGTATTGCATTGTGGGGCAGGGTCTCCATTATTTTTAAAGAGATCTGCCATTCTTATTAATGGTTTGTACTGTTTCTTCTCCTCTGGGTCCTGTAAGGTTTTTTTCCTCAATTCCTATTCATAACATGTCTTCTTCTGCCTGTGCCTTATGTAAATCTTCCTGTACTCTTTTGGGCCTATCAGTTATCTGTGCCAAGGGAGTAGGCCCTTTGGCCTGAGGTGCTGTAGAAGTGGAGGCTATAGGCAGCCTTTCCTCATCATCAATACCAATTTTTCTCCCCTCAACCTTACTTCCCCCATGCAGTTCAGTCTTTGCATTTTGTTCATATCTCCCCCTCTGTACAAGTTCTTCTATGGACTTTCTCCCCCAAGACAAATTCTGTTTGTTTGTATGTCCATTTCCCCAGTCACATTTATACTGTTAACATTCTGAACATTATTAGTAGTTTCAGCTCTTTTAAGGGAGTGAATAATTTTACCTGCTGCCATGATCTCTGTGTCTTTGTACAGCACCACTGCAGGGTTTGTAGGATCTGGGGACCATCTGCCTTTCGGCTCCTCCACCCAGCCTGCATTCTGCAGAGCTTTGGTTGGTGTCCAAAACTCCATATTGTCCTGGCCTTCATTCTTTACTTTTTGTTTAGTGCTTGGTTCTCCCTTCCCTGTGGCAAAATGAGCTGTAACACTGAATGTTTTCCTTGCAGAATGACCATTGTGCTTTCCAATGCCAGACATAATGCAAATCTCCTCCGCCTGTCTAAATGCGCCTTTTGCTGGTATGCTGTCATCTCCTTGCTTCTATATCACCTCCTCCTCTACTTCCGTGGGTCATTGTAGCATCTCTGTAACCACAGAAAATTTATCTTCTTTGTCTGCTATTTGCTGCAAGCAGTACAATCGTTTAGATTCTAATCCATGTCTCAAGGTTTCGGTAGCTTTCATGGAATCCTTCTCCTAGTCGATTCAGAAATTAAAGTCCTCCCACAGAACTGCATATACCTCATCCATGCAATCTGAGTCTTCCAAGATGTCTAGAGGCAATACTACATTCAGTCCAACATTTACCTATTCCAGCATCCTTGAATTCTTGTCATCCTGAGCCACGTTTGGCCCCAGCGAACTATTCACACCAGTAAGTGGTTAAAACTGTATGTCTTCCTCATTTTTTGTCTCCATAAACATTGAAGCCAGGGGGCAGACATGTTCCCCAGCCTCCAGGATGTCCATTTGCTCCTCCATCTACACCAAGGCAGCCATCTTGGCAGAATGCCAGGATGAAAAAGGTTCCCCTAAAGGCGAGTAGGGGAATTTCCCTGGTGTCCTGGCCAAATTTCCCCCATCCACTAAATATACCACTAACAGCTTAACCTGGTTCAATGCCAGTTGGCATAAATCTGTATTCCCCTCCCCCAGGACAAGGGAGAAAGTAGGCAGAATTGTCTAGTCCTCCTTTCCTGGTCAACATACGAACATACAAACATACAAAATGCCAAGTGAAACAGGCCTCACAGACTATCGAGTCTGCCTGATTGTATAGCTAGCCCCTCAACTTGCAGCTGCCCCACCTCCCTCCCTCCCTCCTCATAACCACCCCTCTTCACTCTGTCCCACCTCTCTTAAATACTCCCACTGTTTTACATAATACCACCTCCTCAGGTAGAGTGTTCCACTTATCTACCACCGTTTCTGTGAAAAAGTGTCTCCTGATTTTCCTCCTGACTGTTCCCCCTCCAATCTCAGCTGATACCCTCTCGTGTCCCACCCCTTCTGATCTGAAGAATCCCTTCTGTATTAATCTTGTTAATACCCTTTAGGTACTTAAAGATTTTGATCATATCCCCCCATCCCTCCTCCCACCTCTCTTTCAGGGAATACATTTGCGGCTCTCCCAGCATCTCCTCATAGGATTTACCTTCAAATCCCTGTATCATCTTCATTGCCCTACATTGCACCCTTCCGGCAATCTGATGTCCCTCTTCAGGAATGGACACCAGTACCTCACACAGTATTCCAGGTTCAGCCTGACCGGTGACCTGTACAGGGGTAGGATCACTTCTCTGTGCCTGGGGGAGAGTCCCCTCGCTATGCACCCCAGCATCTTGTTTGCCACTGCAGCAACCTTCCTGCACTGAGTTGAGTGGTTCACACTCCTTGTTATTGGTACCCCTAGATTCTTTCCCCCACTGTGCTTACTAACTGTACCCCTCCCAACTGATATTTCCTCCCCTGATTCTTTGCTCCGAAGTGCAGTACTTTGCACTTCTTGGCACTGAACCCCAACTGCCATGTCTCTGACCATTCCTGTAGTTTGATCAGGTCTTCCTGCAGCCCCCTCCAACCCTCGATGTCATCAACCACAGCACCCATCTTTGTATCATCTGTGAACAGACAGATCCTACTCCGGATCCCATTTGAGATATCGGCTATGAATATCCCAAACAGCACTGAACCCTGGGGCCAAAACAAACAAACAAACAGAAAAAACTCTAATGTGACATAATGTAGTGTCACCTACTGTACATGTGATCTGCCGCACTGTGCATCAGTGAGGGGCTTTGTGCTTTTTTTACAAGAAAGACATTATTTCTACATAAATAGTATCGCATTATGTTGTATAGCTGATTTTTATCTGAGCTATATTCATTTTGAGGCAAGGCACCTCAGTGTGGGGATTGATGATATTTACAGCTCATCATTTTCAAATGTTTATATTGTTTATTCGATGACTAGTCCTACACTGCATAGTGCTGTAATTATCAATCCTTCCATACACCAAACTTCTAAAATGTTAATGATTCAACCCTGTAACCATCCCAGGTTGCTCACCTTCTCAGGACTAATGACATATAAATAAAATCAAACAAAATAACCAAATGTTGGACAAAATAATGACAGCCTGGTACTATTTGACAAGATAAGGAAAACTGCCTAGAGCCCCATTTTACTAGCCACACTAATTAAGGATAAGTGTTTTTTGCCTGTAGCTGAAACCAAGTATGACATCACCATCTGTGATTTATTATGCATCATCCTATAAGGCTTGGAGAAATACAAACAGAGACAGTCATCTAAAGGGCACAGCATTCCTTGTAATCATGCTGGAGTGTCAAGAAATGGTACCAGGCCATTTTTATTATGTTTTGAAGCTAAAGATGGCCATACAAGTTGCCTTGTAAATTCAGGGGAAAATGTGTT
Organism: Neoceratodus forsteri; assembly: GCA_016271365.2. Classification (NCBI taxonomy): domain Eukaryota; kingdom Metazoa; phylum Chordata; order Ceratodontiformes; family Ceratodontidae; genus Neoceratodus; species Neoceratodus forsteri. Next base: position 2,462,351 of record CM028133.1, read on the forward strand.
GTAGGTAATACCTTTTTGTGACTAGCACAAATTGAGAGTTCTGCTCCCTTGCAAAAACGTAAAGCGGCAGTGCAATGAAAAGTTGAAATTTTGAGTCACCTGTGGTTTTAGTTTAGTGACATGTTGCTTGATGTCTGTTTTAGGTTACTGTAAGGGTTTCCTTTGGTTCTTTAGTGTTTTTTTATTAGTTCAATAAAAACTGTAATTATTTCACATGAACGAATATACTGCTCGTCGGCCAGTACATTAGTTCATGCAAACTAATTACAATTTTAATTGAACTAATAAAAAAACACTAAAGAACCAAAGGAAACCCTTACAGTAACCTAAAATGGACATCAAGCGGCATGTCACTGAACTAAAATCTCAGGTGACTCCAAATTTCGACTCTTCATTGCACTGCTGCTTTAAGAGACTTTTCATTCCAGTCTGTAATCGCAGAGCTGAGAAAATGTGTTCTCTAAGGACGTTTGGCTTCACTGTTATGAAGTGCTTTTAAAATGCGCTAATATGCAAGTCCAAGGAAGTAAAACGGGATTGATAAGGGGGTGCTACTCAATGCTGGTAAACCACCTGCAGGCTGTAAACCTGGTGTTTTGTAAAAACCCATACCAAATTCTAGCACCTGGTGCTACTCTGGCAATTCAACATCACTATAACCCTCGGGATATGGGAGGAACTGACAATGGAATGAAATCTGCAGAAGTTCCATTCTGAGAGTCTAAATTGTGTCAGAAATGTGCTGACCAGTAAATTCTAAAACAAAAGCCTAATTGTGTCTGAAATGTGCAGGCTAGTAAATTCTAAAAAGAAAGGATAACCGTGTCAGAAATGTGCTGGCCAATAAATTCTAAAATATTTAATTGTGAAGTGCCCCATTACTTTTAACAGAGACAGACTATTACAAAACAAAATACAAGTTAGTTTTATATAGCCCATGGTATCCCAAACTGCCTTACAAAGCAAGGAGTTAGATACTAATAGTGCAAGGATTGTATTTGGTATGCTACCACTGCCATTAATGAGCTAATACAACACACACACACACACACACACACACAGGCACACACAAATGCACACACGCATGCACGTGTGCACACACACACACACACACACACACACACACACACACAACTGTAGTATATTAGAACCTGCCAGGACACTAGGGATAATTGCTCTTACAAAAACATCCCAGTTCAACAAAGCAAACAAAATGCTGGGATGTACAGGAAGGGGATTTGATTGCAGGAGAAAGGAGGTGATACTGTCCCTATGTACAGGTCACTGGTAAGGCTGCAGCTGGAGTACTGCATGCAGTTCTGCAGTCCACACATCAAGAAAGACAGAGCCCATACAAAGAAGAGCCACAATGAAAATCCAGAAACAGCAGAGAAATCCTCTATGTGCATCTAAAACATTCACCAGAATATGAACTAGTCATCAAAAGAAGTGCCTAATATTTGTAATCTATGTTTGGATTTTCTATGTTGTACGTTCAACCAAGGTACTCCTCCTCTACTGTTAATTTTGCTAAGTGTATGATGTTTTCATCATTGTATTTTATTATTGTACTTCTGTAGATTCTGTTTATTTTATAATTCTGTATTTGCTTTTACAGTATACCCCTCCTCATACCCTTTCCCCCAGGACGCACCGGTAGACGAGCAACTTATTGAGCAATAAGTGTGCTTTTCTGGTGAAATTCTGAAAGAAAGAAAGAAAGAAAGAAAGAAAGAAAGAAAGAAAGAAAGAAAGAAAGAGAAAGTTAGTTCTTAGTTTTATTAGCATTATGTTCAGTTCAAGCAGAGCACAACAATCATATAATATATAGTTTGACAGACTTTTGTGTATAAAAACCTTGCAAGTTCAATAAACCCGTTGTGCATGATCAGAGAATTGTGCATGGGGGGAGAAAGGTTAAATGTGTTGTTGTGTATGGGATGTTGCATATGGTTATGATGACACAGCATTACACCACTCATATACAGTAAGATTTTTAATCTTAGACCAAATACAAAATGACTTTCTTTTTTAAATGTATATATTTTTTTACCCTATGGCCACAACTTTGGCCCTGGATGTGCTTGCTTGGTATGCGTCCCAACTACAGGACATCAACCCATGAGTTTGGCCCCTCACAGTGGGGCTGTCCCGAGAGATAGTTCTGTACAACGGTGGTCCTGTGGAGATCGTGCCAGGGGTTGGGACGACCACCAGTCCCAGAGGTCCTAATGATCATTTTTTTTTTCACTTCCCCATGTTACTCCCCAGGGTCCAAGGAAGTGGGGCACACAAGGGAGTAAGAGGAGACATGCACACACTGATACATGCTGCCACTCCGGACCCCTGCCGATGTCCTCCTCTCCCACGTGGTGTCCAACTGCACTACCACCTGTGGTCACCCAGGTGGCACTAATGCAGTGGGCAAGACATCCCTCCCTCCCTCCCTGGAGGAGGCCAGCGACCCCAAGGGGATGCAATCCTCCTCCCCCCAGCTGGCTCTCCTATGACCCAGGCTTGTTCCCAAACCCGGGTCACTGGCTTCATGAGCAGTAGATCAACCACTGCACCGGCAGGCTGGCTAAACAATTACTTTTTTTTGTTACATTCATTTTTCTCTTCTTGTTTGTCCCAGCAGCCTCCATACAATCAACTCACCCCACCCACCCACCCCATCACCCAGCTTCTCTGGGACTTACTTGACTGTGTCCTCTGCCACTGGTGTGGAGCATGTGGGGGGGTCAATCTTCATCTCACCACCTAGGGAGATTATCCTGGTTTTCTCTCATTCCCTCCCCATTGCTGGAGTGCAACACTTCAGTGTGTGTACATAGAGGCATGCACATGCTGCAGACTCCTGCACCACCCTCCTTTCATTGGCATCCCCATCCCATTCTACCCTCAGGCCTCCACCTGGGGGCAGTCATCTGGCAGAACTGCCAAACAACCCTCCCCAGGAGAGGAGAGCTGTCCTCCAGACATTCAGTCCTCTCCCTCCCTGGCCAACCCCCAGTAACCTGCTCGCACCATGAACACTGGTTGCTGGCATGGCAGGAAGTAAAGCATGATGCCTCAGCCCTCCATACCACTGGACTGACCACACAATGACTTTCTAATCAAGTATGTCAATTACAAAAATACTTGTGTCATTGTACAGTTTCAAAACACATTCCTGCACCACCTGCTAACTTCATTACACTCTTGCGTCTACTTTAATCTAAACAGTGTATTTTTGCACCGTGGCAGATACAATATTGTTATTTGACCCAGCTTAAAAACACTGAGGAAAAAACATGCAACAATCTTTTTGTCATGTCTCAGTAGCACTGGCCACAACAAACAACAGAGCCAGACATACAGTCTTGCCCCTACACTCAGGAATACGTCACAAGGTGCCATTAGACTAGGAATTCTACTTAGTTTTAACGTCTTTAAATCAATGACAGAAAACTACTGCACAGCTACTGTGGTTGTAGCTGGTATTAGTATTAATTCATACTCTTAGAGAGTCATAACCTCCTCATGTATTTTTACTTCTGGCATAGAAGACCGGTCTACTTCACAACCGCCATGTGTCACATAATTGTACAGAATAATTATTACTGACCTGACTCTGCCCACTAGTTCTGCTGAATTTGAATTGTCTATAATTGCCTTGATATCATTTTGCAAGTTTGCAAAACAATTGGCTGCTCGATCACTGCTGACTTAGAAATGCCTTGCAACTGCCTTAACACTATATTTTCTGCAAAACTGACAGGCACTTAAATAGTCTATCCCTGTTCTAAATCTATATTCAATGTATGTATGCATCTCTTGTTTTATCTAGGACCTCATTATCAATGAGCATTGCTGAACTGAGCATTTGCCTGGTTAAAAAATAAAATAAAATAGAATACAAATAGAATGTCTCTGAATAAATTAAAACATATACTGTATTTAGTAAAAAAACTAAACAGTAACATCTATCAGTTTTTGTATTTATCAAGATAGTCTCATTTTCCTAAAAAACTACACTCTGAAAAAAATAGTTTATGCTCACCAATAAACAGCATGGCTGAGTTCACATCATGGGGCTGATATGACATCAGAAGCTTCTCAAACATCAGTCTTGAGGTCTCAGTCTGAACGCATCTCACCCCTTCAATGGAAAAACAACCCTGATGTGTGTAGGAGGCCATACAATATTCTTTACTGTATATGGTTAGATAGGATTGTCCATAAAAATTAATGTAGTCAAAATCAAAAATGGAAGAAAAGTTGGGTATGTGGTCCAAGGTCAGAAAATGGTGTTGCACATGGTTATGGCATTAGATGAAGATATGAAATAGCTAGCAGAAGAAGGCCTTATAGTTTGTCAAGTCTGCTTAGTTGCTGTGCCCTGATCCTGTACTCCTAAAGTACTATCCCCATCTCCACCAGGTACCGAGCACTCTTTATGTTAATACGTGTATGCTGTCTACAAGCCACTACTATGAGCCATGGTGTTCTTTACCTGCTAGATCATCAATTTGCTTTTGCATTGTAACTTGTTTATGTAACCACACTCTGTTGTGTGATGTAATTGTTCTTTCTGTGCTCTCCCCCCCCCCCCAAGGTTGTACCTGGAAATGAGCCTCGGCTCAGTGTGCCTTTCTGGGTTAATAATTTTTAAATAAAATGAATAACTTCAGTAATAGTGGTGATCAGGCAGTGCAAGGAAGGGTGGTGTCTTGGTTTAAAGAATAGGTTTTGGAGCCAGGAGACTTATATTCAAGCCTCACCAAAATAACTGACTGTGTGACCTGCACAAGTCAGATAACCTCTGAATGCTTCAGTTCATCAGGTGTAAAAAGGTGAAAAAGCATGACCCCACAGAAAATGAGATTTGCATCTTAGTTGGGTTATACTGGGTAAAAAAAGACAACTGTACAAAAAAGTAAAGATTCAAAGCCAAACAGCACAACCTTGGACATACTATAATACTGTATACTATAATACTGGATACAGTAATACTGGATACAGTAATACTGGATGCTATAATACTGTATACTGTAATACTGGATACAATAATATTGGATATTATAATACTGGATACTATAACACTGGATGCTATAATACTGTATACTATAACACTGGATACTATAATACTGGATAATATAATACTGGTTAATATAACACTGGATACTATAATACAGTATACTATAACACTGGATACTGTAATACTGGATACTATAATACTGCAAACTATAACACTGGATACTGTAATACTGGATACTATAATACTGGATACTATAACAATGGCTACTATAATACTGTATACTATAACACTGGATACTATAATACTGGTTACTATAACTCTGGATACTATAATACTGGTTACTATAACACTGGAAACTATAATACAGTATACTATAACACTGGATACTGTAATACTGGATACTATAGTACTGGAAACTATAACACTGGATACTGTAATACTGGATACTATAATACTGGTTACTATAACACTGGATACTATAATACAGTATACTATAACACTGGATACTGTAATACTGGATACTATAATACTGGAAACTATAACACTGGATACTGTAATACTGGATACTATAATACTGGATACTATAACAATGGCTACTATAATACTGTATACTATAACACTGGATACTATAATACTGGTTACTATAACTCTGGATACTATAATACTGGTTACTATAACACTGGAAACTATAATACAGTATACTATAACACTGGATACTGTAATACTGGATACTATAGTACTGGAAACTATAACACTGGATACTGTAATACTGGATACTATAATACTGTATACTATAACACTGAATACTATAATACTGGATACTATAATACTGGTTACTATAACACTGAATACTATAATACTGGTTACTATAACACTGGATACTATAATACAGTATACTATAACACTGGATACTGTAATACTGGATACTATAATACTGGAAACTATAACACTGGATACTGTAATACTGGATACTATAATACTGGATACAATAATACTGTATACTATAACACTGGATACTATAATACTGGTTACTATAACACTGGATACTATAATACAGTATACTATAACACTGGATACTGTAATACTAGATGCTATAATACTGGAAACTAACACTGGATACTGTAATACTAGATACTATAACACTGGATACTGTAATACTGGATACTATAATACTGGTTACTATAACACTGAATACTATAATACTGTATACTATAACACTGGATACTGTAATACTGGATACTATAATACTGGGTGCTATAATACTGGATACTATAATACTGGAAATGCAAGCAATTAATTCAAAATGCAAATGCCTGATCAAAATACAGGTTGCCTCACTTGCTGATGAAGGAAGCTAAATTTAGCACTTGGTGGCACAAAAAACGGAGAGGAAGGTGAACACACACACAACCCTTTTGAAAGCCAAAGGTCCCCTTTGATTGATCGAGGGCAGGGGACATTTGAAAGAAAGGAGGGAATCAACGTGGACAGCTCTCAATCCCCTGTTGAGCAGTGCTGAAAAGCAATTAGGAATGCTAACAGAATGCTGGGATATATAGTTAAGCTAGTAGAATGCCAGCCTGGGAAAACCATGCTCAGACTTCTAATGAGCTGGCCAGTTCACACTTTGAATATTGTATTCAGGTCCTGTGACCACACTGAACAGAAATAACTTATAGAGCTGAAGCAGTGCTGAGCAGGAGGGATGACTGTGTTGACCCTAGGAGTAAAGTGTATGAGACAAAAGGAAATATTATAAAAACATAACTTGTTTGGTTTTCAGCATACAGGGTAAAAGGGAGACTTAATTAAAATATACAAAATACTGCAAGCTCAAGTTATTATTTCAGGATTATAACAGAGTGTGGGACTGGGACTAGGGACAGGGGAGAAAGGGTGGGAGTTAAGTTAGAGAAATGCAAATTGGCAAATTGTAACCAGACATTTGGAGGCTTTTCTTAACTCAGTGATTAGTGAATGTTGTGAGTGTTCACCAGGAAACGCTAGATAAATGTATCTAATGTCAGAAACAATATGTTGATCCTTGGATTTTTCTGAGCATTTTTTCTAGATTGATTAACAACATTTTAGATAGATAGACGACAGACAGACAGATAGATAGACAGACAGACATTGCATGTGGATAGATGATAGATAGGTAGACAGACAGACAGATAGATAGATAGATAGATAGATAGATAGATAGATAGATAGATGGATGGATGATAAACAGTGGCCTGCCTCAAAACACTTTATCCATCTTCACAAGTAAGAGGACAGGACCATAAACTCACAAGTAGCAAAATTACATAGTGTCTCTTCACAAGTGATGATAAATTGTTTTTGAGTCAAGCTATTGTGAATTTGATTTCTATAAGTTTAAAAGGATAGCTCCTAAGTATTCTGACTGCACAAAGATATCACTTTTTCTCTTTGAGGTCAGCAGCTGACTTTGTGGTAGGACAGTCATCACGACTGTGAATGCTGCTCTTTGATCAGTTCTGTGTAAATGTACCAGTTGTAGAATGCATGTTTATGACAACAGTCTCTTGAATAAATGACTGACATGAATCTGTAAAATAAATGACTGAACACATGCAATATCTAAAATACATTTTTTTTATTTTAGAGGTTACGTACAGTATGTGATTAAATAATTTGAGCACTTTCACTCCACTGTTTGTCTGTCCATCTATCTGTCTATCTATCTAGCTAGCTATAAACTACAGTTAGGATTGAGCAGGCACTTTAAGGATAAACCTCAAATTTTGTACTTTAGTAACTTTGCAACTGTTCAACGGATTTGCACAAACTGTTGCATGCCCAGTCTGGTGGGGGTAGATCTCTTGAAGTGGCAAGTTTTGTTTAGGTTGGATTCACAGATTTCACGGTGTGAAAAGTGAAATAACATTAAAATTTGTCTTTTTTTGCAGTTTTTTCCATATCGCGCTGTAGCTAAATGGTTTGAAATTTTGGTCTAAAAGTTTCAATGACCCCCAAAATGGCTCGGGAATCTAGAAATTTCTGTTTTTCACTCTCAGACACCATGGGGCAAGTCAGAGTCCAACAACACCATGCAGGTAGGCCTGGGGAGAGTGCTGGACCTAGGTGGGTGGGGGTACCTCCAACATGTCAGATACAGCAGTGCATCCCCACCAACTGAATGAGTACAAAGAGGAAAAAAAACAAGAATGTACTACCTAGTCATAATCTCCTTTTTATGGCTGCAGTGGACGCAGCCCTGCAGATGTCTTGCAAGCACAGTGAAGAAAAGAGAGCTTTTTGGCTACTGAGCAGACTTGCTAAATAATGGAGGTGAATGGCAATCACTACGCATTCACCCCATATTTTATTGGTTCATACCAGCGGAACACGTCACTGTCCACCATGTCCAAGATGGAGGCCGGAGTTATCTGCATATGCATGACTACCCATGCATGTGCACTGAACTCAGGCTGTATGGCAGCACAGTCTGCCATTTCCAAGATGGCCACCTTACACATGCACACTGTCATCACGGCCATCCTGGAAACAGCAGATTGTGCTGCCGTGCCACTGTAGTTCAGTGCACATAAGCACATTATTGTGCATGCACAGAGAACTCTGGCAGCAATCTTGGACATGACAGGCAGTGCCATGTTCCACCCACAATCTCAGTTGCAGCCGTTCCGGCTCTGGCCAGAGTTTGTTAGTCTGGGTATGACTAAAAGAACAAAATTAGTCATGGCATTATAAATCTGACTCAATATGTGAAAGTGGTCACAATACGCCTTCAGTTCCATACTTAAACCAGTCTGAGCACTGACACTCAGAGTCCAAGTGCAGTATATTTTCTAAACAAACTAGAAGTGCAGGTGAGTATTAGATAGCAAATCGAAAACAAACAGAAAATATATATTTTCTTTAAATATTAAGCCATCACTGCATGTGTGTAAAATGGTGGAAGATCAGTAAAACACACAAAATATAGAATACAAGACAAAACAATGCAAAAGCAGATCACTCCAATAATAGTATATTAGTTACACAGTAAGTGGAGATCATTTGAACAACTTACTGTTAATAAGTTTTATAAACTGAACATGCAATTAGTAGAGTGAAAATATACCATGTATTTCCATTAGTGAGCTGTCAGGATTTCCATATCTTACTCATGGAAATAAAATGTATACTTTACCACTATCCATTGCATATCAGATATAATACATATTCATTGCAAAAAAACTTTGTTAATGCATGAGTTAGGGTTAAAGTGACAAAACCTTATCACTCCACTCCTACCCTACTGGCAACAACAGGTGTGGGATGTGCCTTGGGGTTGTCATCCCTAATGCACACCCTATTCCATGAGTAAATAAGGTCAGATGGGTACAGTATAAAAGAATTAAGTGCAGTTACTGTAAGTGCAGAATCCATCTTAGGGGCTCCAGATAAGCAAGCTATATGTGTTGGTCACTCTGCAGAATGCCATTTTGGTGATTTTCCAACTTAGAATTTTTAGGGAAAAACAGAAACCAAGATACTAACATACTAAAATGCCAGCAGAATAGGCCTCACATTCTCTTGAGTCTGCTCGATTTTCAGCACCCTCACTGAGGGCCGATTTTGGTGTCCCCCCCATGGGTTGTACTGTCCCCAGTCCCAGACGTTCCACCTGTACTGGACCTGGTCAGATTTACCCATCCCCTGTACCTGTCCCATCCCCTCTTAAACCCATCCACAATCTCCACCTCTACCAGCTCCCTGGGCAGTGCATTCCATGATTCCACCACTCTTTCAATGAAATAATATCTCTTCCTCTCCCCTATGAGCCTGCCCCCTTTTCCAGCTTACACCTGTGACCTCTCGTGCACCACCCTCCTTCCTTTGGAGCACCCTGAGTGGGCTTCCCTTATCGATCCGTTTCATATACTTAAAGACCTCTATCATGTCCCCCCAACCCTCCTCTCCTCCAGAGTGTACATGTCGAGCTCCTTGAGCCTCTCCTCATAGGTCCTCTGCCCCAGGCCCCAGATCATTTTGGTTGCCCTCCACTCGACCCTCTCTAGGAGTGTAAATTCCCTTTTTAAATGTGGTCTCCAAAACTGTACACAATACTCGAAATGTGGTCTAACCATGCGGTTGTACAGTGGAAGGATTACTTCCGCCTTTCTTGAGGTAATCCCCCTGGTGATGCATCCCAGCATCCTATTTGCCCTTTTGACATCTACCACTACCCCCAGGTCCCTCTCACCCTCCATGACTTGAATCATGTCTCTTTCTAGGGTATACTCCTGGCCTGTATTTCTGACTCCCAGGTGCAGAACCTTGCACTTCCCCACACTGAATTTTAGTTTCCATTTTCCTGACCACCTTTCCAGAGCCTCCAGGTCCTCCTGCAATGCCACCCTCCCCTGCTTCTCATCCACCACTGCACTCAGCTTTGAGTCATCTGCAAAGAGACTCATCTCACTCCTGATCTCCTTCCTGATGTCTGAGACATAGGCGTTGAACAGGAGTGGCCCCAGCACTGACCCTTGGGGAACCCCACTAGTAACCCACCTTGAGGATGAGGCTAACCCTACAACAACCACCTTCTGAGTACGCTCAGACAGCCAGTTTCCTATCCATCTTAACAACTGTCTCCCTACCCCCATTTCCTTCAGCTTAGCCAGCAGGACACTGTGGGGTACCAAATCAAACACCTTGCTGAAGTCCAGAAAGAGGATGTCCACTGGCCTACCCTGGTCACCCAGTCATAGAACTCAACAAGGTTTGTCTGGCACAATCTTCCCAGGACAAAGCCATGCTGCCTATTGTCCAAGCCCCCAGTTTGCTCCAGTAACCTCCCTAGCCTTTCCTTGACAATACCCTCCACCACCTTGCTGATCATCGATGTCAGGCTAATGGGCCTGTAATTTCCCACCTCTTCTCTTGAGCCCCCTGTGGATCAGCATGACATGGGCCACCCTCCAGTCATAGAAACATAGAAACATAGACTTTGATGGCAGATAAGGACCGCTAGGCCCATCTAGTCTGCCCATTTCCCTACCTACAGGATAGTCCACAGATCCTAGTTAACCAATAGCCTTTATCTTCCTGCCCCCCACAAGAATTGCCTTATGTCTGTCCCATGCATTCTTGAAATCTCCTACAGTTTTAGACCCCACAACTTCCTCAGGAAGGCTGTTCCATGCATCCACTACCCTCTCTGTGAAATAATACTTCCTCACATTGCCCCTGAACCACCCTCCTTCTATCTTTAAATTGTGTCCCCTTGTTCTTGCAAGTCTCTTTTTCTGAAAGATACTACCCTCTTGGACTTTGTTGATTCCCTTGAGGGTCAGAAGTTTCTATCATGTCCCCTCTCCCTTCTTTCCTCAGGGTATACATATTAAGCTCCTTTAGTCTCTCCTCATACGGCTTCTCTTGCAGACCCTGCACCATTTTAGTTGCCCTCCTCTGGACTGCCTCTATCCTGTATATGTCCTTGCGGAGATGGGGTCTCAGAACTGGACACAGTATTCAGATGGAGTCTCATCAGCTGTCTGTACAGAGGGATAACAACTTCCTGTTTTCTGCTGCTGATGCCTCTCCTATACATCCCAGTATGCCCCGGCCCTCCCTACTGCCTTCTCCACATTGGTTGCTAACCTTAAGGTCATCTGATATGATTACCCCAGGTCCCTTTCCTGTTTTGTTGTTTATTACCTCACCCATTGTGTATTCTTCCCTGGGTTCTTGTTTCCCAGGTGCATTATTTGCACTTTTGCATTGAATCCTAGCTGCCATACGTCTGACCATTCCTCCAACCTTGCCAAGTTCCTTTTCATCCTTTCCAAACCTCCTTGTGTATCAACCCTGTTGCAGATCTTTGTGTCATCTGCAAAAAGGCATACTTTTCCTTCCAGTCCCTCTGCAATGTCACTGAAGAAGACATTAAAAAGGACTGGACCCATTACTGAACCCTGCGGTACCCCACTAGTAACCGCCCTTTCTTCAGAGTGGACTCCATTTACAATTACCTTCTGTCTTGGGGCACCTGCCCAGTCCTCAGAGAGATGTTGAAAAGCTCCTGTAGAGGGAATGCCAGGACATCTGCCAGTTCTCTCAGAACCCTGGGATGTATCTCCTCTGGCTCAGGTGTTTTCTCCATCCGAAGGGACCTGAGGGCTTCCCTTATGCTCTCTACTAGGATTTCAGCCTTCACGTCCTCCACCTTTTCACCCTGTACTGGTGGCCCCCACCCATCTGTGGTGGCCACTCCCTGTCCCCAGACCCATCAGGTCCCCTGGTCTCTACCAGTCCCACCCCTTCCTCCAGTTTGCCCTGCTTCCCCACAAGACATAGCCCCTCCATCCCCCCGGTAAAAACTGAGGCAAAGTCCTCCTTTAGGACTTCTGCCTGTGCCCCTGCCTCCTGTGCCCAACCATCCCCTATCCTTATCTTGCTGATCTGCCCCCTTACTTTCCTTTTTTCCCCTATGTATCTAAAGAACCCCTTGTGCCCCTCTGGATCCCACCGGTCAAGGACTGCTCCTTTTTTGCCTTAGCTGCTCTCCCCACACTGGTGACTCTCTTGGCTGTCAGCTCATATTCCTCCTGATTCCTCTCACTCCTTGAGCACTTGAAGCACCTATAGGCTGCCTTCCTGTTCCTCACCACCTCCTGTACCTCCCGGGTCCACCAGCAGGGTTTTCTGGCCTTACCAAACTTACACCTTTCCCTTGCACAGGATCTGGTAATCTCCTGTATTCCCCTCCTAATGATCCCCCACCTGTTGTCAGCATCCATATCTGGCCTTATCCTGTCCAAACGATCTTTAAGGATCCTTTCCATCTCCCTGAAGTCTGCACCCCTAAAATCGGTTACTACGGTCCTTGTTTGGTTTTCCTCCCTCTCTAGGTCCAGGAAGAACCAGACTGTGGCATGATCACTCCCCACCAATGGATCCCTCACCTCTAGGCCCCTCATCTGATCACTGTCCACCAGGACCATGTCCAGTGTCTGGGCCTCCTTAGTTGACTCACCCACCTGTTGTGTCAGAAACACATCCTGGAAGACATCCAGCAGCATCTGCTCCCTGGCCACTGGTGATGTCATAGTCCCCCAGTCTGTTCCTGGCATGTTGAGGTCCCACTTTACCATTACCCTTCCCTCTCCTAATCTACAGTGTCCCTCAAGATTTGCCACCAAACTATCTTCCAGAATCTCCGCCAGTGCTGGTGGTCTGTATACCACTCCGACCTTTACTCTCTTACCCTCCTGCATCAGCAGGGTGCCCCAAATAGCCTCCATGTTCCCCTCTACCTCCTCTATCCCTCCAATACCCATGCCATTTCTGACTAACAGTGCTACACCACCCCCTTCCTTCCCCCTATCTTTTCTGAACATAGTATAGTCCTCCAGATTTAGGTCCCACTCATGCCCTTGAGTGGCCCAGGTCTCAGTGACTGCTGCCACATCTACCTCCCCCTCAACTAGCATCACCTGGAGCTCAGGCATTTTGTTTCCAAAACTCCTGGCATTTATCAGGACCACACTCCACCCCTTTTTCCTCCTCTCCTTCCCCCCGAGCTCCCATTTCTCAGCTCCTGCACCCTACCTGTGACCCATTTCTGTATCTCCCTAGCCCCCTAGAGGAGTGGGGACCATGTCCCTCATTTATTGTACCTGCTGGCACGGCCATAAAAATAAAAAAAAACATACAAAGGGGTTCCCATAAGAAAATTTCATACAGCTATTTGGAAGCGCTGACTGAACATGCTCAGAACCTGAATTTTTAAAATTGAATAGCTTTAGAACAGAGTATTATTTTTTCAATAAATCAGCAAAAGGCACGTCTGTGGGCCAAGCCCTTTCTACCCTGAAAAATTCAGACCAAAATTCCACACCGTCTGGACACAAGGTGATGACAAAAAAACAGCAAAAAACAGTGATTTCTTTACATTATTTTGCTCTCCACATCTCAGAATCCACACATTCAACCAAAACAAAACTTGGCACATCAAGAGATATATATCATGATACTGCACATGCAAAATGTAGTGCAAATCCATTGAATGATTGCAAAGATATTAAAGTGCACAATGTGAGATTTAACATACAAAACACTGCTCAACCCTAAACGTACTATAATTAGTAGCTTCACCCTTGTTCAATTGAATTGGACTAAATTTTGTATGCACAGTCTGGGGGGGGGGGCAAGGTGTCCTGATTTGCAAGTTTCGTTCCAGTGGGATGTGAGGATGCCACGATCTGGATAGTGCATTTTTAGGAGAATTTTTTTTTTGCCTTTTTTTTGTCGTCACCTACAGCGCAGACAATTTGGAATTTTGGTCTGACATTTTCAGGGTAGAAAGGGAATGCCACAGAATGGTGCATTTCATTAGTTTGATGAATAAATATGAATCTATTTTCAAGCTATAAGCATTTGAAAATTTGGTTCTGAGCATGCTCAGTAGGGTATCAACGGTCTAGCCAAAAGATCCTACTGAGCATGCTCAGAGCTAAAATTTCATAAACAATAAGATGCAACAAGGTGTGCATGGAACAGATTTTACCGCACACCCAGGAGTGTAGTGAGGCACAGGGCCACAGGCCAAGTGCCTTCAGTCCCTGGAAAAGTGGTAAAATCTGTTCCATTCACAACCCGAGTGTCCTATTGTGCTTATAAAATGGGTTACATTTTTTTCCTTCTAACAATAATAAAAGCTATGTTTATATGTAGGAAAAACTCATTAGTTTTTGTGAATTTAAGATAAAATAGTACTTCCTCCTACAAGATGGTGACATCAGTATGCATGTTTTGTACAGAGGGTGTCCTTCACTGGCATCAGTAGTAATGTTTTTTACCAGCATGACAGGAGAGCATATAATATATTTTTTTATTCAGATAACAGCACAGAACACCAGTACCATTATAAATATATTTGAAAGTCTGCCTCTTAAACCAATTGTCCTTTCTGCTCATCTGTTTTTTCTGGTGGCAGGAAGCACTCACTCTGATTCCCGCTGCTCTCATGCTCTTTCCAGCTTGCTCTTTTTAACTACAATTTAAAAAATACAAAAACACACTGAACTACAACTTGAGGACACATGGAGTGGACTCCAGCATTCTGAAATATTGTGGTGGTTGTTGTTGGTTGTTTGTTTTGTTTAATTACAGTCACAGGCTAGAAGTTCTCTCACCTGTTCTCTCCACCCACCGCCCGCTTCAGGACTGTCAATATTCCACTCCGGTCCCTTGTAATACTACAGGCAAGAAATCATTTCAACTTGCCAGCATAAACTTTATTACTTCTCTGTTCTCCAGCAGCTCTTCCTCTCTCATGGCTGTTCCAACTCAATGTGCTCTCACTCACTTGCTGTACTCACACTTATTCTGTGCCATGCGCTTCCGGTCCTACTCACTCCACATGGCATTAATAAATAATTCAAAAAATTCTTCATACATGTTTAAACAAAACCAGACACACAACATTAATAGAATAGCAATTTATAAACTTATATGAGCTATAAGGCACTCAAGAGGGAATGGGACAGGGTGAGGGTGAAGGTAAATCTAAGGAGGGGAGAAGTAGGGGGGCAGCTGCGAGATGAGGTGCCAGCTGCACAACTGAGCAGATTTGACAGACCATGAGGCCTATTTCTGCTGTCATTTTTGTATGTTCATATGTAAGCTTCATCACAGTTTCCGTGATCGGACACAGTCCAGCATTACCAAGAAATTAAAAAAAATGGCAGCATTTCAAAAATGAATGTTCTAATGGCACACAGATTTTGCTTTTTTTGCAATGCAGTCCTGCTTGTAGGGACTTATTACCTATGCATGGAACAGATTTCATTCACAGGTAATAACCAATCAGATAGCAGGATTTTCACTCCCCATTTTATAAAAAACCTTATAACTTGGCAACAGAACATATGAAGAAGCCAACAGAAGAAGGCCATTTGGTCTATCAAGTCTGCTTGTACTGCAGGGTCCATAGCTTGAGCTAATGTCCCGGCCCTCCCTCCTCCCACTCCTCCCATACCCCTACCCATGATCCTTAACTTCCCCTATGCCTATTCCAGCCTCTCTTAAAGCTGCCCACTGTCCTCAACAAGATCACCTCTTCTGGCAGTGCATTCCAAGTGTCCACCACCCTCTCTGCGAAGAAGGGCTTAGTGACCTCACTCCTAAACCTCCCACCCTCAAGTTTAAACTGTGCCCCTTGTGTTATGGTTGCCACTCAGCTTAAGAGATTCTACTTATCAACCTTATTTATCCATTTCTAGTACCTGAAGGTCCTAATCATGTCCCCTATCTCTCTCTCCAGTTTTCCAGGGAATACATGTTCAGTGCCCTCCACCTCTCCTTGTATGCCTTGCTCTGCTGACACATGATCATCCTTGTAGCCCTCCTCTGGACCTTCTCCAGCAAGTTAATGTCCTTTTTGAGGTGTGGGCACCAGTACTGAACTCCACACTCTAGATGCGACCTTACCAGTGACCTGTACAAGGGCAGTATAACCTCCTATCTCCTACTACTGATCCCTCTAGATATACATCCCAGCATTTTGTCTGCTTTTGCTGCTGCTTTCTTGCACTGCATGGAGTGCTTCAGGTCACTAGTGATCATCACTCCTAGGTCCTTCTCCTCCTCTGATAAAGATACTAGGACTCCACCCAGGTGGTACCCTGTCCTGGGATTCTTGGCTCCAATATGCACAACTTTACATTTTTGGGGCTTGAAGCCAAGCTGCTGGATCCTGGACCAACTCCCCAGCTTTTCCAGATTTTGCTGTAGGTCCTGTATCCCTTCAACTGTGTCCACTCTCCTGCAGAACTTGATTAATATTTCTTCACCAAACCAGAGAAAGGCACATCTGTCGGCCAAGCACTTTCTACTCTGAAAATTTCAGACCAAATTCCAAACTCTCTGGATGCTAGATGATGACAAAAAACAGAAAAAATGATGCTTTTTTTTATTTTTTTCGCTATCCAGATCTTAGAATCCACAAATGAGGCCAGAATTAAACTTGGCAAGTCAGGAGATCTACTCTCTGAGATGGTTCATGCAACATTTCATGAAAATCTGTTGAACAGTTGCAAAGATATTAAAGTGCAAATATGGCATCTCATGAAAAAGGATTTTTTCTCACAAAAAAGATTGGCCCCTCACAACACAGAATCCTTTTTCATGAGACCAATTTTTTTTCCCAATCCAAGAAGTTATTCAAAAGACTGAACTCAAAACTTTAAAATTAAATGACTTCCGAATGGATTAATATTATTTCACCAAACCAGCAAAAGGCACTTCTGTGAGGCAAGCCCTTTCTACACAGAAAATGCCAGATCAAAATCCCAAACCATCTGGGCACAGTGAGATGACAAAAAACTGCAACAAACAGTGATTTGTTTAATGTTTTAGCACTATGTGTAGCTCAGAATCTCAAATCCAACGAAAAGTAAACTTGGCATGTCAATAGATCTATCATGCAAGATTGTGCATTCAAACTTTCATGCAAATACATTAAACATTTGCAAAGTTATTAAAGTGCAAGTTTTGAGGTTTAAATAGCTCAACCCTAACTATAGTGGTGCTACTATATATACATACATATATATATATATATATATATATATATATATATATATATATAGATAGATAGATATAGATATAATATTACATGGGTAGGCCTTCTCCCTATGGGGAAAGTGCAAATTTACCATCCCCTAATACCCTTTAAATTATTGTATATACTTGCATATGAGTTAAGTTTGTAATGCCAAAATTAAGCACTAAAGAAAGGAAGTTGGAGTTTTGCATAGAGTTTCTATCACCTTATTCTCTCAAGGGTTGACTTGTAAGCAAGATTTCTGTTACTGCCAAGGAGATATCCTGCATTTGATGAAAACTGAGCCCCCGAGCTGGCCCGCTGGTGCAGTGGTTGGAATTCCGCTTGCGGCGCCGGCGACCCGGGTTCAGGAATGGACCTGGGTCATCGGTGGGCCGGCCAGGGGGAGAAGTATAGAGCACCCCATGTGTGGCTCTCCTTCTCTGGGGGAGGGTGGGGCTGTGTTCTGTGCAATGAGGACTCCTGGCAGAGGCTGGGAGTCACTCACTCTACTGGCGCTCAGCATCAGGGAGGCGGGGCAGAAGCTGGCATCATTGCACGTCCCCGCCTCTGAGAAAAACCAGGAAAAAGATGGTGGGTGGGTCTGCTGTCTATGTGAAGCCCTCCCTGGGGCTTCAGTAAGCTGTCATCACTGCATCCCCGACCAGATACCAGTTCCACAGCATGGAGGAAGGGGACCGATGCCGGGGCCCCGCTCTCCGGGGGATAAGCCGGGGATAACTGGGAATGGCAGCAGTAGATGGCAGAGGAAGTCCCAGGGGCCATGACCAGGGCTGATTGTGACAGAGGACCAGCCAGGATAAAGAAGAAAATAAAATTAAAAAAAGAAAACTGAGCCCTCTTCTAATGAAAATAAGGCTTTAAGCAAATTGTCAGAGTGTAAGGTGTATCAGTAGATGGTATGTTGTTCTGTATTTGTTTCTTTTGAATGTACAGTACCCTTTTCACAGACCATCCTGTGCAGTTGCAAGATACAGATGCTGCCTGAAAAGATCTACTCAATTAAAAAAAATGTAGGTGCCCCACCAAGGCACATTGCCATTATCAGCTTTACTGGTAAGCCACACCTTTCATCATATTATAGCACAAGTCAGGTGCTTGTAGTGTACCAGTCATACTGTGCCTCAATAGGGAGCTTATGGTACACTGAGCAATGGCATTTTCAAGGAGCGGGTACCAGTGAGTCAGTGATGTATAAGTGAACAATGATACTGGGATTTGAGGAAGTACTACTTTACTGAAATAGTTGTAGACACTTGGAACAGACTGTCAGCTGAAACAGTGGAGGCAAAAACAGTAGGAGGACTCAAGCATGGGTGAGCTAGACATAGGGGGTGAATTAGAAAACAGGCAGGGAGGAGGGAGGATCACTGGAGACCAGTTCAGGTCTGAGGAAGCAGATTAGGCAGGGACAATCTGGGCAGACTGGATGGGCCCAGTGGTCCTTTTCTGCTAACAAATTCTATGTTTCCATGTTTCTATGCACACAGTCCTTGCAGTTCTATGTTTTATGTTATTTATGACAGATATATTTATTGGTCAGCTATGGTCTTTACCATGGTTAAATCCTGCAGTAACCCATGAGTAAAGTCCTAGCCAACAACACATCTATAAAGCAAAATCATCACAGGTACCTGGCACAGAATGTTCATCTCTTCTGCAATTTTGCCTTCCAAGGTGCTCCAAGCCCTTGAGGGGTGCCTTGAATACATTTAAGTAAACAAACAGTCCTGCTACTGGTAAAGGATGTTTATGCTGTGGGCAAAGGTGGGAGAGGGGAATCTTAAGCTGTCATGCTGTTGTGACATGAGTACTGCTTTGCCAGGGAAAAGGAAGGAGTTCTGTATTGTAATGCCATAGAGAAATGTGGGAGTGGGGACTGAAAAATAATCAGTTTTAATGCCATGCAGATGATAGAGAAGGGGAGCCTTAAAGAGCTAGTGTACTGCCAAAAATGAATATTAGTTTTTAAAACCAGTCAACCATTACTTTTTATATCTGAGGTATTTTTTTCTTTTCCCTTTGTTGAATTAGAAGATTGATTACCTGATGTTACTAAGTGTAATGCATGGGACAGAACTCTGTCTGGCAGCTGATATATCTATCTCCATTGCCCCTTCCCCCCACATTATCAGCATTATGACTTCGCTGACTGTGACATCACTGCTGCTTAAGAACAGCCACCCAGTATCACCTGTGATGTCACAGTCAGTGAGCTCACAATGCTGATGATGTAGTTGGGGGGGCAGAGCTAGACATGTCAGCTACCAGGCTAAGAACTGTTCCACACAAGTTGGCCCCCCAGTGCAGTGGTTGGATTTCCATTTGCGATGCCAACAATCCAGGTTCAGGTGTGAGCCCAGGGAGTCAGAGGGCTAGCCAAGGGGAAGAGGATTGAGCGTCTGACTGACTGCTCTCTTCCTCCAAGTGGGTGGGTGTGATAGCACTTAATGCTTAACTGACCCCCGCCAGAAGCTGGAAGTGTCACAACTGAGGCTTGCAGGCTCCTGGGAGGTGTTCCAGATGTCAGCACATATGCATCTATACGTCAATGCATACCACACCACCCAATAATGAGAGAAAAAAATGGCTGAGGCACAGAGGACATCTGCCCCCCCTCCCACCACCGAGCTGTACGTAGCTTGCTGAGGCACTCTGCCACTGGATCACCATGTGGCACCATTCAGGAATTAGTGGAGGAGGCTCCCCAACAGCCGTGCTCTGAGGTAATCCAGGGTGCAGTCCAGTGTAGGCTGCGGATAAGTCTCATGAGGTGGGGTGAGGTGGCAGGGACAGCAGAGCAATTGTGAAGCCAGCCACAAAAAAAAAATAAAAAATAAATGATGGGCTGTTCTACACTTCCAGCACACTATTATCACACAGAAGATGTTCTAATGAGCAAAAAGAAACATTTCTCAGAAATAAAAAGTTACAACTAATACTTACAATTTGCTTTATTTTCCTTTTTGCCAGTTTTCATCCCACTAGTTCTTTAATAAGAGAAACAGCACCATTCAGTACTGCAGTGTGTTGAGGGAGTAAGGTGTGAATTAGGCATAGGGTTTGAAAATACCATAATTATAGTAAAAGGGGAGTTGACCTATTCACAAGGTATACATATAAATCTACTGAAATCACATCTAAAAGGGTGTTGACATATTTGTGAGGTTGTTTTATATGCGAGTATATATGATAATCAATTATGATATCACCAAGAAATACTATCCAAGTAACATTATCCATTAAACAATTGTGACAACTTCAGAACACAGCTTTAAGTTTCCATCCTGAAACCCAAATGCAAAGCATAGTTATTAAAATTAAAAAATGCAACAATCTCATCTTTATGCAACAGTGTTTTCAAAGGGACATCCACCAATCATAAAATATAGAAGTGAAATGTCAAACAAATGGACAAATACACTAAACTGAAAAGCAACTCTTGTGTACACCATGTGAAGTTTATTCGATTTCAATACAGCAAAACCTTTTCATAACATGCAGACACATATACACATACACACACACACACTTTCAAAATCACATGATATATTAAAAGCACATCTACAACTGGAGAGGTTAATTCCTCTACTGCTAGAAAGTTAAAAAAAAGTAAATAAATCTATAAAGAAATTTCAAATAAAGCTGTTTTTCGACTATCCCAATGTATTACATGAAACAAACACTAGAAGAGTTCTGTGTATGTATGAAATGATGCCATCTTAGTTGGGGGGGGGCAGAATTCATTATACAATGGACTTGAAAATCCTAACAGCTGACTGGTCAGCTATGGTCTTTACCATGGTTAAATCCTGCAGTAACCCACGAGTAAAGTCCCAGCCAACAACACAACTATAAAACAAAATCATCACAGGTACCTGGCACAGAATGTTCATCTCTTCTGCAATTTTGCCCTCCAATTCCAGTAGTCCTTTTTCACACCTTCAAGCTGTTCTTGCCCATCTGCTCCCTGTCATACAGAAAATAAAAGAGCCCCCCCCACCGAAAGTACTGGTCTCTTCATGTCCAAGTATGGAGAAACTCACAGTGTCCACCTAGCAACAAACTCCCATCCTGATCCTTCCCCCATAGTGTAGCATTACTGCCTTGCTCATGGATGCTTTGCAACCCACCCACAACTCTGTATCACAATCCCAGCCGCTTAACATATGAGAACTTCCCAGTGCAGAAAATCTTCAATCTACTGTGCTGTGACTCCACTTGTTTCTTGAGCATGCAAAATGATACCTTCAACACTGCACTTAACATGCTTCAGCACTGCTCTCACAGACCATCAGCTTCTGCACAGTCCTTCACTCTACACAGACCTTTGGTGTTAAGCTTGTTAAGCCCATCAGGTCCCCCTGATAACCTCTCTCTTCTCTCACACTGTAGCGAAAACACTGACTTCTGGAGAAGCAAAGCAAGATACAGGAGGGAAGAATAAATTTGCAATGGGACAAGTTCAACAGTAAAGGAGGAAGGACATGTCCATAAATCTTTACAAAACAATTATAAAATCATAAACTTACTTAGTCAGAAAAAAGTCTTTTTTTTTTTTTTTTTTTTGCAAAAATGCATTCTGACATCCTTTGAATCATCCCTCAGAGTAGTTTTAATTTTCAAATATATTTTGTGACAGCATTTATATCTAATTTATGTAATTAATGGGTCAATTCATTAAATATGGCCAGTACTCATAATTTCTAAATGTCTCTCCCATTCAGGTTACCTGTTGAATGAACATAAATGATTTATACTACTGATGTATTAGGATGATGCTATCACATGTTTCTAATGGTAAATAGCAAAGTACTGGACCAAAATATTTTTTTTTTAATGTGCGCATGGCATAGGAAAGGAAACTTCTTAAAACGTCAAAATATTATATTATAATTTAATAATGAAAGAAGACCAAAAAACAGTATTGCATAAAAAAATACATATTAACTAACATACAGTATAATGCTACTTTAACATATTTTTTTAAAATCTTTAGTTAATTTAAGGGTCTATTGTATAATTGCAGTAAAGCACTTCAGGGCAAGGGTAATTGGGGGATTAACTCACTTTTTGTGTAGTTAAAGTCACTTGGCCTCTAGGCTTGGGATCCATTATATGAGGAGTGGGTACATCCCCTAATTATCCACCCCCTACCATGTCTTATTGCTTAATTGCAAAATAGGCAAAGACAATGACCAGTTTGGGATTTTAACCATGAGTAAATCCTGCAATAATCCATTGGAAAAGGACCAGTCGGCCTCATACCTGCGTTAAAATCCTTACTCCTACCTCTTGGAACATTTACCTATTAAAAATATTTAAATTTCTCCCCCTTAAAGATATTCATCTTAAAAAAAGTAAAATTTCCATAAATTAAAAAACACACAAATTAACTGAATGTTGTTTTTCCTTACCACTCACAATTGTTCATTCTAATGAATATGGGGAATTATATAGAATAAAAAAACAGGGTGGGGAAAGTAAGGCAGACCCTAAGTGCTTTGAACAATTATTCCTGTAGTTCTTAAAAGCACATGTATTGGAACCAGGGAGGGATGAACCTGTTCAAGAGAAATAACCCACTATGACACAAACACTCAGTTTCCAGTTGTACAAAACTATTGAAATGTGGACTATTTAAATAATTAGAGGATACATCACATCATTATTTATTGTATGTTTAATAAAATACTTTATGAAAACATTTATTTGTATTTTCATGTCTCTGACAGTTGGATCAATTTTATAATTGCTATAAAGCACTCCAGGGGCAGGATTTTCTAATGGCTTAAATCACCGCAAGCCCTGGCGGCGCCAATGATATGACGCATGGGGCTTGCGGCATTCTAGAAGGATTTTCTATCCTGTAGGGCAATTACCACACGTTAGACCAATATTTTCTGGGTTAACTTGCAGCAGTCCTGGGGGCTTTTGTTATGGAGTTTGCACCAGGTATTTGGTGCAAGCTGCCATAAATCATGAAAACTGTTGCAGCTGCGCCTGAGACTGCAAAATCAGGTGCAGTTGCGACAACAGGGTTTGGCACACTGCTAGAACTTAAGTGTCATGGCTCAGGGCTTGGTACAGGCCTTCACCATGCTTTGAAAATCTGGCCCCAGGTGTGGAACATTGTGAGGTTTATCCAGTTTTCATATGGTTTAAGGCACGAGGCCCACACATGAGGCACAGGTAAATCCCACAACAACCCATGCTCTGATGGGCGGTATTGCTTATCATTACATGCACTGCCACTGGTCCTCTCTTCCTTCAACTCCACTTCCCCAGCTGCCCGTATCCAAACTTCCAACCACTCGTATGATTAATTTCAGCACTGCATGTATTCACCCAAGATTTCTTCAGCCAAAAAAGGTAATTTTGTCTGATTCAGTTCCACAATGCAATGACCAGTGACACTGATCTTGCTTCTCAAAACATGTATAGAAGGTTTGGTACCCCTGAGATTACCTGTCTGGCTAACAGAAGGCAGCATAGAGTAAATATATTACAACAAAGCCCGTAAGCACCAGAATTTAAGATATTATTATCATACCTCCCAGCAGACTCAGCTTTGCACTGATTCAGCCGGTTTTGCTCTACATGTAAAGTGTACTCTCCCTCAGGGCACAAGGAGATTTATGCCTCTCAGGTGACGTACATTAAATAGGTCCCTGTTTTTTACCTAGCAGAAGTCCCTCTGTCACACATGGACAGGGTATTCTCCCACTGGGCGCAACAGGATTCATATTCAACTGATTCATATTAGACAGTGCATCCCTGTGCTCTGGTAAACAACATTTCTTCTGTCCCAGATGGAGAAAGTACTTTCTCACTGGGTGCCATGGAATTCTCGCGTCTTATCCATCTGCTTCTAATTGGCTTGTTCCTTTATTTCCACTACTAGTCTCTCTGTCCCACATGGAGAGAGTAGTACTCCGCATTACACAATGGGATTCATTCCTCAGCTGAGATAACTTTATTTTTTTCATTTTGCTTTATAGCCAGTTTACCCAGGACGGACAAGCTGGGATGCAACATTTCTGTTTCAGTGGAGTTTCAGTGCAACGGGTTTGAATGTAGTACTGGGAGTTTAAGTGACTTGCCCAAGGTTACACAGTGAATAGTTGACTCTGGTTGGGTTAGAACCTGAGATCTCATGGTTCTCAAGTCACTGTTCATATTTTCAGTGACTGGTTCCAGTATTTACGGCAGCTTGCATCTGTTTTTGCGCACTGCTGCACCAAAATGGTACATCTGGTATTACCAGGCATAACATTCCTCCACAGCTGCGCCTGTCACACAGACTGAAACTACAATGTCCACTGGTGTAGAGCTTTTCTCTCCCCACCGGCAGGTTGTAGCATGGGACTTAGTCAATGGGCTGTCTTCAACTTTTTGAAAATCTGGGTCCAGTTGTCTAAGATTCATTACCTCCCAGTTTCTGAGTTCTCCACCCAGCCCAAAAGGATAATCTTTAATCATGATGTATCACATATTATTGGCATTAATTTCTTCTAAGATCATGTTTAGTCTTTAAAAACTATCATTGTGGTCACGGCTAAGAATGATTAAACATGATTGTTAAATGGCCAGCAATCAAAAACTGATATAATGGAAATGATGACTGTGATAAATGATATTTAATCATAATCTAATTTCATCCCCCTTACACACACACACACACACACACATACACACACACACACATATGCACGTACTTCTTATACAGTAATCTTGTGTCAGAAGGATTCAAAAGGAATGCTGAAGATGGACAAAGTTCACTGGGGTAACAATGCCTTTCATGTAGGATCAAACATACCTGATAGAGGTCTGGGGACACATTTCCTCATTTTAAATTGCATTTTAACACATTATTTAGTTTATGTCTTTTTTGTGGGTAAATGTAATACAGGAGCAGTCCTTCCCAATCTTACTCCTGGAATGGAGTTCCCTGGTCCCTCCCAACCCCCCACCACCAATTTCTACCACTGGTCTAACGGTTGAGAAAAAATTATCATGTTTTAACAGTTTTCATTCAAAGAGCATTTCAACATTTCACAGCTTATGGACCAGGGGATGATGCAGTGCTGGCTCTATATGTCAATAGAATTAGCCACCAGTCTAAACCCCTATGTTTTTTAGCCACTCCCTCTTTTGTTCTAATAAAGTCATTTTTTTTCAAAAGGACCTCGGCAAACATGGCATAAAAAGCACTAGGCAAAAGTGACAAATTATAAAAAAAAAATTTGCAAAATGATAACAAAAAATGTCTGGTTGGGATACACGTAGGCCACCACTGGGCTCTTTTCAAAAGCTCTGGTGCTCTCTGATTGGTCAGCTTGTCTAGCATAGCACTGTGTGACATGATGCAAAGAGGCACTTAAACCAGACATTTTAGCTATGGGCATTTTTAAACCCCATTTTACATTTAAGCAGCAGCACAATAGTCAAAAATGTCCACAATCCAGTTCTAACCTTGCAGAAAAAAAAGGTTAATATGATGCTTTATATTATTCTTGTATACTTCATTCCCAGGTGAGAGATAAATGCTTTTTAAAAGGCTCCTGTTCCCTCAACAGACCTGTCATAATGTGTCTAAAGACACCATGATGATGGCTTTCTCCTGCAGGTCTTGGATATAACCATAATAGTAATATTATTTATGTCACTGTTTTTTTCTTACAATTTGCATGTCCAAGTTTTGCTCAGTTTATTTACTTAGCATAACCAATCTGAGATGTAATAACTTATTCTTAGTGGGGTCCTGCAGATACCAATGTTTTCAACTGGGTAAACTGCCACACTGAAAGTTTGAGTCACTAGCCCTCACCCCAGAAAGGACAGGAATGGGTTGGAAACAGTGCAGTGCAAAGTTAAAAAAATAATCCCGAGCCATCAGGACAGATTCTACGAGGAGCACCTCAAGGCATTAAATATGTACTCACTGAAAACCAGAAGAGGGAGGGAAGATATGACAGAGACCTTCAAGTACCTCAAAGGAATTAACAAGGTAAACTGTTGGGAATTATTTACTCTGAATACCAACTCAAGATCATGTGGTCATGACTGGAAATTAACAGGAGGGAGGTTCAGGAGGGACATAAGGAAGTACTTCTTTACAGAAAGGGTGGTGGAATCATGGAACAATAAGTCAGCCAAGGTGGTGGGTACAAACACAATCAGGGGATTCAAGTAGGCATGGGATAAAATGAAGAGAATAGTGGTTGCCTGGGGCTACAAGACCAGGGAGGAGAATGGGGATAGGACAAGGAGGGTTGGTACCCTGGAGGAACAATAGATTCCAGGGGAGGTTCCAGGGATTATAGAGAATATGGGCAGACTGGATGCACCTCAGGTCTTTTTCTTCCATCATGGTCTATGTTTCTATATTTCTATGTTACATAACAAGAAAATGGCTCTGGTGGGATTTGAACTTGAGTCTCCTGGTTGGTAAGTCAGTATTATAGTTATTAGACCATACTGCCTCTCTTTTCAGTGGGCTCCTGATTCTACCCAATCAATCACTGGGAAGGCTGAACCAGAGAGAGGTCTGACTTCAGATTCATACAGTGGGTCACTGGTAGGATTTAAACCAGCAATCTCCCATTTCACAGCCAGTAATGGGCAGACTGGATGGGCCTTGCAGTCCTTATCTGCCATCAACTTCTATGTTACAGTAACCAGTAGATGCCATGGAGTTCAATGATTAGTACAAATTTTACGTACTGGTAAGTGACCTCAGAAAAGGGCACTGTCCGACATGTGTCGGGGCTGCCATTGTAATTGCATTGACTCCCTATTGTAACATATATACTCCCCCCCCCCCACACACAGTTGAAGAATTCTGAGATTACACAGGACATGAAAAGGAATAGAAATCACACATTTTTATAAAAATCTGTAATTTTTTCAGATAAACACTTCAGAATTAACAATAGCTGCTAGATGTTGAAACATTATTGCAGAAAGCAGTGCTTTTCAACATACAACATTTTTCATTTTCAGGGGGAACCTTTGCCAATTAGCTGAACTATTTTAATGGAAAGCGAAACATAGCAGCTTTCCAATGCCATCCCTCTCCCACTGATGTTTTGCTACTCAGACTATAGTCCCTGAACTGATGTGATGCCCTGAGTCTCTCGGGTGGTTTTTCACTAGTTACATTCCCAATTGTAGTCTTTGATTCCTGCTATATGAGCACAAATGGGCTTTGTACCTTGACCTGAAGTTGTGTTGTATTTCTTGATAATTGTGCTTGTTTGTTTAGAAACCCCAATTGTCTGTATATTTACTTGCACCTTTTGAATTTGTATGATTCTGTGTGGTATTTTGGACCTTTTACCACATTATTTTGCACTGTTCATCTTGTATTGTATGTTTTGTGGTCACATTTATTGCACAATTCCAGTTAGGCAAATAGTTTCCTCCCAGCTTTAAGCTCCTTCCCAGCGAGGCACCTGAAATGAGCCTCCACTGTGCCATGTATGGCCAACATATTGCTACAATTTTTGCTTACCCTATTTTCTCCATCTATATGTCCAAACATGCCATTTTGTGTTTATTGAACATTAAAACCTGCTCTGTTTGAAGCCCCCCCCCCCAACTCTGGTATTATAGGTACTCCGAACAGTGACATCATCACTACCAATCAGACAGCAGTTCCTGATGCTAATACATTATTATCATGGGCATCTGACTTGATAGAAATAGAGCAGTCTTCGATGTGCTTAATTTTCATCAACATAGTGACTAATGCAAGGAGTATGCATGTCCAGAGCCACGCTGTAACTGAATTTGTCACTGGTCAGAATGCCTATAATAGCTCACAAAAGGCCTGTACGGAGGTGCGCAGGCCTTAGTGATTAGAGAGACAGGAAACAAAATATGAGCCAGGGCGTTACCTGGGGGTATGGCATATAGGTACTTTTACAACAAATGATTCTCCCAGCCCCCATGTATCCACATCAGCTTTTCACAGAAACATAGAAGTTGACGGCAGATAAGGACCGCAAGGCCCATCCAGTCTGCCCATTTCTTTTTCTACCTTATCAATGTGCCATCGACCTTTGCTCTGTCAGTGGCCTATCTATTCATACTCATTTGTATTGCTCCCTTATGCCTATCCCATGCCTGTCTGAAGCCCTGCACTGTATTCATATCCACCACTTCCTGAGGCAGGCCTTTCCATGCATCCACCACCCTTTCTGTGAAAAAGAACTTCCTCACATTCCCCCTTAATCGGCCTCCCCTCTAATCTCATGCTGAGTCCTCTTGTCCTGCTATTTTTCTTATATTGAAACATGTTAGACTCTTTCACCTTGTTAATGCCCTTAAGGTGTTTGAATGTCTCGATCATATCACCTCTCTCCCTCCTTTGCTCAAGGGTATACATATTCAGCTCCATTAATCTGTCCTCATATGTCTTCTGAGGCAGTCCCTGCCAGTCTAAATTGAGCATGATCCCCACTTTCCCCCGACAAGAACTAGACTACTACATATATACATACATACAAACCTACATATAAAAATTCCTACATACTTATTCCATCCATCCGTAAACCCATCTATCCAAGCAGTATCAGTGGCTCATTAGGTACAGTAGCACACTTGCCTCTGGAGCTGGATGATCTGATGGTTGTGGGTTCTAGCCCCACACCTGGCAGTTGGAGTAATACCCATAACTGACACTGAAGTGCAGTATGAAGTGGGTACTGCACGGGTGAGCTGCCGTCCTTTGTATAAGATTTCAAAGTGAGATCCTTCTACCGGTCTTTGGTCATTGTCCAGGTGGAACTAAAAGATCCCATGTCACTTTTGAAGAAGAATAGGTAAGTTTCCCCAGTGCCATGGCCAGCATTGCCCCTGTCAATAACACAGGTTCGTGCAACCCACCCACAGAGGACACTAGGAAACAAGCTATAGTAGTTTAGTATGCCTTTCCTGGACAAACATCACAAATAATACAAGCAAATAATAAAAAAAATCAATCCATACATACTGCAGATATACTCCATTCACAAAATGAGAACAGTGTGAAGTACAGTAGGCAGGACTTGGAATCCAGCAGTTCTTTTCTTCCCTTTAATGCAGAAGAAACACCTTCTGACCATTATCTGCCAAGATCTGAATTTATAAATAGCTGACTCAGTAGAGAACTCCATTAGGAGGGAGACAATTTCGCCTTTTCTGCAGTAAAACATGGGTGTCCAAAATCAGAGCACGCAAATGGGTCTGTGGTCCCTCCTCCCCAAACAGCTGAAAACACATCTTCACCAAGGCACTGGACCACATGGTTTTCTTAGAAAAGGAGCAGCCATCTATGAAAACCTGAGTCTGTTGGATTGGCAAAACAGAACTTGTACCACACACACATAACATGCAGCTTTGATTCTTATATTGAAACCTAGCTAAGCATTTTGCTACACAAGATCTTAGCTTGTTTGCTAAATTTCAACAGATAGAGTTACTGACACCTTACATCTTACTACAATGACTTAACATCATTGAAAAAAAATGTCTGCTAGAAGTTGAACATCCGATTCAGGTTGTACCATAGTGAACATGCAACCCTTTTGAAATCTGTACTTTATTAATTCCTTGATTATTTATAAGAGAAAATGTTCATTGCTGCCTATTCTACCTTGCAAATGTTGTCAAAATACTAAGCCCCACTGCATCAGTCACTATTCCAGCTCAAAACTGTCATTGATCAGCACGCTGAGGAAACCTGTGCAGAAAATAAAGTGTCGAAACAAATATTAAAGTTCCTGTCAGGATTTAAACCCAGGTGTCTAGCTAAACACACATAAATAAATGGATTTAGACAGAATTCAAAATAAAATCTCCAGCTTCCTAACATTCAAACACGTCCACTGACCTACAGGGCAAGGGCAGTGGCTGCACTTTGGTGCAACTCTAGTGCGTATGAGGCACACCAAACAAGCAGGTACTCTGGCTTCATATCCTGGTAGGGCCTTTTGCATTTCATGGTATCTTTATTTCTAAATTGATGTGATATGTAGTGAACCGCAGTGATGTGCAGGAAGCTAGAAATCTAGCTCGGGAATGATCGAGTGTCCCACGGACTGCTCTCCTTCTCTGGAGGGAGGGAGGGGTTGAGTATCCAGTGCCGGATAGACCCCTGGCAGAGGCTGGGGGAACCACAGGTGACTGGTGCCAGCACGTTAAGGGGCGGGGTGGATGCTGGATGTCATTGCACATCCCTGCCCCACCCACAGGACAACTCAGTAAAAGACCACTGGCTACCATTGATGAAGCCCACCCAACACCTGGCCTCTATAGCTCCCTGCCTCCTTCCAACCAATTACAGCTCCTCAGCTCTGCCAAGCCCTAAACCCCACCCTGGGGTGGAAGCCAGGGAGGCAATGTCAGCTCACCGATACCTTCTCCCATTGCAGATGGGCTTGCTTGGTGCCATGGCCTCACCCTGGGGGGTAAGCCAGGGGGTATCTGCAGGGGCATAGCAAGGGAGCAAGGTAGGTACTCTGGGAATGGCGCATATGGTAGGACAGCTGGCAACAAAAAGTGTAATAAAAAAAAGAAAGAAATCTCTTCAATATTCAATATCTTCATCAGTGACATTGCACAGGACCTAGAAGTCAGAATTTCACTGTTCGCTGATGACACAAAGCTCTGTAACAGAGTAGACACACCAGAGGGTGTAGACAGAATGAGAAGGGACCTGCAGAAACTTGAAGAATGGTCAGGGGTTTGGCAGTTGAAATTCAATGCAAGGAAGTGCAAGATAATGCATATGGGGCACAAAAACCCTGGCACAATATATCAGTTGGGGGGTGAGGATATAGCATGCACCAAGCAGGAAAGGGATCTTGGAGTTATCATCTCTGATGATCTCAAGGCAGGGAAACATTGTGACAAGGCAGCAGGTAAAGCAAATAGGATGCTGGGATGCATAGGCAGGGGCATCACCAGCAGGAAAAGGGAGGTCATAATTCCACTATACAAGACACTAGTGAGGCCACACCTGGAGTACACTGTGCAGTTCTGGAGACCTTACCTATGTAAGGACATAGACAGGGTAGAGAAGGTTCAGAGGAGGGCAACAAAGATGGTGCATGGATTGCATCACAAGTCCTATGAGGACAGGTTGAAGGCACTGAACATGTAATCTCCTGGAGGAGAGGAGGAGAGGGGATATGATAGAGACATACAAGTATCTTACAGGGAGGAACAGGGTGCAGGGAATGCACTATTTTAAGCAAAAAGATGTTCCAGGACTAGAGGGCATGGGATGAAGTTGAGGGAGGACGATTCAGAGGAAGCGTGAGGAAGAATTTCTTCACAGAGCGGTGGTGGACAAGTGGAACACCCTGCCAGAGGAAGTGGTGGGGGCTGAAACAATCATGGGATTTAAGAATGCATGGGATAGACATAAAGGAATTCTGGAGGTCAGGGGTAAGGGGCAACAGACTTCCTGGAAAACATAAACTGAACTTACAAACTTAAATGGGCAGACTGGGTGGGCCATAGGCCCTTATCTGCCGACACTGTCTATGTATCTATGTATAAATCTAGCTTGGAGTCCTGCTGTTACTCCCACTAGCCATGAGTAATGTAGCCAAATGCTGACTGATTTCTTAAGCAGCTAAAGGAATTTCTGACAAGTTTAAATAACCACAAGGAATCAGAGCCTAAAAGCCCAGAATGTGCCATACTTAAATTACATAGAGCATCTTCTGTGTTTAGACCATATCTGCCATTTAAGTATTGTTTGTGGCTAAATAACATTTTTAGATTGATTTAGCCACTGTGGATGACCAAAGCAAAATCCCGATGGAAACAGTACATACTGTAGCAAGGCTGTACCAAATTACTCCTCTGACTACATACAGTAAGTCCTTTAGTCTCTCCCCTACCACATGCACTTAAAAGTACTGATCAACTGTCTTCAAGGAGGAACAAAACTCCTACCTGTATGGGTTGAAGAGCCATGGTCACAACCACAGAAAGATTTCCCATTTTAAATCCTAATATCATCTGTGCATCGACAGTATTTCTCAGACTCATGTAACTGAACCCATCGACCTCATTTTGTGTAGTGAGACTGCACTGCATGTATACTGCAAGTTGCTATTTGATCATGCATAAATGTTGAACGTTTTGTGTTTGTATGTATTGAGGAACTCTCTAAAATCGAGATTTTCTCTTAGTGAGCAACATTTCTGTCTGTCTGGCTCTCTATCTATCTATCTATCTATCTATCTGTCAATCTATCGATCGATCTATCTATCAGTCTATCTATCCATCACAGACTAGGTGACCTAGATGATTGGGTGCTGAATAGGAAAAGGGGGAGTTTTGGCCATCTCCAAAAATAATGGTTAAAAGTGTGAAATAAGCAGCCACTTAAACAGTAAAGCAGTAGCACACCTGCCGAAGATTTCCAGTGAACTGAAATGCTGAGGCATTGCTAAGAGGCCTGGCTGAGAAGCTGATGGATGGATGGATTCCTCAATGCACTGAGCAACTTCTTGATACTTTGCACAGCCTAGCATTGCATTAAAAGAATGGGCCTTTAAGAAAAGGTACTTGTTGATGCTCAATGAAATAAACTGAACTTTGGCTAATAAATACTTCAGCTTGTAGCTGACCCCGAATAGAAACACAGACAATGTCAGCAGAAAAAGGCCAATGGCCCATCAACTCTGAATCTACTGCAGCAGTGTCCTGTATCCTGAGTACCATATACTGTATGAGAGCTCCACTTTTTCTGACTTGATAGCACACTACTCCACCATGCTGCAGCAGTACCCGAATGATCCTGGGTTCCTGCATCTGAGGCCACACAGTGCTGAAATCAGCAGTGCTCTCTGTCTCGGTGAGCAGGACTCATCCACACTATGCAAACAGCAAGTCCTGCAATGGACGAAGGGAGGCAGAATGCATTCATTTTGATTTCCTCTGTGGTGCACCATTGATGATGGGCAATCTGATACACCTGTGGGCGATAGAAAGGATTCCATGTGATTATAGCGAGCTCAAAACAGTGACTTGCAAATAGTAAAGTCAAAACCATGAAGGACAAAACAGCAACAGTGTTTTTTGGAGGGACCTATGCCTCCCACTCCCCTTACTATAATTAACCAACTTGGGGGGGTGCAACTTGAGGAGGGGGAATACTGAAATCACTGTTTTGTCCTTTGCTCTTTTGTCCTCACTGTCTTTGTGAGTCACCGTTTTGTGCTCGCTAATGTTACAGGACATTGTAAAAAGATAGCAGTATGCTCCCTTGTACTGCAGAAGGAGAGATGGAAGGACCCCAGCTAGTGCTGTGAGAGGAGTATGGAAGCATACCTACCAGGGTTGTAGTTGGAGAAATAGAAGCACACCCACCAGTGCTGTGTTTGGGGAAATGGAAGCATGTCCACTAGTGCTGTAGTCAGAGTAATGGAAGCATGTCCACCATTGCTATGGTTAGAGAAATGGGAGCACATCCACCATTGTTGCAGGTGGAGAGATAGGAGCACACCCACCAGTGTTGTAGTTGGAGAAACTGGAGCACACACACACACACACACACACACACACATACACACACATATACACACACACACACCAGTGTTATGGTTAGAGAAATGGGAGCACACCCACCAGTGTTATGGCTGAAGAAATGGAAGCACTTCCACCAGTGTTGTGGCTAAAGAAATGAGAGCACACCCACCAGTGTTATAGCTGAAGAAATAGGAGCACACCCACCAGTGTTATGGCTGAAGACATGGAAGCACTTCCACCAGTGTTGTGGCTAGAGAAATGAGGGCACACCCAACAGTGTTATGACTGAAGACATGGGAGCACTCCCACCAGTGTTGTGGCTAGATAAATGAGAGCACACCCACCAGTGGTGTGGTTGAAGAAATGAGAGCACACCCACCAGTGTTATGGCTGAAGAAATAGGAGCATGCCCACCAGTGTTATGGCTGAAGACATGGGAGCACTTCCACCAGTGTTGTGGCTAAAGAAATGAGAGCACACCCACCAGTGTTATAGCTGAAGAAATAGGAGCACACCCACCAGTGTTATGGCTGAAGACATGGAAGCACTTCCACCAGTGTTGTGGCTAGAGAAATGAGGGCACACCCAACAGTGTTATGACTGAAGACATGGGAGCACTCCCACCAGTGTTGTGGCTAGATAAATGAGAGCACACCCACCAGTGGTGTGGTTGAAGAAATGAGAGCAAACCCACCAGTGTTATTTCTAAAGAAATAAGAGCACACCCATCAGTGTTATGGCTTAAAACATGGGAGCACTCCCACCAGTGTTGTGACTGAATACATGGGAGCACTCCCACCAGTGTTGTGATTGAATACATGGGAGCACTCCCACCAGTGTTGTGATTGAATACATGGGAGCACTCCCACCAGTGTTGTGGCTAGAGAAATGGAAGCAAGCCCATCAGTGTTGCAGGTGGAGAGATGAGAGCACACCCACCAGTGTTGCGGCCCGAGAAATGACAGCATACTCACCAGTGTTGTAGTTGGAGAAATGGGAGCAATCCCACCAGTGTTGTGGCTGTAGAAATGGCAGCATGCCCACCAGTGTTATGGGTGAAGACTTGGGAGCACACCCTCCAGTGTTGTGGCTAGAGAAATGAGAGCAAGCCCACCAGTGTTATTTCTGATGAAATAAGAGCACACCCATCAGTGCTGTAATTGGATAGATGTGAGAAAACCCACCAGTGCTGTGGCTGGAGAAATGGGAGCACACCCAACAGTGCTGCGGCTAGAGAAATGAGAGCAAGCCCACCAGTGCTATGCCTGAAGAAATCAGATCACATCCACTGGTGTTGCGGTTGGATAGATGTGAGCACACTCACCAGTTTTGCAGGTGGAGAAATTGGAGAATGCCCACTAGTGTTGTAGGTGAAAACTGGGAGCATTCCATTCAGTGTTGCAGATGCAAAGATGGGAGAAAGCTCACCAATGTTACAGGTGCCAAGATAAGAGTATGTCCACCAGTGTTGCAGATGGACAGCTGAAAGCAAGCTTACCAGGGTTCTAGGTGGAAAGATGGGAGTACACCCACCACTATGTTTTTTGTAATGCTGACAGCTCCCATGAGTATATGAAAAGGAAAAACTGGAGACAATATGGACAGAACTTTTGTACAGCTGCTACAGACTACTCAGGCCTGCTGCAACAAATTGGATGCAGTTTCTACCCATACTATGAAGGGAAGTCCTTCCATGGCACTTGAACTCCCAGCAGGGAATATGGGGTTTGGGAAGTTGATCCTGCGAGACAGTGTGACAGGCTTGCTAGTGATCACTACCTCATGTGCAGAAAAATCTTGATTAAAACAATTTGAGAGCAGTTTCTTTTTTTTCTTTAATTCTTGACTGTTTTCTAATAAGTTGCTGATGAAATTCCTAGGAATTCAAAATATGTGTTTTAATTCCTACTCTGACATTAGCTATATGCCTTATTACTTTTCAAAAGGGTTTCATCATGTTCTCATGTTTGATTTTAGAGCTAACATGATCAAAGCACAAGTAGGTAAACACATTTCAATTATGGCTCAGCAATGGAAGATTATAATACAAGGGGATAATAATGAGAACAAATAATAGCATTTTTTGTTTCTTTTTCTGTTATTGTCAAAGTCTTGCATGACAAAAATGGGCTTTGTCAGTAAAAGGTTAAAATCCCCAGAGTGCTGTAGAACAGAGAGCATATTGTCTGCTACACAGAAATGTAGTCCTTCCTGAATGGTATTAATCATGAAAATTGAGCCAATTGTTGCTCAACAGTGGTTAATCATGGCAGGCCAAGGGATGCC
Source organism: Neoceratodus forsteri (assembly GCA_016271365.2). Taxonomy (NCBI): domain Eukaryota; kingdom Metazoa; phylum Chordata; order Ceratodontiformes; family Ceratodontidae; genus Neoceratodus; species Neoceratodus forsteri. The sequence continues at coordinate 2,498,791 of CM028133.1, forward strand.
TGATTATGGAGAACTCTCTGAAGTATGTTTTTTATGGCAGAGAACTAGGTGCAATAGGACCTCTGTCAGACAAGATGTAAGTAATAACCCAGAGCAGGGCATGCATGAATTAATGCATGCACTAGGTGGATTGGGAGCCACAAGGCCATCAGTCGAGTGAATTTCAGTGTACCGGGTAGTGCATTAATTCTTAAGAAACACTTGCCCTAGAGTGGGTTGTTGTGCTTATAAAATGGGATTTTTTATAGAAACGTGTCATTTGCCTTTCATTAGGTTGTTGCTAGGTAGAATGGATGAGTTTGATAAAGGGAGTATGCTTTTGGATGAACCCGGGAACTGCATTTATTTAGAAGAAACCTATGGTCTGCTGTGTGTTTTTGTATTTAAAAAAGTAGAAAAAAAAATTTAAAGGAAAAAGGTTTTGTTTTCATTTAGTTAGGTTGTTGCTAGGTAAATCCGGGCAGGTTAGTTACAAACTGTGCAATTTCTAGGTAAATAATCAAAGGTCAGGTGTTGTGCTGTAACCAGTGAAGTTGTTTGATGTGGTCATTTTTTATACAAAAGAAAGGGTTCAGCTTTCACTCACTAAAAAATTACACAAACACTTTTCTTGGAAAATGTTCTTATTTTTTATTTGTATAACACCACCATTATGCCAACATTTCACTTCGGGAGCTTTCTGAAGGATAGTGTTCCTAACAGGTAAGCTATCTTGAATTAACTTTATGAATTTGCACATCAGTTAGTATTAGTGGTTCATAATTTATTAAATACATCTAAAGATCTACCTAATACAAGATTGCTGCTGTTCTCCAAAATGTATGAGGTCAGTAAATATGCAGACACAGTTGTAAGCATACCTCTGAAATATAACCCATTGGAAAAGAAATGAATATAAGAAAATAATATCAAATCCATAATACTTAATAATAGATATAAAGACATAGCCATATTTTCATATAACCAGTTACTTGTGATTAAACTTAAAATACAAAATGACTGAACAAAATGTTATACCAATTGCAAACAGATGTACTTAGGATCACCCGTGCCTGTCCTGGCTCCTCCCTATGTGGATTTAATAAGTTTCGTCTGTCAAGTTTGTCATACTGGCTTTTTTTTTTACTTTAATGTGCATTATTGATTTTCAAAAGTGAAAAAGACAACACACCAAGAAACATAACACAATGAAACATAGAATGCATAATCAGACAAGAAAACTATAGAAACAACACATAAACATGACAAACCCCATAACAGTGTGACCCCCAACCCCACCCCAGAGCGCTGCTCACTAAAACCAAACATTCCTTTAATACACAAGGATACAAGATTATAGCATTAAAGGATTAAGGCTGTATTAATAGTAAGCAAAAAGGAAGAGAAGACCAAGATAAAAATTATATAATATAAACACATATTACAAAGTTGTTAACCAATTATGCAATAATCCCCATTTCTCCAGAAAAGATTGAGACTTATGCCTAGCACTGGCAATATGTAATTCCACATTCAATATGTGGAGGACCTCTGCATGCCATTCCAACCAAGCTGGAGTTTTGGAATCTAACCAGTAGTGAAGAAGAAGAACCATCTTGGCTGCTTCAGAAGTCAAAGCCATATAATTATTTTGACATCATGATGGTATACTCTGGGGAAACTTAAATAAGGAAACTTCTGGAGTAAGCATTTCAGCCAAATCAAAGATTGGATCCAGCCAAAGTTTAATGGCTGTCCAGAAGGGCATAATCTTCTCGCAGGTCCGTAGCATATGACGTAATGTGCCTTCTGCCTATTGACATCTGAAGCAGAAGGAATGATCCTGCCTGATTTATGTAATTTCTGTGGAGTAAGATAATGATTGTGTAATATATTATATTGAAGTCATCTGTAGCGATAGTTTTTAATATACTTATAAAGATCAGCTCAAACCATATACCATTCTGAGGGAGCCCAGTCAAGATGGAGAGTGGTTTGCCAATAATAGCAAATTCCCAACAGGGTCAAAGAATCCTTAGATTGAAAAATGGCATAAAGCTGGGAAATGGCATGGGGGAATGAGCAGCAGTGATTAATTCCTCAAAAATATAGGTGCCAGGGTTGTCCCAGTGGTGCTGAGGGTTGAGGCGCTGGGCAGCCACACCTCGCTCCACGCCCGGCGACGGGTTGAAATGGACTCGGGTCGCTGGTGGGCGGCGGGGAAGTTAGGCATGGCATCCCACGACTCGCCTACTCCGGGGAGGTTAAGGCATAGCTTCGAACACTTGTCTGACTCCAGCGGAGGCTGGAGTACTACAAGCCCCCAATGTTAAGGAAGGGCTGCCGACGCCTGGCGGCGTCGGCACTCAGCGCCATTGACGTCCAGGGGTCTTATGCTGTAGGGTGGGAGAAAGCGGAAAAATGCCTGCCATTGCCGGGAAGATGGAGCCCCTGGAGACGTGCCCTCGATGTGCCTTCGCCCGCCCGATGGCCCCCGGACCGACGACAGTTGATTGTTGGGGTAAGGGCGCCCTGCCCCATCCCTGCTCGGGGGGTAAACCGAAGCTTCATGGGGTTCCTGTGGGGTCATGCGGGCAGGGTGGAAGGCAGAGGGATGTCTACCTTGGGGCTCCTGAAGGGTCAGGGATGGCAGGCAGGAAGGCGAATAAATAGTAACTTCAAAAAAAAAAAATATATAGGTGCCTGAGTCGGTCTACAAAGGTGGACCAAGATGGGATACCAACACCAAAGTTGAAAAAACTTAAACAGGTGTGTGTGGGATAAATTGTAGGAAGAAAATCAGTTAGTCTGTCTGCAGAAGAAATTGTAGCCACTGAAGTAGGTTCACCCAAAGGAGGAAAATTACCAGGAATAGGATGATAAGCGATTTTAAAATTAAGGGTTAAGGAAAATGGGTTGGAGAAGGCTAGTGGTGGCCAAAAGCTGGAAATGATTAGTAAATTGGGCATGGGCCTATACTGACCAATATATCGGGGTCCATTTCAAAGTAGTAAGGAGAGCAACAGGAGAAAGAAATAGCAAATCAGCAAGCTGACTGTTGTGTACATGACATAAAGCTCTTTCAATGCTTAACCACTGTAGTTCATAGGGGGGTCATTCTGTACTTCTGGGGTAGTTAAACCCCATTGTAAATATTTACAACCATGTGAAGCTAAATAATAAAAACTGAAATGTGGGAGCCAGAGGCCCCCAAATGTTATACAGTAAGTCCATTTTATATAAGCCCTCTGAATGGATTTACAATCAACATAGTGAGCATCACCAGGGGATAAAGAATATGGATCAAATATTCATTTTGATCACGCTGATACATCCCCATAAGGATAGGGGAAGGGCCATCCATCTATGTAAAACGATTTAATGGAGCTTAGAAGGCGATTTCAGTTTCATTTTTTAACGACAAAAAGGTGTTTAGAAATATATAAGCCGAGATATTTAAGTGCTTTTGATTCCCATTGAAGCCCCAATTGACTAATATCCTGTTTAGAAAAATATCGGCTTAAAAGTTTTTTCAACATTCAGTTTATAAGACGATAATTTTCCCAAACAAAATAATCTCAGCTAGGGCAGCAGGAATAAGGTTACCAAGGTAACATAGGTGTAACAAAGTGACATCTGCATGGGCTGAGATTGTATTCCACATGTTGAATTTGAATGCCCTGAACCTCCTGATTTCTATTTAGTCTCAAAAGCAAAGGCTCTAAATAGAGATTAAAAAGTAGCAGGGATAGAGTTACCTTGTCTGGTGCCCAAGGAAAATGGAAAAAGGTTCAGAGAGAACTCCATTACATAATAATGTAGCTGTAGGGTGAGTGTAGAGAATTTGAACCCATCGAATAAAGTCAGAGGGAATATTATACGTCCCTAAGAGTTCAAATAAGAAGGGCCATGATACTCGGTCAAAAGCTTTCTCAGTGTCTGGGGAAACCAGGGCCACAGGGGTCCTGTCATAGCTGGTTGTGATGAATATGAGTATTTGACTGTAGATGTGTATTGGAGTGTTGCGTATGCTATTAAGATCCAATCATTGTGTAGTGCATTTGAGCACAAGAGAGCCTAGTGATGATAAAAACCTTTTTTAGCATTTAGATCTTAACTGTCTCGGTTCAAATGCGTTCTTTGGGTCTGACCATTTCAGTGAACCCATTTAGCACTGTCGTTCAATACATGACATCATGGGGTGGGGTCCGAATAGAGATTAGTCTCCTAATCCAGACCTAACTGGCTCAGTTTCTGGCAGATCTACCTGATTTCCAGCTCCTACTCATGCAGCTAGCACTAACTTGTAAAAGGTGGAAACTTCAGCTAGCTCACATTTTTATCTGAGGAGCAGTGAGAAGCTGCGCTGCCTGGGTGGGTTGCACAGACACCAAGGTAAGCTATGTTTTTGGATTATTTTGGTTATCGGTTTGAATTTTTGGTTTTTTCATTCAAGGTGGTTTCCACCTTTGGCTGAGGCAGACAGGACTCCCCTCAACCCTTTGCCCAAAGCCCTCACCATTTCCCACCTCCCAAGACATCCCAGCCAGTCATTACTTCCATGGATCCCCCCCAGTGGTGGAGTCAGGAGGGGGATGGCCTTCCCCTCAATTCACATCCAGTATTATTGTTGCCCAGGGCCTTAGGCAGCAGTGCAGGTGGGAGTTGGCATGCAGGGCATCATAAACATCTGCCTCACCAGTTTTCCTCCATAGGTTTTCTCACTGCTTCCTTTGCTGGGGTGCACAAGCAGATATGAGTGCATATGGAGGCACATGCATGCCACCGATGTCCTGCAGCTCCCTCCCTTCCTGTGCTGTCCTGCAGGCCCACACTACCACCAGGCCTCCACAAGGTGGCAGTCATTTGGTGAGAACAACATGCCTCATTCTCTCCTCCCAAGGCCAATCCCCAGCAACCCCAGTATCACTCCCGATCCAAGGTTGCAGGTGTGGGAGGCAGTAGCGTTACTGCTGTGCCCCCCTAAGCCGACCGGTTTGAGTTTTTTTTAGTGCAATACCAAATGCTGATATTTTTAAAGAAGGAAATAATTTTCTAACTCTTTATATTTTCGTTTTGTAATTGGAGCCAGATTCATGACTAAGAACGCAACATTACTGGCAAGCTGTTGCTTCTGGTGCTATGTCAAAAACCCAGCAAACAGGAACATGTTCCATAGGAAAGCTCTGTTTCTCTAAAAATAGGTTTTTCAGATTTATTTTTTAAATTGGGAAATAAAGATTAATATAGGGATTTAGTTTTTTTATATTTTGTTTTCCTTGAAGGGTAGGGCAACAGTAGAAGCCCTGCTAAAGCAAGGCTTTACCTTCTCCGAACAGGTGCTGCCAATGCCGGTGCAAGATGATGCAGTTATTGAAGTGCTGGGTTACAGTTCAGGCACAGGATGAGTGGACTACATTATTCTTTTGTAATTTGTATTGGGATTTATACTGACTTTCTATTTATTTTATTTATTTAACGAGGAGTAGCACACTAAACTGAAAGCTTTTTTTAAAGGAGCGACCTGGGAGCACAGGGAAGTTAAGTGACTTGCTTAGGGTCACACAGTATGCAAGTGGAAGCTGTGGGATTCAAACCCAGGTCTGGTCTGCTGAATGTCACCAGATTTGCAGCTCAGAGCCTTAAACCACTGTGCTATACTGCCTCCACTGTGAGGCATTCTGCTGTGAGGCACTGTGAAGGTACTTCATGTGATAACAATAAACTACATTTTTGCCTCCAGTTTTGGCAGTCAGTGCTTCATTTGCCAGACATGCGCAATGTTTTGGCTTTTGTTAAAAAGCATGGCTTTGAATTAGAAGTACATCAAGCTATTTGACCGAAATGGCTTGATATTTAAAGTACCACTGTTACTTCAGTATTTTACAACAAAGTATTTTACAAACTAACAGTTGTTAACCAATGATGGTTTCTATCATGTAACCATGTGTAAAATATCTGTATGACCAAGGATTAACTATTTTGTGTAAATATGCAGCTATGGTATATAATTACTGTGAAACATAGAATTTGCTGGCACATAAGGAGTGCTTGGCCCACCTAGTCTGGCCTTTTTTCCCAACCTAAATCATCAGTGTCACTGCAGATCCTGCTTGATCTCCGGCCCATTTTCCCTCCCCATCTTCCTTTCCCCTAAGATTCCCTTATGCCTATGCCATGAATTCTTGAACCCCACTACTCTTATTGCTTCTATCACCTCCGTTGAAAGGTTCTTCCAAGAATCCACCACTCCTTCTGTGAAGAAGTACTTCCTCACATTTCTCCTGAATCTACCCCCCTTCTAGTTTCATAGCATGTCCCCTTGTTTTTGAGCACCTTTTCTCCTGAAAAATGTTCCCCCCTGTACCTCCTTTACCCCCATGAGATATTTAAAGGTCTGTAACATATGCCTCAACCTCCCTTCGCTCTTCCAGGGTGTACATATTTAGGTCCTTTAAACCTTCCTTGTAGGGCTTCTGATGCAGGCCCTGCACCACTTTAGTTGCCCTCCTCTGGACCATCTGCACCTTGTCCATTTCCTTTCTGAGATGTGGTCTACAGAATTTGACACAGTACTCTAGCGGTGTCATGCCAGTGATCTATAAAAAGGCAACACCACCTCCCTCTTTCTGCTGGTGATAACTCCCTCTTTCTGCTGGTGATACCCCTCCCTATGCATCCCACTAGCCCTCCCAACTGCCTTGTCACACTGTCAGGCCACCTATAAGTCATCCAATATGATCACCTGAGGTTTCTTTCCTGATTGGTGGTCATCATTACCACCACCACCCCCATTTTGTACTCTGCCCCATGGTGTCTGTACCTCAAGTGCATTATTTTGCACTTTTTCACATTGAAACCCAGCAGCCATACCTTTGGCCACTCCTTGAGTGATCTCAGGTCACTGCTCATCTTTTCCACACACACACACCCAGAGTTTCCATCCTATTGCAGAGTGTGGTGTCATCCACAAAGAGGCAGACCTTCCCTTCCAGCTCCTCTGCAATGTCCCTTGTGAAGATATTAAACATTATCAGTCCCAGCACTGACCCATGAGGCACCCTGTTGGTCACTATCCCTCCCTTGGAGTGAACTCTGTTTCCTACCACCCTCTATTGCCTATCCTCAAACCAATTTCATATCCAGTTTACCACCTTTGGACCCACTCCTAAGCTACACAGCTTGCTTACTAATCTCCTGTGTGGAACAGTGTTGAATGCCTTACTGAAATCTAGGTAGGCTATGTCCACTGCTCCAACCTGATCAGGTTCCTCGGTCACTCAGTCAAAGAAATGTGTCAGGGTCATTTGACATGACACCCCCCCCGCATCAATCCATGCTGCCTCGGGTGTTGTAACCAACTGGATTCAAGATATTACGCAATCATTTATTTTATGATTCCATTAACTATCCTACCACTGAAGTCAAGTTGACTGAACTATAATCACCAATCTCTTCCCTACTACCACTTTTGTGAAGCGGGACCATCACTACCCTCCTCCAGTCCTCCAGGACCACTTCTGTTTCCAATGAACTGTAAAATAGGACCATTAGACGTACAGCCAGTACCTCCCTCAGCTCCCTCAATACCCTTGGGTAGATCCTGTTTGGCCCCACTGCTTTGTCCACTTTCAAATTTGTGAGTCCCTTCAGGATTTTCTCTTCCAAAAACAGACGAGTGTCCACCTCCCTTCTTCTAATGCTCCTGTTACATTTTTGTGCCCCTCATCATCTGTTCCTCTGTGAACACTGAAAAAAAAGTATTTGTTCAGGATGTCTGCCTTTTCCTGTTCCCCTTCTGCACAGTCACCTCTTCTCTTTTTAACCTTACAATTCCACCCCTGGTCTTTCTCTTTTTGCTTCTGTACCTAAAAAAAATGTCTTGTCCCCTTCTGCCTTGGCATTCTCTCTTCAGTCTGCACCTTTGTGCTCCTTACTGCTCTCCGTGATTCCCTCTCTTTCCCCTGATATGCCTCCCTATCTTCCTCCCTCTGCTTCTCCTTGTACCTTTTGAGTGCTACCCTCTTAGCTTTTACCTAATCTGTCACCTCTTTCAAAATCCATAACGGTCTCTTTTCCCTCTTGTTTTTTGCATACTTTCTTGAAGCAGAGGTTTGTTGCCTTCACTATGGCCCTGTTTAGTTCTCCTCACTGTTCCTCCTCCCCACTCTGGACATCCCCCCTGCTATGTCATCCATGAGGCAGTCGCCCATTCTTTTAAAAATCTGCCTTTCTGAAGTCCAGGACCCCCAACTTTGTGTGGTTCAATTCTGCAGCTGTCCTTATCTTGAAACACACTGTACAGTGACCGCTGGTTCCCAGGTGGCCTCAAACTAAACCTTGATGTCTGCAACGCTGTCCCTGTTGGTGAGTACCCAGTCCAGTATTGTCCCATTATAAGTGGATTCACTGACTAGTTGCCTGAGGAAAGTTCCCTGCTGGGATTCCAGGATTTTCCTTCTTCTAGCTAAAACCACAGCTGGGATGCTCTATTCTACATCCGGCAGATTGATATTCGCTACCAGCAGCACCTCCCCACTTTCTGCCATCTTGCCAATTGCTTCCATAAGTACCTTATATAACTTCTCCCCTGTACTGGAGGTTTGTAGATCACACAAGTGTGACTACAGGCTCCATTTCTCACCTCTACGGTGACCCAAAGCACTTCTACTCCCTATATTCCCTGTACTTCCATTGCTTTTATGCCCTCCCTCACAAAGTGCCATACACACTCCTTTCCTTTTTACCCTGTCCTTCCTGAACACACTATAGCCTGCTATGGCCATTTTCTAGTCGTGGTTTTCAGTGCACCATGACTCAGTAATGGGCACAATATCCAGGTTCTGTGCTATTAGACAGACATATGGTGTATCTTTCATAGAAATATACAGTAATGCATTTGCTATTGGATTACCATTTCATTCAATCATTTTATATTTAAAGTTTACTCACAGGAAATTGATTATATGAAAACAGGGCTATATCTTTATTCCTTTTATTAAGTGTTATGAATTTCGATATTATTTCCTTACATAACTTTATTGTCTGATGTGGTTATATTTCAGTGGTATGCTCAAAACTGTATCCGTATATTTACTGATCTCATATATTGTGGAGTTTAGTAGTATTCTTGTATCAGGTACTTCTTCAAATTTATTTAACAAATTATGAACCATTATTACTAATTGATGTATAAATTCATAAAGTTAATTTAAGATATCTTAAATGTTAGGAACACCAGCCTTGAAGAAGCTCCAGAAGCAAAACATTGGCATACTGGTGGCGTTCTATGAATGAAAAATATGAACACTTTACAAGAAAGTGTTTATGTAACTGTTTGGTGAATGAAAGCTGAACACTTTTATCTAACAGTCATTTGGCTCCACTTCTGCAGCTCCTCACCCTTATTTCTTTGGAATTCTCTACCCCTTCAGTTACATGACTGAGCGACCATGGAGGGATTTAAACAGGCTTTAAAAACACACCTTTGGCACAAAGCATTTGGTGACTGACTTATTTTTAATTCCTTTAGTTGTATTTTCTGTTTTATTTATCTATGCTGCTGTGAAATTTGGTATGTTTTTAATTATTTGTTAGGCACCTTGGTTTTGGAAAGGCATCATAAAAATAATATTTTATTATTATTAATACATAGTGGCTGAGATCATTTTTTTCTTTTACATGTTGAATCTTCTTGAGATTTAGATTTTTTAATTTTTTTTATTCACTATTTTACAAACGCAGTAATACCATGCACCAACCATGTATAGAAAATTATGTTTCATTGCAATAGGCAACATGATTAAAATCCATGTCCTATGGACATGTTCCAGTCATGACTATGCAATGGCAAATCCTGTATACCATTGTAATAATAACAACAATAATAACAGATTTTTTTATTAAAACAGGAAGACATGGATGGACCATTGAGTTTGAGCTTATTTACACTGGTGTCCAAATAGCTACTTAACAGCAGTTTCAACTGGAGAAACTAACAGACATACAATGAGGATACTAAACACCAAGCATGTTACACATTTCAAATAATAAGTAATATTACATAAGAGGGAAGAACAGTGGGTCTTTGTCACAATGCTCTGCATAGTAACTATTTGGTCCCCAGAGTAACTTGGACATTACTTTAAAGAGTGTGGGATAGTGTTAGAAAAAAACAGGAGTTTTGCCCCTTGGGTGATCTAAGTCTCCAACTTATAGAGCAATCTTCTACAATTTGACTTAAGCGTGGATAATGTTGCCACAATTTTGGGGACTTTGTCTCTGCTGTGGAAAATGTTTCTTGCAATTTAGGGATTTAATCTTTATGTCTTCAGATTGTGAAAAAATTTCCTTACAGTTTCAGGACTTTCACTGCTATATCAGAAAGACTCACATGTTTTGGCTACCTGAAATTTCAGTTTTGACTAGTAAGAGTTTTGAATGGTGAACAAACTGGTCAGTTAGCTAAAACCCAATAACACGGAGCACTGCCTTGTGAAATCTTCATTAATATCTCCACCTGCCAAAGTGTCATACATTATTGCAACGTACTATTTCGTACACTGCATTCAGTATCAAAAGACAAAGGGGTTGGGGGTTCCAGCTGACCCATAAACCATCTGATATATATCTTAGAGAGGTTATAGGATCCAACCAGATCTTGATGCTAAAAGAAGTGAATTCCAATTCTTGGACTAATTTTTTTATACAGCTTTATCTCCCAGGGGGTTGGCTCCAGGGCTTTCAGCCCTGTTCCTGCCACCCCTGTCTGGCATCCACCCACCGCTTAGGTGTGGTGGTCAGCTGATGACATGGGAGTGAGGGAAGGCAAGCAGGGCTTCACAAAGCCAGAGCCTTCCCTTTTCCATTTTTGGCCCTGTTCCCCACACTCGGGCACGCACACAGATATGTGTCTGTGTGTGTGTGTGTGTGTGTGTGTGTGTGTGGAGGCATGCAGTCCACCATTTCACTGCACTCCTCAACCCTCACTACCATGTGGCCTCTACCAGGTGACATTCATTTAGCAGGGCATGCAGATCCCCACCCCCTCCTGAGAAAAGAGAACAGCTGTTGGGTGCTCAATCCTTTCTCTACCGGCCAACCCCCAGCAACCCATGCTCATATCCAAACACAGGTTACCAGTTTGGCAGGAGGTAAGGCACTAATAGCACATCAGCCTTCCTCACCACTCAGCTAGTTTAATTCTAGGGACTATTAAAGACAAAAGGTTTTCTGTAAAATCAAGATTCAGCACTCATCAGGTCACTGCTGCCCAAAATGGGTGTGGACCCCATATAGTAAGTGATAAGGAATATTTAAATTAGCTTAGTTCAATGATTTAATACTTTTTATGTCCAAAAGTAGCTCTAACACTATGAGGAACATCGGTAAACTTGTGAGGAGCAAGGGTAAATTTGAGTGTGAAAAGCGCTATGTGGAATTCATAGCAGTTGAGAGGTATGTGCTCAAGCATGGGGGAATGAGGCCTATAGTTATCTTGGACTAATCAATGGTGAAATGTGTGTTCTGACCCCTCACCTAGGTTGGGCAAGATTGCAGGTAAAGGTTCCCCATCTATAAACTTTAAAATATACCATCAGGAACAATGGTAAGAGGTCCTGGCCTGACGTGAATAAATTAAATTCCAAGGAGAGTCAGACAGCTTCCGTAACTTCAAGGAAAAAAGCCAAAAGTGAGTACATTTAATGAAACTAGAACACATAAACAACAGCTTACACCAGTCTTAAAGGAGAGAGGAAATGATTTCTACATAGCTAATTGCCCCTTCATATTCCTGTCCATGCCAGATATGTGTTCTGATGCGCTTTGACCAATTTTTGATTACAAAATAATCAAACTTCGGGGTGCCCTCAAAACTATACTTCCCATACCAGCTACTGCTCTTTCTTTTCATATTTCTAAGACATTCTATGACCTTAATAACACCATTCCATGCTATTCATCTGAATGGCCTGGAATTGCGTTATTGATGTCATAGAATGTTCAGGCTGTATGAAAAGAGAGGGCAGCAACTGCTGAGGGGAGAGGGATTTAGGGCAGTTAAAAGGCAAAAAAAAAAAAAGATTATTAATTTAACAAAAAAGTCTAAAACATATCAGAATGTTGGATAGACACTGAAGAGACAACCGGAGGGCATCTAGAGGTGTAAAAACTGTTTATTACCACTTTTAAAGCAGTCATATGTGTAAGTTGGCAAACAATGTCATCATACACTTTCTTAGCAACACTGTTCCTGACATCCATTAGTTTCACAACAAAAGACTTATTTATGTCTTCAGGCACCTAAAAACAATTTTGTAACTAATAACTTATGTCAATAAACAAGGCTGCCACCTCGTTTGACTGGGCACACAGGATTCATATGGGATATACAATGGAGAGCTGTCAGATAAAATGATTTATCTACACAAGTACTGTTTGACCTTAGGTGACCTCACGAGTGGCATATGCCACAAGTGAGGGGTCCGAGGTCAAACAGCACAAGTGTAGCAGAACCATTTATTTGACAGCTCACCATTATATATTTCATTTATGCAATAGGGATGCTTTCTGTCACTGCAGAGGCATTTTCTTTTGCTTATCTTTTTTTGCATATGTTTGTCAAAAAAGTGAACAAAAAATTGCATTGTCTGCTCTTTTTTGCTAATTATAAAATATCTATAAGGTATCTATAAAGGAAACACCACTCATTTTGTAGATAATTTTGTGAAGAACAACTTTCATGCTCACAGTACCATGCTATCTTTTTTGTTTTAAAGCTATTCGCATTTGAATATGGATAGCATTGCTAATAAGGCAGAACATTCTAAATGAGTTCTGGAGTGATTGTGACATATCTACTATATGGCTAAATTTTATTTATTCAACAGCTGTGAAGATGAATGGATTTATTCAATGGCTTCTGAGTCCACACCTATTGCATAAATATGGATACTCAATATCAGGATGGTGCAAGCACATGCTAATAAAAGCAGTCTCAACCTTAACATCAGGAAGCTACCATTCAAGAAGTCCTTATTAATATCCCTGGATTATACAAGTGAGATTCTTAGGACAGTCAGCCCAACTACCTTATGAAAAATCTCAGTCACCTTCAAAAGTAAGTACAGGTTTGTGAAGCATGTGACAGACTCAAGCACTATTGTCTACTTAACAGGCAACTATTCACCCAGGGCACACATGGACCACTATACTATACTATACTATACAATACACTACACTACACTACACTATACTATACAATACACTATACTATACTATACAATACACTATACTATATAAATGTGCCGCTTCCCTACTCATTTCAGTTAATCTCCTAATAGGGTGACCATCATCTTCCAACTAAGACCCAAGGGAAGGATTTGTATATGTTAAAATGTTACTTAAACTCTTCATATCTGTAATGCTCTGTATCTGTAATACAACCTTGTTGCTGTCACGTGTCTCCCTCTCCCAAACCTCTTGGAAATAAGATATGTTGGAGCACACAATTCCTAAATAAAATAAACAAGTTTGTGTGTGGTTGGGGAGGGGTCACAGCATCATAAGTGTCAAATTCAAGTGTTTTAATAAACCTATAAATAAGGTTAAGTTTTTCAAGTTAATGTAAAAAGCTATAGTCATGGCAGATTCTGTAAACATTTTTGCTGCAGTGATGGTACTTTATTGTTACAGATTTTACAGATTCTTGAAGGTCTTGACCAAAACATTACATAATAAGAACAGCCTTCAGAATTCTACATATTTACAGGTGCTGAACACCCACAGAACTTTCATCTTGACACAGAATTTATGTTGTGGTTCAGAATTCATAATTTAAGCAATATACTACAAGTGGGTGTGGGTGATGGCAGAATTTACCCACGCCTGGTGTGTTTTTTTGGTTACTCAGCCTGCTGCATCACCCACACCCACTTGTGTATCACAATTATACAATGGCAAAAAATGGGAAGGTAGTATATCTCTTGAAATTGTATTTTTTGTGTTACTTATGTAAAAATGTAGAATGTATTCTTCCACCCCATAAAATAGTCCGCACAGCACTGTTTTAATATTAATAAGTTTAATATGAAAATGTTTAATTGTTTTCAATAAAATCAAATGTTTAACTTTTTTTGTGAAAACACAAATGTATAACTGCTTTATTTGAAATGAACTGCTTTCTAAGTAATTGTAAGCAGTTTTCTTTGAGGACATGGACATAGAATTCTGTTTAGTTATCTTGAAAGCAAATTTTGTTTAGAGAGCAACATCCATGTAGTTTAATTGTTTTAAGAAAACATAAGTCTATTTAGTGGTTGTTTGTTGTTCCTTTCTTTCTTTTGGTGGTGATAGAATCCAATAACTTAGTGCTTGTTTGCTGCCTTTGTTGATCTGATGCAGGTTGGGCATGCGTCTAAAAAGGAGAGAGAGAGATGGTTTGAATATTTTGGTTACTTCTTTTTTTTTTATTGTACGCAGTGTATTTACGTGGCATGGTGGGTGCTGTTTCTTTAAGGATGACACTCAATTGGGCTACATGTAGATGTTTATTGTGCCATAATTTATAAAGTTGTTGAATGTTGGCAGCGAGGCAGAGTGTCTCCTTGACAACTGGCTGCTTTGCCGGGTTTCTGTTTCCTACAGTTCTTGAGTTGGGTGGGGTTCTTCAGTCTGGAAAGGATTTTCATGGAGGTTCACATCTTCAACTGGTGAGTGAAAGGGGAGGTTTATTTCCACCATTTCTTGACTTTGGATGATGTTGCTTTCTGATGTTTGCTGGATTTCTTCATGGTGTAGTAATGTGGTTTGCAGTTTCACAATTTTTTGGCTGCAAAAGAGAGCCGTGGAGATCGTGGACTGTGCTTTGATCAGTGTGTTGATTCAAAGGCCACTTTCTGAGATTTTGTTGGGTGGATTCTTCAGTGGATTCAGGTTGTGTGATCATGTCTTCTGCCAATGTGTAGAAGTCTTTACTGGTGCATGAAGCATTTTCATGCTGGGGCTGAAAATATTTGCGTTGCACTTTATTTTTGTTAGTTGTTATTAATTGAGGCTTTCCTGGCTGTTGATGGTTGGTTCCAGAAATTATTGCTCCCCATTTTGTGATGTTTTCAATATTGGGGCACCAGTAGCTGCACAGTGAACTTTCATTGTTGTGGCCGATGATGGTAATTATTTGACAGGCCTCCATCTCTGCATCTGAGAGTAAAGTCACTGCTATTGCCCTAATGTAAAGATTAGTGTACATTTGTGGCAGCTAAGCTTGCTGAAAAATTTGGGGTAGCATTTTAGCTAGATAGTTTATTCCCATCAGCTCCCTAGAAAACCAAATGGGTTGCTCATTCAGCTTTTCTTGTGGCATTCTCTTGGGGTGGAGAAACAAAGCTGAAGGGTTGGGGGTAACTTTGAGATATATTTTTCAAAACTTTTAATGGGACAGAGGGGGTCACTAGATACTTCCAGCATGGACCCCCTGTTATGCTGTCTCATTGGATCTGCAGTAGTTTTGTGGTTTTTAGTGTCCTTGTTGAATGTCTTACCTAGGTACGTACTGTAAGTCCTTGCTCTGTTTGTTTAATCTCAAATGAGTTCACATTAAACCTACATATGCCCTCATTCACTCTTCTTGCAAGATGCAAGATCAAGTCCAACCAGACTTTGTTAACTAACTCTGATGCAGTATCTGGGGATAGTGTGTGAGTTTCTGAGGTAGTTACGTTCAGCTTGAGTCATTTTTATTTTATTTATTTAAAAGTTGTGCCAGGAAGGCATATTGAGCAGACAGCTGCTCAATTCCAGATGTGTCTGGGGGGGGGGAGACAAGGAAACAGTACAAATAATATACAGTGACAGTAAAGGAAATAGTACATTTTAAACAGAGATACAACAGATATTATGATACACTGCAATAGGAAATTACTTCTGCTATAAAACAATTCATTGCTGGGTGGTGGCTGGTTTTGACCCTACCCCTTTTCTGATTTTTTTCACAGTGCCCTTAAAGATGTTGTTTGCAGTCATGAACACTGTGTCAAGCATTAGATTGACCTGGTGACTGATTGGATGGTCATTGATATGCCTGTTGAGGACTGACCTTAGTCCAACATAGCTGATAAGGCAGTATTCTTCCCCCTTCTGAATTTTGGGCACTTGCATAGAAGTTGCTGTAGTGTTTCTTTCAATTGTGGCAAAAGGATGGTGCTGAGGTCTATATTTATTTTGTTGTGTTTGTACCAGTCTTTTAAAACTGTTACACTTCACAGGGACAATGCTCTTTTGCTTATTGAGAGCCACTCTGGTACAATGGCCTCAGCCCAACCATCTCCTCTGCCCCAACAATTGGTATGTTTAAAGCTAAGCTCTGGGACTATCTCACTACCAACAGCTCCTGTGACTGCCCAACTTAACCTTGTTTCTCCACTTCCCTTTCTGCTCTAGTTGTCCCCTCCTCCCCTCCCCTCCTCACTGGATTCTACCTTCACATCTTGGTATACCCAATGCTGCACTTTTCACCCTCTCCCCACCCTTCCTACATTCCTTCTCCCCCTTCCCCTCTTCCCTCTCCCTATGACTCTGGCACTTCTTATCTGTTGTCTATTTTCTCTGACAAATGCCGTTGGCTGCCTTGTTACAATGCTACCCTTGAATTGTATTAACCTGTACTCTGTTTGCAATGTCCACATTGTTGTAATGTCTGTCTTGATGTTCCCCATAATTTGTATTTCTATGACATGGAACCTATGTAAAAGAGCCAAGGCTCAAAGGTATTTGTAATTCTAGACTTGATAAATAAAATAAAATAAAATAAATAAAACATTGGTGGCCCACCCAGTTTGTTTTAAAGTTGTGCTTTCATTACACTGTAATTCTAGTACTGTTAGCTGCTGCTCACTTACTATGCCATGTTGTTTCACATTTTGTCTTGCAGGATTGACTGTTGCCTGCTGGTGGGGTAGAGCAGTGGTAGGAGAGGACACTGTGGGCAGGAACGGCATGTCAGACTCTTGGGCACTGAGGGCAGTGATGTTGGCAACATGTGGCACTGGAGTCAGCAGTGGTTCAGGAAGTGGATGACGAGGTAAGTTTACTGTTTTATTTACTGCTGTATTTGTTCTGGGAGTCTCGTCACTTACAGTGAAGAGGTGTTCTAATTCATCTGTATCTATTAGTTTGAATGACAAATTCATTTTTCTGATGTTTAAATTTTGTGCCGTGGTGGTAGCGGGAAGAACAAAATTGTGGCTTTGCTGTTTGATGTTGTCTTCACAATGATATGCTCATGGCACATGGGGTGGGGTAAGGTTTGATGACTACCACCTGTTCCTGTTGGTAGATGGCATGATTTACACATTGTAAATTGTGCCAGCTAGCCAATTGGGAATGAGGATTTTCAATACCCGTTGCATAACTGGTGTTTTATTTTCTTCAACAGGTATTATTTTTCTATAGTGTCTGATTCCCTTACAATGTTCATCCAGTGGCTCCTTCTTCATTTTAGGCATCCCTGATGTTATCAGCATCATCAAATGACATATTGGCAACTGGCTGAACTACATTCGGCCAATGACATAAACAATTCAAGCTGCCAAAATGAGCCAACTACCACTGGAGTTTAAGAGCCCTGCCACAGCAATTAGGAGAGCAGTATCCCAGAGCACTAATCTATACTGAAATTAAAGCAAACAATGCCACGCAATCCTGCTATAGCCACCCAAAGGCTAAAAATGTATTTATGCTGTGATGATGGCTTTTATGGTACAAGAGAATCTTGTGCAGTTTGAGCAACTGCAAAGCTGAATGATTCTGTTTGACCAAACTCTGAAATAATGTTCTTATATCTTACAGCAACTATAAACCTATTAAAAATTATTTGCAGTAGCTTAATTGATTTATGGTTGTTTTGCTTCTTGTTGAAAGCTTTTCAGGAGGGCAATGTTAGATTAACACACTGATCAATCATACATTTACAAGTACACCTTAGAACAGTAATATACAGTATAAGTAGCAGTGATTAAGACCAAGTGAGCTGTAACCCATATTGGTAATCACTGGTGACAAGTGTAGGGCATACTGTACATTTGTAGTAACTCGGCCATGAGGACAACCTCTTTTCAAATTCATAATTTTTCCCAGTACATGGTGGTCATCAAAACATTTAAAATCCACAGCAAAAATCATAGGTTGCTATTCTTGTTTCTAAGTTATATTTATTTAGTTTTGTTGACCAGGTAAGTGTACTAGACAAATTCTGCCTATTTTCAGGCATGATCCAGGGAAGGGGGATATAGATGAATGCCAACTGATCTTGAACCAGATTAAGCTAGTTGTGGTATTTTTAGTGAATGGGAGGAAATTCCCCTACTCTTTTCAAGAAGTGCCATGGGATCTTTAACATGCACCTGAACTACCACCAGAACAGGCAGATTGGACCTTGGTTTAACTTCTCATCTGAAAGATGGCACCTCAGGAGTGCAGCACCCCCCTCATGCTGCACTACAGTGTCAGTATTGGGATGTATCCCAAGTGCCTAGTGTGGGGATAGAACCCACATCATTCTGATCTCTTGGCCTCAGAGGCAAGTGTGCTACTTGCTGAGCCACTGACACTGCTCGTATGTGAGACTTAATCCCTCTTTATGGAAAAAAAATCTGTAAGGGGTCAGATAGTTTTATGTAGTTATAACATCAATGTTTTAGGTGTCAACATGACTGTGAAAGAAACAAATGAAACAAGGGCACATCATTTGTCATAATGTTTGCTGCATTTTTGTTTCCACAAATGCAAAACTAAAGAGTAAATGACCAATACTGTGATACCGTCTTGAACTAGCATTCCTAAACATGGTGTCAATATTTGCATGTTTGTATGCAAAAAAAATATTTTGGTCTCAAGTCATTTTTATAAAACTTGTTTGATAGATGCAGAATATGGTTGTGAATATAGTAAAAGAATGACATATAGGGGTTGCCATGCTTCTTTTGGTTATATCTGCTTTGAAAGGTGGGAGTTCAGAGATGGTTGATTCAGGACAAAAATAAATGAAAAAACTGAATGCAAACTTAAATACATAGATACATAGATACATAGACAGTGTCGGCAGATAAGGGCCTATGGTCCACCTAGTCTGCCCATTAAATGTGCCAGAAAGCTATTCAAACAACTCACAAATGCATGCAGAATGGCAATGATGTTAATACAAAAGAACCTAGTAAACAAAGACAGACATTTTTGTAAAGCACCTAGAATGATACCGACAGCTGCAAGTGTGGGAACTAATTTCCTCACTGACATCCTGAATATATTCATAGCTGGACATGACCCGATCAGATAAATTATTATTCTAGTAATGCTTCCATATAATTAAGAATGTACTTGTGTCAGTAAACAACCCTGAAAATGTTTTGGGTGCATCAAAAAAATGAGAATTTGAAACACCAGAGAATCTCTTTAAAGTAATATATGTAACAGAAAGCACTCATGGCCTACCCGTCACAACTAAAAATAAACATAATTATATATCCTTTACCTGTGAACAGGGGACTTCATGTGAATTCATTTAATTAAAAAAAAAATATTTACCCCCCTACAATCACAAAGTACTATTGAACCCTTGCAATAAAAAATAAGGTTTACATTTGATTTTCATATTTTTAGGAAGCACATGTTATGCATCCCCACCCTACCTATGTAATGTAATGCTCCATTTTAATGATCCCACACACTATAACAATTGTACACCACATAGAAGGACCTGTGGTTCCCAGCGCTGAGTGGCAGAAATGATATAAGTGATTTATGACAACATTTGGAGAAGCTTCTTACATTATGTTATCATAATACTTCACTATGAAAGAAAACTACATAGATAATAATGTGTGGGTAGGTGATTTTAAAGAGGATTTTACATACCCCCAAGGTATGGGATGCCACATAAACCCTGAGAGTGAAGCTCGAAGGGTTTATCAAAGCATCCCACACTGAGGGTGTGCGTAAAATCTGAATTTTAACCACCTACCCATCCCTTATTTTATATAATTGCTAGAGATCATTTTTTCACCACAGCAGTTATATAAAATAAACAGATGTCTCCATGGAGCTGCAGACCGGTTACATTTCAGAGTGGTCCATAGTGGCTCATGGAGAAAATGAAAGATTTACTTTTTTTGTTGTTTTTAAAGTAGCCTCCTTTCAAAACTGTTAGCCACGTTACCATTATTTTTTTTTAACTGGTTGCCAGAGAGCAGAAGGAAAAAGCGGTGACTGGTGCATGCAAAGAAGGGAAACCCTGTGTGTGTTCGCCATTATAACCAGCTGGTTATAACAGCAAAATTATAACCAGGTTTTCATTAGGGAGAAAGCATGCCCCAGTTTTTGTTATTGTGTAACAACTGAAGCCTCAAACTGGCTTTTGCATCTAATACCATATCACAACACACCCAAATCAAACCTGTTTGTTCCTGTAAGAATCGCTACAATATTTTTATTGTGCAAACTGCACACAGTGTCTTGCAGAATCTTCTAACTAGAAAGCTGTTTAAAGGAAGACTTTCTGTACCACAAGGACATACTGTGCAGTTGTTAGGTCACTGAACTCAGAACCAGGAGGTTCCCAGGTTAAAATCCCCCCACTGGTCACAGACCCATTGAGAAACCTTAAACATATCACTCAGTCTCCATGTACTTCAGTCTCTTGCCTGCTATAAAAGTTGGGTAGAAGCAAAATTCTGCTCCCACACACATATACTGAAGAAGAGATGTTGCACCTCAGCTAGGCTGTTCTCTTGGGTAAAACAAATAAAGGTAACTTCTCAAACCTCTAATAAAGGCAGCAGCAGAGATCCTGCAACTCTCAGCTGAATAACTACTGCTAAATAATTGTAATGAATCATTTATAATCTAGGAAACAATGGTTTGGAACTCAATTTTTAGTACGCTGTCCACTATGCATTATTGGGGTGGAAGGTACATGCCTAAGGTGCATATCCACCCGTGAACCTACACAGCCCAGATAGGCACAGGGTGCACAGTATGCATGACTTCATGTACCTGCGTGGTGCCTCTCCAGGGCCCTGCCTCTCAGTACACAGGGATGTGCGGGGTGGTTGGGGTGGAGCCTTGGACCTGGGTGGGAATCCAATCAAATGCCAGTCCCAGATCCTGCAGTGAATCGCTTGCACCCATGCAGCAGGTGCACAGCTCAGGGCAAGCAGTGGAAAGTGGCAACATTTTGACTCTTGCAGGGCACTCACCCAATCCATTACCCAAGCTCTCCACAGCAGCCTAGTGGGCTGGGGCAGCACAGAGGTCTGTAGCATGGTACTGCCATGCCTGGCAGATGAAGACCATGGGAGCATGCACTGGGTTATGCCAGGGTCCTGACTGGTGTAACTGCTGCCCCTGTGCCTGGCACTATGTGGCTTAGCGATTGCCATGTAGTGCAGGCATGCCCATGACATGCCCCCAGCTTGGAGTTGCCCATGGGTCTATGAAGATGGGCACATAAGTGCCTTGAGCACCCTTGGTGAATTCCACTGGGGGTCTGTGGGACCCCCACTGCATGACATTCACACTTGTTTGCCTACACACTTGATACGCAGTGCATAGGCAACATGTTTGCTCGTGCATAGAGTCCAATAAGAGAACAACATGTTTTTTTCAGACTCATCTCCTCCCGTTCACTTCTCTTTCATTTCCATGGGCTGCTGTCACCACCACAGGTGTTCACCCTGGATTACCCCCGAGGACGGGGCCACTGGGAGGGGCCACCCGAAGTACCTCTCCGAACTGTGCCACGTTATGTAGTACAGTAGTGTGAATCTTTGGGCTCAGCTTCATGGGGTTGGGCTACTGGATGTCACATCCATTTTGTCCCCTGGGTGATGGGAGGTGTGAAGTGCAATGGAATATGAGCACACATGCCCATGTCAGGCACACCTCCTGGAACTACTAAGCCTCACTTGTGCTGGCCCCCAGCCTCCGCTAGGAGTCAGTTGCAGACCAAGTGCTTCTCCACCCTCCCCCATAGGAGAAGAGTAGCCCCTCGGACGCTCAATCCTCCTCACCCCGGCTGGCCCTCCAAATCCCGAGCTCACATCTGAGAACAAAATTCTTATGGTATGTTCAGTGGTGTGGTTCCATGTGATAAGGGCAAATCAGGAATGCTGAATGCCATTATCGCAACTCCACATAGCTGAAACTGAATTTTGGCAATGTGGAATCCTGGTGCCATTGAAAGCTGTGCAAAACAAATAGTTTTCTTGTACCCCCACACCCATCTAAATTAAGATTCTCAATTCAAGGGGGTGCATGTTGGGGGGGTTATAGCATAAAAAACAAAACCTTTGTCTCGGGCTAGGTGCAAGAAATACTATCAGCGCCCAGTCCTAAACCCAGTATCCCTACCACCCCAGGCCAGCACCCACCCCACCACATCACAACGACAGCTAGCTGGCAACCCATGGCACTACCCCTCACAAACCCTCCCACCGCTTGTTCAGCAGGCTCGTTCCCCTCCCACCGCGTGGGTATATATGCATGACATCCTGTTGCCTTTTCGTGACCCTCCTGATCCGGTCACCAGCCCCATACCCTCACTGTTGGATGCTTGCCCACATCACAGGATACCCAATAGTTGTAGCAGAATATGTTTTTGAGCTGTGTTGACTTTTTAAATCTAGTATATGTCTACTGAATTATATTGTGATAATTTATCTTTGATATATTGTACTTGAACTCCCAGGTCATTCCTTCAAATAGGACCTGTGCTCCAGTAAACTTACCTGGTTAACAAAAACAGTAAATAAATAATTACGTAAATAAACAGACTAATTAATATGAAATATGGTGCCAAGCTTGAAAAGCCAGACAGTTTCATTTCAATAGCAAAGCTGGCTGTTAGTAGTTTTCTTTTATTGTTTTTTTTTTTTCTAACAACAGTATTTTAACTGAACAGAATACTGAAACATACCAGAACATGGGCTCCCTAAAATTCCACAACCTCTTAATGGACAGAGCTGAACTGTCCAGTCAAAAAAAAAGGACAAACCAGTACAGTACCACTGGAAATAAGAATAGGAAATGCTGTCTCTATAAAATAGGGGCATGGTCCAGGGTGACAACACTGAGCAGCCACACAAAGACATGCTCTCTTTGGGGGTCCCAAAACTACTTTATTGTCTATTCTCTCCAAACGTGTCCATAAAGACTGCAGAAATCATTCCGTGAGCAAAGCAAAAGGAAAAAAAAAACAAAAAGAAAAAACAAGCTTGTCTGTAGAGGGTGACTGCACTAAGAAAAGGACAAATCAAAAGTTTCTTGACTGAATTACCCAAGGCCCAAAGGAAGACTCTGCCATTAGTGCAGTGGCTACTGATGAGGGTGGTGTGGAGTAGTCCACTGTGTTACAACCTTTACCCACTGGTTGACCTGATGACCAATTTGTTCAGCTAAAGTGACTCAAGGGAATCAAAGGCACTTACCCCAGCAGTTTGTGTTTGCTATTTCAGGAGAGCAGAAACCCGAATCAGTGATGGAAGTGTTGCTGTCCTCAGCAGCATTTGCAATGGGTCACTTCTTTCAAGATGTGAAAAACTTTACACCAGTCAATATCACCCCTTCCAGATTTGCTGCGTGCATGCAATCTTAAGAACACTTTGGATACTACAATGCAACTCACAAAGCCCCTTGAAGAGGACATAAAATAGGAAAGAGATGTAAAATAAACTTAAATGTACTAAAAAGAGAGCATAAGGAACTGGCAAAACAAAATGGAAATATTGAATGAAAATTTCTTGCACTTACACAAACTAACACAAGAGCAACTACAGCTTTGCAGATGAAGAATGAGTTCATGGAGAGCAGTGTAAGATAACAACAATACTGAGATGGGGAGGGCTATCTAATAAAGTTTGTCTGCAAATTGATACCCTGAGAGAAAGGCTGACAGAATTATTCATCTCTGCCTTAGAGCTACCTGCTAAAAACCTTCCATCCATTTCAAAAGCTATCAAGATTCTCTCTAAGAACTAAAAAAAATCAAATTTGAAAATTCTTTCAAGTCTTCACCACACAATGAAGATAAATCCAATGATGCACGAACAAATAATATTTCTGCCATATTTATAATGTATTTTGTATTTGAGACTGATAGTAATATAGTCCTAGAGAAAGCAAGAAGGATGCATGCATTATTTTGTAAAGGAAATACATTCAAAATGTTTTCTGATATCCATTAAGTCCAATTACACAAGAATGCAGGAACCTTATCTTTGTATACAGAAAAGAACTTGCTGGAAATTGGAGTAATAGTCTTAGCACTGTACCCTTCTTGGCTAAATGTACTGCAACTTTTCAAGGCCAGTAATACATGTACTATGACCCCGAGAGGCACAGGGGATTTTTATGGACATGAGAATTCAAGATGGAAGAACAAGAGAAAAAGGAAAAAAGGATATGAAACAAGAAATAACCAATGAAAATGCTGAATAGGGACTAGACATGCCACCACTAGAGGACTGATTCATTCCAGCCTTATGCTACATACATTAACTATCACTCTTTGAGGTTCCATGCATATAGTCTACTACATAGCTGTTACCACTTACTGTAGCTAGTGGTGCTCATATTTATATATTTTTAAGTGAGCATGCAACTGCAATAGTTTTGCATAAATCTACGCACTTGGAGCTAATTACACTTCCTTTTTGATCTCCCACCTTATTTGAATAACTCATCATATTTGCGCTATTTATTAATAATGAAATGTTTCAAAACAATATAATACATTTGATTATAATTTACTTTATAAAGTGTTATGATTTGTACTGCAGAAATACAAACTTTAAAAAATAATCTCTGTTGTTGAGCTTTTCAATTATTTAAATAAGAACAAACACATTTTTATGGACAGCAAAGAAAGCAGTCCGTATATTCATTCACTTTTGACACGTAATTGAACTCTGGCCAAAATGTTTCCAACATAATTGGCATGCTTTCATGTAATTGGCATGAAACTGTCAGGTTTAGCAGAATTCAATCAAAAGGACATATTGCTAATGCCAGGCCAACGTGTTTCCATGTAATTTGCATGTACCTGATGCCAGGTTAACTTGTAAGTTGCCTTTACCTAATGGCAGTCCATCAGGAAATCTGGATGTAACCAATACCAAGTCAACATGTCAGTTTTATGCAACTGACATCAGGCCAACATATAATTTGTATATAACCGATGTTAAGTAAATATGTAATGTGTACAGTATCTAATTGACATCAGGCCAGTAAATCATTTGTATATAACTGATGTAGTCAGCATGTAATACATACAGTATGTAACTGACATCAGGCCAACATACAATTTGTATATAACTGATGTCAAGTAAACGTAATATGTACAATATATAACTGACATCAGGCCAACATATAATATGCATGTTACTGACTGCAGGCTAGCATGTGATTTTCACACAACAAATGCCATGTCGTGCATGTAATTGTATATAACTAATGCCATGGCAACATGTGATTTTTGTGTAATGGATGACAGGCCAACATGCAATTTGTATGTCACCGACGCAAGGCCAACAAGTAATATTTATATAAGTAATGCTACGCCAACATGCAATTTGTATGTAACCAATGACAGGCCAGCATGTATTTTGTATGTAACCAATGATAGGCCAATATGCAATCTGTATGTAAGTGATGCCAGTTCAACATGTAATTTACATGCAACTGATGTCAGGTCATCAACTGACTATGTGATTTGCATGTAACTGAGGTCAGACCAACATGTATCTTTGCAAGAATCTTTAATTGGCACTAATCTTCTGAAGCAAAACAAACCAAAGCACCAATAATATTTTCTCATGTTTTCTGGTCCAAAACAAATCTGACAAAAAACAGAGGGAGTTAATGTTGCCATTAAGGGTAACCCAAAGAACATTAATCTGCATTAAAGTAAAATTAGCCGTTTCTTGAGAGGGAAAAGAAGAAGAAATGGATAGGCAAACTGATAAAATCTGCTATGGTTTTTGGGTGATACTCTGGATGCAGCTTGGAGTCAGAATATCAAATACACTACTATTTCAATTATGGGTTAATTAATTTACCTGAGTGCACTTTACAAAACTGCCCCGCCCCCACCCCAAACAGGGATGAGACTCAAGAGGCTGACAAGAAGAGACTGTACCACAGAAAATATTAAACAAGATGAAGTGGGTTCAAGTGTTAAAAAAAAAACACTTGAGGACTTATAGCAAAGGATGTCCCCTGATGATGGCTGTTCTAGAACAGCATGGTAAATAGCATTTTGCTGCAAAGGAGAAGTGGTTTACAGACAAGCCTGCAGACACTTTTCCATTGGAGGTTCTTAAAAGCAGCACACTGGTGTATAGTATATAATTTTTGGTCTCCTGCCATGGTAAATTTTTCTTCTGGACTGGTAAGCTGCTGCAGCCAACAGCTCAAAGGCAGTGCTATATAGGGCTAAGAGTGTGCAGCTGGGCACTCTTAGGATGTTAGTGGGCCTTCAGGTTCTTTCCTCATTAGCAAGGATGTCAACTGGGTACTCCCCTCCCACCAGGAAAGTGGAATTCATACTAAATATCACTCAAGACAGTAACAACACATACAGGGTGGGACAAATCACTTTGTGGGCTGGTGGTCAGTAGGATACAGGCTTTCACAACTTGGTAGCCCAAGTGCATTTTTAGTGTCCATCATTTTTAACATAAAAGCACTTTTTTCTTCTGCCAATATCTGCACAATATTTGGGCATATCTGTGGGATTTTTGTGTTTATTAGCAAGGTTTTATTTTGCAAAAATTCATAGTTTACATTTTTACAAATGCATAAATTGGTCCACCATTTTATGTTTTTTTTTTTGCATAATGTTTTGCTATCAACATTCTTCCAATATAAAGAAAAGTACTAATGGCCACCAGCAATTGCCTTGTCACATTTGGTAACTTGATTTGTCTCTCCCACACTCCCTGAACACAACTTAACAAAGTACTGAGCTGTCAGTAACAAGAGCCCAATTGGAGAATGGATGCAAGTCCATTTTTTCAGCTGAAATGCTACCCATATTCATGCCGTTCAACTGTCAATTATGTTCTTCACAAGAACTTCTCTAGTCTTGATCTAAATGCTGGAATGGTAATTGTATCCACTATTTCACTGAGTAGGCAACTGCACATGTGATCATACAAACATATGAATGTGCCAGCAGATAAAGGCCCTAATATCTATTTAGTATGCTCAAATGTGCAGTTCCCTCAGCATTTGCAGAGGTACCTGTCCCCTCCCCACATCCCTCTTGATCCCTGTCAAATACCTGCTACCACACCGCCCCCATCTGCAACTTTCCCCCTCACCCCATCCCAACCTCTTGTGAAGCTGTCCATCGTTCTTAGGAATACCACCTCATCTGGCAACTCATTCCACTTAGACACTACTCTCTTGGTGAAAAAGTCTCTCCTAAACTCCCTTCTGAACACCCCCCCCCCACCAGCTTCAGGTTGTTGCTTCTAATTGTCTAGTTTCCAGAAAGGCTTCTGAGGCCCTCGGTACCTACCATGTTTGTACCTTTAAGGTACAGTGCTTGAAGGTCTCAGTCATGTCCCCCTCTCCCTTCTGTCTTCTGGAGAGTACATATTGAGCCCCCTGAGCCTCTCCTCATAGTGTTGCCTTGCTGACCCAGGATCTCTAGGTTGCCCTACTCTGGACCATTTCCAGCAAGTTAATATCTTTCTTGAGATAAGGGCACCAATTCTGCACAGTATACTCCAGGTGTGGTCTTACCAGAGAGCTGTACTGATACAAAATTATCTCTTATTTCCTGCTGTGATTTCCTTGGCTATGCAGCCCAAAGTCCAATTTGCTTTGGCTGCAGCCTTTCTGTATTGAGCGGAGTGTTTCATGTCACCTTTGATAATTATACCCAGGTTCTTTTCCTCCTCTGACCTGGTTATCTGTATACCACTCAACCAGTATTTAATACCTGGGTTTTTTTCACCCAAAAGTGCATAACTTTATACTTTTTGTTGTTCAAGCCCAGTTGCCAAATGCCAGAACACTTCTGTAACCTAACCAGGTTTTCCCTGAGTTTCTATTTCCCTTCCACTGTGTCCACCCTCCCCTTAGAGCTTTGTGTTATCTGCGAACGGGCATCTTTTGCCCCAATCCAGTTCACAATGTTATTTATGAATAAGTTAAGCAACATAGGGCCAAGCACAGAACCCTGTGATACCCCACTGCCCTCTACCCTCTGTGTAAAGTAATGCTGTCTGATGTTTCTCCTCATCCCCCTCCCATTTTAGTATGATCCCTATTGTTTTTCTTCTGTTCACCAACTCAGATTTAAATGTTCAAAAATCACTACCATTTTTTCCTTTAAAATCACTGGGAATTCAAATAAATATGTTGCTTATACTAGCAGCGTGTACTGGCATCTTTATTACCTGGAGTTGCTTTTTGAAGTTCAATCTTTCTACCACTTAAAATTGATACAAAATGGCCACATAACTGAGTTAAAAGTATGTCATAAAAGCAATGTTGCTCAGACTTATCAAATGAATATGCCACCGGCCATTTCCATTGATTTCCATTTTCAGGTCTCTTAATCCCATAGCAGTCTTCTTTTAATGTCATTATGGACAGTGACCCCAAATCATTTCTACCCAGTCCATTTTAAAAATCCCCTTTTTTAAAGTAATGAGAGAAACATTCACAACAAGATTTTTTTTGTTTGTTCTATTTGCCTGTTTTTAGCAGGCAAGAAAACATTGTTATGATTAAAAAGACTTCATGCTGCTTCTCATCCCCCCTGAAAGTTGTAACTTGGAGAACTCTGAGTGGAGGCTGCAGTGATAAATGCACATTATACTGTACATTTGTTACAAATTGTTGCAAATGTCAATGTCATTTAACACAATAAAAAGCATTTTGTTTCAACTGAAGGTGACTAGAACACAAAGAACATTGCACAGGTCGAATGAGCTTTAAAACAACTGAGAAACATGTTTTTTATTTATCAAGGTGGCACTGTTTTTTCCAGCCAAATCTTTAAATGCCTGTCTAACCCCCAATGTGTGATTCTCCATGCCGAGGTGGTAGTTACCTCCTTGGTAGTCAGTCATGCTTTCCTTGTATGTTTGTACAACCGTATGTATGCTGTGTCACCCCGTGGGCAGGTCAGCCTTTTAATTTGAGAGTGCAGTCCCAATGGGAATTTATCTTGCCTTGATAAATAAAGGCCATTTTTTATAATTAATATATGTCACACACAGCAGTTTGACATGATTACTCCTGGAGGATTGGATTGTGTGTGTGTGTGTGTGTGTGTGTGTGTGTGTGTGCGCGGTGTGTGTGATGGGGGCTATTTAACATTTCCAGCAATTAACTGCCTTTATACTGTTACTGACAAGATTTACTATGCAGTGTAATTCTCTAATAGGAATATTTGATTTCTATTATTCAACTACACTGCTGTATCAGATGCTGTGTCTTGCTTTTGTACATGCAGCTGTAACATGTTATGCAAAACAAGACTCCATGTTTAACCAATATTGCCCAAACAACTGAGAATTTCCAGGGGATTAACACTCTAGGTGAGGAGTGTTTAGACCCTGGAAATTCATAGTTGTGAACAATATTACTGGGATTATAAATTGAATAGCTTCTTATGTTTATTTTTTAAGAAAAAAAAACATGGTTTTAATGAATTCAGTTTGCTGTTTGATAATGTGCATGGTGGCTCTCTCTATTGTACTCTACATTTCTAACAGACTAATGCATGATACAGTAACAAATTTAAAAGTACTTTTGCCTCACCAATTATTCATCATGGGACATAACTTAGAATTAAATTGTATATGACTCAGTAGTAACAGATGATTAAAGGTTATTGTCTTTAGACAGAATCAACCATAATTCTAAGTAAAGGACAATACTATATGAACTATTAAGGCCAACTTCACAACTATGGGGCTTCGTCCCATGAGGTCCCTGGATGCCCCCGCATTATTGCACAACTAACTGTATTCTGTTGCCAATTTATATACATTTACTGTATGTATTAATTAAGCAATAATGCCCAACAGGGTGTGTGTCATGCTGGGATAACGTCACGCCTCAGGTGGTTGGGCATGAGGCCACAGGCCGAGTGCGTCCAACAACCAAGGCGTGACGTTATCCCAAACGACACACACCCTGGAGGGCACTATTGCTATTATACAATGGCTCATTGTTATATATAAAATAAAAAAATAATTTTAAAGAATGTTTTTTAGTGTGGAAAAAAAATTTTTGTTTCTTAAGAGGAGATGCAAAAAAAGAGGTCATCTAGCTCATCATATAGCTCATCTGCAGGTTCATAGTGAGGCTGAGACTAGAGCCATGATGTGCTGGGATAACAGCACTGGTCCAGCCCAAGGCTGACCTATCAGAGTCCAGGATTTTTTCTTGCCATTGTATAATTAAGCAATAAGGCATGGCAGGGTGTGGTATATCATGGGACATTGTCACGCCTTGGGTGGTTGGGCATGAGGTTGCAGGCTGAGTGCGTTCAACCGTCAGAGAAGTGACGCTATCCCAAGATATACCACACCCTGGAGTGCCTTATTGCTATTATGAACTGGATCAATTGATATTTTATGCATTTAATGTAAAAAAATAAAGTTTAAAAATATTTTAATGGTGTTTTTTATATGAGCATAGGTAGACATTTAAAAAAAAAGTTTGTGTATGTCATGTTTTGACCAGTAGGTGATGCTGTTGCATGAGGATTTTGTTGCAAAGTCTTAATTGTTGTGGTATTGCTTCCCCAAGTTTAGTTTACTTGACCATGCTATATTTTTGGCTTTTTTGTTTGAGGAGGTGAAGATGATTTTTTTGTTTATGCCGAAATCGCAATGTGAAAAGGAAGATAGCCAGGTGGACAATAAAGTGCCTATCAATATACACCACAGCTGCACAAGGTGAGAGAAGTTTTTTTTTTATGATGTGTCCTAAGATCCATTGGATCTAATGCATTTTGCCTGCAGTATTTGAGGTATGCCATGCTTCTGAGGAAAGCGAGATGGTAAGGGTCAAGCCTGGTATTCTTGAGGAGCAGGTTGTAGATTTTGCCGTTTGGCGCGAGGCAGCATGGCAGCAAGGGTGAGCAGTACTTGGCACTCTCAAAGGAAGCACTTGCCGCGATCAAAGGAAGAAGATTTTTTTCTCTTTGCAGAGCGTGTGCTTTGGGTGACATGTAAGGGGGGACAGTTGTGAGGATGTGTTTTCCTTTTTTAATACCGTCTGAGTGGAGGTCTGACTTGCTTCACCTGTGGGGACATAGAGAACGTTGCGCTGGGAGTGAGGAGGCTGGTGGCTGGAGGTTTTCTGAAGCCGTGATGATGTAGCCCGATATCATCACAGCTTCAGAAACCCCTTGGCCAATCAGCTTCCTCCATTTACGATCTCCAGTTCATAATAACATGTTTAATCACACCTTTTGCCCATGACTCAGGGTCTTGTAACCAAGTTGAAATTAGCTCACCACATTACTCAAAAATACAAATACACCAGTCTTCCATTAGCACAGATATACTAATCTCCACAGAATAAATTCCTGCATCAAATAATAAATCTTTTAATTTTTTAAAGCACGTTAGTGAAGAGGTATATTGCATATTTACTGGTAATGAATTCCATAGACTTGAAGCTGCAACTGCAGGTGACTGGTCTCCCTCAGACTAAAATATGGACTGTGGCAAACATAATAGCACCAAATTCTTAGAAAGCATTGAGCCAGAGGAAATCTGTTTATTGATTACTTCCAGAATGCATCCTATTAATTTGGCTTTGGTCCCTAACTACACCTTTATATACATTGGGCACATTCATGAGGTAGAAAAAGTGGGCAGACTGGATGGGCCTTGCGGTCCTTATCTGCCATCAACCTCTATGTTTCTATGTTACCTGCCCTTAACACACACACTCTCTCTCCCCCCCCATCTACATATTTTGTAGCTGTCCTTTGTATATATTCCCATAAAACCCAAACTATTGAGCTATCTACAGTAGACCGGTTCCCTTTCACCATGTGAAACAGCTTTTCTGACAGCATTCCTACTGTACAGTATGTACTGCATGATTGTTTGTTTGAATTTGCATTACCTGTACTTTTTAATATACTGCATGTTGCAGTTTTTGTCTTTTTTTGTTTGCTCTACCTGTGCCGTGTGTGTATTTTAATATTCCAGTGCCTATCTAACAGCAAACAAACCAACTGAATAAAGGATTCAGAAATTAGAGGGTATTCTTTGCACAACAACAACCTCTTCCCCACCTCCTTCAGCTTGCAAGCTTTCATCATCTCACACCTTGACTACAGTACTTTAATGCTCTCTACCAGGCCCTACCTGCAAATCAACTCTGACACCAAAGGCTGGTGTAAAACATGATTGCTTATTTCCTAGTCTCCATTCGGAGGCTGAACCATGTCTCACTGGTGCTCTGCGAGCAATATCTTATTTATCATTTAGTTAGTATGAATTTTAAATAACACGTTGTAGACTGTGTATAGTTTATGTTGATATGTGATGTTATGTACATGTTTATATGGGATATACAATGGTGAGCTGTCAGATAAATGATTTATCTACACAAGTGCTGTTTGACCTCGGATAACTTCACGAGTGGTGTAAGCCACGAGTGAGGTGTCCGAGGTCAAACAGCACAAGTGTAGATAAATCATTTATCTGACTGCTCACCATTGCATATTTCATTTATACAATAGGGATGTTTCTTATCAGTACAGGAACATTTGGTTTTGACTGTTTATCTTCTTTTTTTTAAATGATAATTTCTGGGACTTTCGGTTAACTTTCCTAGAGTATGTCCGCCTAGCGTGGTGGTAGCTATTAAATGAAACTCCACTCATTTTGTAGAGAACTTCTTGCTAAACAAATGTCATGATCACAGTATCATGCTACTTTTTTTATTTTAAAGTTATTCACATTTGGTTGTCGAAAAAGTGAAACAAAAATTGAAATTTATGCTGTTTTTTGCTAATTATAAAAAAACTAAAAGGGTATTTATTAATGAAAAACCACTCATTTTGTAGATATTCTTGTGCTGAACATTTTTCATGCTCACAGTACCATGCTATCATTTTTAGTTTTAAAGTGATTCACATTTGTTTGTTGAAAAAGTGAAAAGAAAATTGAATTGTATGCTGTGTTTTGCTAATTACAAAAAAACTAAAAGGGTATCTATGAATGAAACACCACTCATTTTGTAGATATTTTTGTCCTGAACATTTTTCGTGCTCACAGTACTATGCTATCATTTTTTGTTTTAAAGTTATTCACATTTGTTTGTCAAAAAAGAGAACAAAAAAGCTTTGATTGACAGTTTGCATTTATCCCACATATGTGGGATAAATCTAGGGTGGTTAGATTTAGCCCACATATGTGGAAATAAATGGATTTATGCAATTGCTTTTGGTTCCACACCTATTGCATAAATTTATTTATTCAATGTTCATAACTGGGTAGGCCCACTGAGACCAGCGGTCCCTTTTCAGGGGGTGACCCGGGATTAACTACAGATATAAATGACAAATACATATGGAAATACACCATACAATGCTATTTATAAGGTGAACAAGTACATATCAAACTTAGATTATGCAGACAGTAATAAATAACACAGCAGCTAGGTTACAGTAGAGAGTTTGTCAGCACAGTGAAGTAGGGCATGACGTGCATTGTCATGAACAATAATACACAGGACATTAAGTAGGGAGCAATCAACGGTAACAGGAACATAAGCAGCTTTCAAGCTGATAGGTCTTTAGCCCCTTTCTAAAGCAGGAAAGAGAGTTAAAGATTTGCAAGACCTCAGGGAGGGCATTTAAAAGTGAAGTGATCAAGAAGACAAGGACCTCTTCCCCGTAGAGGTACAAATCCTAGGCATCTCAAGCAACTTTCTACTAGAGGTACAGGGTAGCCTTCTTGAGGGTTTAGGGGTTAGAAGGCAAGCCAGACAAGGTGGAGTATGGATTGAGATTTATTTAAACACCATACATAATAGTGGGTACTGAAGCCTACAACCAAATATGGGCTAGTTTAATGAGGTAAGGATATCACAATGATGCTTCCTTGGGGGGCGCCAATGCAAAGCATCCTAATTTTTGTGGTGTAATGCCTCAAGTCTGTTGGACTCAGATCTCCTGAAAGACTGCATAACAGGTTCACCATATAAAAGTTTAGGGAGCAGGACACTGTCTGCTACATTGTAGCTAGCCTTGAATCAATGGTAAGATAGCCACTCAGTCTATATAGAAGACCAAGTTTCTAGTGGATGGAAAGGGTAGCATGAGCCACCAGAGATTTGAGAGTAAGTTCTTGGTCATTATGGAGTTGAAGGTACTTAATCATGTCCACCACCTCAATCTGAGTTCCCAAGGAGGTTATAAGGGAAAGCAGGTGCTGACATTCAGATCCTAGGTGTTTGGGTCCAAATAGGACCTCCTTAGTTTTTTTCACATTCAGTACCAGCATGTTTGATGTGATCCACTTTTCAAGAGATTTTAAGTCATCTGACAGTTGGGCATTGAGTGTCTTGACATTAGGGGAGCTCTTATAAAGGACAGCATCATCTGCATGAGGTATGAAGTGACCATTACTGCAGTTATATTGTCCAAGTCATTAATGAATATCACGAATAGTAAAGGACCGAGTATCAATCCCTGGTGTACTCCATCTGTAATTGGCAGAAAGCTTGATAGGGTGCCTCTCGATTTGACCTTTTGCATCCTATTTGTTAGATAGTATGTGAACCAGGATTGCAAGTGGGAATCAAGACCAAGGTGTTTTAGCTTACTGAGGAGTAGAGTATGACTGAACAGGTCAAAGGCCTTGGTCAGGTCAATAAAGATAGCCCCAGTTAAAGCCCCATTGTCCAGGGCCATGAGGGTATCTGCAGTGAACTTAACCAGAGCTTTTTCTGTGCCATGATTCCATCTGAAACCATGTTGCTTGTCAGATAATAGGTAGTGCAGTTTGAGGTAATCCTGAAGCTGGTTATATATCAGTATCTCCTGTATCTTGGCAAGTGCACAAAGTGTGGCGATAGGCCTGTAGTTCTCCACCATTTCGCTGAGTCAGCCTTTGTGAACTGGGACTACCACATCCTCTTTCCACTTGTCAGGGACTTTCCCTTCAAGAAATTATGTATTAATCAACATAATAACTGGGAAAGCAATGGCTGAGGCAGCAGCCTTCAGTAGCCTAGGTTCTAGCTTATCGGGACCAGGTGAGCTACTTATTTTTATTCTCTTTAGTAGAACTAGTACCTCTTTTCTACTAACTAAATGAAGGTGACATTTGGTGGGAAGGAGGCCTATTCCCATAGGGCAAGGGGAGAGGGAGGCCCAGTTTTGAACTTGTTCAAATTGGTAAAAAATTGATTGAAGACATTGGCAGCAGTCTGTGAGTCACAGATAGTCTGATCATTAGCCATGATCAGACCATCTAAGGCACCTGTACACCCCTTTAACAATGAGCTAACCTGAGTCCAAAATTTCTTAGGATCAGAAAGATCTTGGATGCCTTTGACATAGTCTCTTTTAGCTGTTTTTGCCCACTTCTTGGATTGATTCCTTAGCTCCCTGTATTTAACAATCAGCCTTAAGCCAGGATTTGTTATAATGTGCCCAGGCCCTGTCCCACTGGATCATCAATTGTTTGAGATTGGAGGTCAGACATTTATAGCATTTTCCTTCTATTCTAAGTTTCCTAAAAGGGACGTGTTTATTGGTGGCTGAGAGAAAGTGATTTGCAAAGTATTCTGTGGCATCATCTACACTTGGGAGCTCAAAGACTAGGCTCCAGTTGATCTCAGAAAGGATCACCAGAAAAGATTCTGCTATGAAATGTTTTTGCTGACAATTATAAAGTGCCTTGAGCCTGGAAAAAACATTACTTAGCTGTCTGTCTGTCTGTTTGCCTGTCTATCTATCTATCTATCTGTCTAGTCTATTCTAGCTATCTAATTTCATTCCCTGAGTTTCTATGGGTCACCCCTTTCAATATCCACCACTATACATTACAGTATTAGCAGATTAAGCCTGTTGGGTTTAATGAGTCATACTTTTTCAATTTCCAGAATTAAATCTGTTTCTCTGGACCATGGTCCTTTAAGAATAAGACCCTGATATTAATAAAGGCTCTCTCAATTGAAAGCATCAATGCTCCATATAGTTTGTTTCCTCAAAACTTGGTCTGAGACCAGTTCTTTTTCTCAGCACTTAGTTTTTTCTTGCACTGTACACACTTGAGTGTAGATTTACTAATCCAGCACCACTCAAGTGAAATTTGAGGTTAAAAGAATTTGGGTGGGAATAAAGATTTAAACACAAACCTCCAGGATCACAATGTGTCGCACCAACCACTAGGCTATGCTGAGTGCTGATTAGTGAGCCTACAGTTAGACACATCTCTGACACTAACTGATCTCAGACCAATTGAGCTGGGAAAACAAGAACCTGGTCTCAGACCAGGTCTTAGGGGCACAATCTTCCTAGACCTTATTAATGTTTACAGTATTGGTGCCATATCTATTTCCAGAGACAAATGGTTTGATACCTTTTATTGGACCAACATAGATGTTAAAAAACAAAACAATGCGCTTTAGCTTTCAGACCAACCAAGGCCTTCCTTGGAAGCTTATGAGCTTATTAAGTTAAGCTTCTGAGGAGGGACTTGGTTGGTCCAGAAGCTAAAGCACGTTGTTTTTTCTGTAACATCTATTTTGATCCAATAAAAGGTATCAAACCATTTGCTTCCGGATCTGTTCTTACAGTAACCAATATGGCAACTAAACAATTTGTTTGCCACATCTAGTGAAATGCGTTCAACAATATTTCTAGGACTCCTGCTGGTGCCACTGCTGTTAAATGTATTTATTTATTTTAAAACTGGTAACTAGGAAAGGTATGCTAAGCACAGGCACATTTCTAGTTGTGTCCCAAGGGAGGGGACAACAAGAAGTTGTAAAAGCAATGAAAATAAAAATTGATACCAGGTACAGTAGTGACACATGAAAAACAAACTCTGGCCAGAGTCAACACAGCTGTAGCCACACTCATGGAGCTCATGGTGGAACAGTCTGCCATGCCCAAGATGGCCACCGGAGCTCAGTATGTGCTAATTAACTTCTGCAGTTGAGGTGAAGTTGTGCATGTGCACTGAGCTCTGGAGGCCATCTTTGGCATGAAGACTCTTCTGCTATGAGCTCAGTGCACATGTGCAAGTTCATCGCAACTGCAGAAGTGAAGTCACACATGTGTAACTACTTGCACATGGGCACTGAGCATTGGTGGCCATCTTGATCATGGTGAGCCACAGCAGGTGATGGCAACAAAAGTAGTGTGCCAAAGGGGCTGGGAGTGCGTGGAGTTGCAGAATGATTGTACTGCAACTCCAAAAACTGTTCTTCAGTGTCAGTCTGTTGGCTCATTTTTAGAGCTCTCGCAAGATGACTGCAGGCTCCACTCAATGTAACCGTAACAAGACTGCAGGTAACAAGTGAAAATGCACAAAATGACAATATTGCAATTATTCAATATTATACATTCAGTAACAGGTACAACATCAAGTTAAAACCTGACATGGGGGCAACTTATCATGAGGGCAGTCCTAATAAAACTTAAGCCATGCAAGCCAAGGGGCCTAAGACTGAAACAGAAGGAATGGTTCAGGAATCCTGAAGAATATAGCACTTATTTCTAGAGTTATTCCACATATATAGATTATAGAAACAAAGACAATATCAGCCGAAGTTCATTGGTTCATCCAATCTGTCCAGTTTTACTCTACCCTACCCAGTGACCTGTTGTCTAGACAGGGATTTTGCCCTCGCCTCCCCTCCCCCATTACTTTCTACATTACTGCTATCCCACCCCCAAGTAGCAACTAAGACCTTTACTCAATTCCAGCCATGCTTGAACCCTTTAATGGTTTTGGCACCCAAGACCCCTGCCAGTAGGCTGTTCAACAGCTGAAACTCTCTCTCAGTTAAGTAACATTTTCTTAAATCCCTCTTCAGACCCTCTCTCTCATCAGCTTACTTTCTTGCCCCCTTGTCTTAGACTTGCCATTTCTGTTAAGTAGTTCCTTGCAGTTAATCATTGTAATTTATTTTATTATGTACAATATAATGCTTGTATTGAGAATGTGTGTTTCTGTCTTGCAACTGTGTGCATGTCACTCAGATCACAGATGAAAATAGGCTTGTTTCAATTAATTTTCTACCCAATAATCAAAAACATTAAATAAAAAACTAAGCCAGTACATAAACCATAGCTAAAACATGCAAATCCTGTGTACCTGCAAACCTCAGATCTAGCCTATTATAAAGTTAAGGTTTTAAAAGGGCCCACTCCTGTTCTGGGGTATCCATGTGACCACTTGGACTACTCTGTTGACTAGCAATTCAGGTTGGTTCCAGTCTACCTGAAGGAGCTTCTGCATCCCTACATCCCATCTCGCTCTCTTAGATTGGCTGGAGAGGCCCTCCTGGAGGTCCCCAGGGCTAGGTTAAAATCTTCTGGGGACTGGGCATTTGAAGTGGCAGCCCCAGTCCCTGGAATTCATTGCCAAGGTACCTTCAGAAGGCACCATCTATTTGAACAGGCCTTTGGGACCTGAGGAATTTATTTTGAGACCATCACACAGCTTGGGAATTAGTCTGACATTTTAATGGGGTTTGTCTATATGTGTAACTGTTACATATTGTATGCTGACAGTTTCTTGTTGCTGTATTTGTATATTTTGCTGTGAGGGTGCCATGAGCCTATGGGGAAGGGCGCCTGAAATAAATGAACTCTACTGCTACTACTACTACTACTACTACTGCTACTACTTCTACTACTATTGCTACTAGTACTGCTACTACTACTTATGGTCACAGTCATCAGAAAGGTAACCATGCAAGTCTCAGATTTTACTTGGATCTTCCAGTAGCCATAGCTAAAAGTAAGTTTTCTGCTTTGCCAGGAGTTACAAGAATGGAATGTGGGTATTTACCCCAGTTCCCACTGACCTACAGCTTTGCATTAATTTTAGCATAATAAGTGTTGCAAAATAAGCAAAGAAGAGGTATTCTTTAGAAGAATTTCATAGCTGTACCCTGTTCATATGTTTCATCCAGTGTACCGAGGCAAGAGCGAAACCATGACAGCGAAATCCCTCATAGCAACAATTTTAACAAATTTTGAAATTGTCATGTGGGGGGACCCACAGGTGAGATTTCATCCTTTTGCTGACTTTTGCCCCCCACTTTGAGTTAACGCTGACTGGAGTTAACAATCTGTAGAAGGAGGTGGGGGACAGCCTCCTGCATGGTGGGTTCGGGGGGGTACAGCTCCCCTATAGAAAACAGATCGATGTCTGACAGTCGAAATTTCACCTGTAGACATAAGGGATGTCTCTATGCTGAACGTCAACAACAATGTTGTCATGTCAGCATAGGTAAACCATTTCCTGAAAAGCAAGGACTGCTAGTAACTGTTCTTACTCAGTCAAATACTGCCCTTTGTTTCTGAACCTGCCTTAGTCTTGTGGATTTTGAAAACAAATCATCTGTGCTCTGTCAAGTACCGTTATACACTCAATTTCCTCACAATGCCTGCTATAGCAAATCACCTTACTACTGTACATTCACATTTGATTCTGTGTAATATTATGACCTCAGTACCCTTCCTCATAGTCAGTTAGATGCACATTTTATCTTACAATTTCTTGACCCAGGGTAGCCATAAAAGATGAAACATCTCATTTTTTAGTGTGATTCTGCTTCTTCCAGTTTCTGCTGGGGGGACTGGGGAACTGAGAGTTTCTGTGACTTGCCCAAGGTCACACAGTGCACATTTGGTTTTTGAATCTGTGATCTCCTGTGCCAAGGCTGGTGCTGCACCCACTAGAACACACTGCTTCCTTATGACCAGTATGTTCACAACGTACAAAAAGGTTGCAAGCTGGCAACACAGTCTGCACCATCCTGAGCAGAAAGGAACAGAATTTGGCTATATGCAACACCGTTGAAAGTGTGAAAAAAAAACATATTCAGGTTCAGTGACTTGATAACTTATAGACTAATAATGTTTTTACTTGGTCCAGCCATCCCATGCAACTGTACAGCAGAGACACCTTATTTTTGTAATCACAGTGCAATTAAAAATCATATAGTAACTGGGGAGCAATTGTTACAATATGGAAATCTGGTTATTATAGACAGTGACCCCAAATCATTTCTACCCAGTTCATTTTAAAATCCCCTTTTTTAAAGTAATGAGAGAAACATTCACAACAAGATTGTTTTTGTTTGTTCTATTTGCCTGTTTTTAGCAGGCAAGAAAACATTGTTATGATTAAAAAGACTTCATGCTGCTTCTCATCCCCCTGAAAGTTGTAACTTGGAGAACTCTGAGTGGAGGCTGCAGTGATAAATGCACATTATACTGTACATTTGTTACAAATTGTTGCAAATGTCAATGTCATTTAACACAATAAAAAGCATTTTGTTTCAACTGAAGGTGTCTAGAACACAGAGAACATTGCACAGGTCAAATGAGCTTTAAAACAACTGAGAAACATGTTTTTTATTTATCAAGGTGGCGCTGTTTTTTCCAGCCAAATCTTTAAACGCCTGTCTAACCCCCAATGTGTAATTCTCCATGCCGAGGTGGCAGTTACCTCCTTGGTAGTCAGTCATGCTTTCCTAGTATGTTTGTACAACTGTATGTATGCTGTGTCACCCCGTGGGCAGGTCAGCCTTTTAATTTGAGAGTGCAGTCCCAATGGGAATTTATCTTGCCTTGATAAATAAAGGCCATTTTTTATAATTAATATATGTCACACACAGCAGTTTGACATGATTACTCCTGGAGGGGATTGGATTGTGTGTGTGTGTGTGTGTGTGATGGGGACTATTTAACATTTCCACCAATGTACTGCCTTGATACTGTTACTGATAAGATTTACTATGCAGTGTAATTCTCTAAGAGGAATATTTGATTTGGCAAAAAAATATTGTGCTCTGATTGGTCAGTCTGAGACTGGACCCATGATGTTATCCCAGTACAACATCACGGGTCTAGTCCCAGCACACACAAGACCGTATCAAATGTTATGCGGATCATGCCACAGCCCATGTCCAAGTTGCCCACACTTGGCACGGCTGCTGTGGCTTTTGCCAGTACTTGCTCATTTTTTTTTTTTAATAAATCATTCCTTCCAACAGGCACTAAAAAGTCCAACACACCCACCACGAATTAAAACTGTCCACTTTAACAGTACCACAGTATACCTTTCCTATCTTGCTTCGCATTTTAAGACATATTTTACACAAACTAACCTGCCATTAATGCAATCGCCCTCAACACTCGTCACTCATTTCCCGACCCAAACACAGTAACCGTCTGACACAGCGCTTTGGTAAAACTCAAAATAGATACATCATGTCTTCACTTTTTTCCTCCCAAACACACCATGACTGTAGTAAAGCAAAAAAACACTACACGAACAGAACACTGTGGCAGCGCAAAAGAAATAATATTTTTCACACACTCACATATCCACTCCATTTCCAACTTGTTACAGCTGTCCCGCCGAAACCTCTGCCGGAACAATCAGCCACCAAATAAAGCGGGAGCAGACGGGCGGTTCAGGGGCTAGAGAATTAATCTGCAACACTGGCGACGCAAAAGAAATAATTTCTTCACTCCCTTACATATCCGATCCATTTTCAAAGCGGGAGCAGCGGGGGATTCGCGGGCTACAGAATTAATCTGCAACGATGCACAGTGTGACAACAGCACCAGCGGTTGCAGTACACAAGTCAGATCTGCGGGGGGGGTGATGAAGAAGCCACCGTAAACAGCATCACAACCAGAAACAAAATAAAATGAAAACATAGAAGGAAAACAAGTGGCTTAACAACAATACAGCTGACTACCACAAAAACCAACAAGGCACAGGTTACTGCAAGGACTGAGTACTGCAAAGCTATAATTACAATGCTGCAGCTCCACCCACTGGCCAGATCAATACTGACAGTACCATCTAGTGTCCAAAAGAAAAACTACGACTTTTTTTAAAACAGATACTTCCACACACAAAAATGATTAAAAACACAAATATATATTTTTTCTACTTTTATTTAATATAAAACAAAAGAGCCATTGTATAATAGCAATAATGCACTCAGGGTGTGTGTTGTGCTGGGATCAATCACTCTGGGTGATTAATGACTCGGCCTGTGGTGGCCTCATGCTCTGAATCACCCAGGCGCATGTTATCCCAGCACAACACACACCCTGTCTTGCATTATTGCTAAAATATAACCTGCGCATTATAACAGTGAGCACGTGCCAGGTTTCCAATGCTCCACGCATGCACAAGTCTCTGCTCTCTCCCAGTGCTGGACACTTCGCCAGTCAACCAGACACCACCAGGATCACTCATCAGCAAGTGAAAAATCAAAAAAAAAAAAACTTGCCTCTCAGATATTTGTCTCCTAGCGCCTAAGCTGCAAAAAAAAAAAAAAGAAAAGAAAAAAAGTTTCAGCAGTCACTCGACTGCAGACTGTGTTTCCTTCCCTACTTTCTCCACACCAGACAGCAGCTTGGCTGTTTTAGTTATATATAACTGCTGCGGTGAGAAAACACTCCCCAACACTTATATAAAATAAAACATGGGGGGGATTGTTTTTAACGAGGTTTTACACACACACCCCTCAGTGTTGGACACTTAAATAAACCCCTTGAGCTTTGTTCTCAGACTATATGTAGCATCCAACACCTTGAGGTGGGTGTAAAATCTCATTAAACACACCAACCCATGCATTATTCTATATATACTGTATATTATCTTGTAGTGGTATCTGGTGATTTTAAGAAACCATTAGAAAATGGAATGGGGCAATCCTGAAACCTAACTGGCTGACAGCACTGCAAAATCTTATGTTTATTAGTCAACAGAGCATTCTAAACAAAAAAAAAGAGCTGATATTGTACCTTAACGCTATTTTGCACAGAAAAACATTTTTTTAACTGTTTTAAAATACTTTTTTTAATTATGCTACTGCAAAACCAGTGCCCATTTTCTAAGAGCAATGAGACCTTCCAAGGTGTAGTGTGTCAGTGGATA
This sequence comes from Neoceratodus forsteri, assembly GCA_016271365.2. Lineage (NCBI taxonomy): Eukaryota > Metazoa > Chordata > Ceratodontiformes > Ceratodontidae > Neoceratodus > Neoceratodus forsteri. Next base: position 2,541,969 of record CM028133.1, read on the forward strand.
TCAGAACTTACAGGGCCCGTAAGGCCCTCCACCTCTGGGACCAGGTTTTGCTATGCCCCTGGGTATGCAGGTATCCCCCCCACACACACATCCTGTTGGGTCTTATCCCTTAGCAACAGAATTTTGTTTTTTTGTCCCATCCACACACCTTTCATTCACACAGCAGCTCCAGGCATATTCCGAAGCTAGGAAGTAGAAACTGGTGGTGCAGTAACTGAATACAGAGAAACCTTTGTTGTAAACTAGGATGTGATGGTTCTTTGATTACCCAGAAGAACAGAGTAGGTCTTGTGACTTCTTTACAATTATGTCCTGGGGGCAGAGAGAAGTGTTATTTGTCGCCATTTGTGCAGCAATTGCTGCAGTACAAAACACAATCAGAATAGCAGTAGGAAAAATATACTTGTAACATTTTCCAAGTAATCTTGTTGTATAAAAGAAACTGTATAACCACTCCGAGGTGAAACCAAATGCTTACCAAGAAAATACTATGCATAAACAATTTTTGGCAGCAGCCAATGAAAATTGTTTTTTTATGCTTTTCCAAATTACATATTCCTTGCATGTGGCGAACACAGAACAACATGTAGATACATTCCTCTCAACCCCCTGTCTCAGAAATCAGGGACACATAACCAAAATCTGGGACATATCTTGAAAAAAGGTAATATCAGTTCAAAAAGCTGTTACAATAAGTGATTTAGTGATAAAAAAAACATTTTCTGATGGAGAGAGAGACTGTAGAAATATTGTTTAGCATGATTTTATTATTAAGATCTATGCTATTCAGTGGTAGAAATGCAAAATTTAGGGGGGACAGAAAAATTTGTAATGAAAAATTACGGACGTCCCAGAAAATCAAAGACAGTAAAGAGGCATGTGTAGATACAATATAATAAGAGTTGCAAAAAGATAGAATTGAAAATGAAAGTATAAGGATAAAAGTGCAGAGCTATGTAAGAAGTAAGCAAAATGCAAAATAAAATGCTTCAGACTGGACACAAGATCAGAGCTTATAAAATTCTAACACATCGCTGCAGGATATTGAAGCTCCCACTGCTGCAACCCTGATCTGATGTCAGCTGCATGGGATTCTGGGATTTTTGGACACAGTAAATATTAACTTGTAAGTCAGCAAAATTGACTTGATGGTATAGATAAAGGAAAGCACAAAAAGATATGCACTATGCTGTGCTGGGCAGGGGGTGAGGAATATAACTAAACTGGGTCCTGAGGATACCATTATTCTAGGCGATCTGAATTTTAACTGGTTATCCAATGTTTCTGCACCCCTAGTATCTTTCTGTGACTCACATGGCTTTACTCAACTAATAAATGAACCAACAAGGATTAACCCAAAAAACAAAAGTAATAGCACCTTACTTGATGTTATGTTAGTTAATAAACCCCATCTATATTCACACGCTGGAGTGCTATTCAGTGATATAAGTGATCACTGCCTCATAGCTGGTATAAGATCTTCAATCAAGCCTTCTAACCCTGCAAAATTCCTCCCAAGAAGGTCAAAAAAAGAACTTTAATATTGCAGAATATCTCCAAGATCTGTGTCACTCCAAACGCTGGCAAGAATTCTACCTCACAGCTTCTGTGGAGTTAGCACTGCAGGTGCTAAATGATATAATCTTAGGGGCTCTCAATACACATGTACCAGTCACCAGTGTCAGAATTAACACGAAATCTTGTCCCTGGTTCTCTGATGAGCTTAAATCTGCACTGCTTGCTAGAGACAAGCTCTGGAAAAGGCAAGGAAGACCAAAGATCCAAGCGACTGGGTACAATTCAGACAAGCCAGGAACAGCTGCACAAAAAGAGAGAGATGCTAAGGCTGCCTTCTATACAGCAGAGCTGGATGCCACCTACCATAACCCAGCCAGATTCTGGGGCACTATCAAGGAATCCTAGGGCAAGACTCTAGCACCTCTTTACCATCTCAAGTGAACCTCAACAATGTGATCATCACTGACAAGTATGAGATTTTAGATGCTTTCAATAATCATTTTACTACAGCAGGCCTAGTTTTGACTCATCTCCATCAAATCTGCTGTGCTCCAACTTACTCTCCATTCTACTGAAGCTCAGAAGGCTACCCCTACATTTTCTTTCAAGCCAATTTTATTAAAACAAGTAGAAGACCTATTGCTCAGCCTGGATACAACTAAAAGCGCTGGTGCAGACTCTCTGGACCCTTTCTTTTAAAAACTGCACTGCATGCCATTGCAGCCCCTAACTCACCTCTTCAACCTGTCCTTATCTACTGGCTCTATTCCTTCTTTATGGAAGACAGCACAAGTGCTTCCCCTCCTTAAAGCAGGGGACCCCATGGATCTCAACAACTACAGGCCTATTTCCATCCTTCCAGTGCTGTCCAAAATGTTAGAGAAACTGGTAAGCATCCAACTAAATGACTACCTCAATGCTAACAACCTCCTTAACCCTGCTCAATCTGGGTTTAGAGCCATACACAGCACCATTTCTGCCTTAGCAAAAGTTACAAATGACTGGCAGACTGACTAGATAAAAAAATAATATCTGTGCTGTATTTCTGGATTTAAGTAAAGCATTCGATACTGTGGATCATGATCTTCTAATCTCCTCACTGCATTCCCTAGGCCTTGACCCTATCTCTCAAATGGTTCAAATCGCTACCTCTCTGGTAGGGTGCAGCAGGTAAAAGTGAAGGCAACCTTTCTTCCTCAAAACCACTCTTAAGAGGAGTTCCTCAAGGCTCCATCTTGGGCCCTATCCTCTTTGCCATCTACATCAATAACATTGACTCAGACCTCACAAATTCTAATGTTCACCTTTTTGCAGATGATACTGTCCTTTATGTAAGCAATCCATCACCAAAAAAGGCCTATGATCTACTACAATCTGAATTCTCCTTATTGCAACACAAATTACTTGAAAATAAGTTTTCTATTAAATGCCAAGAAGACTAAAGCTATGTTCCTCTCCACCAATACTTACTCACCGAACATTCTTCCCCAACTTTCTACCGTCCTTGGTGAGAGCCTTGAATATGTAGATAAATTCAAATATCTGGGGGTTTGGATTGACAACAGGCTTGTTTTCACCCAGCACATTGAAGAGCTCCTGAAAAAACTCAGGCAAAGGCTTGGTCTATTCTTCAGGATCAAACATTTTCTAAACAGAGAATCTAAGCAGAGATTAATCCAGGCTTCATTTATATCCCTCCTTGATTACGCAGACTTCCTATATGGCCACTGCTCCCTGTCCTACCTAAATAAACTGGATACACTGTACTATAGAGCTCTAAGGTTCATCACTAACCTTCCTTTCAGCACCCACCACTGTTCTCTCTATGCTGCAGTTGGCTGGACATCCCTACATCACAGAAGGAACAAAAATGCTGCTTTTTGGATATACAAAGCTCTGACAAATAAACTACCATCCTACATTTCAGACTGCTTCTCTCTTGTTACTCCAAGGCCATATGCCCCAAGAAGCAATAACCTCATCATGCTGAATTTACCAAAGGTATGTACCCGACATGGAAGGGCTGCAATCAACTACTTTCTAGCACACATCTGGAACTCTCTACAAAAGACCCTGAAGCTGAGCACTTTCATTCCTGCAGTCTCCTTCAAAAGCTGTACCTAAATCTTTTCCCAGAGATATGCAACTGCTTCCACAATTCCTAGCCCCTTCAGACCCCTTTTCACCCCTGCCCCCATTAGATTCCCCCTCCCTTACCTGTTCAGGCATTCATCCATTAACTTCGATACTATCTACCTCCTAAACCCCTACTCCTTACTCTTTTTCTATATTTGCTCTGGTGCCCATTAACACTGTTTAATTGCCTTGTATATATGTGCATATTATTTTATTTGCTCATTCTTTCTTGTTTATTCTTAAAAAGTCTTTGTTATTGTACTCATTCTATATTTGTATATATGTGAGTTTATACACTTTTGTTGCTTATGACCAATCAGGTCCATCTTGTAAATGAGCTATGCTCAATGATGTTCGCCTGAATAAATAAAGATTTTGATTGATAAAATAAATAAATAAAGATTTTGATTGATTGATTGATTGATTGGGTGACAGTACAGGGTTTACCAATGCATAAGTATACCACTAGGCCCCCTGATGAAGACATAACAGTTGAAGCACCAGTGCTTCTGGCTTGCACCACACTGAGGTCCTGTATAATTTGTGCACCTGGATCTGTCATTGATTTCAAATAAAGAATTCTTAGCATCACAAAGTGAGTCTGGTTATTATGGAAGCACTCTGTGCTGTGAGGTGAGTGCAGTACTCTTTTGCCTAGTGATACAATATATGGAGAATAGTTGATGGGCAACTATGCAGAACCAGTGTGTCCTGCCACAGAGGGGTTCTGATTCTCTGTGACCTCAAGAGTGAAGCTAGAGAGGTCCATGGGAATCTGAATCCTTAGGTGGCAGAACACATTGGTTTTACATAGAGATGTGCATCCACTATTTTTTATAGTATATTGTGTCCCCCAAAATAATTTATATACAGAAATTTGAGTTTTGTTTTCATTTTTTTTAACAGAAAAAGTGTTTGCTGCTGTTTCTTATTCCAAGAGTTACAGCTGGTTGCTAGGGTGAGTAGCATGGTTGTTAGGGACCAGACATTCCTACTTTTGTATTGCACACTTCCTATGGTTGACAATCGGGTTTAGGAGGGATTTTGAAGAAAAAAAATGGCAGCTGCATTTCTCAGTTAGTAAGAGGACATGCAATGTGAGAAACTGTTTCATTTTGTGAGTAATTCTAAACATCTGGTTGATCCTCAATTGTATTTGTTATAAGTGAACATATCTGGTTGATCCCGCCTTTTTTTTATCATATCTGGTTGATCCTACGTGTATGGGTTTATGAGAGCATCTAGTTATGCTGCCGCCACCATGTCATTTCCTCTGGTGGATTCTGTGGTTTCTGCTGGCTCAACTGTTGTTAAATCTGTGTGACTCGTGCGCTTTCCAAATCAACTGGAATGTTGTTGTACCCCAGAAGGGTACAATTGTGTTCCATGGCCTTTGAACTGTAATATAACAACATATCAGCTAAGATGGAAAGTGGGTTAGAACCACATCTCACCATACACTATAGCATATTGCAGTATACAGTAAATAGAAAAAATTATGGTTTTTCACAAAAAGTGTAAATTCGGACCAGTCTCACACTTAGGTGGGGGGGCTCTTAGTGCTGTATTGTTCCCCTTTTAACATGGTAGCTAGAAGGTTCTCCATCAGCGCAAACATATGAAACAAATGAAGCAAATGAACTTATGTGGCAAATACAGTAAAAATGTAACAGTAGAGATGTTGGAACCTGAAGGGGCAGGGTGACACTAGATTGCTTTACAAAGCAAATGCACATGTTTCAGGTGGTAACATATTTGGTACATAACGTGGTATCTACAAGGGTCTCCATTTTAGCAAACACATGACAGCTTGGGTGGCTAATACAGTAGAAATGCAATTCTAGAGATACTGGAGCCTGGAGGGCCGGGGGAAACTCAGTTACTTTACAAAGCAAACACACATGTCTAAACATCAGCCCAGTGGCATAGATGGTTGAGGCGCTGGACACCACACCTAGTGCCACACTAGTGACTCAAGTTCACGACTAAGCCTGGGTCATTATGGGATAGCCAGGGGAGGAGGATTGAGAATCCCAGAGGACACACTTCTTCTTTGGGGAGTGAGAGCAGCCATGCTCTGGCACAATACTGCCACTTTGGTAACCCCAGGGGTCAGTGAAGCAGAAGAGACTTACTTGGTGGGGGATGCTGATGGTGATGAGATTCAAGCTTGTATACCACCTTAAAACTAGCGTCCCAGGGGAGAAAACCAGGAGGATGAATCTTGGACAGAGCAATGATGACAGCTCCAGCCCCATGCAGGCTCTGCACCAACAACAGAGCTGTCTCTATATGAACCAGATCCATTGTCTGGCAGGTTAGAGGGGGCCTGCCGACCCTGCCATGTGGGGAAGCTGTGGTGGAAAAATGGAAGTTGAGCTAAGTCCCAGGGATGCCAGGTGACAGGGATGGGGTGGTTAGATCAGGATAATATTTCTGCACAAGGACAGCATAAATAAATAAAAAAAAATATATGTGTTAGACGGTGCAACATATTTGATACTTTACAAAGCCAATGCATGCATCTGAAGAAACAAAATAGGTTTGGTGCTTAACACAGTAGCCCAGCAGGAGCTTCATCATACATCCCTTTCATAATTTGATTTATTTATTGAAAACTTCAGAACACTCTTTTACTAAGGTTCCATGTCAATACATGACATTAAGATATAAAATGCAACGGTACAAGAAGGAAGTGGAAAACAGTTTTCAAGAGGCAGGAAGTCTTGGATGAAACAGTCGGACGATCCCTTGCTGCCCTTTTCAAATAATCCCAAGGGATTTTTAGCTTCTACTTGGACAAGCAGAAGAGACATGCAGGATGGCCAATCCTTTGTGCAATGGGATGCCAACACTGGGTATGAGCTCCAGTGTGGGACTTGAACCCAAGACTTCTTGGTCCAGGAGGGGGAAAAGCATCACCATCTGATCAATATGGTTATTTTCTTTTTTCGTAGCACTCAAAACCAAACAAATATATATTCAAAACAAAGATTCATTCATAAATGGGATGCAGAAAACCTACTGCAGGACTGAAGGAGTTAAACTCAAGGATATCCCATCTGTCTTTTGGTACTAGTAATCAGCAAAGCATGAAAGTACGACATCTCCCGAGGCAAGTTCAGCCCCTTCAGATTTATATTTTTTTCACAATTTGAATATTTTTGCAGTAGTAGACTTGCTTCCTGACTCATCTCCCCTACTCTAGATGTTGTCTAGTATTTAACAGTGTTACATTTCCACAGTAACCCAGGAGTCAATGAGCTATATTCACAGTGCCCTCCTCCCAAAATGATACAGACACACTGACTCCTACCTTATGTAAATCTGGGTGCTGGACTGACACAACTTCCAGTTCGTTCCAGATGCTTTTGCTCTGCACTGCCAACTCCACCACAATGCCAGGCAAACTAGAGACAGAAAGAATCCTGTTTGGTCAGCTTTGAGGCATTCAGCAACTCGGCAGCAGCTTAATCGAGTGGCACAGCCAAAAGAAATGCATGTATTGTGCTGTTGGGAGCATATTCAAGGGGAGAGGCATCCTGTGCTTATATGCAACTGTTTGTATTGTTACTATGTCCAGAAATGTAAATCTTAATGTCATTTCAGGATCTTTGGTCCCATTGATTCAAACTGAAGAAAGCAGCACAACATATTAGCAGTGAACATCCTGGCCGAAACTTTTTTAATCTACTTTACATTCCGCCTTATCTCCTTCCTCATGCAACCCCTCCTTTCCATGTTTGGAGTTTGATTTAGCATATTTTTACACTTCAGAAAAATAAAACGAATGCTCCTTTTAATAAAGCAATTTCTAAGTTTCATCAGTATTCTATGTTATTTTTGAACATCCATTGTTTAATATTCACTTTTCTTCTGATAAACATGAACTAGCATGCAATGGGCACAGCACTCTGGCCTATTGTGCCAATAGGTGTACAACAACAGCTGAATATACGGATGGAGACCAGGGTATAACCATTTAAAAGGAATGCTCCTTTATTATTTCAAAAGTAAAATGGACACAAAAACTCATTCAAAACAGGGCCAAAAATGCATCGTATGAGATAGGACATAATGGGCTATCTAAGGATCCTCCTGATGACATGCAGTGGTATGAAACCGGTTGGGGTTTAGCCTGGATGTTTGGTATGTCCACATCCGGCAGCCATTTTTAAATTCAATAAAGCCTTGCACTGTGCTACTGAGCATACCTCTCAACCTCTCAGCATTAAAAACCATAGCACTGGCCTTCAAAAATCATAGTAAATGGCCAGAATGCATAGCACTTTCTTATTTTAAACAGTATTATGTCTAAAGATAGTGGGCCCCATATAGTTAGTGATAATGAATGTTTCTATCAATTTAGTTCAATAATTTAATAGTTTGTGTGCCCAGAAATAGCTCTAACATTATCAGAAACATCAGAAAACCTGTGAGGAGTAAGGGTAAATTTGAGTGTGAAAATCATAGCGCTATGCAGAATTTCTAGCAGTTCAGAGGTATGCTACTGAGGAGTGCAGAGTCTTTGCTCGTGTGTGGTCTCTGCACCCTCTTTGAGTAGTGGAGTGGCTTTTGCTGTTTTTTTTTTTAATCTAAGGAGAACAAAGATGTAAAGGTCAAAAGTTTCACCAGAATATGCACTGTTGCTTTAAAGGAATGTTCCAGTTTACAGCAAACAAATGCCCAGTTTGAAACAGCAGAACTCAGTTAAGCAACATTCCCCTAAATTTGGGATTTCCGAACCTTCCAGTTTTGTTACTACTGAAGACATTTTTATCTTGGGTCCCATAAAATTTCACCTGTTCACATTGATCACTCCTGTCATTTATTTATTTATGTATTTATTTTCGAGATTTACCAGATAAGCATACTAAAAAACAGCACAGGTTGCATAAGGAAGGAGATAAGGCGGAATGTAAAGTAGATTATAATGTCATAATCCTCTGCCTATGACATCATAAATTGTCACAGGAAAGATTCTGATGTCACAAGCAGAGGATTATAATTTCAGAGCAGGAAGAGCAGTCAGAACAGACAAAGTCAAAGGGGTAAAAAGCCAGGTTTTGTGCAGATGACTCGGAATTAAATTGGGGAGGGTTATGAGATCTGAGTCCTGCTAATCACAACCAAAAGTTGTTTTAACTGCACACAGGCAAATTGCTCCACTTAACTGTTGGAGTCAGTCAGAATGCATGGGACCAAGGAATCCTGAAATGACTGAGATTTGGTTTGGTAGGTAAGCCTGAAGCAGTTTTCCTGTGTCTGCTCAGATTTATTAATTCATAACTCCAAACGATCTGTATTTAATGAGCCCATAACACTAATGGGGTGACTTAGGAAAAACACGCTTTCTACAAGCATTTCTCCTTCTCTGTCAGATATGTTTTGTAATCAACTTCCCCTCTTTCATAATACCAGTAAACATCCACATGAACAACAGTAGACCTGTACCAAAGACTTTATCTACATCTGACATCACGGTCCTCATTTTATGACATACCAACATGCATTTTTAGGGAGGAAAGAAGACCATCATTCCACCAAGTGCCTCCCTCCCACTGATTCCTGGCCACAAGACTTCAACTGCTCAGGCTCATCGTCTACACCTGATATCATAGTCCTCCGTTTATGACACACCTACATACATCTATAGGGAGGCAAGATGACTGTCAGTTCACAAAGTGCCTCCCTCACTCCTACTGATCCCTGTCCCAAGATTTCATCTAGTCAGGTTTACTGTTGGCAATGAACATCCTCAGTTTAAGACATATCTACATACATCTTTAGAAAGGCACAAAGATCATCAGTCCATCAAGTTCTTCCTTCCCTTGCTTCCTCTCACTAGCTCAGTGAGAGCACCCCATCCCCCCTTTAGAAAGGGTTTTCATTGCAATTTGTTGTGCTGTTGTAAACAGAAGACTATGATGCCCTGTGCAGACTAGCAGCTGGAGCAGAAAAGTCAAGTGGATGTAATGATACCTCTTTTCATGTCAACATACATAGTTATAAAGAACAAACTCTAGCCAGAACTGATAGGGCTGTGAAAAGCTACCAAATGACCAAAGTTACGAATGTGCATAGAAATTATGCAATGCCTGGGTGTAATTTGGCCATTTTTTTTGAGGTGTTGCACCAAATTTTCAACATGGCCTTTTTGGGACCCCTCCTCATAAAGCGTGCCAGTGTCATTTTGTTCACTTGTCCAGAAAGGTTATTTTGCAGAGTGAACCTGATATTTTTTAATATTCAGAAATTGGTAGCAAACTTGATATGAGGTTGGGGAACTTGGCAAAGTTTCAGGAAGTATGACGTTCCCAGATTTTTACCAACATCACTGGCAAACTATAAATTTACAGTGTCTCAATCTCCAGTACAAACACATTCCCTTTTTGAGTTTTTATTTTGAAAGATATTATTTTTGCTGTTATACATAACATGGTCATAACAAGTATAAACAGTATTTGTAAGTTAAATATTTAAAATGCACACTACATATTGAGGTAATATATGACTATTAAAAAGCAATGGTCAAATATGGAAAACATCTTTCATTACAAAATGTTTTCTATACTTTCACTCAAACATTATTTTGGATACACATTTCAGATAGCAATTTATTATTTTCTTGTTGGCGCAGTATAGTGCTGTTCAGTCACAATCATCAAAAACTGGCATGCTGCTAATTCAGTCCTCTTGAATTTATTTAATCAGAGTACATGCTTCTGTGTGCATGTGTGAGCATGCAACCTGTCACTGTAGATAAACAAAATGCTATAGTTCCCAGTTCTGGCAGTCTCTCACCATTCACCAGGACTAAATGCAGACAGTGTGGAAACCAAGCACTTACCCTGCCCCCACACTGTAGCTGTCTCTGTGGATTATTCAAGGGTTTAAAGCCCAAGTGGTGTCAGTCCCTTACCACTTAGCAGCACTACATCCATTACAGTGTGGGTAGGTTTGCACTGAGCCTGCCTCACATGGTACTGTACCTGTGGATAAACTGAGGGCTTTATCTACTTTTTACCAGCACTAAATTCATCACAGTGGGTGAGAGGGAGGAGGGGCCTGCACAATACCTGTCCCTGTGGATGAACAAAGAGTTTTGGTTTACCATCTAGTGCTATCTCAACTGTACCCTGTATGAGCATTAAGAAAAGTCAGCAGTGAACCTGATTCTGTGGATAAACAGAGGTTTTCTAAGTCCCCACATTTCACTAGCACTGGATAGCAAATATACAAAGGTTGAATAGAAAAACATAAAAAAAAAAACAGAAGAAATTAGTCTCAGATCCCAATAAATGCCCATAGGAACAAGGGTAAAAACTTTAAGTTTGTCAGTAAGGGATGAGAGAGATAACAAAGCTGCAGCTGGACTGTCTGTAATCTGACACTGTAGTCTGCCTGACTGTTTCAAAGCTTCAATAAATTCCAGTACAACAGATAATGAGTTAATCCCTAGGTTGCTGAAAGAAATAGAATAAATATATTAGACTGAGCTGGACAGATGCTCAGTCTGCAGCCCTGCAAAGGTTCAATTAATGGGCTAGAAACAGCAGTTTCAAAAGTTTTTTTTGTTAATACCCTGAGAAGTTCAGCGGTACAATACACTAGCATCCCCCCTCCTTTCAGATGCCTTTAACATAGAGCAGCACATAGGAAAAAAAATCAGAGGGGGAGTGCACTATTTTGCAGCTGTTGAGGAATACTTCCAAATGTCCAAAAGGGAGTTCTATGATCAGCCATTTTTAGAGCTACAGTCCAATCCCAATAGGGCTGTAGGCTCTGCCCACAGCACTGAAAAGGAAATACTAAACATAGCAAATGTGAGCTAGAAGGAACAGTAATATATTTATTAAATTAGATTTTCAAAAGGAAACTTCCCTGAGCAGAGCTCATTTTTTAATGGATCCAGGCTGTCAAAGAAATGCAGCCATTTCACAGTACAATATGTTCCAACAGTAAAATATGCCATACAATTAAATCAGCAGTGATACCTCGCATTGGATAGGCAGATCATGATAAAGTCAGCTGTGGTACATATTAGCAGATAGGAATGTGAAATCAAACAGTCCAGTGCTTAGCAGGATTCCAAGCTGTGTTGTTATTGCATGATAAGACTTCAAAAGCAAAGAATGAAGCTAATAGATGATTATTTGTTAACATTTTGATCATTTGATTATAGCAGTAATACAGATGTGGGTATGTAGTATTATTTGGCATAATATTAAGTACTGCACTGGCAAATCACAATAACAGTCAACAGGTATTATAAACCTGATAGGAAAAAAATCATAGAAGCTGATTGGCTAAAGCAATCTTTGACCTGTGAAGATAACTCAAGACTGTATAGCATCCCGACTCAAAACTGATTACCATGCTCAACTGTTTCCTAACATTTTGGGACCATTTTATGATCATAATAATACACCCCAGGGTGTTGCATATTATAGCATATGGTTACATTTTGGGTGGTTGAAAGCACTCCATGTTGCCTTGTGCTTCCCAACACGCACAAGGCATTCTGATATCTCATGATATACTACATTCTATCACACACACTAGTTAATTGTATGTATAAATTAAAATACAGGCAGCATGCAGGCCAAATTTACTGGTGTATGCATTTTTATCCAGGACCAGGGCATCAGCTACTGCTGAAATATGCCTAACAATTCTGTGTTGTTTTTTTTTTTCAAAGTCTCCACTGGGTTGTGAGTGGCTCTTTAACTGTACTGGAATAAAATCTGATGTGGAAAAAATACCAAGGCTTTAATAACATCAAGACTTGCAAGTTGATTTGGTGGGGGGACAGCATTCTGGACTTTTGCAATCTATTTTAGTTTTGCAGAATGCTTGTTCCCCACATCTGCTGAAGTTATATTATGATAGGTGTGCTCTGTGGTAACCAAACATTCTTTCAAATACATAAAACTAAATACCATTGTAATTAGTTTATATTATTATGTACTTTGTGTAGTACAGCATGGGGTACTCAATGGAGGTAGGGCCCAAAATGCAGCTATATTATATATGGTTAAGTGTTGTTATCAATAAAGTTCCCCCTCAGGATAATATTGTTGCACCATTGCGCTGATATCACATCAATGGCAAACAAGCATTCCACAAAAAGAACTGTGAGGCATATTTTAAAGGTGTCACTTGTTTTCTTTTCCCTGACCCCCAGAGATTGTATTTAATAAAAAAGATTTTTTTTAAGAAACTGAAAATAGCCTTTGGTTTTATTTCAATTAAAAAAAGAACAGAAAGTTGAGTAATGTTTCAGACATTTTTGTTTGTGCGGTGGAGTGTGTGTAAATCAGAGGTGGGGGCTGTACACTATAAAAAAATAACAAATAGGAAACCCCATACATAACAAGTCAGAATTCCAATCTGGGGACTCTGTTGCCATCTTGGAACCCCTCAAGCTTTGCTCTTATGGTTCTAATGGCATCAGAATCCCTTAATTGGAACATGGACTTATTATGCAAGGTTTCCTGTTGACTAGTTTAGTTTTATGCTGTGGGGGAGGAGCGGAAAAAAGGGCACTGGTGTAAAGCATTCATTTACCAGCCACATCACTGAACTATGTACTGTAGTCTGGCTTCATGATGTTAAAATCGTTGAACAGCTAGAGAAAAGAATCAAACGTCCTATAGGTACACTTAAACAAGGACTGCTTGGACATAAACAATACTGCACATATTATTTAGAAAACTGGAACATTACAAGCAGGTACACATTAAATCACCATTCTTGTCCCTTGTAAAGGGGACAGAAAATGTATTAATTTACAGTTGGTTGTCATGCTCTTACTTTCAGAACTGATCTTTGTATTCTCCAAATGATTCATATTTAGCTGTGCCTGAATAAAAATGTATGTGAATACCTGTGTTTGTATTGTTTTCTTTTGATGAATTTCAAATTCCAGGTCACAAGAAGGCAACCATACAAAATATTCTGCATTAACAAGAAACAATCCAAAATACAATTTTTATACATGTACCACAGTCTGGTACAGTTACGTATCTACCTATTTTATTTATTTGTAATTGTTGACCAATAAAAGCACACTGAAATGTGATGGCTCATTTCCAAGTGTGTTCTGGGTAGTGGGTTATATTGACCTGTTTTATTGTCGGGGGAATATTTGGCAGGGCACCGAGGGCTGTCTCCTACTTTTATGATATGTGCTTTGCAATCTTTAATGTCCTCCTGGACAAACACTAGAGATGGGGCAGAAGGGACATTGGTTTATTATTTCATACAAAGGATTGTATCTCAGCAGTGAAGCACCCCCTGCCCCCACCCCCCATGTTGCACTGTAGTTCCATTACTGGATATTACCCCAAGTTACAATTCTGAGAATAGAACCAATGGTCCTACAACATTCCAGCCTCACAGGTGGGTGTGAAACCAACTGAGTCACTGATATTGGGACTAATTTTGAATCATTTGAATATATGAATATTATTTCATCATCACTATTTATGAAGCAAATGGGGTGGGGGTGATGTAGCTGGGGTACTTTCCAATCTATGTATTTCTGATAACTGGAACATTACAGCTGCAGGACATTAGTACAATGTTTCTGTCCCCATTAATAAGCTAGAATTACCGCTACCCCACCTGAAACTGTGTGGGCTGTAGGTCTGGAGTAGTGAGATCTAACACAGACAGCTGCCGCTATTCCCAGTATCACTTGTTCCACCTGTAGTAGAGAAGGGCAATGTGTAGATTAAGGCAAGCTGGGAAATCAGAAGCAGTTTCTACTCTGTATGGTAACTCAGGATACAGTAAAACACATTACTTATTTACTTATGTATTTGTTTGTTTGCTTAGTTTAGTTTTTTGTTAACCAGGTAAGTGCACTAGACAAATAACACCACCCCTCCTCCCCCCCCCAAAAAAAAAATCAGTAGCTGGTTACTGTTCATTTCCTACAGAGGTCCAATGACTAGGATACTAGAGGATACCAAAAGAACTCAACTGGCCACTTGACCCATTAGTCAAATGTTGCTAATTTCCTACAACAGGAAAGGGGGGTGGGGGTGGCAAGTAAACATCTGACAGCAAGCTAAATACACTATTGGCCAAAGTCTCTGTCTCTCTCTCTCTAACCTCCATTTGCATTTCAGTTGCAGTGCAGCTAACATTAAGGCATTCAGGCCAACATAAATTGGCAGTTGGCAAAATCGGTGGCTAATCTTATTAAATCCTACTGATCCTTGCCAAGACTCCTAGAAGACTCAAGGCGATGCGGGGAGATACAGAAGCAAAATGCCAGGCAGTTACCATGAGTATGGTCTTTTGGTACAGTACTGAACTAGTGCACTTTTTAGTATTCTGAGAACAGCTGAATGTAAATGCAGAAAGGGAATGGTTAACATGTCAAATCTTTCTGTTATAATGCCCTAAGCTGGACAGTTTTATTTAATTCTCAGTTATCCAGGTCGGTTCTAATTAAACACTATTTGCCAAATGTAAGCACCAGTCAAGAATCACAAAGACCCATGGGTATCCAAAGGATTTTCCAGCAAATAGCCCAAACAATTTCAAGGGGAGACTGAAGCAAATATGAGTCTTTCATTTAGAGTATTAGTCCATGCAAGAATTCGAAAGCCTTAGAGAAAGAAAGGGGGAGCAGGAAAAGGGAACAACATGTGTAGGTAGTAATATTATAGTTACTAGAAAAATGCTATAGGAGTGACATGATGAATTATAAGAGCAGTCAATGCAATATCAGGTTGGGAGAGCAGAATATCATGAGACTACCACACCAGTACACATTGTGTAACTTTCTCATCCAAGAGAAAAACGGCTTTCCTGTCACCATGTCAGAGCACAACCTGCACGTATTTCATGTGCTTGGAGCCCGCAGGAGCTGCTCGATGTTCCAAGTCAGAAACTGCAGGAAATACCCCGGTATCCTATATAATCAGGAAACACACAGCAGCAGTAGCAGCACCCAGCATGCCTTCAGACACCCCGTCCCTGTTGGGCTAGTAAATTACCTGTAATGATTGATCAGCGAAATTGACAACAATGCAGCAGAAACAACAGCTATGGAGCCCTCTTTACTTACAGTATACTGACAGATCGACACCCCATGCAGCAGATTAGTTTTGGCAAAAAGGTTGGGGGAGCAAATTCTTAACCATCACAGTATGGAACATTTGCAGCAATTCTAACGACAGGGTCTGTGGGAAAGTTTTGGGGGAGGCATTCCCCCGTGCCCCTGAGACAAACAGCTAGAGAGAGAGAGAGACAGACAGACAGACAGATACGCAGCAAACCACAAAATGAGTAAAGCAGAAATTCAGAGCACTCACCCTTTCAGTGTGGTGCACCGGTCGAAACCCTCCCCAAAATTCAGATGCGATCTGGATAATTCAGGAAATATTAACCCCCTCCTGCAATCCAAAGCAACAATAAAAAAAAAATCCGAGTAAGATTTTCCATCAATTTCACTCGCGGAAGGCAGCGGCACCTCTCCAGCCCCAGTATGCCTGCAGTTCTCCAACCCCAGATCTGCGGCGCTCAGCTGCTGCTCCGATTTGTGGTTCCCTTCAACTTTTTTTTTTCATTTACCAGTTGTCTTTAATCCACCTTCAACTCGGAGGATATATCCTTAATTTAAAAAAAAAAGAAAAACTTCCCTCTTTTTTTTTGGGGGGGGGGGCTGTCGGAGAATGCAGTTTGGTTATTTTTTTTTCAAGCTTTTGAAGGGTCTCTGGCTGGGATCCTTCCCCTTTCCATTCCACATTGACCTTTCACACAAGCACTCAGACACGTTGCCCTTCCACCCTTTGCCAGGTAGTATAGATTTTTTTTAAACAATGTCAGTGGCTTCAGTCAAACAGTCCTTCCGCTTGGGACCAGTAGAGCTTCAGCCCCGTTTCTACACGCCACCACCATCCTCATCTTCCTCCCCCTCCTCATCAATCAAATCCATTTTCGGCTTGCAGTCCCAAAACGCAACCGCCGGGCTCCTCCGCGCTCTGCATTCCCATATCCTTCAGCCCGACAGTTCCCCAACACCAAAAATAGGTAGATTGAACAGGGTTTGCTTTTTATTCGCACCGTGGACGGCTAACTTTCCCCCTTTCGGTTTGCCAGAGATCTGATTAGATTTCCAATCACAACCCAGTGCGGAATCCGAAGCTTTTGTCCCCTTCCTATTTCAACAATCCGGCATCAGAGCTGGAAATCCCGACACGGTGATCCGTGCTTCTCTGCCCCTCCGCTGCCAGCTTCCCAGAGGGCGAAAAAAGACACACAGTCGGGACCGCCGTCCTCCCAGCCGAGCCCGCCAGGGCCAGCAGCAGCCATCATTCACTTTCTAGTCGCCACTTTCATTCATACAATCCGAGCGGACTTTGGCGCTTTCTCTCCTCCAGTACGAATAATAATAAAAAACAAAACAAACAAACAAACAAAAAAAAAAAAAAACACCGGCTTCTCGAATTGTGTCCACCCTTTCCTGTCCTGGAAGTTGAAATATATACGTCCCTTGTTATATCCAGCAGCTCTTGTCTTTCCATGCTGCGAGTTTGTTCTCCATCTGAGTATCAGTGTGCAGATCCACACACTCACACACTGGCACCGAGAGATACAGTAAAGTGGATTAATGTCTTCGTCTTTTTCCCCCCTCCTTCTCTGTCTCTGCCAACCTTGCAGTGGTCCCTCTCCCACAGCAGTGCTGCTTCTGCAGCTGCCACAAGGAGCCTGGGCGCGCAGCCGAGGAGCTACAAGTTGCTGCTCTCCCCTTCCCCACAGGATGAAGAGAGTAAGGATATGCGATGCGGATCAGGAATAGCACCAGGCAGTACCACCACCGCCACTCCGGCTGCCTCCACGTTTCCAGCTGTGGTTTAGCCTTTCTTTTCAGATAATCCCAGCAGGGCACTTTTCGGGAATGAAATGCTATTTTTGGGGGCGGGTAGTGGATTACCACACCTTACTTACTGCTTAGTTCCATCACATACAGTACGCACCGGCTGTTGCCTAATTTTTTGCACCATGCCCAAATTCCTCAACCTCTCACACCCACTACCAACTTTCTCTTTAAATCCACTGATGTTTCTGCCACTTCAAGAATGATGCTGCCTGCTGATTGTACAAATTCTCATGCTCGGTCCTTCTGTATCTTATTCCCGGCTCTAGCTCTCTTTCTCTCCTTTTTCTTCCCTTTCTCTCCTTTTGATGAATAAAATACAATTACCCAATTACCTCCCATCTTCTTAGCACTGATTGGTCAATTGCATTAACTCTTCATGTCAGGGGAAAAAAAGAAAAGGGGAGCACTGAAGCTCAACAGTGAGATACTGCTGCCCCCTTGCGGAGCAAGTGGCACAATATGGCGTTATTAACAGCAAACAGCAGACTATGTAGCTCTGAGCAAGGGAAAAATAAGTGCCGCTAACTAGTGATGTGCCAAACTAGGAAGGGGCCTGTTTTTTTTTTTGCCAAATCACCCCAGGTTTTGCTTCGGGTTTGGGGTCCATGGCCATCTGGCATCCTGGGACATGGGCGCTCATAATGTGAGTTACACACCTGATGCAAGCCTGTACCCCTTCTGGTTATGAAGGTAATTTTTTTAATGAGCTACATATGCGAAAAATATTGCTCCTAGATTCTTACTTGCATGGGAAATGACTGGTGATGCAGCAAACATGGGCTACTTTATAACTGCCAAGGGTTACCCCCTCCACATATTGTCTCCTATAAAACTTATTTTTCTGTGTTCTTTCTTTTTTGTGTGTGTAGAAAATGTATTTTTTTTAAACTTCCTTAGTTTAAATAATGTTCCTCTTTTTTGTATTTATTTGCTGTTGTGCACTGTAGAGTGGTAGACAATGACAGCCAGTATTGTGCACTTGTGTGCCCATTGCACAGTTTCTAGTCTGAGCAGCCACCCCCCTCACATACAATCTGTCTCATGCCCTTTGTCTCTCTCTCTCGCTCTCTTTCTTTCTTTCTTTTATTTTTTATGTTCTTCAAATTCTCTACTGTTCTGCTTTTTGTGCGGGCTACAAGGCAAGTGCCCCCTCCCAGTCTATCTGACACAGTCTCACTTTTCTGATTTTTCTTTTCTCTGTTCTCCTTTTCTTTACTCTTTTTAACTTTCTTAATTATTTTCCTAAACTCATTAGCTTTTTTTTCTGCAAATCTGCAGGCTGTTTGGCACTGTCCCACCTAACCCAACCCACACACTGAGTCAGTGTTTTCTTTTCTCAGTCTTTTGTAAATATTTCTTTTTTTCTTCTTCTTTTCATAAAAAAATAAACTTTTTTCTCCTCCTGACCTGTCTATTTCTGACTCCCCACACCTTCCATCTCTCTGCTCTGGCCTGCTGAGATCTTCTACAGGTAAACGGCAGTAGCCACAAAATTCAGTTCCTTCCCCACTGCTTGCTGATTAAATGGCACCAAGGTCAGAGTCCCCAGGCTATATATACTTCAGTTCATGTACATGTCAGCCCAAATATCTATGCTTCACAATCCCCTCAGGCACCCTTCGACTTTTCCTCAGCCTTCTGAGCCTGTCACATGACAAGCATGCAAGCTGGGAGGTTGGGGGAGATAAAAAGAACATGAACTGATATCTGAACTGAGTGGTTAGTGTTTGCCTCCAGTCTCATGAAAACCATGCAAATGTGCTCAGGGTGGTTAGATTTTGCAGGCAAAAGTTCCACATACCTCTATCACAAACCACATAAAAAGCCCATGAAAGCAAAACTCATCTTGAGAAAGAGTAGCGAGTCTAGTTTGCAAAGCAAAAATTCTCGCTACCCAAACCCTTTGGGGGAGGGTACTTCCATCTGGGGAATCCAGTGCAACAGTTTTAGAATTCCATGAAGGACTTCCCTCCCTATTCTGGTTCAAAAGCACAGATCTACATTTCAATGGAAATGTTTGGAAACAGTAATACACAGATGTCTGTCAGTATGGTTTTCATAATGGGACAGTAGGGTGGTGTTTTGTGCTTTGATATGTCAGACAAGACTATTGGGAGTCAACATATCTTTAAACATGATTGTTCACTCTCAACAAAACAGCCTTTCAACAGGACTATGAATAGTACAACAATAATAGAAAGCAGCATAAAAATCAGAGCAAGCATCTTGAGTCCAAATGTCATGTAATACAGAGCTTTTGGTAGTTTGTTTCAAGAGGAGCCCCCCACCCACATAAGTATTTGGGAGCCCCATGTAATCAAAATGAATTACAGAAAACTATGTTAATGCATCATTTAGTGTTTAAGCACAAAGCATTAAAAGTAGGGAAAGGCAATGTGAGGATTAAAATTCCCCTGAGCCTTCACAAATCTGTGGCAGGATGCAACTCAGGGGTTAAACGATTCCACAATGCAGCACTGGCAATGCCCTAACTTTGGCAATGTCTGTCTGGAAACAGAAAATAGTCACACACCTATGCTTGGAGAGCGAGTGCCAAAGTTACGGCAATGGTAGGACTGCATCGTCTGATCACTCAAACTTTGCTACAGATTCACGAAGACTAACTGAATCTTAACTCCAACTTTACCTTTCCGTACTTTTGAGGATTTGGGCATTAACATAGCTTTTTTCTTTCAATGTTCTCCTTAGTTTTTTAGAGAATTGTTTGTTACTGTACTGGTCCTTATACAAACAGTTGAACAAAGTAGGTGATGTGATACCTTTTGTTAGACAAACAGGACATTTTCAGCATGCAAACCCTTCATGCCTACATAGAGCTCTTCTTCAGGTGGAAGATAAATTTTTTAAAAGATATTTACTCACAACTCTGTATGAACAAAGAGCCCTGAATTCACAGTGTCATCTGTCAATAGTCTTATGGCAAACAGCCCCTGGATTGACAATGCCAGTTAATACTTTTAATGGCAATCAAAATGAAGAGAGTTGTGCACACTTGAATACCCCAAAAGTACTGTTGATTAAACCATAGTTTTAATGGCAAACAGTCTCTGGATTCATAATGCTAGCCTCCGACAAGCATCGTCATTATTCAACAATTCTCACAACCACATTTTCAATTCACAACAGTTCTCATGACCATATTATCAACTCAGGACAACAATTCTCATGACAACATACTCATCTCCTCACAATGGTTTGTCCCAACAACATGTTTGCCTCATGACACCATCTCATTTGTGTTCGCTTTAAAAAACAAACATCATGAAAATGGAACTGCACATGTGCAAACAAATATTTTTATTTAATTTTAAATATAGAGTTTTATGACAATAACACAAGTAAAAAGTCAACACTTGGCCAGGAATCTAATGAATCCAAAAGTTTCAGGTTTCAGCTGTCTGCCATTTTTTTAGTTCTCAATGAACAATAAAAGTGTGGGATTTAATACAATAGTGCTTTCCAGTTCTCATGGCAACATATATAACTCAGGCCAGCCATTCTTGTGATAACATGTTCATCTCACAACAGCATCCCACATGCTGTCTCAAAACACCTATTTTCATTTTAAACATTTAAAACACATTTAAAAAGTCAGAGGGTCACCCTTGGCCCAGAATCAAAGCAACCAGCAAGGTTAAAGTTTCAACTCTTGGCAGTTTTTTGGTTAAAACTAAGAAAGGAAAAAAGGCATTAGTAAATCTGATGTTGTCAGTTGTGCCACAAAAGCATTTACATCCCAGCACTGATCTCACTCTACTGTCAAGTCTCACAACACCATGTTTACTTATCTGTTGAAAAAAAAAACACTGAAAAATGGAACAGAGCTGTGCAAAAATGAATATTTATTTTAGTAATAATTTTTAATTATAGATGTTTCCTGACAAACAAAGGTACAAGTGAAGCTCTCAGTGCTAAATGTTTCAAGTTTCAGCTCTCAATAATATTTTAGATAGGAGGAAAAACATTCTGAAGAACATTTTTTTCAAGTTCTCAGCCCTCTAAAACTTTGTAATTGCCAAATCGACCCATCCCTATTTCATTTTCAGTATACAGAGTTTCTGGTATAGAAATTACACGTCAAAAGACATGTAGAAACATAGAAACATAGAATTTGATGGCAGACAAGGACCGCTTGGCCCACCCAGTCTGTCCATTTCCCTACCTACTGGATAAGCTGCAGATCCTAGTTAACCAGCAGCCTACTTCTTCCTACCCTCACCTCCTAGAATTGCTTTATGACTATCCCATGCATGCTTGAATTCCACCATGGATTTTGACTCCACAACCTCCTCCGGAAGGCCATTCCATGCATCCACAACCCTCTCTGTGAAAAAATACTTCCTTAAATTACCTCTGAGCCACCCCCCATCTTCAAATCATGCCCTCTTGTTCTTACACACCTCTTTTTTTGAAAGATGCTACACTCTTGGACTTTGTTGATTCCCTTGAGGTACTTGAACATTTCTATCATGTCCCCCCTTCCCTCCTTTCCTCGAGGCTATACATATTAAGCTCCTTAAGTCTCTCTTCATATGTTTCTGGTGCAGACCCTGCACCATTTTAGTGGCCCTCCTCTGGACAGCTTCCATCCTGCCTATGTCTTTGCGGAGATTGGGTCTCCAGAACTGCACACAGTACTCCAGATGGGGTTTCACCAGCTATCTGTACAGAGGGATAATAACTTCCTCTTTTCTACTGGGAATGCCTCTCCCTATGCATCCCAGTATAACCCCAGCCCTCCTTACTGCCCTCTCACATTACTTGCCCACCTTTAGGTCATCTGATATGACTACCCCCAGGTCCCTTTCCATTTTTGTTGTTGTTAGTATCTCACCTCCCATTGTACTCTTCCCTGGGTTTTGTTTCCCAGGTGCATTACCTGCTTCTTAGCATTGAATCTAAGCTGCCATACATTTGACCATTCCTCTAACCTTGCCAAGTCCCTTCTCATCCTTTCCACCCCACCCTGCATCAGCTCTGTTGCAGATCTTTGTGTCATCTGCAAAGAGACATACTTTTCCTTCCAGTCCTTCTGCAATGTCGCTTATAAAGACATTGAAGAGGACCGGTCCTAATACTGAACCTCAAGTGTACCCCACTAGTAACCCTCCTTTCTTCAAGAGTGGACTCCATTTACTATTACCTCTGTGGTCCTATTCTCCAGCCAATTCCTTACCCAGGCTGTCATCTTGGGACCCACTCCCAGGCTGGCTAACTTGTATATTAATCTTTTGTGTGGGACTGTGTCAAATGCCTTACTAAAGTCTAGGTAGGCCATGTCCACAGCCCCTCCCTGATCTACTACTTTAGTCACCCAGTCAAAGAAATCTATCAGATTTGTCTGGCATGACCTTCCCGCTGTGAATCCATGCTGCCTAGGGTCCTGTGCCCCTCTGGCCTCTAGATACTTGACAATTATTTCCTTCAGAAGTGATTCCATCATTTTCCCTATCATTGAGGTTAAACCAACAGGTCTGTAGTTTCCTGCTTCTGCCTTGCTCCCACTTTTGTGAAGGGGAATCACATCTGCCCTCCTCCAGTCCTCGGGTACCACCCCATTCTCCCATGATTTGTTAAAAAGGGTAGTCAGTGGTGTCACTAGTTCTACCCTTAGTTCTTTAAATTCTGGGATGAAACCCATCAGGCCCCATTGCTTTGTCCACCTTCAGTTTTAAGAGTTCTTTCAGAACCCTTTCTTCTGTAAAGGACTGGTATCAACTTCTGTATCCAGAGTGTTTCTACTGTTTTTTATGTACCTCCCTCTTCATTTGTAAATACTGAGCAAAAATATTTGTTTAGTATCTCTGCCTTTCCACAGTCTCCCTCTGCCCACCCTCCCTCCCTCCTCTTTATTAAGCCTCAGTATCCCTCCTTGATGTACCTATAAAAGGTTTTATCCCCCTTCTTAACTGAGTTGGCTATCTTTTCCTCGGTTTGGGCCTTTGCTGTTCTGACTGCCTTCCCAGCCTCCTTTTGCTTTAACTGATACAGTTCCCTGTCCTGCTCCTTCTGCGATTCCTTGTACTTCCTGAATGCTTTCTTTTTCTTTTGAACGTTCACTGCCACTTCCTTTGAGAACCATAGTGGTTTCTTACATCGTTTTGTTTTGTTTATTTGCTTCACACAAAGGCTCGTTACCTCTGTGATGGCAGTTTTTATTATTCCCCATTGTTCTTCCACCCCTCTTTCCTGCCCATTTGCTAGTGCATTCCTTAGGCATTCACCCATTTTGGCAAAGTCAGCCCTCCTAAAGTCCAGTACTTTTGTCTTTGTATAGGCTTGACTCATTGCTGTGTTTATTGTGAACCATACTGTTCGATGGTCGCTAGTTCCAGATGGCTACCCACTTCTACATCTGTGATCCTCTCTCCATCTCATTTGAGAGAATCAAGTCTAATACTGCTCCCTCTCGAGTGGGCTCCAATACTTGTTGTCTAAGGCATGCCCCACGAGGGCATCTAGAATAACTCCACTCTTCGAAGTGGCAGCTGCAACTGTACTCCAGTTAACATCTGGCATATTCAGATCACCCATCAGCAATATCTCCCCTTTTTCTGCCATTCTAAGTATACTGTCTATCATTTCCTTGTCCATTTCCTCCCCCTGAGAAGGGGGTCTGTATATAACCCCTGTGCGGATTGTGGCGCCATTGCCTGTCTCCAAAT
Source organism: Neoceratodus forsteri (assembly GCA_016271365.2). NCBI lineage: Eukaryota > Metazoa > Chordata > Ceratodontiformes > Ceratodontidae > Neoceratodus > Neoceratodus forsteri. The sequence goes on from CM028133.1 coordinate 2,566,209, forward strand.
TTACCCACAGTGCTTCTTCTCCTCCTCCCTGTTTACCCTTTTGTTCTGTTGCTTTTATTCCTTCCCTTATGTAAAGAGCTACTCCTCCTCCTCTTTTACCCTCCCTGTCCCTCCTGTAGATAGTGTATCCTGGTATGTTTACATCCCAGTCATGGTTTTGTGTGTACCATGTTTCTGTGACTGCCACGATATCCAGATGTTCCTCCTCCATCAAAGCCACTAATTCAGGAAGCTTGTTAGTTGGTCCAAGGGTGGCAGAGTTACTAATGACTAAAATACAAGGTTTAACATATTGGCGCCTCCTAAACCCTTACTATATTGCAAAATATGTATGGAATTTATGGACAGAAAAGTCAGTTTATAAAGTTTATGTGAAAAAAAAATGGTGCATCTTGGAATCTCCCTGCCCCCTTCTTCTCTGATCAAGACATCTCTTAAACTGACTTCAGCAGTCTTATGACCATTACAGTGGGGGCAAAGATCTTCTGTAATATGAACTTATGGAAGTCAGAATCTAATTCTAGTTATTTATAAAACAGCAGAGAGAAAAGGAAAAATGTGATTTGCTGAACCACTTCACATGACCTCGTACTAAGGTTTGTCATGCTGCATGGTTAGTTAGGAATCACAATAGTAGTTGTTCGTTTAAACTTACACAACATCTTGTTCAGAAATTTTTACTGCATAAATGAGACATATTATAATTTGAACAGCCTTACTTGTGCTTTACAATCCACCTGGGGTATTAAGTAAGATCTGTCTTACCACACACCATTGTATGTGATTGATTAAGTATTATAGCAAACAGAATGGAACAGAATTTTGTTTCTATAACATGTTTCATGCACACATAGGCCAGTATATACAGACTGCACCAGGCAGTGGTGCAAGCCTGGGAGTAGCACAACAGTGATGTGCCGGGGCTAGGCCCAGGTGATATTCAATGGTGCCCCAGGTGATATTCAACAGTGCTGCACCATGGCGCAGCACCATTGAGTATGGCAGGGTCAGTGCACAAACTGCGCATGGCGCAGTAGCACTGCACCAGCTCAAACCACAGACAGGGAGCATGGGGATGTGCCAGTGCAAGTGCAGTTGCGCTAGGCATATCACTTGTGATATTCAGCTGGGGGCATGCAAATGAGGCCATAGCATATGCAAGGCACAAATGGGGCCATTCACATGCCATTATGGCCCCCTTTGCATGCCTTGTGCACGGCAGGCTGGCAATTTGTGCCTGGTACCCTGCCCAGCATGACATGTGCTGTGGGGATCCCGGGGCATCCCCCACCCCATAGCCATGATTGAGCTGTATATGTTTATAAAGATATCCCCGGTGGTCTAGTGGCCCCCTGTCCCTGATTCCATGATAAGTAGGAAACATGACCATCCCTGGTGGTCTAGTGGTCCCCCCTCCCACCCAAATCTCTGATTCCTCAATAAATGTCAATATGATGTCCCTGGTGGTCTAGTGGAACCCTCCTGGCCCATCACCATGTTTGCAGTTAAATCCCATGATGGATTGCCCTGGTGATCCAGTGGCATCCCCACCCCACCCACACACACAGAACCCCTTGCCCACCTCACCCCCCCCACCATCAGTGGGCGGCTGCATCCTGCCCGCACATTGCCTGGCTGCCTGCTGAATGACAGGTACAATATGGGCTGTAAGCCCATTGGTCCCCAGTGCAGACCAATGGGCTTGCAGAGTATACTGTACTAGAGAGTTCCAAATCTGTGAATGACTCCATTCACATATTTGAGACTGTCTAGTACAGTATGCCCTGTAAGTCCTTGGTCTACACTGGGGACCAATGATCTTATAGCCCATACTGTACCTGTCATTCAGCGGGCAGCTGGGCGGTGTGCAGGCAGGATGCAGCCACCCACCAATGACGGGATGGGTGGGGTGGGCAAGAAATCGTGTGGGTGGGTGGAGTAGGGGTGCCACTGATCACCAGGGCAGTTCATCACGGGATTTCACCGCAGTCACAGCGACGGGCGGGGTGGGTTCCACTAGACCACCAGCGATGTAATAGTGACATTTATTGAGGAATCAGGGACTCAGATGAGAGGGGGGACCACTAGACCACCTGAGACATCATATTGACATTTATTGGGGAACTGGAGACTCGGGTGGGAAGGGGGGGACCACTAGACCACCAGGGATGGTCATGTTTCATACTTATTGGAGAATCATGAACTGGGGAGGACACTAGACTACCAGGGATTTCATTATAAACATATACCATGCAATTGCAGCTACAGGCAGGGGGGTTCCACTAGACCACCAGGGTTGTGAGTGCTTGCAGACAGTGTTCTGGGCAGGTGGGTGGCCACCCATGGCTGGGTTGCTGTGTTGTGCCCTGCAATACAGCAGCCCACCTGTGGGTGGCTGGGATTTGTTCCTACTCTGCATGGGCTCAACTTTGAGCCCCCCATGTGGAGCAGTGCAGGGGTGCATAGGCATATGCACTGCACAACACAGGCTGAATATCGAGATGTGTCGCATGTGCATGGGCACGCACCCTGCATCTGCACCACATACATTATCATTGCTCCCCAGGGCACCGGGATTTGCGCTGCACCAGGCAGCCTCCTCAATATCCCACCAGGGCACAATGCAGGGTTGCACCAGGTGCAATCCCATTGAATATCCGGGCCATAGTATCTTAAAGAGTTTTACAAAGCAATGGATTAGGGTTACTGGTACTGCAGGAACATTAGTCTTTATTGGGTATTTCTGCCACTACATTAGTCTCTATATTATTTGTTTTAATTTGTTTTCCTGCTTTCCAACTACATCTTAAACTGTGGTCAAATTAACAGAAAACTGAGCAAACAGGATAAGATTAAAGATAAAATAAAATGTTCTAGCGGCATTACTTTGCCTTTCGGTTGTTTATTTTGGCACAGTGTATTTGCTTTGTTGTCCCAAATGCAGTCTTTTCAGAGTGCTACATAAATTTATCATGTGCCTACCAGACATTTTGTTTTCAGTGTATTAAGATTTAAAGGATTTAATGTGGTTTAAGTAATAGTTTTGTGAGCTAGCAAAATTTGTAGTAGTTCACTGTTTAACAAAACAGTCACTTGGGGTGTTTCTGGTCTTGTTTATATCTTTATAAGACTGGATGGGCCTTGCGGTCCTTATCTGCCGTCAACTTCTATGTTTCTATGTTTCTATGTTTATTATGAGGAATCTGCAGAGTAAGTAAGCATAGGTCTTCAGGGTTTTAAATAATTGATTAGAACTTTTTTTCTTGGGACAATACTAACTGTACAGAAACCATTTATATAGGTTTTCTAGAAGTGTTATGTTTGTTAAACACAGTGAGGCAAGTGCTATGCATTTTCACAATGTTTTAGAACTTTTATGAGCAAAACGCTAATCAATTTTTAGAGTTAAATAAAACCTTGGTTCTTAATATACATAGGATTCTATATGGCTCAGTGTTGTGCTTGGAAATCCATACACTCTCAGGTGTTGCTGTACCACAGTCGTGATATCCAAGTGCTGTAGTACCAAAACAGCAATCTAGTTAATGTGCTACAACAGCACTTGCATATCACAACTGAGGTACAGCACCATCTGTGAGTGTATGGCTTTCCAAGCACAACACTGAACCGTATGTTAACTATACCCTAGAAGCGCACTTCAGTGTCAGTATTAGACATAAGCTCAAGTGCCCAGCATGGGACATGAACACATAACCATCTGATGTTTCTGGCCCAGAGGTAAAAGTCCAACCAACTGAATGACTGAGTCTGTCATATTCTGTAAATTTTTTCTGAGTGACATCTCCTGTTGGATACAAAAGTCATTTTGTAAAGTATGGACAAGAAGCTGGTCTGGCTGTCCAAACTGTGTATGTATTACTGCACGTGCATTTCTGATTTGTTAATGGGACACTCTCTTTTCATATGTTTGCCATATGGCTTGGGGTGCACCTGAAAATGAACTGAATCTCAGTCCAGTGTACCTACCTGGTTATCAAATAAATAAAATTAACGAAAAAAAATGAGCTCGACAACTCTGTCATGCAATAAGAGATGCCCTATTAACTTATAAATCAGAAAAAAAAAACACAAATTAAGATCCAAACACTGTTTTTCAGGGCTTGAAGTGTACAGGACCTCAGATCCAGCAAAAGAAAATGTGATTGGTTTGACAGGAGTTTCACAGGGTCTCAAACCAGTGACATCACTGCATGTTTTCCTCCTTACCATGACTTCAAGATAGCTATATACAAAAGTGTGGCGTTCAGCCAGTTTGATGGTTTTATGTCAAGTTGAATTCCCTCCTCCACCTGCTTCTTTTTCTCCTTCAGTGTTCTACAGTACCTTTTTGCCCAAGTTTCATGATTTTAAAGAAGGATGGTTTAAGGGAAGAAAGGTAAAGTGAAGTAAAAAAGGACTTCCATTCTTCTTTCCATAATATTGATGTATTTTCAGAAATCTTTAAATGTACACCCTGGAGGAGAGGAGGGAGAGAGGAGATATGATAGAAATCTAGAAGTACTTTAAGGGGGTGAACAAGGTAAAGGTGGGGAGCCTGTTAAGCAAATGAACATGGAGCATGCTACAAAGCTAAATGGGGAAAAGTTCAGGAGGAAAGTGAAGAAATACTGCTTCACTGAAAGAGTGGTGGATGCATGTAACAGCCTACCGCCAGAGTTAGTAGAGGCACAAACAGTGGGGGGTTTCACACATACATGGTATAAGGTATAGAGGCATGCTAATAAATAAGAGGAAGCAGGGAGAGGGTTAGGGTCTGTGGAAACAGAGCAGGCAAGGAACATTTGGGCAGACTGAATGGGTGAAGCCTTCCATTTTTGCAGACAAGTTCTATGTTTCTATGTAATTGCAATCACGTTAGACTCAATAGTTTTTTTCTGAACACTCTTACCCTGCTGTTTTTGTGTTAAAAACAATTTAATTTGTAAGGTACAGTAAGTTTTAATCCTCCCCCTCTGCAGTCACTTTCCTGTGGAATGGTACCATCTAATGGAGTCTCATGCTTGCATGTGCAACTAATTACAAAGACGAAAATGAATGACAATGGGAGCATGTGGCTGCGGGAAGTAGTAAAATGAGCAAGTCAGTAGAATGTTTACAAACTCCAGCAGCAAGAGATGCCAACTACTCACCAGGTAAGAGGTAGATGACTGTTAGTTTTTCTCACCATGTGATTGGCTGAAGATGATGTCATAATTTTAGTACATGGTAGGACCACATGGAGAGGGCCAGGTGTTGGCCAGTGAGTTTGCATCTGCAGTTAGTTACACAGACAACCAAATGTTTGCACAAGTGAGTGGTGTGTGACTTAAAATGGGCGAGTGATCAGGATAAAATAATGTATTGGTCAAGCTAAATAATTGAGGAGCAGAAATGAGCTAATAATGCGGCATGCCAATGACATAAGTAAACGTATTTCTATCCCTGTGTGACAGGGATTTTGGGGGCTTGTCCCTCTCAACCAATCACATGCTTAGGCCTAGCAATCTCCTCCCTAATACTGCTAACACTCCACTTACTCTCTGTGGTCACTTTGATCTACTTATCGAATCATAGATCTGAAAAGTGCAAAGTGGAACAATAGAAACATAGAATCTGACAGCAGATAAGGACCATATGGCCCACCTAGTCTTCCCATTTCCCTATTCAGTGCTGACAGCCCAGCTCCTATTTGAGCTGCAGCATGCCTACTCTGCCCATCTCCAGGGTACCCTTATGCCTATCCCATGCACTCTTTAACCTCCATACTGTTTTAGCCCCACCACCTCCCCTGGAAGGCTGTTCGACGGATCAACCACCCTTTCTGTGAAAAAGTACTTCCTGACATTCCCCCTGATCCTTCCTCCCTCCAGCCTCATATCATATCATATCATATCATATCATATCATATCATATCATATCATATCATATCATATCCCCTTGTCCTTGTGCAATGCTTCCTCTGAAATATGCATCCCTCTAGTACTCTGTTTATGTCTCCAAGGTACTTGACTGTCTCTATCGTATCCCCCCTCTCTCTCCTCTTCTCCAATGAATAGATATAAAGGTCCCTGAGTCTTTCCACATATGGCTTCTGGTGCAGCCCATGTACCATTTTTGTCACCCTTCTCTGGACTGCATCCATCCTGTCTATGTTATTCCTGAGTTGCGGTCTCCAGAACTGGATGCAGTAGTCTAGGTGAGGCCTTACCAGTGATCTGTACAGTGGCAACACCACCTCTTTCTTTCTGCTGGTTATGCTCCTACCTATGCATCCCAGCATTCTGTTTGCCTTCCCCACTGTTTTTTCACACTGCTTGGTCACCTTTAGGTCATCTCATATGATGATCACCAGTTCTTTCTCTTGTGGTTTGGTGGCCAGACCCCCCCCCCATCCTGTACTCCTCTCTTGGATTCCTGTTACCCAGGTGCATTGTTTTGCACTGTTTAGCAATGGAACTCAACTGCCATGCACCTGACCATTCTTCTAATAAGCTTAGATCCTTTCTCATTCTTTCCACCCCTTCCGATGTGTCAACTCTGTTACAGGTCTTGGTGTCATCTGTGAACTGACATACCTTTCCCTCCAGACACTCTGCAATGTCACTGATGAAGACATGGAACAGGATTGGTCTCAGCATCAATCCCTGTGGCACCCCGCTGGTCACCTCCCTCTCTTCTGATTTCATGCCATTTACTACCACCCTCTTAGTCCTGTCCAATAGCCAGTTCTCAACCTATTTTACTACCATAGGGTCCACTCCCAGGTTTCTCAATTTATTTAGCAATCTCCTATGTGGGAAGGTGTCAAAGGCCTTGCCGAAATCCAGGTAGGCCACGTCCATCGCCCTTCCCTGATTCTACCACCCTGGTCACCCAGTCAAAGAATTAATTAGATTTGTCTGACAGGACCTTCTCACTGAGAATCCATACTGCCTTGGATTCTGTGCTCCGCTAGTCTGCAGAAACTTCACAATCCTCTCCTTAAGTAGTGACTTTATTAGCTTCCCCACTACTAAGGTCAGGCTTACAGGTCTGCAATTGCCTGTCTCCTCCCTACTGCCAGTCCTGTGGAGATGGACCACCTCTGCCCTCCTCCAGTATTCAGATACCTCCCCTATCTCTAGAGAGGAGTAGAAAGGTCAGTCACTGGATCTGCCAGTATGTCCTTGAATTCCTTTAATACTCTGGGGTGAATCTCATCTGGCCCCATTACTTTGTCTGTTTTTATTTCCCCCAAGTTTCTCTAGGACTCCTTCCACAGTGAATGGGCTGGTGTCAACCTCCTTGACTACACTTCCTAATGAGTTTTGGCTCCTCACCTTCCCCTTTCATACTGAACCCTGAGCAAAAGTATTTGTTCAGTATCTTAGCCTTTTCTAGGTCATCTCCACCCACCCTCCTCCTTCCTTCTTCAGCCTAACTAAAGCATTTCTGGTCTTTTTCCTTTCACTAATGTATCTGAAGAAGGTCTTATCTCCTTTGTTAATAGCCTGTGCTGTACCTTCCTCTGTATATGCCTTAGCCCTTCTGACTGCTTTCCCAGAATTTGTCTGTTACTCCAGATACTTCTCCCTGTCCTCATCCTTTTGAGTCTCCTTGTATTTCCTAAAGGCCTTTCTTCTTTCCCTTACTTTCTTGGCCACTACCTTCAAGAACCATAGTGGCCATTTCTTTCTTTTACTCTTACTATGCATTCTAACTCAGTGTCCTGTTACTTCTATTATGTCTCTTTTGAGTCTAGACCACTGTTCCTTCACATCTCCCCCTGTACCTTCAGCTGCTAGGACACTTTTAAGCTGTCCCCCCATTTCCTTATAGTTGGCCCACCTGAAATCCAGAACCCTAATCCTTGTATGACTTTCCTCTACCACTGTGGTTACAGTAAACCATACTGTCCTGTGGTTGCTGGAAAAAAAGAGGATGGCCCACCTCAACATCTGTGATGCTGTCCTCGTTGGTCAGCACCAAGTCCAGTATAGCCCCCTCCCGGGTGGGATCTACTAATAGCTGCCTTAAGTTCGCCCCTTTCAGGGCAGTCATGAAGTCTCTACTCCTTGTTTGACTTGCATTTTGACTGTTCCAATCTGTATCTGGCAGGTTGAAATCTCACATTAGCAAATAGTCCCCTTTGTTTGCCATTTTGTGGATGGTCTTCACCAGAACTTCATCTGTTTCCTCCCCCTGTGCAGGAGGCCTGTAAATCACTCCAATGTGAATGACAGTCTTATTTCCCACCTCTAGGGTGATCCACAGTGCCTCCATTCCTTCCTGTAACTCTTGAGCCTCCGTCGCTTTAATCCCCTCATTCACATACATAGCCACCCCCCCCTTCCATTCCTTATCCTTCCTAAAAAGTGTGTATCCTGGTATGGCTGCATCCCAGTCATGGTTACTTATGTATCACATTTCTGTAATAGCCACATTGTCCAGGTTTGTGTCTGCCATCAATGTCATTAGATCTGTAGACATTTGTGCACATTACCTTTCATCCTGTGCACCCCCCTTCCTTTTCCCATTTTCTGATCTGTGTCCTGTGACGTGTTTGAGTTATGTTTTCTGTTTTCCTTCCTATTGTGATAATTTTTTTTTCTTGTTTTACTTTTGTGTCCATCTACCTATTTTCAGATATGTCATGTGGCGGGGGGCTACAGTAATTCCCCTGACTGCATTTGCCTCCTCCCTTGGTTAGTTTAAATGCCTACTGAGGAAGCATTTAAACCTTTCAGTGAAACTGCTGTAAAAATGTGTACTGCCTTGAATGTTCCTACTAGGAACACTTACTGTGCTTTTTGTAGTGCACAGTTGTCTTCTGCAGGCACTAGGCAGCACGTCCTGCTTTTCTTTGCCTCCCACCCATCCCACCCCAGGCACTACCTACTGTGACAATGCGTACTGCCTTGAAGGTTCTGACTAGGAACATTTGTTCAGCTTTTGTACCACATAGCTCTCAGATGTCTCCTATAGCAGCACTTCCTGCTTTCTCTGTGCCCCGGTATTATCTCGCTATCTAGCCCAACATCTACACAGAAAATACAAGCAAGCAAACATGGTAGACATTGGCCAATGCTTGCTGAATGTTAGTGTCCGTGTGATTTATTTTACAGCTAAAGGCCAAAGAAATGTAACTTTTTCAATTCATTGAGCAATGTGTCAAGTATTTATAAAGTAGTCTGGGGTTGGCAAGCAGCTGAACCTGGTTGCTTAAATTCTAGGAAAGAGGCAGACACTACTTTATAAGCCAAATTGTGAGTGAGCCAGCAGTCAGTAAATGAGCACATAGGCAAAAGGGAGTTGGTTAATTGGGATTTGGGCCAGGGGGGTAATAAATTGTTCTTTCAAGCAAGGTAGAGCAGCCTCATGGCAGTACATCTGGTGCACTGCAGGGAGAATGTATGCTGTAATGAATATGGCTCTGTATGGTTGTTCTGTGACCACTACACTGACCTGTGTTGACATGCTTTTGAGGGGTAGCTAACAAATCTCTAGGATGCAGGGGTGGGTGTTTCATTGGCTGCAACACAGACTAGAGGACCCAGAAGATTAGTCAAGGTGTAAGAGACAAGGGCTGGGTTAAGTTAGGAGGGGGGACAGGGAAGGGATCATGATCTGAGGCAGGGGCTACCACCAGTGGCAGTCCAGAAGTTGTACCATTCACTGGCTGGGAAGGTGGAGGGTAATCATTAGGTGGTGGTGGTGGCTACTGTTTGGGTGGGGCGCAAAAATGCTGGGGGGTCCCCCAGTACAGAAGGGTCCAAGGAGGGCATCAAGGCAATGTAACAACAATGCAGCCCTCTTGGTCTGGTTGCCAATCAGGGCATACCTAGTCAATACTTCCCTGTTATGCTATCATGGGTGCTCCAACTGGTGATAGCATTGGATGCAGTCAGTCTGTGTCTACTGACTAATTGCAACCAATCAGCTAGTGGCTACTGACACTGATCATGCTACTCACGTGGGCTGCTGCATTAATGAAATGGAACAGTTCGTCAATGTGCTTAGTATTTTTCAAAGTAGCAGCTTGCATCCACCATGTCTGTCAGTTCACTGCTGGACCAAATAGCAGGGAGCACCACTGGTTGGTACCCACCACTCTAAGTTGGCCAGCCCTGGAAGGAAGGATCAGCTACCTTTTGCTGTACCTGGTCTATGAGATAATGAATGCTCCCCCTCCAAACTCACAAATGTCCTTGAATGAAAACCCTAGAGGAGACTTCTCTGCTCTTCCACACAGTTGCTTCTAGCTGTTCCATGGACACTATCAGCTGGCCAAAGTTCTTTCACCTTCAAAGCCCCACACCAATGGAATGAGCTTCCTATCAATATGCAAGACTTTAAAATCATTTCTTAAAGGGCACTTTCTTGCTTGTAGATATTGTAGCTGTTCTTGCTGAGACCTATGGGCCCTATGTACTAAAGTGCATAAATTCCACGTGATAGGTGTGTATCCCACCTATGCAGCTTCAAAGCAGTGCACAGGTGTGCACCAGCCAGTATTCACTATTGCTGGCCACCTGTCTGCGATCCAGCTCCCAAGCACACAACTGCACATTGTTGGATTGGGGCTGCATGGGGTCAGAGTGCAGGACCCAGGCAGGTATCCAGTTGCTCTCTGGGTCTCAGATTGGATCCCTTATGCAGGTGTGCAGGGGGTCCTTGGCAGGCACAGAACCCAGCTGCATTAAAGGGACACTGTCCGCTCCCATCAAGGGTACCAGCAGAGGAATGGTCATAGGAGCAGCAGTGTGAAGGATGGTAATGATATACTGCCGAAGTGGATGGCCCTGAACATGCATCTCCATTATGCTGGGTACGTGTGGGATGGCACATTCCACCCAATACCAGTGGTAGCACACTAACATTGTACATATCTGCCTGTCATGGCCAATGGGCAGTCACGGACCAGCAGCACAATAGGCATGGGTGGTCCACCCCTTCTGGCACTGCCCTACTCTTTCTGACCCTAGGGATGGCAGTCAGCCACACAGATTGTGACTCTAGCCACTGAGGCACACTGACCACCCTCCCACCATTGGCACAAGGACAAGTTAAGTGTCCTCCCATCCCCACTCCCCTTGCATTGTAACACCTATCTGTCCCTGGTGGTTTAGCAGATCCAACCCCTATCCTTGATCCCCCTTTTAATGTAAGATCTATCCTTCCCTGGTGGTCTAATGGACCTACTCCCTATCCCTGAGCCCTTGGTATGGTATAATCATTCCATCTCTGGTGGCTAGCAGACCCCCCCACCCCAACACATATTACCCCACCATCTTGCCCCATTGACATCCCTAAGCCAGTGACCAGCACAACCCTCCGCTCCCCACCACAGATGTCTGATGACTTAGATGTCAGTGAGCATGTACTGTAACAGCTGATTGTGCAGTACACTGTCTTTGACTTTTCAGTCAGCAGCAGTGAAGAGTGGATGGCTGTGCCGGACACTGGTTTTGGGATAGGAAGGGGGGAGTGTGGTGGTGGGGTGATTCCTGTCAGGGTGACAGGTCCACTAGCCACCAGGGACAGAATGGTCATACCATACCAGGGGTTCACAGATAGGGAAGTGGGGCCACTAGACCACCAGGGAAGGATAGATGGTACAGTCTTCAAATTCTGCTCCCAATCATTACATTCTGTGCTGGAAATATAGCAGAATACACTAGAGTAACAAATTCCAGCACCAGAAGGAATGAGTGCAAAAAGGCTTTATTCCAAAACTTGTAAGTGCGCCATACAGCTTGGGATGTCAAGATGTCAATCAGTTTCACTCACAGGGAGCATCACCATTAGGATCTCACTAGCAATCAGGGATGGAATGGTCATACCATATCAGTGGTTCACGGATAGGGAGGGGGGGCCACTAGACCACAAGGGAAGGATAAATGATACACTACAGGGGATCAGGGGTCAGGGGAACAGTTGGGTGCCTATGGGATGATCCTGGTGGCCATGACAGCAACAGTGCTTTGTGTGCATGTGGACAGCCCTGTAACCCAGTTATGGCATGGTCCCCTGCTATACCTCCTGCACCCAGGTGCGCTGCATTCTGCACCTTTGTGAATCTTGTGGAGGGCAGACATGCCTCCGACACTCCCTCTGGACCATCCATGATGTATTGCTTTCTACATAACCAGGGATCCAATGCATATCTGGCTGGTTTGCAGATTGGTGAATGCTGCAGAGGATCCATGGGACCTCACTGCACTGCTTTCATGCATAGAGTTGCCTGCACACCTGAGATATGCTGTGCATAGGCTTAGTGCATAGGGCCCTGTATTTTGGGTCTCTGTATTCCCTCATGATTTGCGTTATACTCTTGTGTCTAGTAGATATGGACCACTTTGTAACTAATCCCATGTGTTGAAATATTAATAACTTTATGTCATTTTAGCTTCTCTTTAACACTGTACTTATGCTTTGTAAATCTCTTGGTAAACTGTATTTAGTTCTGTTTTGTTCACTGTATGTAATTAACTCAATGTAACTCCTGAAAAGGAGACATATGTCTCAGTGAGCCTACCCAGTTACCAAAATCCAATAAATAAATAAATACATTTCCAGTTGTGGTATCAGCATCAGAAGCAGCTGACTGATTTCAACTGAGGATGTCACTCATTTATGTATTTACTGTATAATATTAAAATAGTAGTGCTACTGTATATACAGACCAGTTCTTAAGGACCAGGGAGATGAAAATATAAGAAGGGTGAGAACTATTTAATGAAAATAGGAGACAAGTAATCAATAACTCAAGGATGTGTGTTAATGCTAATTATACAATGGGACTCAAAATACTGAGAGCTGATTGGTTAGTTGGCATGATTTACAATGTGTAAATTGTGCCATCAGCCCACAGGAAGAAGAGCCAGTACCAGCCAGCCTCATCTATTGCCCACTCAGTATCACTCCAACACCTCCAACATCAAAATTCCTCACCCCTATACTGGTCGCATACTGAACTGCCCACTATCCGCTAACTGCAAAATTCAAAAACAAAAATAGTACTGCTCCTTCCCTTAGCTGGCTAAATCCTCCCAACACAATTTTGAAATAAATAAATAAAAAAACTCCAACACCACTAGACTATCCCTTAGTGATCACCAATAAAATAAATCAGCTCAAGGTTGCATACTCCCCGTTGCTTCACACTATCCCCTCTCACAGTTTGCAGCATTCTCCACTCCACTTACCAGCTTAACACTCAGATGCATAGAAATGGAAAGCCCTAGCAACCCCAGACAGCAACAAAATGTAAGAAAAAACTTTTCCCTCACCTTTTTTAATCAAAACAAACAAGGGGCACATTGTATAATTGCAATATGCCCCTTGAGGGTGTGGGTGATGGCAGGATTTATCCACTTCTGGTGTGGTTGACTCACTTGACCAATGGCCTCGTGACTAAACCACAACAGGAATGGATAAAGTTTGCCATACACACACCCTCTTGTGGTATATTGCTTAAATAAACACATGCCCCAGGGGTATAAGGCACAGAGGAAGTGTATCAATTTAATATTACTACACATCCAGGAGTGGGGCATTGTAACTTATTAAATAGCTTGCTGTTGCTTTGGAAACATGCTTTTTGGCTATGAAAAGGAGATCCAAAATGTTTCTGTGCATTCATGTGAAATAGATGCAGAGTCATGTGATCAGCTTTGGCCAATCAGGTTTATTTATTTTTTAATTTCATGTTCTCAACAGATATGAACTGCTGCAAAACTTCCTTTCCATTTTAAAAGCTGATTCTGCCAACAAAAAGTATAACGTTTGTGTGCAGATCAGCTAAACAGCTCACGATTGAGCTGCTGTATGTATTGTAGTGATGCACTAATATCTTTTAACCAAAACAGTATAATACCTATTTGTTATAATTTTATATCATTTTATATACTGCATTATTTATTTATTGCATACTGTAATTATGTTTTACTGTACTCCACTTCCCCATACCCCATAATGCATCTGGAAATGAGCTGTCACCTGTCTTTACAGGTATAATGTTTGAAAAAAATAAAAAACTTTTTTTCATGTAATACATTTTATTGAACGTTTTACAAAAACATAAAATAACAAGAAAACATAAATAAATAATCATTACAGAAGCATCCTACAAAGAGAGTACGAAATATCAACCAGGATGCTAAACATAAAAAATAAAAGAAAAAAAGAAAGAAAAGCAAATAAATACATAAATAAGTAAACAAACAAGTAAATCACTACAAATACATGTTAAGAAAGTAGACAACTGATTGCTAAAGTTCTTCCCTACACCAACTCAATGGCAATACCATCACCCCTTTGTGCTCACCAGTCTTCCAGCTGCCTGGATAAACAACTATCCTGTGTTTTTTTCTGACCCAGTTTTGAAATCAGAGTAGGAAAAAGCTTGCATCCCTTGCAACTTGCACGAGGGAATTTATGATTGGCCTTATAAAAAAAAGAAGAAAGGGTTGTGCCCGAGGATGAAGCAGAAATTGTAGAGGTTCAAAACCTATTGAGACCTTTTGAAGAGGCCTCTGAATTTACAACATTAAATAAAAAATATATAAATAATATAACAAAGGTGGAAAATGAACTTTTGAAGAGAAAGCAATCAAAACTACTCAAAGATTGTGGGGGTTTTGAAATGGGGCAAATCTTTAAGTGGGATCATCCAGAGAGTTCTCCCCCTAGGGGCTGATACGAGAGTTGCTTCAAATAAAGGAACTGGAAAAGGAACTCTAGATCCAGGTCAAACTCTAACACCAGAAAGCAATAAAAAAATTATCTATCTACTTGCTGTAATGTACTGTAGATCCCCAAGTTATCCTAGCCACAGAACCGTATACCTCTGACAGTAGGCCTTTCTTAGAAATTGCAAACCCCAAATGGGGAGGGGACAAATTAACAATGACGAACCCCCTAATTTCACCAAAACAACCCAAAACAATACAAAAAGCTTAAACCATAAAACAAGAAGAGGATGATAAGGAAGAGGAAGCACAAAGACCAAAGAGACAACTACAACCAATTGTGACAAGGACATGATAATTAATATAACAAACATCACCTTCACAGCTGAACAGATAAAAGTGTTGGAATGGGGACTTTCATTTTCACCCTCACCCTGTGTGAATTTATTTGAAATCAAGATGGACATCTTCAAACTTATTAGAAAAATCAAACTTAAGTATTATTTCAAAACATCTGTCAATATGGGAGCAACACATTTTGACTCTGGATTTGCACTTCACCCACGGATGTCTGGTACAACTGAGAACATTACATACCCAGAACCACTTACTACAGATGAAATAATAAGCAATGAACTGTGTCTATCTGATTGCTTAGATGTGGAAGAAATGTTAGAGAATTATGTAGAAATTGATTGCTCTGAGGATACAAATGTTAACATTATTACTGAAAAATCAGGTAACTTTAAACCTAAATCAGTGATTAATCCTCAAATACAAAATGTAGCAATCTCCACTTTCAAAAAACTAGTTTTACAAGATATTGAGAGTTTGAATAGGACTTCCTATTCCCAGGGGCATGAGGTAATATAACACAGTGGGTTAAGGCTCTGAGCTGCAGATCTGGAGACCTGGGTTTGAATCCCATGGCCACCTAGGTGCATACTGTCTGATCCTGAGCAAGTCACTTAACTTCCTTGTGCTCCCAGGTCACATCTGGAAACAAGCTTCAGCTTAGTGTGCTACTCCTGGTTAAACAATGTTCTTTTTCCCTTTCCCTTTCACATAGACAGAACAATTTGACACCATCTGACAAAATTGCTTTGCAGCAGTGGTGGGAAATGAAAAATGTAGTAATCACAACCTCAAACAAGGAAGATAATGTAGTTATAATGGATGAACCCTTCGATGTGTCTAAAATTGTGGAATTATTAAATGCTGAGTCAAGTTATGAAAAGCTTAGGTGGGACCCAACATCTAAATATATATAGGATCTTTTCACACTAATAGATCTTACAGTGTGGGGGGGGGTAATGGGATGAAGTGTCATTTCTAAAACCAACTCTTCCTGGGACCCCCACTTTCTATGGCCTCCATAAAATTCAGAAGAACCACAATTATCCCACTACAAGACCTATTGTATCAGGCATTAATTCACTAACACAGAATCTAAGTTCATTGACTTTTTTCAGAAACAGTTTGTAAGTGGTATACCATCATATATTGGAGACACAATGCACTTGCTACAAAAACCAGGAAATGTAACCTGGCAAGACAGTTTCACATGGATAACCACAGATGTCACTAGACTGTACACATCAGTACAGAGCACAGAAGAATGGGCGGCAATCCAACACTTCTTCTCCTCTAACCGCACAGATGGGGGAGAACATTCCTGAAACATTCCTAAAAAGAGGAACTTGAATTTATCCTAGAACATAACTATTGTATTTTGTACTTAACAAGACTTATTTTAGGCTGAAGTGTGGTACAGTGTTGGGCACCTCAATGGCCCCCCATCATATGCAAACCTGTTCGTGGGAAAATGGGAAAAACAGTTTATTTTTGATACGCAAATCCATTCTTTAATAAAGTGGCACACTGGTACTTCTTTATCGATGATATTGTGTGCATTTGGCAAGGATCAGATGAGGAAATGAATTTATTCATGGAATACATACAAAACACGAGCCAAAGTCTCAGATCTGCACATTACACTAGTAAAGAATCAAAGACATTTCTGGATATGGAACTTAAATCAAATACAGGTCGGAAAATACAAAGTGTTCATTACAGAAAACCAATAGCTGCCAACACAATACTTCATGCAGATAGTGCATGCCCACAAAAATTGAAAGATTCAATTCCCTTTAGCCAGTACATGAGGCTTAGAAGAAACTGCTCCCAAGAACCAGATTTCATAAATCTGACATAAGAAATGACTTAGAGATTCAGTGAAGGGGGATACAGCATTGATACATTAAACTCTGCCTTTCACAAAGCCAAAAACATGACTCAGGATTCATTAATAACCCCTAAAATAAAAAAATAAATAAAAAAAACAACACCATCACTTTTTCCACAAAATATAATAATATAGCTGGAAAAGTGGGCAATATTAGTCATCAACATTAGCACATCTTGCATACTGATCAGGTATTGAAAAATGAAGTAGGGGAAAAACCTAGAGTCACATTTCAGAAAACAAAGAATTTGGGTGACATGCTGATTTCGAGTCACTTTCAGCCTACCAGGACCCTTCAGCCACTTAATTGGTTTCTTCCCAAACCTCAAGGCTTCCACAAATGTGGAAACTGTACTATGTGTAAATACACTACAGAAGGGAACATGTATGTACACCCTCTTAATAACAGAAAAGTGGTTATCAAGAACTTTATTTCCTGCATTACTACATTTATTTATTTATTTATTGAAATAGTTTCCCCAGGAAAGGCACACTGAGCAACAAGATGCTCGTCTCCCAGTACAACCTGGGGGGAGGGGGTACAAGGGGGTTGGATAACATGCAGATTATCAACTGAGCAAATAACACAGGCAAATAGCAGCATACGGATACAATTGCATTAAACTACAAGCAACAACGCATGGAGTACATTGGATATTCTATGGAACATATAACAATTACCTGACATATAGCAGCAATACAAGGGAGAATTTAGCACACAGTAATATGCAGGTATAAGCAACAGGAGACATAGATCACATGATGGTGCAGGACAAAAAGGCACAGGATAAAAGTGCATAGATTGGGGCTATATGCCAGCATTTATAGCAAAGCTAAGGCCGCTGGTCGGGCAGTGGGGAGGGGAGCAATTGGTGTATGGCGGAATCAGGTACAAACATGTACATAGCCTGGTGTACATGTTTGAAACACTACATGGGCAGAAAAGCACAATCCCGGAAGACCAGAATACATGAACATGTGAGGACAATCATAAATGGTAATGACAGGAGTGCATTAGGCACACATTTTCTACTGTATTATAACACAGACCCTTCCTTCCTAAACTTCACAGCTCTGGAACTTATGGGCTCACTATAAAGTGGTGATGACAGAGACAACAGGTTACTGCAAAAGTAAAAAAAGTGGATACTATCCTTAAACACTGTCCAGCCCCAAGGATTAAATATGGATGTTGACTGTTCCCCCGTGTCAAAAACTAAGTAGTGCAACACAAATATAAGTTATTTAATCAGCTCAATGATCTGCTTGGTGACCAGGTTGGTCATCTGTGTCTCCTTGTGTGTGTGTAATGTTATGATCCCCTTCTCCAGTTCTTCATGTTATATGGACTTCTCTGTGTTTTTTTCAGGTTACGCATGAGTCAATTTTGTTCCTCAGTTCGATCCTTAATTTGACTCATGGGTATGGAGAAGGGTCACTCATATAGTGATGCATTACAAGGCAATCAAACAACTTCTTGGGGAGAAGAAATTAATAAATAAAAATTTAAATTAACTTGAAAATCTTGACTCACCATGGCTTTATCAGTGTAGCAATACCTATTCCATTTCACCCCCTAGAAATCACATTTGGTTCCGACCCCCATTCCACCCCCTGCCCCAAATACATTTCTAAGAAATTAAATAAAATTTCTGAGGCATAAAACTAATGTTTTCAGTTTTTTACACCTGGTTTTAATGTTTTTGAATAATTATGCACTGGCGATTTGTATTATAATGTATAAAACTGAATATGTGACTTTTGTATTAATGTTAATGATACTGTCACTTTAAGAAGGTGCTTTTTATGGGGAACAGGTTTGCTGGAATGGGCATAGCCCCTAATGAAGGCCGGAGAGTATGGACAACGCAATGGGGTAATTGTTTGCCTCCCTGAATTTTGGATATGTGCTTCAAAGAAAGGATTGTTTTTGGCAGCAGTTTGTGTTCTGCGGCTTCATCATGACCTGGCATGCTGAATCTCTCAGTTTGTATGTACTTCCAGCTGCATTTAACTTTTTCCTAAAGGCATAAACAACATGGGCAATAGTCCAAGATATGACAAGCAGTATTATCCAAGGCAAATCCTTTAACTTACTTTTATTTAAAAATTGGCTAGACAACAGGACGCAAAGGGTAGTAGTAAATGGAGTACACAGTGAAAAAAGGAGGGCTACTAGTGGGGTACCGCAGGGTTCAGTACTGGGACCGGTCCTTTTTAATGTCTTTATAAGTGACATTGCAGAGAAACTGGAAGGAAAAAGTATGTCTCTTTGCAGACGACACAAAGATCTGCAACACGGTTGATACACAAGATGGAGTGAAAAGGATGAGAAGGGACTTGGCAAGGTTGGAGGAATGGTCCAATGTATGGCAGCTCAGATTCAATGCAAAGAAGTGCAAGGTAATGCACATGGGAAACAAAAACCCAGGAGAAGAGTACACAATGGGGGGTGAGATACTGACAACAGTAAAAATGGAAAGGGACCTGGGGTTAATTATATCAGATGACCTAAAGGTGGGCAAGCAATGTGAGAAGGCAGTAAGTAAAGCTGGGGGGATACTGGGATGCATAGGAAGAGAGGCATCAATAGTAGAAAACAGGAAGTTGTTATCCCTCTGTACAGACAGTTGGTGAGACCCCATCTGAGTACTGTGTGCAGTTCTGGAGACCCCATCTCCATAAAGACATAGACAGAGTGGAGGCTGTCAGAGGAGGGCAACCAAAATGGTGAGGGTCTGCACCAGAAGACATCTGAAAAAAGACTAAAGGAGCTTAATATGTATATCCTTGAGGAAAGAAGGGAGAGGGGACATGATAGAAACTTTCAAGTACCTCAAGGAATCAACAAAGTCCAAGAGGGTAGCATCTTTCAGAAAAGAGATGTGCAAGAACAAGGGGCACAATTTGAAGACAGAGAGGGACAGCTCAGAGGTAATGTGAGAAGTATTTTTCACGGAGAGGGTTGTGGATGCATGGAACAGCCTCCCTGAGGAGGTCGTGGAGTCAAGAATAGTGGGGGAATTCAAGAATGCATGGGACAGACATAAGGCGGTCCTAGTGGGGGGTAGGAGAAAGTAAGCTGTTGGTTAACTAGGATCTGCAGCTTATCTGTTAGGTAGGAAAATGGGCTGACTATGTGGGCCAAGTGGTCCTTATCTGCCATCAAATTCTATGTTTCTATGTTTCTATTTCTGTCCTCCTAGCTGGATCAGGAGGTAGAAGATTCCCCTTCCCATGGTAATGAGACATTGAATCTCAGTAGGCTATTACCGAGGAGATGTTCAATACAATCTCTTAACTAGCATGTAAAAAAAACTGGTTTTAATGTTAATTTAATCAAAAGTAATCAAACAGTTAGTAAAACAAGTTGCCTGTCTGAAATGCAATACTGCAACATACTGCAGTACAGTTACTGCAGTAAACAAGGCAAGTTCAATAGCAGTTAATTCCTTTTGCCATGTCTACCCATCTCTCTGTCTATAGTTTGTTTAAACAGGATAACCTATCTGAGATGCAGCATCTGATTTGCAATGCAGGGGCTGAAACAGAGTTTTGCAGCCACTTGCAAATGGGACTGGGGCTAGGAAGTGGCTAGAAAAATTTCACTCACCCCACAAACATTCCACTAACCTAAATGATGTACTTACTGAAATGCAACCCTGCATCCTCTAGTACTATCCAGCAGGGCTACTTAATGGAAACTGTTACTGGCCTGATATGAAATCTATCAGCATTTGGCCAGTGAGCCAGTTCTTATTTGTAGGTGACGTCCGTCTTTTATCTAGTTTGATAGATGACAGAACTGATACATGAGGAGGTCAAGAGACTTGCGTAGGGTCACACTGGGAGTCTGCGGCCATGGTGGGATTTGAGCTTTGCATTCACTAGGTCACAGTTCTATGCTACAACCACTGGGTTACACTGTCCACCCTACATAACCTCTTAACTGGTTCTTTCCCTTTGCTGAGGAGGAAAGACTGATATCTCACTGCCAGTCTGCCCTTATGTCAAAGGTGCTTTATTATGGGACAGAAGAAGGTCAAAGGTCCATCTAGTCCACTCCTCTGTTTCTGACCAGTTGTTTGCTTTGAATGCCTGTTCTAGATCTCATCCTTTTGAATATGAATTGATTGCCTCCCAGGAAATCAGTTCCACAGCCCTACCACTCAGCGAAGAATGTCTCAACTTGGATTTGCATACACCCCCCTCAAACAAAAATCCCATGACTTAAGAGGAACTGTTAACATAGCTCTCAGTCTGAAAAGTCACTTATGGATAAAGGCAATGCTTCTCTTACCAGTGGAGTCTCAAGGTTTTTACAATTGAATCAAACTGTTTTATAGTTCTAACGTATTTGATAAGCTACCTTACATAATCTCAATATTCAACCACCAGAGTGATAATACATCCCTGCCAGTTCAACATGATTATTCAGGATAATGACATCACTAGAGTGAAAATGCATACTTTTTTTCACTCCAGTGATGTCATCATCACCATTTACCTTCACTCCAGTGATGGATAAACTATTTTACCTACCATGAAAGATGTTAAAGGAAAGCAACAAAATGAAATTTTGAATACCCTTGAGGTACTGTACCTATAAGACCAGGACAAGAGCACCAAGGAAGATGAAAGCTTCTAGGAGCATAGGTGATGGCTTTGTATATTGAGTCCCTGCCAACACATAAATAAGGTATTTACAATAAATTAATGTATCATCTGTGAAGAGAAATAATGGGAAAAAAATCTTAGGACTGTAAGAAATATGCAGCCATACTGCTAATTATCAACTCTTGGGTAGCACCACTCTAAGCATGAAGATGTAACATAGACCTGGTTGACTGGGTTCTTTTTTATTAGCCATTTCACTACCACCAACCATCCCCCTTGCAACTTTCTTTTTGGATTAAAGTATGCTGCAGAACTATATTAAGCTTTACATCCAATACTTTTGAAATTATTAGAACCTTACCAGAAGCCAAAACATTTGATTCTGATAAGATTTTTATTTGACAGAAAATGGTGCCTGTTCTAGAAGTTTTGAATGTCTCCGATGCAACCAATCTGCTAAGTAGGTTCCAGAATCACACATAGCTTCTGTACTAGAGGTCAGATTGAGTACCAGGGAATGGTAGTGATGTGGTTTGAAAGCTGATTCATGCCATGATAATCTGCACCAGATGGTTGTGAATGCACAGGAATTTAAATTATACTACCATACACCCTGAGGATGTAGCACCAGACCATGAAACTTTGGCGTTCTCTAATAGGTGGCTATCAGTTTTTAAATTACTGTATCAGTAAACGTAATCATTCAGAACTTTTATAAATCTACATCTTCCTCACTTGCATTACTGTACTTTGGTTTAGTGTGCCATACAGTAGGATTCCTCAGAATGATCTAACTAATGCCTTATCTAAGGGGACAAGGGCATCTGGGTTTTGAACCCCAAGTAGCTGCTCTTAGTGACTCTGAATCAGTTGTGCTATTCCAAATCATATTACAAGCTATGTTATTTGTGATCAGTGACTCCCATGCAGCAATGGAGGCATCATTTCAAATAGTACTGGATGACATTGGCTGTTTTAATACAAGAACTGAGGATTTGAAAAACAAAATGGAAAAGGCAGTGTTGTGGGTTGTGCCTGAAAATAGGCAGGCTCTATCAACATGGATTTAATGGGCATATGACCCTTTCCCGGGTCATGCCTGAAAATTGTCAGGATTTATCTAGTGCACTTACCCAGTAAAGAAAAGCAAAATAAATAAATAATTAATTAAAGTGATACATTTATACCCCCCTTGGGGGTAGAGCCTAATGCAGGGTGCAGTTCATGCCACAGTAGGTAATTAGTGGGGATAATCAGTCCCCGTAAGCTAAGGGTTAACTCTGTGCCACCAGTTGAGACATGCAGCTGGGTGAGAGGTCACCATGGGCAGGCAGGATATAAGCTTAGTTACGCAGTTGAAAGAGGGAGATCAAGGTGTGAGAGTGCTGGAGTGGGGAAGATTGCCCACTCCAGTTAGTCGTAGGTTTTGTACACTGCAGTGTGGACAGAGAGAGCCTGTGGGAGGATGTGGTGGTGGACAAAGTTTCAAGCTCCATGGGGCACCCCAAGAAATGACACCCCAGTGGGATTGGAGCAAGATGCCCCATTGGAACTGCCACTGGAACGTGAGGTGTGGGGTTGAGTCAAGTAGAGAATCACAGAGAAGGGTCTCGCTGGGAACTTCCAGCTCTGAAGCCCAGCAGAGAGTAAGAGTTGCTTGAGGAGGGATGAAGCACTGCTTGACACAGTTTGGGGACATATAGCCTGAAAGTCATGGGGACAGTCACCCAAGGGAAGGTACAAGAAGTCGGCATGGGGGTTGGAAGGGAGCTAGCAGCCCCGATTTGAGAGGCAGGCCTGTTCCATGTAGAGAAGTCACAGTGAGCCAGTTAAAATGGGATTTAGGATGGAGGTGACAGCCCCATGGTAAAAGGCCAGCCTGTTCATGGGAAGAGATGTCAGTGAGTAATGGAAAAAAGAAAAAAAGTGGGGCCATATCAGCCCAAGGGGTATCTGTGGATTAGAACTGCCTAAATTTGGGGATGTCCAATTCATACTCTGTGGGGAATATGTGAACTGATTGCTCATGTGAACTGTTTGCAATGTGAAATATGGGATCATAGCAGTCTAGGATATGTGCTGCCTACCTCAACCCAATTAATCATTTGCTCCATGGAGTTCAGTAAATCATCTATTAAATGGGATCGCTATAGTTCACTGAGTTGTTGTCTCCAGTTATTTCTGCAAATGTTTGTTATGGCTAACATTGGTTGTCTTTCAGCCCAGCACCTGAAGAGCCATGCACCCTGGTGTGACTGTGAAGACCTGGTAAACACAAGCCATTTCTGGGGCAGTTCTGCTGTGGCCCTTCTTCCCCATGGACAGTTACCATCAGCATACCCCTAGACCACAGGGAGGGGGGTGAGCTACATGGTCTTATGTTAATGTGCTGGCCAGTGAAGAAATTAATGGGGAAATTAAAACCTGTGAGGTGCTTTCTCAGGCAACTACACAGAACAACCTTCTTTCGTGAACCAAATTAAATTGTCTAGTGAACCCACATTGGCCCCAAACCTTTGGTCATTGTCATTACCGACTCATTTAAAATCAGAGGAGCAAAGAAAGTTCAATGAAGGAATCATGGTTAGTCAAGTCCCAGTGGGTCTGGACCATCCCACAGGAGCACCAGTGGCATAAATTCTTTTTTTTTAAATTCAAAGTTTATTATAAGATTTTCATTACAAAAACGGATCTACATCATACATGAAAATACAAGACATGCCCATAAAGTCTGGAAGATCCAAACTCTCTCCCACCTCCCCCTCAACCCCCCCAAATCTCCTTCTCCCAACTGCCCCTTCCCCTCCACCTCCCACCCAAAACCCAACACAGTGGAAATCTCTCTTGACCAGGTGAATCAAATGTAATTGAAGGCAGCTTCAGGTGGGTTGCAGGGAGTACAGAGGGCCCTCTCATTTGTTCAACCTTAGTACAGCATTGTTCTCTAATTTACCCTAAGTAACCATTGTACTAGGTTTTGCAACACCACTACAGACTTATGCTATAACTTACTGTAAAATGCCATTTATGACTGTAACCTGTCAATTTACCTCTATGTACTCTGTAACAATTTCCCTCTATGTACTGCACTATGTAATGTTATTCCGGGTCACCCCTGAAAAAGGGACCTTCGGCACCCAGCGGGCCTACCCAGTCATCACAATTTAATAAATAAATAAATAAAATAAGTTTTATTGAATCTTGACTGCTTATTGCAAAGACTAGCAATCATTTTCTCTGTTTTAAGATTGGTAAATAACTCATGCAGCCATTCAGCATAAGTGATCGCTTCCGTGTCTTTTCAATATTTTAGCACATGTTTTTTAACTGACATCGAGATTAGAGCCATGTGATATTTAGGATTAAGAACATTAATCCCAGTGAAATCACCTAAAAGGCAAATTTTAGCAGAGAATAGGTCCTCAAATCCTAAAAGGGGCCCATAAAGGGGCCGCTTTAGGACAATCCCTGAAAGTGTGAAGCAATGTGCCTTCTTCCTGCACACACCATGTACAGGTGGAAGAGATTGCAGCACCGAACTTGCCAATCTTTGTGGGGAGTAATATAGGCTGTGAAGGATATGGAACTGCATAAGACAAAGCCTGTCCTGAGTTACAAATTTATGGCAGCTTTGCCATAAAGCAGGCCAGTCTAAAGTTATATCTGGGAAGAGAGAGGATCAATAGGAGGATGGACCTAGATACTTTGGGTAAATCCAGTCATACAAGAGTTCAAACATTTTAGACACTGCTTGTAGGAGACCAGCAAGAGGGCCCAGTTCAGAGTGAAAGGACACACCTGACGGCTGCAGGGGTGCGGCTCCAAAAGTTTTCACAAAAAGATGTCACAACTGGAATACTTTGAAAATGTGAGAATTCGAAATACTGTACCAGATTTACTTATAATTTCAGGGGACGTGAGCCTTGAACCATCCTCCTTCATAAAGTATGTGAGTGAACAATCACCCAGCTGAGTTAACCAGGAAGGTGAAAGCATCTTGCCTTCTATTCTGAGATTGGTAATATACCTCAAGGGTTGAGCCAGATCATAAATATGATTATATTTGAGAAAAGCACAGAGTTGAGAATGAACTCTGATAGAGATGGCTATTGGGGAAGTGCGTAGTTGTGTAGGGAGTGCTCTAAGCTTCGTATATTAAAGTGCCTAGGGAGAGAGAGGCCATGTGATCTGATTTGGGCCAACTCTATATTGATCCAAATAGGTGTGTAAGGGGAGGAGCTCTGGGTAGTCCCTGCGGTCAACCATCTAAGATATTTACTGGCATGGCTGGCCCAGTAATAAAGACCTATATGAGCAAGACGTAGGCCTCCCTTAGCCTTCGGGGTGGCTAATTTGTGATATACCATTCATGGCCTTTTGCCAGCCCATATGAAATCTGTAATAAGGTCATGCACTTTTTGAACCAGGAGAGAGGAAGCCATATATTTAAAAGGTTAAGTGGATAGATGAGACAAGGGAAGACATTCATTTTAATCAAGGTTAATTTTACCCCAATGAGAAGCTGGAAAGACAGACCATCTATTCAGGTCCTGACTAAGTGTTTGGAGAAGAGAGTCTAAATTTGCTTTTTTGAAAAGGGCTTGATTTCTTGTAAGTTCAATTCCCAGATATCTAAAGGAATCAGATTCTCAAGAGAGTCCTAGGGCTGTAATTGTAGGCTTTAAAATGTTATGATTAAAGGGAAAGATCACGGTCTTGCTGACATTTAACTTATAATTGGACAGGGTACTAAACTCCTCAATAATTCTTAAGATGGGGGAATGGAGGAAGCAGGGTGTGATATCTGGAGGAGAAGGTCATCTGCATAAGCAGAAACTTTGACTTCATGACCTTTTATGGTAATATCCTGAATCAATCTACTCTCCATCAGTCTAAGTATGAGGGGTTCCAGATGTAAATTAAAAAGTAATGAGGAAAGGGGGCAGCCTTGTCTCGTGCCGGACTAAAGTGGAAATAGGTCAGAGATTACCCCATTACTGAAAATACAGGCAGTTGGAGAGTAATAGAAAGCTCATATCCACTTCAGAAATTCTGGGGGGAAGAAAAAAGCATGGAGGGTTCTAAATAGGAAGTTCCAATTGACCCTATCAAAAGCCTTCTTGGCATTCAGGGAGACCAATGCTGCTGGGAAATCAGCATCCCTGGGCACTGAGAAAAACATGAGCCAAGGTACGTAAATGGTCTACAGAGGAGCTACCCTTCATAAATCCCACCTGCTCCAGTCCTATAAGATCCGGAAAGACTATGCTAATATGATCAGCTATTAGTTTGGCCAGAATTTTAATGTCCTGGTTAAGAAGGGACATTAGTCTGTAACTTGTAACTAAGTCAACCTGTTTGCCTGCCTTGGGCAGAAGAACAATCAGAGCTTCAAAGAGAGACTTGTCAGTCTCAATGCCTGAGAGAATATGCTGGTAAAGTGGTTGAAGTAGAGGGGATTAGGTGTTTGGCAAAGGCCTTGTGAAAGTTACAAGTGAAGCCATCAGGTGCTGGGACTTTTTCAGTGGGAAGATCTTTGATTATTTTTAGAAGCTCGGTATTTGAAATAGGGGATATAAGTGAAAGGTTTTGAGCTTCCATGAGAGAAGGCAGATTAGAGTCATTGAGGTATTCATCAAGAGTCTGGGAAGTGGGGGGGGGGCTTGGCATAGGACCATACAATTGTTTGTAAGTATTACCAAATTTTGCCACTGTGTCAGCAGGGTAATTCTTTAAGGGAGCCATCCTCAGAAGAGCAGATGGCAGCAATAAGCCTGGAGGATTATTTCTGTTTAATTCTTAAAGCAAGCAGGTGACCAGCCTTTTCCCCTTGGTCTGTGTAACATGCTTTAGCTTTCAAGGTAGCTTATTCCGCCTTCTTTCTCAATAGCTCCAGGTAAGCATCCCTCATTTTAATAAGATTGTGCCTGAGTTGATCTGGGAATGAAGAGATAGTCTATTTTCTATGCCCCTAATTTGAGAAAGGACGGTCAATAACCATTTTTTCCTCTTCTTCTTCCAACATGAGGCTAATCCAATTAGTAACCCCCTTAAGTATGCTTTCAACGCACACCATTCTACGTCTGGCTTACCCATAGAATTGTGGTTGACAGAAAAAAATTGAGTAATATGGTCAGAAATATATTGAATTACACCTGGGTCTTTTAGAAGCTGATTGTTTAATTTCCATCATCCTCCACTTTTAGGGAGAGATGAAAATGAGAGCCTGCAAGTTACCAGTGAATGATCTGATGGAGGACCTGGATGTATACTTGAGTCTAGTACTCCTGGAAGAAGTGTTTGAGAAATGAGAATATAATCAATCCAGGAAGAAGTCCCGTGCACTGGAGAGGTAAAAGTATAATACTTGTCTGTGAGGTGAAGGACTCTGTCAATATCACATAGGCCTAACTGGTCCACTAGATCTCTTAGAGCTCTCTCTGAGCTAAGAGAGACCTTTACGACAATTGCCAGTGTGGTCCATGCTTGGATTAAACAGTAAGTTTAAGTCAATCCCTAGGATTAGCTGGAGGGATAAGGGAGTCAACATGTTGAGGAGCTGCATAAAGAACCCAGGTGAATCCATATTTGGACCATACATGCTGCCCAGCACAATCTCATTGGTGTGCAACTTACCTTTAACAAACAGGAATCTACCTTGGGGATCACAAATAGAAACATAGAAACATAGACTTTGATGGCAGATAAGGACCACTTGGCCCATCTAGTCTGCCCATTTCCCTACCTACAGGATAGGCCGCAGATCCTAGTTAACCAACAGCCTTTTTCTTCCTACCCGCAACAAGGATTGCCTTATGTCTGTCCCATGCATTCTTGAATTCTCCCACAGTTTTAGACCCCACAACCTCCTCAGGAAGGCTGTTCTATGCATCCACTACCCTCTCTGTGAAATAATACTTCCTCCATTGCCCCTGAACCACCCCCATCTTTAAATTGTGTCCCCTTGTTCTTGCACGTCTCTTTTTCTGAAAGATGCTACCCTCTTGGACTTTGTTGATTCCACTGAGGTACCTAAAAGTTTCTATCATGTCCCCCCTCTCCCTTCTTTCCTCAAGGGTTTACATATTAAGCTCCTTTAGTCTCTCCTCATATAGTGTCTCTTGCAGACCCTGCACCATTTTAGTTGCCCTCCTCTGGACTGCCTCTATCCTGTCTATGTCCTTGTGGAGATAGGGTCTCCAGAACTGGACACAGTACTCCAGATGGGGTCTCACCAACTGTCTGTACAGAGGGATAACAACTTCCTGTTTTCTGCTGCTGATGCCTCTCCCTATGCATCCCAGTATACCCCCAGGCCTCCTACTGCCTTCTCATTTTGCTTGCTAACCTTAAGGTCATCTGATATGATTACCCCAGGTCTCTTTCCTTTTGTTGTTGTTACCAACCCCCCATTGTGTATTCTTCCCTGGGTTCTTGTTTCCCAAGTGCATTATTTTGCACTTCTTTGCATTAATTCAAGCTGCCATACTTCACCAATCCTCCAACCTCACAAGTCCTTCTCATCCTTTCCACGCCTCCTTGTGTATTAACCCTGTTGCAGATCTTTGTGTCATCTGCAAAGAGGCATACTTTTTCCTCCAGTCCCTCTGCAATGTCACTTATCAAGACATTAAAAAGGACTGGACCCAATACTGAACCCTGCAGTACTCCACTAATAACCCCTCTTTCTTCAGAGTGGACTCCATTTACAATTACCTTCTGTGTCCTGTTGTCCAGCCAATGTTTTAACCAGGCAACCACCCTTAGGCCCACTCCCAGGCTCGTTAATTTGACTATTAATCTTTTGTGTGGGACTGTGTCAAATGCTTTGCTAAAGTCTAGGTAGGCCATGTCCACAGCCCCTCCCTGGTCTACTACTTTGGTCACCCAGTCAAAGAAATCTATTAGATTCGTCTGACATGACCTTCCCACTGTGAACCCATGCTGCCTTGGGTCCTGTGCCCCACTGGCCTCTAGGTACTCAACTATTCTTTCCTTCAGAAGTGACTCCATCACTTTCCCTACCACAGAGGTCAGACTGACAGGTCTGTAGTTTCCTGCCTCTGTCTTGGTCCCACTTTTGTGAAGGGGAATCACATCCACCTTCCTCCAGTCCTCGGGTACCACACCATCCTCCCATGATTTATTAAAAAGAGTAGCCAGTGGTTTCACTAGTTCCCCACTTAATTCTTTTAGAATTCTGGGGTGAATTCCATCAGACCCCATTATTTTGTCCACCTCCAGTTTTAGGAGTTCTTGCAGAACCCTTTCTTCTGTGAAAGGACTGGGATCGACCCCCCTATCAAGACTGCTTCTGTTAATTGGATTATGCACTTCCCCCTCCTCTTTTGTGAATACTGAGCAGAAATATTCATTCAGTATCCTGCTTTTTCACTGTCCCCCTCTGCCCACCCACCGTTCTTTCTATTCAGCCTCACTATCCCTCCATTTGTCTTTCTACGCTTGCTGATGTACCTATAAAAGGTTTTATCCCCCTTCTTAACCGAGTTGGCTATCTTTTCCTCGGTTTGGGCCTTTGCTATTCTGACTTCCATCCCTACTTCCTTCTGCCTTAACTGGTACAGCTCTCTGTCCTGCTCCTTCTGTGTTTCCTTATACTTCCAGAATGCTATCTTTTTCTTCCTGACTTTCACAGCCACCTCTTTTGAGAACCATAGTGGCTTTTTCTTTGGTTTTGATTTGTTTGTTTGTTTGCTTCACACAAAGGCTTGTTGCCTCTGTGATGGCAGTTTTGATGATTCCCCATTGTTGCTCCACCCCTCCATCTAGCCTGTTTGCTAGTGCTTTTCTGAGGCACTCTCCCTTCTTGCCAAAGTCAGCCCTCCTAAAGTCCAGTACCCTCACTTTTGTATGGCTTGACTCTGTAGCTGAGTTTAACATGAACCACACTGTTTGATGGTCACTTGTTCCCAGATGGCAACCCACTTCTAGATCTGAGATCCTCTCACTGCCCCCGTTTGAGAGTAGTTTGTATAGGGGAAAATGGAACCGACCTAGCTATAAGGATCATCACACCAAAGCTCCATGTGCTCTCTCCCACAGAAAAAACTTGCCCAATATGTTGCCTCCTCAATTTCAGAGCATCCAAATTGAGTAGGTGAGAATCTTGTATGAATATTATGTCTGCTTTCAACAAATGCAAATGCTTTAACAGTTTACACTGTTTCAGTTTATGTCTGGCCCCTTTGACATTCCACGTAGCAAAGGATAAATATCTAGCCATTCTGCCATGGATAATTTGGGATTGTGCTAACAAGTACATAATATAATCCTCTACCCTAGTTGCCAACACATTGTCCCCATCCATGCTATCCCCCTCCCCCCAGCCAAACCAACACCCCAAATAAATTCATCTAACTCAGAGTCCCCACTACAATTAGAAAGAAACCCCAAGACTCCAGCAACATCCCACCACCGCCTCCCCCCTTAGTGATTTGAATTGTGTTCTGTAGTACACCACAACATGGCTCCCTTCCCTCCAGCCACCCTTATCGACCCTAATTCCAAAACACAACAAGTATAAAGTTCCCCAAAAAACTACAGAGATCAGGTACCCACAGCATTAGTAGAAAATAAAACAATACCTCCTTTCATTATAGTCAAAAGAATAACATGCTAAAACTCATAATGCTGTAAAAAAGAGGCCCTGTCCACACTACCCCTCTGTAATGTTACACAGTGCCCAAACCGTTACTGCAATGGTTTGCATTTACACCTGTAACATTACAGAAGGCATTTTCACAACCGTTGTTGAAGCCACATATGAGGTGGTTTCAACAACGGTTATGAAACTGGTTACACCTTGGTAATGTTACCAGGGGTAGTGTGGATGCGTGGCACCAGTCCCCTAGTGCAGTGTGAGCTGCATTGTGGGATCAGGTGCCATGGTAATAGTCACCCGGCTCCCAAAATGTGGACCGGCGGTGCCAGTCCCATAACGGACACCGCGGCAGTGTGGACACATTGCACCGCTCCACGGTTGTAATGGTTTCTATCTGTTACAGGGTCTGAGCGATGCAGTGTGGACGGGGCCAGAAAAAATACATTGGAGGTCTTATTGGCTTCCTGCCATGAGAAACGTTTCAAGATAACATATTAAACTGTTCTGCAAACTAATTCCAGTTTAATCACTTGAAACTCAAACTAGATAATGACTACTGGTATGTCCTTAAACAAACTGGTAGAGAAAAAGTCACCTGGTGAAAAGATGCAGTTTGAATAGTCACAGGGTTCTTGTACTGCAGTCTGTTCACATGTAGCCATG
The DNA here is from genome assembly GCA_016271365.2 of Neoceratodus forsteri. Lineage (NCBI taxonomy): Eukaryota > Metazoa > Chordata > Ceratodontiformes > Ceratodontidae > Neoceratodus > Neoceratodus forsteri. The sequence goes on from CM028133.1 coordinate 2,598,028, forward strand.
ACTGGTATAGTGCTCCCGTTGGTGGAGAAATTCCCACAATGCAAGCGGCCGAACATGTAAAACAATGTCTGCACGAATGTGCGCACAATCCAGGGATAAGGAACAAGCTGGTATTCTGCCGGACTGATGCAGTGGCCGTTAATTCTTCTGGCTATGGCATCCAAAAGTCTGGGGCTATCTTTCCTTGAGCACAAAGCCATTGCCATGACAATCAGAGTCCTTAACTTGGCATTAGCCAGATCAGCAACCCATTTGGAGAAAACAGCCCATCTAAGGAATTTGCTGCAGGTCAGTCTAATTCAAAAGGAGGTTGCTAGCGTTAGCTAGTTGCACAGTTCCATCACAACCAGGGCAGACTCACAAAAGATTAGGCAGTTTGCAATTCAACAGGAAATCCTTGAAACTCAGGGATCTCTGAAAAGGTCTGGGAGGGCAACCTTAAGTCCTGCTGTTGCAGACGCATGATCCTCATAGGCAGCCCAGTTGCCAGCCACCAGAACCTGAAGCTGTGCTGGCAATCCCATTTTAAACTTTATACCTGCAGCAATAAGCTTTGATACTAGCGAATGAAAGGCGGCTCTTCTCTGCTTCACTGTTGCTGGGAGGTCATGGGCAAACCCGATTTTTATTCCCTCCCATCTTAAATCCTGTATCTCCCGTACTTTAAACAGAAAATGCTGTCGCTCTAGGAAATTCAGAAATCTGAATATATGGGGATATGGTAGAGCTCCCGTTGAAGGCATTGGGTGGAGGGCTCAATGCACCCACTCTTTTACATACTTGGGCCTGAATGGTGATGGGCCTGAAATCTTTTCCACTAGTTTCTGGATGAAAAGAATGGGATCAAGTCCTCCTTCTTTTTCTTGGATACCTATGAGGACCGTGTTATTCCTGTTGCTGCGGCCCTCAAGGTTCTCCACTTTTAGCTCAAGTTTGGCCATTCTCTGTCGTGTCACAACTAGCTCTGAGTCTAGCTTGTCCGCTCACTTTTCCAAAGAACAAATTCATGCCTCACTATCCAAAGTGCACTGGGAAATATCCTCCATAGCCTGCGAAAGAGACCTTAGTTCCGAAGTGATGGCTCTGAGTTCATCTTTAAAAGGCTTGAATTCCACTAAAAACTGGGTCAAGGTGAGTGGTTCTTGGTCCGACACTTGGCTCGCTGCAGCCGGCATATCAGAGGAACCTGAGGCCTAGAATTTTTTTGAGCCTTCTCCGGCATATTCAGCGGGGTATGTCGTGGTGGAGCCTTCTTCATTTCCACCTACATAAAGCAATTTGACTTGATGAAATGAGAGCAGGCAAGTATACCTTCTTGCAGAAATGGTTTTGATGATTTTAGCTTCAAATACAACCAGAACTTGAACTTTATTCGAGTCAGGCGGCTGGAGCAGTAAAGTGGAGCTGCTAACAGGCGCTCTGCATCACATGGTCTCCCAGTAGCGTAAATTCTTTGACACCCAATAAGTTCAGCATTTATCCTCACTTTTGCTGCTTCTATAAATGTTTAGGTATGCAATTGTGTCAGCAGCAGGAGAAAAAAAAAAGATGAGATTTCTTCTGAGATGTTACTCAAAATATCCAATTCCATAGGAGCGGGTTACTAGCTTTAAAACCTAAGCATTAGTTTAACTTTTTTGCATTTTGAATATTTCTAGGGTGTGTATTTTGTAGTTTGGTTGCCTGCACTTTTTATACTTTTGCATTCCCATGTTCTAATAATTATTTCTGAATTTTAGTGTACTTTGAATTATGTTCGCATTTTGTCTCATCCCTCTTGTTAACGTCGCACCTGGAAACAAGTCATGGCTCAGGGATCCTATCTAAATCAATAAACTGTTAACACAATTTAACAACCCCAGCTATTTCAGGCATAGGTGAAACCTTTAACCAACTTTAAATGAAAAAGACTCAGATTTATAAACAGACATAACAGTTTTGTTGAAGTAAGGGATTGCAGTTACTAGTTCATATTTGATTTCTTCTCCCAGTAATCTATTGCAGTAGGTTAATCTGAATAAGTAATCTAATTAATTTGTGAAGGCAAGTAATCTGGATTACTTTTAATTACTGTACTTTCCCAAACTGTACATGGCTCAACACAATGAGCAAATATGGATTAACATCCCATTGTCTTCAGATAAATCTGATTCAACAGTGCCCTTTCATCTGTAGTTGCCAAACCACTGGTTTCAAACCAGCAGAGAAGTCATTGACACTGTGTGATTTTGCATGATTTGGGTACACAAGTAATCAGTAGTATGTGTTATCACTAATCTATGAGTTCTTTTCTTAGCCAGTAATCAGTGATTGGCAATGCCTGGAAAAATGAATGCATTGACCCTCAGATATTTTTAGCCATTGTTCAGAAGTGACTAGTGGCATTTCTAAAAGTTTCTGGGTAAGTTCATGAAAAGGGGTTGCCAAAGTGTAACATGAGGGTCAATTTTTCAAATCCACAATAGATCAGTTTTAATAAGCTTGTCAAGACACTGTGACTGAAGAGTCAGAATGGAACCAGATTATGAGATAACTCCCAAGCAGGGATTTGAGAAACATCATCTTCAGTGTTGCATGTGCAATGGGGACACCAAATGCTGCATGTGCAACAGTGGACACAGCAGGAGTTTAACCTGAAAAAGAAAAGTACTTTTCTTTTTACTTTATTTTATTAAGCATTTCAAGACACTATGACCCAAGAGTGAAAAAGGTACTATCTTGTGGGATAACTCCGTATCAGATGTGAGAGAAAAGCACCTTCAGTGTTGCATGAGCAACAGGGACAGAAAACATTGCACGTGCAATAGTGGACACCACACAACTATTTAAGTTAAAAAAAAGCATTGCCTGCACCTCCTCTCTCACCAATGTCCTGTAGTACTTTTAAGACCCCAGCCTAAAATTAAATCAATTACTCAAAAAAAGCTGGATGCTTTTGCTGGAAATTTGGGAACAAGTAAAAAATGCAATTTGCTTGGACGCCACAGTTGCACGCACGATGCACATCTTTGAGTGAACCAGAACTTTTTTATGCATTGCAAAACTAGGGTGAAAATGCTTCCATTAACAAAAGACAACACCTGAAGCAATTTTCAACATAAATTAACTGAAGTGCAACTAAAATAAAGTCTTCATAGCAGAAATGGAATGTATTGTGGTTTTGCATGTCACATTTTGCTAGTGATAATCTGTCACATTTTGGAGGTGGACATGGAATAAAAATGAAATGGGTGAAGCTAGGTTTCTCAAACTACGAAATGTATCTGTACTTGTGGCTACCTTTTAAATTTACCTGTCCTGACTGCAGTGGCAGTGAGTTTCAAATAACAATAAAACAGACATCATACCGCAATGCAGTCCTAGTTGGGGTACTGCCCCATGGAATTACAACTCTAAACATCAAATGAAGGAAGCAGTTTAAATTACATGCAAGAAGCTGCACTGATAGACAGTGTCTGAATTGCTATCAGGTATATCCTAAACGGGAAGTACCAGGCATGCAAATGACTCATCTACTAACTGGAGTTTGTACCCTCCACATGGCGGGAAGTGTTACTTAGTGTTCGTTGATCCCACCTGTTTCCTCTTCTCTCCTAGTAGCCTTTACTGCAAACTAGGATTGTAACTGTATATAGGTGGGGGGTGGAGGAGGGAGCCCTGGGAGGCCATCTTGTGCAGTGTGGTACTAGCACCTTATTCTGGGTGGCTTGGCCAGATGGTCTGTTGGGTATTTACCAAACTGGAATCAGTTACTATGGCCTGCTGTATGCCTGGAGAAAGAAAACAACCTGGAGGAATGGAGCAGTAGCTGGAGGTCATATATGCTAACCAGATTTCTGAGTAGGTTGCCAGTCTGTTTTGGTTGTTATGCTGTACCATCTTGTAGCTGGCCATTTTTCCTACTTTAAGCAGTCACTCCTTCATGGGGGGAGGGTCAGCTCCTTCCAATGCCTAATAGGACCATCTTGTCAGTGTCCAAGTCCCTAACAGCCATTTCCGTCCCCCTCCTGGGAAGGTTCAAATTTTGGTGCTGTGTCAGGGGTATACCTAGCATTAATAGAGGAGGGCTGAGGGTTATGTTGCTGGATCATACCTTGTTGCAGATGTTCTGGATGTCCTTCAGGTAGTCAGTTAATTTTGGGTGAGACCACAGGATGTGTGTGATTGTGCCAATTGTTTCCTTACATCTTCCACATTGGCTAGTTGCCATGAGGCCCCAGTCATGTAGCTTTGTTGGTATTCCTTGCCATTCATGTATTATCTTGAACTTTGTGAACCTGTATTTGGTATTCTTAATGGCGACTTGGATCTGTGCCCAGGTCTGGTCCCACACCATTAGAGAGATCTATAGCTCCTGCTCCTCTTACCATCTTCACCAGACCCCCTACTGAGGGATAACTCTAGCGGGTGCTTGTACGTGTTGCTTCTCCATAGCTTTAAACCTTTCTGGGGTCAGAGTAAGGTGTCTAGCACATTAGAGTCTTGTCCCCTATATCCAGGGCCTAAGTTTGGGCCCAGGGCATGCCTCAGTTACAGTTACCTACTGTGGACAGGTTGCCCTCCTATGCATAAAAGGGGGTGTCCCACAGGGGGAAATGAGAGGCTGTTAACGGCACCTAGCCACTTAGTCTCTTTTCCTTGCTTCAGACCTCTTCAGTGTAGGGCAGCATCAAGTGTGAGGAAAGATTTGTGGGCATGAACCTGAATTGTAGCAGCTTGTCTATTGGTCCTCCTGCTGCTACTGTCTCACATTCAGTCCAGTGAGACTTATATTCCTGTGAACTCCAAAGAGTTGTCTGTGTGGGTTGTAGCAGGGTGTGGGGCACAATTGTCTTGGAGAAGTCAGAGATCTTTCAGCCCCCTCTTCTAAAGTCAAACGAAAGTTTGGGCAAACTAAGTTGATTAGGCCCTTTGCCCGAAAAGAAGTTTCACAGTTTGGAGTGCAGGGATTTGATTGTTTTGGTGTATATTCTTAATGGGATATTGCCTAGCATGTACTGTATTTGGGGGGCTTCCATCATCTAGAAGGCTAGTGCCCTCCCCTAGTGAGATATGCGGAGCCTTTCCCATCTCCTGAGTTCCTTATCTGGCTTGGCCAGTACTGAGTCAAGGTTCTCTTCCCCTAGTCACTGCAGTTTACAGTAGAACGTAATATGTGGCATTCCAGGTGGGTTTATGTGTACTAGGGTTCCCAGGGGTATTATGGTAGGTTTGTTATTAGTGGATTGAATGAGAGAAATTGTGATTTGGTAATATTCAGTTTATAGTCAGAATGACTGCTGTAACTTTTAACTATACTCAAGAAGCACAGGATGGAGTCACCGAGGTTGGTAAGGGAAAATATAATGTAATTAGCATAAGCTAACTCTTTACACTCCCCTCGCATGCTCACGACTGTGATAACTGGAGTCAGATGTGTGGCCTACAGCAGTGGTTCCAGTGTTAGAATGAACAGTAGTAGTGACAGCCAGCAGCCCTTTCTGGTGTCTTTGCCCATCAAGAAGGGGCAAGCTGCCCGTCCATTGATGATGCCTTCAGCAGAGGGCCCCCTTGGATAGTGTTTCCACTCAATATTTGAAGATTGGGCCAATCCTGAAGGTGGACAGAGTGTGATCTAGGAAGCCTCATTCCATCCTGTCAATAGTTTTCTTAGAGTCCAGGGAGATGATGTCTGCCAGGAGGGTGAGGGTGTTTAGTTTTACATACTAGGTTAAGTAGTAATCTGGCATTGTCTGTTTCTCTGCATCCCTGGAAAAAGCCTACCAGGTCTCTGCTTACCAGAGTGTGGCTCACCTCCTTTAGTTGTGTTGCCATGACCTTGGCAAATGTTTTATCATCTGCCATGATCAAAAGGGATTGGTCTATGGTTTCCACAGAGGATGGCATCCTTCCTTAGTTTAGGAATCAGAGCAACCTGTGCTGTGTACATAGAAGATGGCAGTATTCTTGCTGTGCAGGCTTTTGTGAAGGCATCCAGGAATGGCTTATTAGCAAGTACATCCAATGAATATACTGAGGAACTCTATGGGCAGTCAGTCTTTGCCCAGAGCTTTCCCCACAGGCATGTTGCTCAAGGCAGGCTCGAGTTCCACCCACATTAGTGGGCTATCTAGTGGGTCCCTCCGGGGTATCATCCAGAGTGAGCAGTCCTAGGTTGGATAAGAAGCTGACCATCTCCTGCTTGGAAGGATGAGCTTCACTGGTATATAGGAGCTGTAGAAGGCCTGAATCCATCACTTATGCACTTTTCATCCCGGGTTTATTCCCCAGCTTTTTTCTTCATGCTAATGATTCTGGAGCGCTCCTGTCCCTGTTTTAACTGATAGGCTAGGAGGCAGTCCAATTTCTTCAAAGACTCCCAAAAGGACTGATATAGCCTGGAAAGCATGCATTCCAATTTTTGGTGCAGGTAAGTACTGATTTTTTGTATCTGACCCCGTTAATTTCAATGAAAGAGGTGTCTTGCGCTGTTGGATTACATCAGAAGTTACTTTTTTTTTTAAACTCCACTTTATTCAAGAAAAAAAGTCAAGTTACTGTAGATAGCATCCAGTTCAGGCATGTATACTATCAGCTGATACTTATAACAGGTCCAGTACAACAAAGATGAAGGTAAATAATAAAGGCAATAAAGAGATATAGCCAGAGTGAAGGTTGCACTGTACCTCAGTAGATCTAAAACTCATAACATGCATGAAACTAGATAAGGGAATATTAAAAGTAAACTAATTTCCTCTTATTAATATTGATTGACTGAAACCAGTAAATAAAAAAATATATGAATAAATCAAAGTGTGCACCTCTAGGAAATGAGTCGGACTGCCTGTTGCTGTGTGAGTAAGTCAAAATCATCTGTCATACTGGAGGGTATCGCCTCCATCCTTCCCAGTGAAACAGGGAGGTTGGGGGAGAGAATGCTGCAGCAACCTCAGGACCACAATTTGTGTGCCCAAGAAAACCCACAGTTCAAGTAGCCTCCTGTGTAGAGGAGCCCCCCAATCTGGTCTTTCTGCTTACTGTAGCCACGGGCACAACCTATATGAAAGCTTGTCTTCTCTGAGGTGAAGTCGCGTCATTGTGTGCAAGAACCAGGGGGCACAATTTGAAGATAGAGGAAGGATAGCTCAGGAGAAATGTGAGGAAGTATTTTTCTTGGAGAGGGTAGTGGATGCATGGAATGCCCTTCCTGAGGTCATGGGGTCAAAAACAGTGGGGGATTTCAAGGATGCATGGGACAGACATGAAGCAATTCTAATAGGGGGAGTAGGAGGAAGTAGGCTGTTGGTTAACTAGGATCTGCAGCTTATCCATTTGGTAGGGAAATGGGCAGACTGAGTGGGCCAAGTGGTCCTTATCTGCCGTCAAAGTCTATGTTTCTATGTTTTTATTATCGTTTCCATATCATGAACTTGTTTCTGTCTGTCAAGCCATTTCCTCACCATGGGTGGCTCCTGCTGAAGCCAGTGAACTGTGATACACTTCAAAGTGATTGCCATAAATATCAGAGCCTTGTTATGCTTTTCAGGGCACTGCTGTAACACACCAGGAAATCCCAGTACCCAATCAATGAAAGTGTTTGGAATTTCATGTAGTAAAATCTGCTGAATGATATCTCTAACAGCAATCCCAAATGCACCCAGTGTGGGGCAATCCCCAAACATAGGCAAATCAGAGCCTATGCCCCCACACCCTCTCCAGCAATGTACTGCATTTTGTGGAATGAACATGTTTGGTCACCTTGGGTGTTCTAAAAAAGTGGGTGAGGAGGTCACCTGCCATCCCAACGTGAGGCATTTTTTCAAGTTATCAGTAGAAGTGGTGTAGAAGGTCACCCCCTCCCAGGCAATTCTAATCCTGTCCCTTAGCCTGAGAACCATAGCCCGAGGGGAAGGGGAAGAAAGTCAGCATGCGACTCTTTGATACATGGATGGTAGAAGTCGGTTCAGATGGAGGTACCAGGCTTGTAAATTAGAGGGACAAACACTTAATACACAAAGTACTTCTACTGTATTTCACAAGAGAATAAACATAAAGCACAATATCTCAGCACAGTGCATGTCAGAAATCAAATGTTCAAATCTTTTTGGGCAGGAGAACCTGGCCTGATGCCTCTCTTACCCATTTGGGGAGGCTGCCTGCTGCTCCACCGGCATCTCAGTGATCCTGGTCTGCAGTACCAGTTGCTTGAGCCCACAACTTAGTGGATAATGGGGAAAAGCTGTAAGACTCAGTGCCTTGTGCTTCTCGACACAGAAAGGGTGATTTCTGCTGCCCGTCTTGTTCCAGACATTTGGGGGCTGGCACTCCTGTAGAATCCAAGCTGGCCACTAATGACCCTGAGTCTCTGCTGTGGTCGCAGTGTCCAGACTCATGTTGTACCATGTCCATGCTTGCTTTCAATTTGTCCCTTTGTTACCTGCCTGCTCTTTTGCGCTTAGTCATTTGGCACTCAATGTTGTTAACATCAACTGGTCCACGTGTACAGCTTGTTCCTAGTGATGAACCAGGCAGGTTTTGCAATGCTTTTGTGTGGGGTGTTGTTCATGGTGGTGGATGGGTTGGCATCTGTGGAGCCTTATCAGGCCAGTTCATACCAATGTATGCCATAGGCCCTTAGGTGTCTTGAAAGTGCTGAAGACACTGTTGTGATTAATCTGTAGTTTAGCTGGATTGAGCAGTCTGTAAGAATGTGCAAGTCCTGAAAGGCTCTCCTGGCCTTCATGTAGCTCTTTCTCTTTGCAGCCAACTTTGTTGAATAGTCATTAATGCTGTAAATTCTATGTTCCTGACATGTAAGTGAATCCGTCTCCTGCCTGGGCCAGGATCCTTTTTCAGGATAGGGCAGGAATTTGGCTAGGAAGGGTTGGGTCTGCTTCCTGCCTTTGGTGGTGGTGCTTGGCTGTGATGAGCACTCTTAATTTCTTGGCAGAGTCTTCAAGTGTATTAGAGTAGATTTGGTAGTTTGTTCTGTAGAAACACAGCTAGTTCCTGCACCCTCAGGAAATCATATGCATCACAGGTTATTTCTCCAGCTGTGGTTCTCAGAATCCTTTGTTGGATTCCACAAGAGCTGTACCAGGCATTCTAGCTCCCGTGTTTGCATTTTGTGGCAGCAATGTTTTTCATTGATGTGGGTAGCTAGGACTCTGCATCTTTGGTTCCACGCTGAAGTGCTTGTACATTTTCCTCATGGCTGGCAACTGAGGATCTGAAGGTTGTGATCTCCTTCAAAACTTGCTGTCATGAGCTGGCCCGGTGGCACTGAGAGTTTAGGCCCTGGATGCCACACCTTGCGCTATGCCGCTGACCCTGGTCCAGGAGTGACCTTGGGTCATTGGGGTGCCAGTGTGGGGGCGAGCGGGGCAGGATTGAGTAAGCTGGTGGGCAGCTTTCCTCTCCTGAGGGTGGCGAGGGTGGTTGGCACCCCCCCGTAGTTCTGATCCCACCTGGTGGAGGTCTGGTGGGTAGCATGGGCAGAGAGGGGGTGGCAAAAACAGTTTCATACCCTGTGGTGCCAGCTCAGCCCCTTCCATCTCCTGTAAAGTGCCTCTGCACGCTTGCACGGCCGTGCACTAGGGCAGCGGGAGGTCAGGGAAGAAACCCAGTAAAATACCTATGTGTTCCTGTTGCCAGCTGGTGGGAGGAGGCAACGGTGACCAAAGAGATATATGGGAAAACAAACTTGCTGTAACAGCCCTTTAAACTCCTCTCCTACAGTTGTTGCTTTGGTGGCCATTAGCACCTCTGCCACCATTCTTCTCAGCAGTGCCAGTCAGCCACAACAGTTTTTTGTAAATATCTCAGGCACCTTACAATATTTTGTTTCAGGACATTCGGTTCATTATCCCTGGTTTTATGCCATCAAGCAAACCTAGTGTAGCGTAGTGCGAGTCAGCAAGGCTTGAGTTTTGAATGGATTTTACTCGCAATGGCACAGAGCTGAAGCTCAAGCTGCCATCCTGGTCCACGTCTCATGCATACACCCCCATTCTGGGGTAATATTGGGGTCAAAAGCTATATGTTAACCTCCTGTAACAGGATAATCTGCGAAATACTGATGTGAAAGGGAGTCAAAATTAGAAATATATCTATATATATTTCTGAAAATAAAAAGAGGCAAATCCCAATGATTATCTTGTTTTTTTGTCATGGTCCAAATGCATACATTTTGAAAGTAATCTTATATCCTAGAGTTGTTTATTTAGCATGGGGTCACCTCTGGGAGGACTCCTGCTTTATACAGTATAGGCAGAGTTGTATTTGTTTCCTCTCTACGTTGAGGTCACTTTTTTTGTTACAGTTTCTTTACCTAGGATAGCTGAGTTGAGATACAATAGATGTTTTCCTCCTGGCCTGAGTAGGCAACTTGTAGCCCCATCCCTGTAAGCCGTCTAACTGACTACCACCTCCCCTGAGGACCAGTAAGCAAAGTCCCCCATGAATTCTCTCTAGTTGTAGGGCCAGGAGAGATAGAGGGCTGTCCTCCCAACCGAGACAAAATCAAGATCAGGGGTCTGATCAGAAGGTGACAGCATGTGTCAGAGACAGTAGACAGGGCTTCACGAGCCCACTCAGCCATTTTTATCAACCCCTGCCATGGCCAGAGGATGGCAGTGCATGCTGAGTGGAGGCACAGATGAAAGGAGTTGGTCTGTAGCTCCTCCCTTCATGTCATCCTGTTTGCATTGCCCTCAGGCCTCCAGCTACTGGCAATCGAAAACAGAGCAACAAGTCCTGTCATCCCCAGGAGAGGAGATCAGTTCCTGGGACACTTGATGCTTTTGTCCCCAGACGACCCAAAGCGACTCGAGTCCATTCCCGAACCCAGGTCGCCAACATGGCATCAGGTGAGGTGCCTGGCATCTTAGCCCTCTGCGCCACAGAGCTTGCAGACCACATTTTATTTTCAGTAAATTCCTGCTTCTACCCATGTCCACAGCTGGGTAGACTGGAGCACTGGGAAGTTAAGTAATTTACCCAAGGTTACAAACTGAATATTAGAGTCCAGCAGGGTTTGAGCCTGTTTCCTCCTGGTTCCCAATCTAGTGATTTATCCTCTAGATCACACCCCGATATCACCCTTATTATGTATCTTAAATAATTTGCTAACTCATAATTATGCATGAGTGATGTTGATTTACTGCAACTATCAGAAGTAAATATATTTATTTTTCTAGCTGTCGGTTGAATTTTTAAATACAATTGCCAGCTCATGTATTTAAAAAATAAAGTATGAGGTATTTAAATGACAGCAAAGTCTGCATCAATATACTGCTGTTTATTTGGCAGACTGTTTTCAGCTCATTTATTCTGTCATTGCATTGTCTGTGCATGATATGCTCAACTGTTTGTCAAACATTGTCTGAAAGCCGCAGTTTAAAAAGAAACCAAACTGAATTGAAACAAACTGAATACAACATTGCTGACTGTTGCCAGTATTCCCCTACAGCTGTGTGCTGTGAAATTTGAACCAATGTAATTATTTTAACTTATTGTTTAATAATGTATGTTGATTTTGTTCATGTAAGTAGCAGTTATAAATTAGTAACCCCAATACCCTACAGCTGTAAATTAATGCTCTAACCCCCAATAAGTTAGTACATGACTGTGCAATATATTTATCCATCACTGCTTACAAAGTGTAAGAAGGTGGGAAACATCATGGACCTAAAATCCAATGGAGTCTAGCAAAAATGGAGGGGGTCTCACCAACGCCACCTTAAATATCTGTAGCCTCCTTCCAAAACTGGCATCCCTTCAAGTCTTTGCCAGTCAACACAATCCCGACATACTAGCCATTGTTGAAACCTGGCTGACACTAAGCACTCCGGACCATGCCATCTCACTACAAGGCTACAATATTTTCAGACTGGACAGGACTAATAAAAGGGGGGGGTTGTGCTATTTACATTAAGGACAACCTCTCTAGCCACCCTGTCTGCTTTTCCACCACTAACTCCTCTGTGCAATTTCTCCTGTCAAGCTACTACTTGGTGCCCAAAATAAAGTGCTTACTGTGGCGGCTGTCTATATCCCTCCTAAACATCTAGGGTCCAGCCTCCAGACTGTTCTTGAATTTGTAAGATTGCAACCACCTGACACCGAGCTCCTTCTCCTTGGTGACTTTAATATAAATTGGCTCACATCAGATGTTGGGTCCCTCAAGGATCCTATCCTAGCAGCTAACCTAACGCAGATGGTGAGCTCCTCCACTAGAAAAAACTACAAAACTGGAACTTGCACTCTCATTGACTGGATCCTTGCTAGCGACCCAGCCCGCATAAAAAACACAGTTGTTCTCCCGGACTCTCTCAGTGACCACTCTCCTGTGATCTGTACCTGGACAAATAAGTTCCAAAAACCACCTCCAAAAACCATCTCAAGCAGAGTGCTACCCCATGGAAACCTTACTAAGCTCAAGACCTGTCTTTTACAGCAAGACTGGTCCCCAATATTCAATACTCTAGATGTTGACACAGCCCTAGATTATTTTATCACAACTTTCAACACTGCCTGTGACACCTACGCACCAGTAAAAAAGTATAAAATCAAAGTGCTCTCAAATCCCTGGCTCACGGCCAAACTACTGGCCCAATTCAAAGCTCAGGACCACCTCTGGGCCACAGCCAGGGCCACAGGCTCCTTGACAGATATCCAGAAGTATAAACAGGCACAAAACCAATGTACCAAACAAATCCGACTAATGAAGAGCTCCTATTTCAAAAATGCCCTCGCAAACTCCTTGGGTGACGGGAGATCCTTCTGGGACAACATCAGAAATATCATGGGTAAGCAGTCCAAATCCTCTCCCACTATAATGACTGTCGATGGAACCACTACCCTAGACCCAATGGTCATGGCAAAAGCCTTAAATAAAACTTTCACTGACCTCAGTGGGGTCCTCCCATGGACTTCTTCTCTGACACGGACTTGCAAAACCAACATCTCCTACTGCCTTACCCTGACCAACCACTTTTCCACTTCAAAATAGTTAAGGCACATGAAGTCTACAAATATATAAAAGGCTATCTCTAAATCCAGAGCAAGCAGTGATACTATTGATCTTAAAATTCTGTCCCTTACCCTGGAAGAGGTGGTGCACCCACTCACCAAAATTTTCAATCTCTCCCTCTGCCTTAGTCAATTTCCCAGCAAATGGAAGTCTGCTATAGTCACACCAGTGTTCAAAAGTGGCGACAAGTCCCTACCAGGAAACTATTGGCCTATATCTATACTTCCACCCCTCTCCAAGGCCCTCAAATGCATTGTGGCTGACCAACTCTCAGACTGCCTGCATAAGTATAACATACTCTGCTTGCAGCAACATGGATTTAGGAAAGGACACAGTATGTCGACCGCCCTACTGGAATTCTCAGGAGAAATTCACACTGCCTTGGACAAAGGATATCAAACCGGAGCTGTTTTCATTGACCTAACAAAGGCGTTTGATACTGTTCACCATGGCTTACTTATCACACAACTACACAGTCTTGGGCTCTCGGAAGGACCAGGTGCCTGGGTTAAAAGTTACCTGGCCCAACGCTTTCAATCAGTAAAAATCTCAGAAGTTCTCTCAGACTCAAAACCAGTTCTCTCAGGTATTCCACAGGGGTCAATCCTAGCCCCCCTCCTTTTTAGCCTTTTCCTAAACTCTCCCCAAATCCTGCCCGGAACAAATAATCCTTTATGCTGATGATGCCGTGATTCTCTCCTCTCATAAGGACCCGAAACCCTTACTCCAGAGCCTGCAATTTGCTTTCTCCAATGTTGAAAAATGGTTCCTAGATCACAAGCTGGTCCTAAATCACAAAAAAACAAAATCCATGCTTTTCTCCAGTCCACAAAACAGAAAAAGACAAATTCCACTCAAATCATACCCAGGAAATACCCTTGAACAAGTGTCAACATTTAAATACCTTGGAATCACCTTTGATCAAGGTCTTACCTTTGCGACCCACATTGGTAACACAGCGAAAATGGTGAACCAGCGCACTGGTATCCTGTTCCGAAACCGGCAATTCCTTACCCAAGCTGCGCTGAGGATTGCTATCCAAAGCTCTGTCATCTCAATCATAGACTATGGCTTAATTATCTATGGCTCTGCCACTACCACTGCACTAAGGCGCATCACAACCACCCTAAACAAGGCCTGTCGGCTGCTCACTGGAGCGCAAAGACGTACTCATACATGTGAGCTCTACACTGAAACAGGATGGTAGCAACTCTCAAATCGCATAAGGTACCTCACATGCTTGATGGCAAAAAAATCCATCTTGGGCTGCACTCCGCCATGTATCTAAGACCTACTTTGCCCGAATACCAGCATCCGTCCCACCAGAAGATCGGAACACCAGCCTGTCCAGGTCCCCAGATGCCAGACCACACAGGGCCAAAGATCTTTTGCCTATCGTGCCCCCAGCTGGTACAATGGCCTGAGCTCACTCATTACATCCTCCACGTCACTAGGAGCTTTCAAATCTATACTTTACTCTCACCTCTCGGCCTCTAGCTCCTGTGACTGTCTTGACTAATGATTCTTCCCTCATGGCTGTTTTTACTGTTTTTCATCCTCCTCCGCTCCTTTCTTGACAAAGGCATCTGAGTACCTCTAACTACTCTAAGTCGGCTCCCCTCCACATATCTCCTCCTACCCTTCCCACCTTGACCATTCCTCCAATGTTTTTGTTATTTTCCTGTGATGTACAGTATTATACTGGCTTATTGAAACCTTTATAATTTGCTGACCATTCTATGTAACATGTCTTGTTTGTTTGTACATTGTTGATGTGGAACCTTTGTAAAACAGCCATTGGCTCAAAGGTAATAATTCCTAGAACAATAAACTAAACTAAACTAAAAATCCCTACTGACCTTAAATGACTATTTTATAAGTTCCAACTGGCAGCTCGTCAGTCGTTCTTACCTGGAGATGTGATTAGAAATGGGGACTATCACCTTCATCCAATAATAAACTTAATAATGACAAAGAACAGTTCTATTATAATGTACAACCATGCAGGAGACAGGAAATAAACAGGAAGAATAGCTGCAGTTACAAACAGGTTTCGTAAGTTATTTTAATAAAACTTTGTGTTCATTCGGAAGGTGGGCTAGGAATACAGAACCCATCCTGGAGCACAGGAGACAAGGCAATAAAAGTGGCACATTAAGTTGCAAGCTTCCCTCCATGGGAGGAAAATAGAAAGGTCATTGGCTCTAGTCCCGTACCAGGAACTTGGGCTAATTTATTTATTTATTATTTGTTTAATTTTGGTGACCAGGTAGGCCCACTAAGCCCTAGAGGTCCCTTTTTCAGGGGCAACCTGGGATTACATTACATAGTAAGATATGCAGTGAAAGAAATTCATCACAGTTTACAGGCAGTAAATTATCACAAGTTTCAATGGCATTCATAATTGTATACAGTACATAGTAGATGTCTTCACATTATTGGAGTAAAGAGTACAGGGAAGAATAGTATGGAACAGCGATGAGAAGAGACAAGCTTGGGTAAGGTTGTCTGGTATTAGGTTTGGGAGTGATGGGGGGTGCCGTGGCAGTGGCATGTGCTGGCTTCAAGCATGTGGGCCTTAGGTCTTGTGTGGAAGGTCTTGATAGAAAGGGCTTCCTGCACCAAAGGTAGAAGTTTGTTCCACAGAAATGGGACAGTGTAGGAGAAGGACTTGCCGCCCGCCATTGTCCTCACTCTAGGTACTTCAAGAAGACTTCGGCCTCAGGGCCAGAGGTTCCATGGATTGTACTTGGAGGCAATGAGCCCAGTGAGGCTGGGTGGAGTAGAAGGGCTAAGTAGCTTGTATGTAAGGCAGAGCAAAGGGTACTGGAGGTGAGCGTCCAGTGAGGGCCAGTTTTGTAGTGCTATGGTGTCACAATGGTGACTTCTGGAGTGAGCTTGTGTGGCAAAATGAGCCACCTTGTTACACAAAACTTGCAGTCTATTGACCTCGAGCTTTGCCATGCCTTGCATGACTGGGGCAGTGTAGGTCAGTGTGGGGAGGAGGACGCTGGAGGCAATAGAGATCCTAGCTTCAGGGATCAGCTGGTCCTTTAGGCGGTAGAGGGTTCCAAGTTTGCTGTGGATGGTTTTAGTTACTTGGTCAATGTGATTCTTTAGGGTGATACCTTGGTCCAGTGAGGCCTAGATATTTTAGGGAGGCCACCACTTCGATACAGTTGCCAGACACAGAGGTGAGTTGTAGGGATTGGGCTCTGTCTTGGCCAAGACATCTTGGTCCAAACAGCATGGCCTTGGTTTTGTCAGTATTGAGGACCAATCTTTTCTCTTTTAGCCAGGACTCCAGTGGCGTTAAGTCAGCTTGGGGGAGGGGGCCAAGGTCTGCCAAGTTGTCAGGGGATCAGTATATGTTGGCGTTGTCAGCATACTGGACAACAGAGCTACCCCCACAGTGGCTATTTAAATCATTTGTAAAAAGGGAGAAGAAGAGGGGGCCAAGTAGAGACCTTGTGGCACCCCCTCTTTTAGGGGAGGTGGGTCAGATATAGTACCTTTGCACATAACCCTCTGTGTGCGACCAGATAAGTAGCTCTCAAACCATTCAAGAGCATAGGGGTCAAGGCCTAGATTACCCAGCTTGGACAGCAGGAGTTTGTGGTTGACAAGGTCGAAGGCCTTGGAAAGGTCAATGAAGACCACTCCTGTTGGAATCCCTTTGTCCATGGCTCTGAGGACGTCTGTCAAGAGTTCTGTCAGGGCAGTGTCTATGCCATGTTTTGTTCTGAAGCCATGCTCGGAGGGAGCAAGAAGCTGGTGAGACTCTAAGTAGTCCAAGATTTGCCTGTAGACAAGCCATTCCTGGATTTTTGCCAGGGTACAGATCAGGGAGATAGGCCTATAGTTGCCTGAAGGCCACCCTTGTAGATAGGAACCACATGGGCCTGCTTCCACAGGCCTAGGATGACACCCTCCAGTAAGAATCGGTGTATGAGCCAGGCCAGAGGTCTGGAGAGGGCTGGGGCTCCGACCTTAAGCAGCCTGGGGTTGATCCCGTCAGGTCCTCCTGAGCCACTGGCTTTCAGGGACTTCAGGAGGATGAGAACTGCTTTTGCCTTGACCAGCCTCAGGTGAAATGTTGGTCAGTTAAGGCAGGGAGACTCTGGTGTTCTGGACTCCATATTGCGGGGTGGGGGTAGTCCAGTCTTGAATGAGTCCAGGTTTGTGAAGTGGTATTTGAGGGATGAGGTGATTTGGAGGCCATCACTGAGCAGTTGACCATTGACCTCAATGGGGACAGGTTCAGACCTGCCATTTCCCTTGATCAGTTCTTTGATGTAGGACCAGGATAATCTAGGGTTGCCTAGGTTGGTTTTCTGGAGGTATGTGACGTACTCCCTTTTCGCAAGTTTTGTGCCATTCTTGCATTTATTTCTAAGGGTTTGTACGATACAAGGTCAACAGGGAGTGAGGAGTGCTACTACCTCTTCCAGGCCTTGTCATGGCTGATCATCAGGGTCTTCAGTGTTGGGGTGATCCACGTACAGCAGCTGCCTTTTGCTCGGAGTTTTTTCAGGGGTGCAAAGAGGCTGGCAGCAATCGTAAATGATTTTTGGAAATAGTCAAGAGCCTCATCTAGAGTTGGGAGGAGTCTTAGTGGGCTCCAGTCAAGGTTGCTTAGATAGTCATTGAATTGATCAGCTATGAATTTAGAGTAGTCACATATAGTGAGTATTCTGGATTGGACCTTAGGCACCCTGTTCTTCCAGATGCAGAAGACTGGGGAGTGGTCACTCCCGGGCATCAGACATAGTGCCAGCTTTCTGAATATTGGAAGGGTTTAACACCAGAGCCCAGTCTAGGATGGTGTGGTTCCCCGTTTTATGGTTTAATCTAGTTGGTTCTGTGATTACCTGCACAAGATTTGCTTCTTGAGCCAGGGCCTTAATAGCCATGTTTGAATCATGAGCCCAGTTGAGGTTAAAATCCCCTAAGATGAGGAGTTCAGTTGAGACATATTTAGCTAGGGCTTTTGTGATAGCCTCAAAGGTTTGGAGGGTGTTCTTGGGAGGGTTGTTTACACACCCGATGGTGAGATACTTAGAAAGGCCCAGGGTGATATGTATAAAAATTGATTCACTATCTACTGACACTGCAGGGCAAGAGGTACTGCCCTATGAATAAGACATTGAGCCCAAATCACCTCTACTGTAGTGGAAGTTAAAGGTCTATTGGCACTTATTGTAAGAGTAGAGATTTTTTTTATTGTTACAAAACTGAATTCAATAAGCATCTACAAATTCATGCCATAACATACGTCAAATCCCCCATTAAATTGCCAGAGTAGGATTAGGGCATATCCCCTGTGTCTTGGCCAGTTTTCGTCTATAAATTAAGCAGGTCCATGTAACCCACCCCCAGGATGCTCCTGAAGACAAGTTGTCACAGCTCGGTGTGCCTTTCCTGCTAAAAATCAAACAAACAAAAAATCACAAATAAATGCAAAATAAAAAAAAGGAAGCAACACTTAAAGAAATGTTGATAATGATAGTATGACATTAAATTCATTCACATACAGTACTAGAGATTTCATCAGCGTGCAATATTACATTGCTG
Organism: Neoceratodus forsteri; assembly: GCA_016271365.2. Taxonomy (NCBI): domain Eukaryota; kingdom Metazoa; phylum Chordata; order Ceratodontiformes; family Ceratodontidae; genus Neoceratodus; species Neoceratodus forsteri. The sequence continues at coordinate 2,616,614 of CM028133.1, forward strand.
AGAAAACAAAACCTGGGAAGTAGCATGTTGAGTACCTTGATGCTGTCACCATAGCCTTGAAGGAAAAGCACAGCACAAACAAAAAATAAACGACACCCTCAATGAGGAAGCAGAAGTGAGTGTCACAAAATTTTGGGAGTGAGTCTACTCCAAACAGTAACTTATCTGCTCAAGAAAGAAACTGCTGTTGCTTTTGTAACTGAGTGTGTTGTCTCTTATTTTTCTGCAACATAATGTAGCCAAATCTTTTCCTTTTTTTTTTTTACTCTTCCCAAGACAAGTTATTTCTAACTCTAAAGTCTCATTTGCTGTGTGGCCCTGTTAAGATGGGGACCATCCCTAGTTACAAAACCATTGCTTGATAGAAACATAGAAAGGGAAGGGAAGGGCATAATAAGACCTTGGGGTCGATCTTCAAAGCGTGATGCAGGCCTTTTATCAAGCTCTGCGTCACACCCATTTTACTGATGCAGCTGCGCCAAATCCCTTTGACACAACTTCACCTGATTTCAGTACATCAGGTGCAGTTGTGACACTTTCCTCAATATATGGCAGCGGGCGCCGAAGATTTGGCACAAGCCCTGAAAAAAGGGTCCCCAGAATGGTGCAAGTTAGACCAAGGAAAAGCTGGTCTAACTTGCTGCATTTGGCACTCGGGATTGAAAATCCCAATCACCGGCCAGGAGAATGCCACAAGTCCCCTGCACTAAACGATCAGCATACCAGGGGGTTGCCCATTCTTGGGGTTCTGAAAATTAAGCCCCTAGAGTCCATCCAGCCTGCCTTGAAACCCCACCTGGAGCATTTGTTAACCTGAAGTTAATTATAGCAACATTTATTTTAGTTATTGGTAATTTCTGGTCATTTTTGATCAAGAAAGGCATACTGAACTGTAACAGCTCATATCCAGGTGTGTGCTGGCCTGAGAAGAGTGTTAGTCACATAACCTGGAGCTGATATTTGATAGAAAGATAGTCGGCCAGGACACTAAATAAACTCAAAGTCTAAAAACTGCGACGTGCACAAAAAATGTTGAGCATTGTTTCATAAGGGCAGCCTGCCTCAGAAACATAAGCAGCCAAGGATAGAATTTATGCACCTGCTCCATCTGAGGCTATTTCTAAACAAAAATGGTGGAAATGGTGGTGTAATATGCCCAAGTGTTTTTTATTATTTAATTCTGTTTGCAAATGTTTTACCAGGAAAGACATACTGAGCTGGTAACAACATTTCCATATGCATCCAGGATGCATTTTCTTATTAGTCACAATTTCTACTTTAAAGGTTCAGCTTGAATCCAGCATAAATCACAGTACTCACAAAAACTCCAGTTCACTACCAGGGGGAAATAGCCTCAGTCTGAGTAGGTGCAAACATTCTGTCTATCCACCGGGTAATCTCCCCTTATAATACGAGGAATTAAGAAACCCAGTGAGTGTATTTTTTTAATACAAATAGTTACAATACTAGATATACAGTCATATAATTTGGAAAGGTACTCTAGCAGATAACTAGGGACCTGTTTCTAGCTGAGGAAACTCCCCTGGAGATTTAGCTCTTAAAAATAACCACTAATGATACACTCAGCAGGCAAATAACAACACTGTGTTTAGCCTAAGTGGACTAAATGGAGGCATCCCTTCTAGACATTTTTTTAACTTATGTTAACTTCAGCCTACACAGTAGTGTGTTGTCCCAAGTAATTACAAACTCTGGTGAGCACTTTGGTGGTTGGGGTTTTCTGCGTCCCTGCCAGGTTCCAGTTTAGCTCAGTAACTGGGCTTCTCCCTTTGCCGCTTGTATTCCCTAATGTATGTACCACAACTATGCCCTGTTGCTGGTACTGCGAGTAGGTTCCCCAGTCTCTGTCTGTTTGGACAGTTTAAGATAGGCTGACAGGAAGCATTCAGATGGTATATTGTGCAAGTCTGATTGGAGATACCCTACCCAGATGTGAGCGAAAGCATCCTCTTTGCCTCTGGTGGTAAACTGGACTCTTTCAGAGGTAGTGGTTTTCCCCCAGAGTTGTCAGTCATACATTGGAGTCAGGAACTACCTGTCCCCTCCAGTGCCTGAAAAATGCTCATTTAGTTGTGATCATGGTTCCTGATAGACACCTGCCCTTATGTCCCTGGGGCCATTGTGTGGCCTCTGGGCCAGTCTTCAACACTTGGCTTAGCATGACCAGCAGGTGGGTAAGTGTAAGACTGATGAAAGTGAATCTTCTGCACAAGTCCTGTATCCTGTCTCAATCCTGCTTCAGCTTAGTGCAAGACCATAACAAGTGTGTGATAGTGACCTGGCTATTCCTCACACCTCCAGCACCTGTCAGTGGGGGGTAAGGCCCCAGCTATGTAGTTTCTCCAGAGTTCTGTGCAAGAGGTGCAGGAGATTCTGCTGTGTGCAGTGGGTTTTTGAATCTAATTCCTTGGCTAGACTTGCTAACATTTCTCCTACTCCTGGATGGGGAGCTCACACTGCAGGTTCCCTGCTCCACTGAAGTTGGACGTTTGTAGATGGGTTGAGGCACATTTGCAGGAGTTGCCTGTAGATATGGGCTGCTTTGGGTGGGTCTGCCTAGGGTTTAGCTGGAGCAGTTTGTCCAGCAGTGTCATTTCTGAAAGTCAGAGTCTGGGGCCCAGGAGAGAAGAAAGGGTATGCCTTAGTAGGAGGTATCTCCAGTGGCATTGTTGGGCAGGTCATCATGTTCCTGGTGTTGCTGGAAAATGTTCATTACACCACTGGATTCCTCTATTATGCAATGTAGTGACTTTATCTTTTTGTCACTTCAAACTTTCCAAAAGACTGTCTTCCCTCCAAAGCATTTCACCAGGTTGGGGGATGGTAATCTGTCAGGGAGCCACCATGTCCTTTTGGTTTCCTTTTTCCAGGATTCCAGTGAGTGTGCTACAATAGCATGTTCTCTGTATGGGAAGCACCTTGTCAAGACAGGCTGCTTCTATTATAGAGCACACCAGTAGAGCTTTCTCACAGGCGATCCACTTTTGGGTTCCAGGGCCAGAGGCCAGGTGGTCTGTGGTCCTCACCCCTTAGTGTATGACCTGTGCCATTCCTTTAAGTTTAAAGTCTGGGAGATATAGGCCTATTCTGATAAATTCTTGGTTGAGCTTCTAGTTGCTCAGCCTTCTGAGACCAGATCCGCATTAGAAGAACAACATATCTTGATATGCAGTGGTGCTAGTCAGAATGCAACGCAGTAATGCTGCAGTATGCTGCATGGAACAGTGTAATTCAATGGCAACTAAGCCCTTTATACTACAGGATTTTGTGACATGTCACTTACTGCAAGTTATTGTGATGCATTGTGGCTGACTCTGATGTAGCTTGGCTAGAAACTTGGAGTTTACTGCTGTGGGTATATTATATAGTATATACTGCACTCTTGCATCAGTCATCATTTTGTAGGCATGAGCTCATCTCCAATGGGAGAGATGAATCTGTCGTTCTGCAGGTCTGTGCAAAGGAGGTCTAAGTTCTACCTCTCTGTGCTGCAGGTCCCATAAGACATTTATGCCAAGGAATTTGATCTGGTCCTGTGTGACCATCAAAGTCCATGGAAATCCCTCTTGCTCCACCACTGATCCATGACAGGGGAGGAGGATAGATTTAGCCACATTGACCTTTTTAGCCAGCCAGCATTCCATACATGCTAATCAGGTCCATTCGTTTTGTTATTGAGGTTTGGGGTTGTTGGAGTGTCAGCATGATGTCACCAGCGAAGGACATTACTTGCTGTTCAAAGACTCGCCTTCATCACTGGTTCTATAGGTACAGCCTGAACACTTGCAGAAGAGGCTCTAATGTGGGGATGAAGAGAAGAGGGAAAAAGAGGCAGCCTTGCTGCTGGCATCTCCCCAGTATGAATGAGGGCATGGGCATGTCATTAGTGGTGACAGAGGCAAAAGTGTCTGTTTATTGAACTAAGACCCACTTCATAATCTCAGGACAAAAGCCGAAGCACCTTAGGACATGGAAGATGAACTTCTATTTCACCCAGTCGAATGCTCTTTCTGTATAAAGTGACAGCAAGACTGTCAGTGTGAGTGGGTTGGCTGCCTTCCACATCAGTTTAAGCAGGTGCCTTGTGTTGTTGGAACCTTTACAGACAGCCACAAATCCCACCTCATCTCCGTCAATGAGGTAGGTTATTCCCTACTTGATCCTCTCTGTGATTAGTTTTACATAGATAATTTTTCCATAAAGGTTTTTTTTCTTCCTTGGCAGAATGGTCAGCTTCTCAGCCCTGTCCCCATGCGCAGCAGCTGTCTTTTACCTCCTCTATTCGGGTGTCCTTTACCACTGTGCATTTTTCCCCACAGTGGCTTCAGGAGGGGAGTGCCATCCCCCCCGGTTTATGTATCCAGATCTGTCCCCGGACTGGAGCGGCACAGTGGGCCATAGAACGATAGGCAGGGCTTCATGGATCCCATCCTTGGGCATTCTTACCAGGACTGATGTGAATTTGACTATTGGGAGGGGCTTGTTCAGGAGATCCCATTGTCTCTGAGTCAGGGTAGGGAGCAATACTTAGTTAGTGAAAGTATTCAATGTCTCCTCTAATGGTTTAGCTTCCAAGGAGTACAGTTGTCTGTAGAACTCATGAAGGAATCATTTATGCCTTGTGGGTCTCTTACTGTACCCCTTGTCTCCGAACAGACACACTGGATTTTCAACTTCTGCTGGTGCATCTTTAACTGGTAAGCCCGTAGCCTGCCAGGCTTCTTCCCGACTTTCCAGAAAGCCTGCAACAGTCAGAATAGGGCATATTCTTCTTTCTGATGAAGGTACACATTAAGTTTAAACCTTTCCTTGGTTACCTGTGCCAACAGCTGCTGGTCTGTGCCCCCCAAGCCATGGAATCTGGCATCCTTGTCCTTCACTCATTTGGCCTCTGCAGCATGGACTATGTATTTGCCTTTTCTGAAGACTGTAAGTGTATCCCATCTCATGGCTGCAGAAGTGCCTCTGGTTTTGCTGTACTCTAGGAATTCATCAAAATTTCTTGACAGTGTAGAGCAGAACCCAGGGCATCTATGGAAGGTGGAGCAGAAGTGCCAGTGTCTGTCCTTGTGGATTGGTTGGTCAGAGGGTAGCTATTGTTGGAATTATACATTATGAGCTTTGGGAGTTGGGGTGCCTATAAGGGTCCTATCTTTAACCCGAGACACCCTTCCCATTAAAAGTCAAAGCCAGTGATGCCCAAGCTGGTGGGGCTCACTTCAGAGCTGGGGGGGGGTTGAGCCCTGGGAACATCCATGTAATTCCAACAGAGGGGGTATCCATGAAAAGGAAATTGAGCTATGGTCCGAGATGAAGGTTGAGCGTTAATGATTTTTACTTTAAAAACATGGCTGTGAAAACAATTTATAACAAAATCTAGGAGGTAAGCATATCATGGTGTGCTGTGCCCTGGTTGCTGAAAGGGTTCCCAAACAGGAGGTTGTTGCCCAGTAGGGACTTGGGTTCCATAGCCTTTTGTCCAATCTGGGTGCAGGAAATTCCTTACACATTTTACAAAAAAACACATGATCCACGGACTGAGTGTTTCTATAATTTCTTCTACTATTACTTTCCACACACCTTAAAACAACACACATGGTTATACAACTGTAAATGGAGTATGTGACAAATCATTTTTTGTATACATCCAGTAGTTGGATGGGATTTCATCAGACAAGACCCCGGTACAGATGTGCAAGCTAACAGTGTTTTGAGCCTTTCTAATCCCCGATACCTGGCTTTGGCTGTGCTCTACAACTTAAGTCATCAGGAGCCAGGTTAGAGCCAAGCTTGCCGTGATCAGCACAAGTCTTTTTATCAGCCTGAGCCCTTTAATTGCAGTAGTGGCAACCTGTAATGACTCATGAGTGAGATCTGTGGGCACACCAGGATGTTGTGTCACAGAGACCTGCATAACAAAGTGATTTCCTGCCATCGAAAATGCCTTGTTTTCTGCAGTAACTGCAACAGAATTCTGCAGTATTGCAATTTCCTGCTATCAAAAATGCTTTGTTTTCTGCAGTAACTGCAGCAGAATTCTGCAGTATTGCAATCTCCTGCTATCAAAAATGCCTTGTTTTCTGCAGTAACTGCAGGATTGCATTGTATTTTGGTGGGCTTCACTGAACATGTGCATTGTTGTCAGCTCCCTTGACTCTCTCCTGTTTTGGCTCATACAGCCAAGCAAGATCTGTACCTCAGATATCGCTTGGCATGGCTCTGGCATACAATTATCCCAAATGAATACTCAACCTGAAAGCCAGACGCTGAAGGGTCTGGACCAGTTGAGCTCCCAAAGAAGCACATGACCTAGACTGTGGGTTTAGCTACAGTATTTTATACAGCTAAGTCTCAGCCATTTTAACTTATTTACCCAGTATAGCCAAGCTGAGATGCATTATCTCATTTCCAGTGGGGGCCAGCTGCTTCTCATTTCTGGCACTGAGTGGAGTAGAGCACAGGGACAAAAACTTGATTTTCCCAGGGTTACACAATCAATATTTGGCTGTAGCGGGGTTCAGTCCTTTGATTGTTTTGCTTACCAAGCTGGTGCACTAATCCCTTGAACACACTGCCTTCACTACAGTGCACACTTTAATGTGCACATGTAGTACTCAATGTGCAGCTGCTGCTACCTTTTCTCATCATTGCTGGCTTCTGGCTTATCATCTTGAAGAATGTATGAACTCATACTCCCCACCACTTCCATCCCACATTCTCTTCACTTCTCTATGAATGAAAATGTTTGTCCACAAAGTTTAGTAGAAAATCCGTTAAAAAAATGCAATGTTTGTTACATGGCCTTATATTAGCCTTGGGACCAAAGGCCTTAATGTTAAATGCTATATAATTCTGCCAATGAGGCTGAAACAATTGTTTCACTAGGAATGTGGAACCTTTGACCAATTATCGGTCAGAGATTCTCAGTTTTTTTTTCTTTATTACAACCAGGAGTTTTCCAAAAATAGCTCACTCTCTAATCTTTCCCACACAGTAGCAACACAGCATCACCACCAAACAAAACCCACCAGCACACTGAGAATTATGGTTCCTGTTTGACACTTGCTGCAATCTAAAGGGGTCCTCATAATATTGGTTAGAGGCTTGATTCTGAAACTAGACTGTCATGGAATCAGTTAGAACTAATATAATCTCTCTTTATTTTTAACATTATTTGTTTACCCAGAATAACCTACAGTGCCCAAGATCCAACATTTTATTTTCAGTGGTAGATTCTGCTTCTACCCAGTTTTATAGCTGAGAGGTCAAAAGCTTATGGAACTTAGAGGACTTGTTCAAGCTCAAATGCTGAGCTGGCTGGGGAGAGATATGCAGCTGCAATCTCCTGTTACATATGTTTTTTTATTTATTTGTTTGAATTTGGTTAACCAGGTAAGCCCACTGAGACAGACATCCCTTTTTCAGGGGTGACGCAGAGTTAGTTACATAAAAGACAACATTCAATTACAATTACATAGCGAAGGTATATGGATACATACAGTGAAGTCTACCAGGATGAAGGGCAGCATCACAGGTTTCCTGCATGACAAAAGGAATTAACTCCCATTGAAAGTGCATTGTTTGCTGCAGTAACTCCATTGCAGAATTCTGCAGAGTTGGGCTTTATCCTGGTGGGCTTCACTGTACATAGAACAATACAATTTTTGTTAATTACAGCGTGGACTTTTACAGGACAATATGAAACAATTGCATCAAGTAGAAATAGTTACAATGTCCAATTTTACAAGGCAAAGTTAAGGAATTCAGTAGATACGGTAGGTAACTTCAGAACATTAAGTACAAGTGCAGGTGTTACGGGATAAGGTTAGTTTTGAGGTGGTTTATAGTTATTATGAGTGAATATGATCACCGCTATGACCACTACACTGCCTGTCTTTACAGAGTAATGGTACGTTTGTCTGAAATAACTAATTTGCACCCAAATCTATAAAATAATATCACAACTTCTTACAGCTGCTGGTCTCCCTGTTGCACTGTGCTGTTGGTGTAAGAGCCGTGCAGTGGAAACAGTTAAGGAGAAGACTGCAAGGTGCAAGTATTGTGATTTTGTATCCAAAGGCTGAAGGATATCTTAGTAGATAAGCCACCCACAGACAGCTTTCAGGTGATGAGTGAGACTCTTTCCAAAGTCAAAGGGTTCAAATAGAGCCCTGAATTATAGCTCTATTTCATAGAGCTGGAGCAGGACCTGGAACTGGAGCTAACAGTAACACTGCCAGTGTTTAGTTACCACAGCACGTTTTGGAGTTGAGGGGACAGTTGTGTTTGTCAGATCAGTGGGTGCCTCCTAAGAAAAAGCTGTACAGCTGCTGCAGCAAGACAGAGTGAGATAGAGAGAGGCCTACTGATGACAAATGCTAGTATTTCTACTATGTTTCAGGCCCATCACCAGCTGAACACAAGACAAGTGAAGCAACTGGAGGTAAAGATTATACTACTGTGATCTGCATCACCCAGGGTAAAGGCATGACATGTCTTGCAAGAATGAGTATCTCAACAAGGCCTATTGGTCTTGCATCAGCAGCAGTTCTAGTTAGTGTAGGACCACTGTTTGGGATCTTATAAACTAGGTCACTGGGCCCTGTTTAGTGTTGTGTGCAATTGTTAATGAAGTATGCCATCACCTGCTCTGATGGGATGCATGACACAACGCTGAAAGCTTTATTTCAATGCGACACTACAGTGACAGATTTATGTTGACCGCAAGTTGCAGTCAGCATAAATCCATCGGGGAAAATGTCTTGTTTTTTTCTGCCCCCCGCACCCCACGTAACTAAAGATTATCAACTCCAGGTCACATCTGATTCAGGAAGGGGGGCAAACCATGAAGACAGCAGTTCCAGGGTCCTGCAGGTACATTACAGCCACAACAGTGACTTGCTGCTGTAATGTACTTCACTATAAAAATGTTGCATTGGCATATGACTCTCATGTGCAACATGACTGCACATCGAACCAAACAAAGATCCAACAGCTAGGTACCCAGGAGCTCCCTAAGGAAACTGGGCAAAACTTTCTGATACTAATGGGCAGTGGGGTCTACACAGTGCAGTACAGTCAGTCAGGGGCACTGTGATGGTGGGGGCTGGCTGGTGTTACAGTAAAGGTAGTGCAGTCATTACTGTTTCTGTCACATTTTGATTTACTTCTCCTTTCCTGTTCAGAGCTGGATCCTCTCTTCCCCACTAATAAACACCCTTATTATTAGTTACATTCTTTGTCTGTGAGCAAAGTATTTGTACAATTATAATTTTGTTTCATTGTTACTGTACTGTGTGGGTTATTGGTGGTGTGATCTCTGTGGGAAAAATAGTTAGGTACTACATCACAATAAGTATGTTCTGATAACAAATTTGCATTTAGTGAACATGAGAATATCCAGCGTTTATGACAGTAGTGAAATGGTTCCATGTAAAAATCGCAACTCCAAAAACGCAACTTCAATATAAGTGCATTCAAAATCGCGTGTGTGATGTTTGCGACGTAGCATATTAGCGCATACATTATAGCGCTACAGTCAAAATCACTCAGTTATTGAAAGCTAGCTCCCATTTAGCCGGATATATACCCTTACCTGTGAGCAAACTTAAATCGAGTGGCAAGCAAAGTGGAAGCTATAAACTAAACTGTACATTAAGACAGTAATCTAGCTGCTAACTGCACCTATTGTATGGCCACTGTATGTGCAGGAAGATATTTTAAAATCCTGAGGATACTGCAGACGAGTCCAGCAGCCTTTACTTCTGCAGCTGTTCAATAGCAAACACAGTAACTCTCCTAAAAGTTCAACATACCTTGCAGATTTTTAGTGATTATTTAATGTTTGGCAACTTGTCTGTTAGTGTGCTGTTGCTGGCCTGACTGCAAGGGGCCAGTCCACCGAATCAGGTAGTGAGCAAGGGAAGAGAAACAGTTGGGTGCTGTGGCTACTGGGGGAGGCAGAGAAACTGTCAGTGGAGTACCCAGGTGGAGATGTTGATACACAGTGAAGGAGGGCTCTTACTGCCTCACTGACCATTGGGTCGTCATTGAACGCATAGTCGCTGTTAATGCGATGTCGCTCATGTTGTTCACAGGTTGGCAGGTTTTTTCGCTAGTACTATACTACTGCGGTTTTGCTGTGTTGCCTATTTGGGGGTAGCCATTGTTTACTCGCTATTTTCAGAGTCACGTTTTTGAAGTCACGATTATCACGGGATACCTGGTGAAATCAGTTCGGAGTAACTGGGTTTCCCTTCAGCACTTTTTACAGGGAGCACACATTAAGCATGTCCAAGTTGTTAGCAAGTCACATGACCTACAATAGTCAATTATGGATACTTAAAATAGAGATCTCTGCACTGTATTCATTTCAGTGCCATTTCCAGCCCTCTCATAGGGAAAGGAGCTAGCTACTGAAAGGAAAGGGCTTGTTTTATGTTAAAAAGTATGACTATTGTTCAGAAAGTTAGAACTCAGAGAATTATGGATTATCATTTCAGTTAGCTAATGCCTTACTTTTAATTGTTGTTTTAGACAGGCATGCCTATACAATCATGCTGCGGAGGCAAGGAAAGAATACAGTATGTGAGCCTTCACTGGCAGCTGCAGTCCCTGCAGCAGGAGGAGGGTTTGAAGGATTTGATTATGACAAATGATATTTTTTATTGCCTGCTGGTGAAGCAAGCAGTACACAGAATTCAACCTCTATGTTTTTTTGGCCAATGAGTGAAAACTAAGTGAAATAGGCTGCTGTAGTGGTATATTAAAATTAGGGATGGAACGAGTACTACTTTTTACTATTTGACTGAATACTGAATAGTTACTGTTAGAGTCTGTCGAATAACACCTACAAATAGTTGTACTATTAAAAGAATTACATTTTTTTTCCAAAAATAGATTTCGTTCAGTTTATTTCATGCACTTGCATTTTTTGTGTTTTTTTATATGATAAAAACAAACTGGGTAGACACAGTTCTTGTGCAGATTGGCAGTTTTTAAGTAATTATTGCACTTTTGTCTGTAAATAACAGCTTGAGATTAACTGTGAAGAAACAGCATGACACTCTTACCTAGTGACTTATATCAAGCAGCTAACTGCACAAAAAAATAGCATAACATGTCAATTGTACCACATTACAAGTGCAACCACCTTTATTGTAATACTTATCATTTAGCAGTGGTAAATTGATTTTTTTAAAAATTAGACTTTCAGAATTCTCTGGTAGTAGCCTGCATCTATGTTCAGCATATACCATATTTCACTGTTGTGAAGCCACCCCTGAATTGTAGCTGCCATCGAATCGTAGCCACAGCTCTAAATTAGGATTAAAAGTAGATGTCTCCATTTTGTAGTCATGGTTACAATTCGAGTATAAGGCAGCTACAATCAGGCTGCAGTTTAAAAATGGTGATGCTACAAATTTGGCCCTGTGATTCTTTCACCAGTATTTTTAATGTCATTTTTTATTCAAAAAGGCATAGTAGGTTACTCACTAGTGAAAGCAGCTGTACACATAAGAAACATGAGGTAAAACTACAGTGGCATTGTAAATGTTCATTATGTGCAACGTGGTATCCAGGCAACCTAGAAAACCATAGAAACGGCCCTAGAAACTGAATGTATTGAACCTATGGTCTCTGTAATCTCTGTCCTTAGATCCCGCATCCCATTTGCACAATATGAGTGAAATCAGTTTCTTTTTTCTTTTATTTAAGTTTAGCATGTTCAGTGATTAGTGTCCAGGATCGGGATGCCGGTGTCCATGATTGGCATTCAGGTTCTATGTATAATCAGTGGAAAATGACTGGATATATAAAAAAGTCCCAACCTTAAATTCATTGTTATTTGCTTTTAAGTGAAATGCAGGATGTTAGCAATAGAACATTGACTGAAATTGCCAACTCAGATCTGGCAGAAAAATATCGTGAGAGTGTGTCTATTGATAACAAGCACGGTGCATGAAATGGAGTGGCAACTGTACACAGACAGTAGCATTGATCATATGAACCATGATGGAACTGATTCAGAATATGGCTGTCTTTATGGGGGAATAAGAGGGAGATAGGGAAGAAATTTAAAGATGAATTCTGTCAATGCATTGTTGCTTGCATTCAAGTGAAAAGCTGGCTGCTAACATTAGAGCACCAGCTGTAATTGCCAACTCCGATCTTGTCAAAAAAACACCCCAAAAGTATATCCTACGAACATACGAAGAAGCCAGCAGAAGAAGGCCATTTGGTCCATCAAGTCTACTAGTATTGCTGGGTCCACAGCTTGAGCTAATGTCCCTGCCCTCCCTCACCACTCATCCCATCCTCCCTACCCATGATCTTTACCTTCCCCCTATGCCTATCCCAGCCTGTTTTAAAGCTGCCCACTGTCTTTAACGAGATGGCCTCTTGTGGCAGCACATTCCAAGTGTCCACCATCCTCTCTGTGAAGAAGTGCTTCCTGACCTCCCTCCTAAACCTCCCACCCTCCAGCTTAAGACTGTGCCCCCTCATGTTATGGCTGCCACTCAGCTTAAAGAGACTCTCCTTATCAACCTTATTTATTCCTTTCAAGTACTTGAAGGTTCAAATCATGTCCCCTCTCTCTCTCTCTCTCCTGTCTTGCAGGGAGTACATGTTCAGTGCCCTCAACCTCTCCTCATATCCCTTACCCTGCTGACCGGCTATCATCATTGTAGCCCTCCTCTGGACCATCTCCAGCAGGCTAATGTCCTTTCTGAGGTGTGGGCACCGATACTGAACTCCATACTCAGATGTGGCCTTACCAATGACCTGTACAAGGGCAGTATAGCCTCCTCTCTCCTACTACTGATCCCCCTAGATATGCATCCCAGCATCTTGTTTGCCTTTGCTACTGCATTCTTGCACTGTGTAGAGTGCTTCAGGTCACTAATGATCATCACTCCCAATACATCCTGGCACTACATGGATGGCTGCTAACTGGGGCTTTATAATTGAAGCTGCCTCCATTTAGAAGCCACACTCAAAACAGAAAAATGTAACAGAAGCCACAGCTTCTAAACGGTGAAACATGGTATGCCACAGCAGTGCTAAACTGTCTTTCAGAGGGGACAATGCTAGGTGGTGCTAAAAGAAATGCACTTGCAGTGATGGCTAAATTGGAAAAACAGACATATTTTATTTTTCCACCAATTAACTGAGTCACTAGAGCATGGAATGCATGGCTCTGACAGATATAAGGACAATTTGTTATCCACTGCTGTACAGTAGATGATACCAAAGATTGTGATTCTTCAACTATTTGTCCCAGCAGCTCCACAATGTTCCTGAGTGAACTCTAGACTTTTTAACTGGTGGCTCTAATACCACATCAAGCTTGGCATCTGCTTTTAGTTCATTGTCACAGCGGACTTTCTTTAACATGCTTTGCTCCACAGTACTGTGGTTGGCAGCCTTGGCATCACAACAGTTTGCACCTGACCTAAATGGATGTGATTTGAAATGAGGGTCCATCACACCGAAGATAGCACACCACTGCTCACATTCAGTACTATTAAATCTGGTTGATATTGCATTTAATCCCCTTGTCACTATTAACTTCTGTGCTTAGGTACATTTTTAGAAACCTCACTGCAGGTAGTACAAAATGCAAGCAGCATCTGCTCTTGTTTCTTTGATTAGCTGCTTAAATTGGTTGAGGATGTTGACAACAGTCTCTGCTAGACTCCATTGGCTAAGTATTAGGGATGTAACAGTTGATTTCTCAGCATAATAGACATGAGAGATCTTTTTTGCTCAGTTAGACATCTCAACATATAAAAGCTAAATTTCCATCTAGTAACAATATTTTGAACTAACTGTGTAGCCCACCCCTCCATGGTGTCTAGAGGTATGATGATGGAATGTCTGTGGGGAGGAGAGACCACAACAAAAACTGCAAAAGATGACTTAGACTTTTGATTCCTTGGCCCTGGGGTATAGACTCCATCCTTGGGGTGCTGGGCTAGGAGGCAAACTTGATTCATAACACTTTAAAATCAGGAAGATGAAATAAAGTCCAAACAGCAATTATAAACAACCTGGATCCTTTAATGCAACTTGATTTCTCCGTGGAGCTTGATAGCAAGTTATCCCATGGGAGAAACATTAAGCCATTGGACCAAGGGGTCCCTTAGATCAATGTCCACACATTGTCCATATGTCCACAATATAATGCCCATCAACCACTGAGGCGCCATGCTGATGACCCCTAAATTCACTTCCCATAGCTTTTTACACAGACACAGCAGGCAGTACTTCTTCTCCCATGGGACATTTCAATACCCAGCTTCCCACACTGGCTACACTCTCTCTATATATATACATATAACATAAATACTATGGGCTGGATATTCAAAAGGGTTGCACTATGCGCAATAGGGTTGTGCCAGCGCAAGTCAGAAAATGCGCCATTCTGCGATATTCAGCAGGAGGCAGTTGTGCCACTGAAAACATGTTGAGCAACAACGCAATGATAATGAAGGCATGTGCAACTGAAGGGGGTGGAACCATGCATAAAGTGCACAGTGCGATGTTCAAAGACTTGCGCAATGCACAACAGTGGAACAGGCGGAAGTTGCACCATAGCGGAAATGAGCCAAAATAAAAAGGAGCAAGGAAGAGTCATAAGAACGCTACAGGGAAGCCACATGAGGCAGGGAGAGAGACAGAGCAAAAGGGACAAAGAGGGCAGGCCAGGGAAACAAGAGGACAGAATAGGTGCAAGGGAAGGTGTGTGGGGCCACATTGAGCAGAGGCCAGTAGGTGTACCCGGTGCAGCGGAGGTAGCAGTCAGGACAGCGGGGGGAACACAGTAACAACAGCTGGGGGAGACACAAGCCAGGGACATGGACAGTGCCACCTTCCACATGGAAGCTGTAATGAGACGGGTGAGAAGGCATGCTGCAGGGGGACGTGGCCGTGGAAGGGCCTGTCGGCGGTATGCCCCCAACAGGCAGTACCGAGCCCGGACCAGCTTTGAGCTGTACTCAGATGTCGAGATTGTAGGCCGGTACCGCCTGAACAGGGCAATACTGAGGCAGCTCTGTGAGCTGTGCAGTGATGCGATGCAGGCACCCACATCGACGGGAGTCACGCCTGTCAGTGGGAGACAAGGGTAACAGCTCATGTGCTTGTTCACCATGGGTACCTTCCAGAGACTAACAGGAGACACCACAGGCATAACACAGTCGGCCATGTCATGCATCCTCACCCAATTCCTCAGCGCACTGCTGCCACATGCTGCGGAGTACATCCATTTCCCCAGAACTGTGGTGGAGCGCACAGCAAACATACAGTAGTTCCACAGGGTAGCACGTATGCCTGGTGTGCTAGGGGCGATAGACTGCACCCATGTGGCCATTCACATGCCACCTGGCCCCGATGGGGCTGCCTATATGAACCGGAAGGGATATGCCAGTTTCAACTGCCAGGTGGTGTGTGATGCCAGTGGGCGCATCATCAATGTCTGTGCCACGCACCCTGGGGGAGCACATGATTCATACATATGGTACCAGTCGGCACTGTGCCATCGATTTGAGAGTGGAGACATCCCCACAGGACATCTAATGGGTGAGTATACATGTAGAACTGATGAATCGTGGGCAAGGGGAGGTAAGCCATAGGTGCCATGGGTGTGACAAACAGGGTTTGGGGCAGTGTGAGCCTGAACAAGACACTAACCTCCACTATCTCCACACAGGTGACAGTGGATACCCACTCCGTCCCTGGCTGCTCACACCCTACCAGTGGCCCATGATCCCATCGCAGCAACGATTCAATGAGGCACATGTCACCACACGCAACATTATTGAGCGGGTGTTTGGGATTCTGAAGGCGCGTTTCCATTGCCTGGACACCTCTGGCGGTGCCCTACAGTATAGCCCCTCAAAGGCCTGTGGGATATTCCTGGCCTGTTGTATCCTGCACAGCATGGCCAAAGACTGTGGGATTGCCATACAGGTCAAAGATGGGGACGCCGGTGACGATGGGGATGGGCAGCCCCCCCTTGGACGACGGGACCCCTGACTGATCCGGCTGGCCCAGCTGCACCTGGACACCATCACAGAGGAGCACTTCACCCAACACAGGTAAGTCATGGGGCCATGTGCAACCAACAGTGGCTAGGGCACAACCCACATACACACAGGGAAACACACCAGGGGTGCATGACGGCAAGGGAAGTGGCAGGGCACAGAAGCACACACAGACAACCAGGGAGGGGTGAACAGGAACACGCCACATGGATGGACACACACACAATAGGCACAAAGTGCACAGGGGTCAGGTGCACAACAGAGCCAGAACACAGACACTACAAACACACATGACCACAGGCCACCACGTCCTCTGACTGTCCATGTGCTTGTGTCAGATGCTGAGCACCATTGCACTTTGGTGTACAGCGCAATGCAGGCATCATCATGCACATGCACCTGTGGACAGCAGTTGGGAGGGTGTGCAGGTGGTCTGTGTGTCTGCCGGTAGGGCTGGGCACCCACCGGTGCACTGCCCACCTAAATACACATTGCACACAGGGCAGCACCAGACAGGGCCCGCAATGGGAGACAGCTCAGTCTTGTGGCAGAGTGCCACGGCCGCCTCGGATGCATGGGCGGTCCTGCCGAGACCCAGCAGCACTGGCAGGCTGAGCACGGGCCTCATGGGGTGGCACTGATGGTCCACCAGAGGTTCCACTGTGTGAATGCGACTGTGCCCGCACAGGTGTCTGCAGCACACCGAACATACCTGCACCAGGAGTGCTCGGGATGCCCACAGCTGAACCTGGCGTCGACAGGGTGGATGTCGCACGACACCAGGAATGGGGAGTGGAAAGTGAACTGTGCAGTGTGAGCGGTACAGGTGCACCTGACTGTGTGTCCAATGTGGCCACGACAGCGACCAACGCCTGTGTCTGCCTGTCAATGGCGGCGGTCACATCCATCAACAAATGGTCAATCCGTGACAGGATCCTCTCGGTGTCCCTGCTGTGTCGCTCCTTGACCCACTCCAGAGCCACACACAGTGCCTCCATGGATGTTGCAAGCCGCATCTGCTGCTGTACTGATGCCTGCAGCAGGTGGGTGTGCTCATCAAAGGGGTCGTCTGCCACATCGGCAACCTGTCCCTCAGGGTATGGAAGGGCCTGATGTTCAGCACCCCTTGAGGGTGGGCACTGCTCACCAGGACCATGTATGGGCAAGTCCACAGGTGGTGCACATATGCCACCACTGAACCCTGTACACCTAGTCCCGGTGGGTGACTGCTGCTGCTGCCCCTCCGCCTGCTGTGCCCAAGGGATCAGTTGTTCCACCACTGTGGCCACAACAGTGCCACTGACCTGTACAGCCACTGGTGCTGCCCCACTGGTGCTGACAGGCACAGCCTGGGACTGTGCTGACGTGCTGGCACACACGTTGGAACCAGCCAGGCCCATGGGCGTGAGCTGGCCTGCTGTGTGTCCATTCTGTGACACACACATGTCAATGCCCATACTGGTCGTTGCATCATCAATGGTGCAGGTCTGTGCCACAGCCACAGCCCCAGTGTGCTGGCATGCTTGGATGCCAGACCGCTGAGACACAGGAAGGGCACCCCCCACACCTGTCTCAATGACAGTAGTGTTGGCAGCTAGGCGTGCACACTGGTGCAATGCACGCCGGCTGCCAGCAGAGGTGGATGGTCCCTCCTCCAACCCCAGTTGGCTGTACGCAGTGGACAGGCCCTCCACCGCTGACCCCTACAGATGCACAGGATCTGTAACAGAAAGTAAGGACACGTTAGTGCATGTAATGTACCTTCACCCCCCAGACCATGACATACCATGCAGTGATGGGCTACCACCTGTCTGGAAGCCACCTCCTGGAACACCCTCAATGGCGCTGCACTGCATGCTTGCAGTGAGCCTGTCCTCTGCCGGAGTCAGCTGCACCACCTCCGGCTGGCCCCCGCCTGTTGCAGCACGTGCCGCCCTGATGGCAGCCACCTTCTCCTTCACCCTCCTCCTGTCGGTTCTCATCTTCTTTTTACACTCCTGCACAGAGCGCTGGTGGCTGCTGTGCAGGTTAACGGCACATGCCACACCCTTCCATGCAGCAGCACGGGCCTGAGGGGTGCCCCACCGTCCACTGAGAAGTGGCTCCTCATCCAGGTAGGCCTCGAAGAGTGCCTCTGTCTTAGCCTTAGTAAAATTAGGCCTCCTCTTCTGCCCACCATCATCCTCCTCACCCAGTCCTCGCTCGGTCATTTCACAGCCTGTATGGTTGAGAGTGGTCACCTGTGACTGTGCAGTACAAAGCAATTCCCTGAGACCACAGTCCAGAACAGCACACAGCATGCAACTCACCTATAAACTGCAGTAACCGAATATGGCCACTGCAGAACAGCATAGCATTTTTATAGCGCAATCCATGTAAATTAGGTGTGGCGCAACTTTAATGACATGCAAATCGCATTGCTACGCCATTGAATGGCTGATCGGATGATTTGCATATGACGGCTGAATATCGCGCCGTTGCGTTTAGCGCAATTGTGTTGTACGTGCTGAGCCAAAGGCGCAGTTCTGTGGCTGCGTAGTACACCGCACTGTGCATGCCCAGGTAACCTACACAGGCGTCTGCCATGCTGATGACGTGCTGTGCACGGTAGGCAATTCAGGGTACGGCCACCATTGTGCCAGTGGCGCTACGGCAAGGGTCACTACATGGCGCTGTGGCTCAACTGCGCTATAATTCGCTGTGGCGATGGCACACAGGCAACCAATGGCGCTAGACGCATAGACATCCAATGGTGCTGTGCGTGGCTTTGTGCCAGAGATCCATGACCCTGTGCTGACCTTTGCCCCCTTGGCGCCATACATCTGGCATGGCTGCAGCTCTATTGCGCTGTTCGGTGACAGCGCGCTAGGGATTGGTGGCTGTGCCGACAGCACGATAGGGACTGGCGGCGATGTACTGCACAAGCACTTCCACCTGGGGTTCCGAGCTGCAGAGCTCCATGGCACTATTACAGCACTTGAGATGGCATGCAGGAGAGCCCTTCAGTGGAGTGCCCTTGAGCTGGCCAACCTTGTGGCCATTGTGGAGCCACACTATGGCCCACTGTATGGTGAGGATCCACTGGACAGGTCCAGGACCCAGGTCTGGCAACAGGTGACCACTGACCTGGAGGCGGCCACTGGCCGCAGGAGGATGGCCAAGCAATGCAGGCACTGCTATGGGGACCTGAGAAGGAGGGAGCCAGGGATACTGGCACGTCTGCGGTCATGTGCCAGGAGGGGCATGGTGCCTCGTCCAGGTGGGTGATCCATCTACGCACCTGTATGGTCCATATGGGTAACACTGTCTTTTGTGTCCGGCACATAGGGGAGGGATGGTCTCGGGTTGGCTGTGGCAGTGTTTACAGGGTATGTGATGGATGGGTCTGGCTGGGTGGGTGGGCACACACATTGGGGCAGGGGAATTATGCTTTGGGTTTGTACTGATGTGTTGCTCTTCTTTTGTCTCCCACAGGCGTGGCAGAGCGGAGGAGGGCCATGGAGCAGCAGCAGAGGGTGGTGGAGGCAGAACGGGTGTGTGTCGGGGAACAACCCCAATGCCAGCGACAGCCCGATGAGGGTGAGTGACAAGACACCATGATTGCTATTGCATGCTGTGTGACAGGGTGGGGAGCAGGGTATGGCCACCATCCATGGACACCACTGCTATGCACGTGACATGTGACAGTTAGCACTGTTCAGTGGCACTGCATGTCTGGGAGTGCATCAATGGTGGTCCATGCATGCACTGGGTACATGGTCGTGGCACTGCCTGCCCACCGCTTAGCCATGTTACTGTACAGCCTTGGTTGTGCTGTGCTGGACATGGGTGGTGTGTGTGTGCAGTGGTACACATGGCTGTTGCTGCCTGGTTGGGCATGTCTTGTGCACATGGTCACTGTGGGTGGGTGGGTGCACACCATCACAGGAGTGGGGCACATGGCTGTATGCCATGCATGATGGTTGGGCTGCAGGAGGATGGACAGTTACACCCATTGACTCTGCTCCCTTGTCCTAGTTGTGTGGATACTCATCAAGATTGAGCAGTCCATCCAGGAGCTTGTTTGTGTTGCTGCAGAATCCCTTGCATTACTACAGGGACATCCATCAGCATGGGGTGAGGAGGAGAATGCATCCCCGTGAACAGCCCCAGGCAGCAGTGGAGCAGGCTGAACGCCACTGATGGAGCTGACCCTCCTCCTCTGACTGACCCTCACACCCCGCCTTCCTCTCCCAATTGTTCACCCCTGCCCCTTACCCACCCCCACCTTGTTCCTGTCCCTCCTCCCGATTTCTGTATATACCTGTATATAGTTGTTGTTGTTTTTGTTGTTGTTGTTGATGTTGTAGTTGTTGTTATATTTATTGAATACAGATATTTTGATATGAATACTGTGGTGGTCTCTGATTTGCAGCTGGCTATTGGTGCGCAGTTGCAGTGGTGTGCATGGCATCTGGGGTGGTTCAGTCATGGGTATGTGTGTGTGTGCGTGGGGAGGTGTCTCTGGTGTGGGAGTGGCACTCAGTCGGTATCTGTGGTGTGTGTTGTTCTCTGTGCATTGCATTACTGTGTGCAGTGGTCCATGGTGCTGCTCTGTGTCCATTGTGCCCCTGTCACACTGTCCTTGGCCTGTGCAGCTGACACCCTTGCATGTCTGTGGCCTGTGAGGTCTGCTGCCTTGTCAGTGGTGGCTGTCCCTGCAGGTCATCCACTGTGACCGTCACAATGCTGGGTTGCCTCCTGTCACTGGTGAGGTGCATGTTTGCCTCAGGTGACACTGTGGCCTCCACAGTTGCTGTCCCACCTCCATGCTGTGTCTTGTGTGTGTTGCAGGGTCTGTGCACCACTGTCTGTGACTTGTGATCCAGGCATATGCTGGTGGCGTACAAGGCCACAGTTCATGCACAGGGTGGGTGTCACCCCTGTGCCATGGTGGACTGCAGGCTGTGTGTGCACAGTTTACATGGGTCCACACGAGCGGCTTGGTTGCCACACTACTGCGTCCCTGTGTTGGTGTCCCCGAGGGTATGGGTGTGTGTTTGCCCCTGCACTGTGTTGCATCTGGTGTGCTGCATGCTTCTACACAGCACTGTGGGTGTCTGTGCTGGCTGCTGTGGTTCGTGGTGGGTCGCGCTGTGACACTTGTCTACTGTGCAGGGTGCTGTATCAATGGCGGTGGTGTCAGGGGCACACCCTTTTCCATGTGGGGTACTTCTTGTGGCGACACATGTTCAGTCTCTCAGCTGTGCCTCAGGGGGATTGTACGTGTTGGCACTGTGTCTGCCGTTGTTGCATTGCCGTGTGCTGCCGCTCACTGCTGGGTGCTCATGGTGGGTCCGGCTTGTATGGTTCTGTGGTACACTGGGTTGCAGTGTGACAGTGGGGGGGATGAATGGGGATTCCTGCAGTGATGGTCACTGCTCATGGGGGGTGTCTTGGGGTCACGGTGCAGGGTGTGCTGTGCAGGGGGGGCTGCTGTACCATGGGGTGGTCCGCCCTCCTTGTGTGGCAGTCTCAGCTTGCTGGTGGGTGTGCTGGGGCACCATGGCCCAGCTGTGCTTTGTTTGGTTGTCCCCATGGGCCGGTGGATATTCCATCCCTCCCCCAGTTGTGCTGTGCTTGGGGTGTGGGGGTGCATTGTCAGTTCTGCAGTGTGTTCCTGTGCCCATCTGTGCCATGGGTGGTGGGCCCCTACCTACCTCCCTGGTTGTGCAGTTCCATTGCTCTGCTGCTGGGGGGCTCCCTGCTTGCACTATGGTGCCTCTGGGCTGCTCAGCTGGGCTGCCCTTGTTGCACTATAGCACATCGTATCTGCTCAGTTTCCCCTTCCTGGTTGCATTATGGCACAGGTTGTGCGATATTCAGACGTTGGCTGTTTGCGCAATTTGGCTTGCTCCATTTTTGAATATCGCCTCTATTGTGCATGTGCGCAATGGACTTGTGCTTGCTTCTGCTATTGCGCACATTTTGAGTGCAGTTTATATCCAGTCTCAGATATATATATATATATACACACACACATATATACATATATATATATACAGTATATATATATATACTGTATATATAGTGTGTGTATATATATATATATATATATATATATATATATATATAAACAGTGACTTGCAAAAGTATTCAACCCCCCTTGAAAGTTATCAGATTTGTCTGGATTACAAATGAGACTTACATATATTATTTCAGTCAATATTTGTACTGCAAACTCATATGCTCTAACAGTATATTGTCAAAGCCAAAATTAATTATCCGTCAGCAGATCTTTTAAAGAAAATTAAAAAGTAGAAAATGCTGCTTGCAAAAGTGTTCAACCCCTATGCATTAGTATTTGGTAGAGCCACCTTTTGCTGCAATAACAGCTTTAAGTCTTTTGGGGTAAGTATCTACCAGCCTTGCACACTGTTCTGCAGTGATTCTTGCCCATTCTTCTTGGCAGATCTGTTCCAGGTTGTTCAGGTTGGTTGGGTGACGCTTGTGCACCGCAAGTTTCAAACAGTGCCACAGATTCTCGATGGGATTGAGATATGGACTTTGACTTGGCCACTGTAGGACATTCACCTTTTTGTTGTTTAACCACTCCTGTGTTGCTTTGGCCTTGTGCTTGGGATCATTGTCCTGCTGAAAGGTGAAGTTTCTCCCAAGCTTCAGTTTTTTAGCAGACCGAAACAGGTTCTCTTGCAGTATCTCCCTGTATTTTGCTCCATCCGTTCTTCCTTCAATTTTAACAAGATGCCCAGTCCCTGCTGATGAAAAGCATCCCACAGCATGATGCTGCCACCACCATACTTCACTGTAGGGATGGTGTTTCTCGAGGCATGGGCAGTGTTAGGTTCTCGCACACATAGCGCTTTGAATTGTGGCCTACAAATCTCTATCTTGGTCTCATCATACCACAAAACCTTGTGCCACATCTTAGCTGGGTCACTCTCATGCTTTCTGGCAAACTCAGATGTGCTTTGATATGGTTCTTTTGAGTAATGGCTTCTTTCTAGCCACCTCCCATACAGGCCAGTATTATGCAGAGCTCTTGATATGGTTGACTGGTGCACCTTCACTCCATCTCAGCCACTGAACTCTGTAGCTCCTTCAAAGTGATTGTTGGCCTCTCTGTGGCTTCCCTCATTAGTCTCCTTCTTGTCCGGATGCTGAGTTTTGAGGGACAGCCTTGTCTAGGTAGTGCCTGGGTGGTGTGATGCAGCTTCCACTTCCTCACTATTGATCCAACAGTGCACACTGGGATATCCAAACACTTGGATATTATTCTGTACCCTTTTCCTAATTTATGCATGTCTATTACTTTATCTCTAACTTCCTTAGCTTGCTCTTTAGTCTTCATTTTCACACCCTTCCTTCAGATTCACAGTCTGACCAATGGTCCTTAAACTGGGGGGGGGGGTTATCCAGAAAATGTGAGCTACTTTAATGTTTCAGAGGAGGTGAGGCCATTTGTAAGCCAATTGTGTCCTCGTTAGGGCAATATTTTTCATCTGTGTAAACTTGGAGCTTCCAGAGCACAGGGGTTGAATACTTATGCAAACAGCATATTTCAGTTATTTCGTTTTCTTAAAAATATATTCTAACATGAAACCAATGTCACTTTACATTAATTATTTTGAGGGTCAGTCTTTTTAAATAAAATATTACACAGAACAAAATCTCAATGTATCATTTGTCATTCAGACAAATCTGACAACTTTCAAGGGGAGTTGAATACTTTTGCAAACCACTTGTATATATATGTACAGTATCTAGCTCTCTCTCTTTCTCTCCATTATATATATATATATATATATATATATATATGCTTGTAACTTCTCTCCAAGGCTAATTGCTCAAGACCCTCTCAAGTTTACTGGCATTGCAGCTATGCCAGTAGATCCTCATTCAGCCTGTGGTTTCCCAAAATACTCAAGAAGCAACAGTGCTCTCAAACGTAGGGCTGGCACATACCCATGAGAGTAGCTCACTTCCATTCTCCCCAGTGCCATGCAGCTTATTCTATCACTTTCCTCCACCTCCAAAGTTAGTGGGCAAGGGAAGGCTACCACCCCCAGGGGGTCCATGGTGTCACTGGACAGCACCTGCCACCTGCTGGCCAAGAACTGACCCCATGACTAAGACATCCCTAGACCAAATAATTTTTTCAGCCCTTATGGACTCTCAATTTGCAGTGGGCAAGGAGAGGTTGGACACTCTGGGGGGATCCTCAGTGCCACACAAATCCAATCCCCCACCCTCACCCTCACCCAAGAACTGACTGCTGTGGGTGAGGGTCCCAGGGTCCAAATTAATTCAGCTGTCACATAACATTTTCTCTTATGGACATGAAGTCCAGACCAATTCTCCATTTATTGACCACAAGGTCCACCAGTTGCATGAGTTTGAATCCCATAACAGCTACTTGCAAGAAACATTGGACTTCCCCTCCAGATGGCATCATCACTTCCCCACCAGGGGGTCTGATAACTCAGGCCTCTACCGCTTCAACTGCAAGATATCTCAGGACATCCTCCAGAGAAAAATGGTTAGCTTGAAGGAGCCAGGTTGTGTTTGCCTGTTAACCCCCCTTCTCCACTGTACAAAACTGAAAGCAGCTTCTCGCAACCTCTTTGCAGCAAGCAGCTGCCCCTTCCCCAGAAGCCAGCATAACTAGCTCCTAGCTCCCTGAGGCTTCAAAGAATTAACCCTTTAGTGTGTCACAGGCACAGAGCCCTTCAATTTAAAACTAGTACAAAGTCCAGTACACTTTTCTATGCTCTGACTCAAAGGGGTGAGTTACATGTGCATTTGGCAATCTCAGTTCTTATTGAATAGTGTGCACCTTGGGAATAGTAGATGCAGAATGTTTGAAATGCCCCACAGGTTTCCTGCTATTCATCATAAGATCATACAGAGCACTGGCTAAGTAAGGCATACAGAAGGCATAGCAGAAGTGTGTGCACAGCATCTCAAGTTGTAAATATGGTGATTTGGCCACTGTAGTCATATTACTGTCACACGTTTTCTGTATTTTTCCTTATTTGTAATCACCCAAAAAAAGGCCAGGATATCAGGTTTACCAGAAAGATGCCCAGTTTTACTGCCAAGGTTACATGAGAAGAGAGAATGCATATTGAAATGTCTGACATCCCCTGTGCCTGAGACAAAGGCTGGTTAAAGATAAACAGGGGTTAAATCTCAACAGGGAATTGACATTTCCTGAGAGTTGTCTTCTCTGTGTTAACCTCTTACATTTCAAAAGAGAATTCAAATTTTCTGGTAAGCTTATCAAATGGAAAAAGATGTCATAACATGACAGGAGAGAAAAAGCATCTCCTATGGTAATAAAATGTTAAAATCAAAGAGACAATGTTTTAGACCAGAGGTTATGCAAATGGCCAATCTGTGAACCTAGTGTCAGGTTCTGGGAACCACTTTGGTATATTTACATTTTAATAAGTGGCAGGAAGGATACTGGATATCAAAAGGCCAGCCAGGAAGTGGTAAGGAAGTCTAAATAATTAAACATTCGTTTACTTAAAATATTGGAAAAGAGCAAGAGAGACTCCTGCTGGCCTAAAGATAAGGCCACCAGCTAACCAATAAGCAGTTTATATGCTGCAGACACAGGACTATAAAAATCCACTCAAAACAGAGGGACAAGACATATTTCCTGACACACAGATGAAGCCAAACATTTCCTGACACACAGAGCAAGACTGCTACACACACACCCTGAGGACCAGTGGCTCCAAGAAGAACTGGGACTTGGAGACTTTGTAGAACCATTTATCTTTCTGGACTTTGATTCACTACAGACAAGGTAGTAATAAGCCAGTTAAATTTAACAGTGCATTTTATATGTATTTTTTCCAACTTTTTTTTTATCTTGTAACCAAATTTCTGAATCTTTTGTTTGTAAGTCTTATAGGATAATTGTTTACGTAACTAGTAAAAACACTTGATTTTAATAACTGCCTGGGAGTGATGTGTTTGTGTGTGTGTGTGTGTGTGAAGGTGGGGAGGTTTATTCAATCTGTGACCAGCCTGTTTAGTGCTAAGGTGCCACCATCACTACTACAGATTGGTATCCTGGGAGGAAATCTGGGAGCCTAAGTAGGGGAAATACACAAGTTCTTGGGAGGGGTCTGTAGAGCCTGAACTAGTTTCCTTCACCAGCCATGTAAGAAGACACTATCAAGGTTATGAGGACAGCCCCAAAAGAGCTCCTAATGCCTAGGTCCCCCCCTCCCCAATGCAGCAACCAAGGAGAGTTTTCAGCTGGCTACAGACTTGAGACTGTATTTTACCCATACCCAGATTAGATTGGAAGCCCTGAGCCATTATGGCAAGTGTTCAGTTGTGAATTCAGCAAACACTCTAAAATGACATGGGGAGGGTATTCCTGTTCCCCCTGTCACAGATTGCACTTAGGGGAGGGCACTGTGAGCTCAGTGGACCCAGCCCTCGGGGGTGGATTCATGACAGTAAATACCACAGTCACTGAAAGCTTTTTTATGTTAGCACCATTGTCACAAATAAAAACATGAATTCTATCATTTTTTATTTATCAGTTCACTAGCATTTTAAGCAGGGCTTCAGCGATAGCTGCTTCTGTGTGTTTACCCTGAAACCCCTCTAAGGACAAAATGGCAAACTTTCTAATAAAATCATTATCAATCCAGTGTGCTGTTAGGTCTAAAAATGATTGAGTTATATTTTCCTGTGTCCACATGTCAGCAGGGAATGATAGAGACATTGCATTTTTTTTTAAAGCAGCACAATCTGCTGATGTACCCTTTAATATGTATTAGGAATGATAGTTTGAGAGAGATACTTGTATGATGCCAATTTATACCATATATCCTTCACCTTGATTAATCTTAGGAAGCCTGTATCCTCCACTACTGAGAATGGCTGCATGTCCAGAGCCAGCATTCCAGTGATGGCATCATTTATTTTTGATGCCTCAGGAGTTTCACATGTCTGTAGTCTTCTCTTGGCACTAAAGTCCTCACGAGTAGGCTTCTTTGTCTTTGCAATTGTGGCACCATTTTCAGGTCAAGACCAGCTATTCAGATGCCGTTTGGCCTCTTTGAAAACTTCAGCATGCTTAACCTGAATGTGGTTCATCATGGCCATGGTTGTATATCCCGAGGTATGGCTACCACTCGATATGCTGTTCTTACACAGGAGACATTCCACTTTAGCTGTGTTTTCCTTGCATACTTTGAAAAATTCCCAAGCCGGGCTCCATTTCTTCTCACTTATCTTTCTTGAATGCCATGCAACAAATGACAGCACTGCCTGCCCCGCTTGCTCTGATTTCTGCTTGTGCCTGACCACCACTTAGGTTATATAGGTTACATAGGTTTTAGCAGAATATAATAGACCGAAGTCCATGGAGCTTGCCGCTTAATCTAACTATGTCCCTGGATTTTATTTTGTATCAGGTAATTGTCGAGTAGTGTCTTGAACTTTGACATACTATCACTCTTCACCACCTTGGCTGGGAGGTTGTTCCATTGCTTAACCACTCTAATGCCAAATCAGTATTTCCTCCTATTTGTATTAAATCTCTCTCCTAATAGTTGCACCATGTGAGGTCTGGTGCTGTACCTATTTACCCTGATGTTTAAGCCACGTTGTTCTCTCAGATCTGACTCCTGTGTTGCTCTGTACACCAGGCACTTGTCTCCACTCAGTCTTCTGAACTCCAGGGAGTACATACCCAGCAGTGCCAGCCTCTCCTCATAGCCCATGCCCTCCACATCTGGAATCAGGTGCATGGCCTTCCTTTGTATCTTTATCACCATGCAATGAATGTTGGCACTGCCTGCCCTGCTTGCTCCAGTTTTAACCTGTGACTGACTACCTGTTTATTGCCATGCATGTTGAAACGTGCTGCACATGCTCAGCCTGCATGGCATGCTCACAGCACACAACTTTCAAAAAGTAAAATAATAAATATTGAGTAAAATTGCACAAAACACAATGGAAATAGAGTGTCAGGGAACAAAAATATAACACTGAGTTTTGGGTTGCAGAGGTGGTTGTGGAGGAAACAGAGCAATAGTGTATCTAAATAGAGTCCCAAAGGCTTGGTTTGGTTTGCAGGTGGGGCTCAGCAGAACATCAAAGATCAAAACAGTAAAAAAACTAAAATATACATAAAAGAAATACAAAAATAGCATGTGACATAATATGTGGCATCTACATATGGTGTGGGGGACATACCTTTTTTGTTTACATTTAAAACAAGTATTACATACACTAAAAAAACAGTGATGTCAAGGACATGGGGCACTGATATTTGTTATTTTATTTTATTTTTTTGTTGGTGCCAGTCAGTTGAATGCAAATTGTGGTGGGAGAGCACCATTCATGGTCAAAGTGAATACGGAGCGAATATTCTCCCAAACCCTAATTAAAATCATGAGGAGAAACATCACTCATTGTTCCAAAGCATGTTTACAATAGAATCTCAGGCTGACAACAAACAAACAATAACACAGACATCATACAAATTATAATATGTATACATACAGGGTTTTTGAAGGACACATATTTCCTTTGAGGAATAGATCAGATAAACTGTCTTGTTAAAAGTGGTAATGAAGGAAAAGAGGGGTCATTGGAATGCCAAAATATTGGGAGGTTATTTCAAACAGTCGAACCACTCACCATGAAGAAATTAGAGTCAGACATTGTTTTCGTAATTGGAACTGCAAATGTAATGCTGCTTGGCAATCTAAGGAAAGGTTTTACAATTCAAAACTAAAAACAATTTACTGTACAACCTGCTGCTGTCTGGCCTGGCCATCCCCAGTCACATCATACCACAGTGGCGGATAGAAAGAAATGCTATGAGTCAATACACAATCCTTCTCAGCCCCACCCCCCAGAGCAGTAGTCCACCGAAGTAGCAATAAGACCAAAATCCAAATTAAGTTCCAGCACCTCTTTGTCCCACCTCCGCCACCACCAGCCCATTCAAGAGTTATATTGAAGCAGACTGCCGCAAAGAGGATCACCAATAGAAGAAATGCCTTACTTAATGAGTAAGTCATGGTGGGTAGCACAGTGGGGAGGACATTCTGTGGTTCATCTAATCACTGCTGGACATCTGGATATACACTAACAGTCCGAGGGTGGAAATCTACATGATGGACAGTGGTAGTAGTATGCTGAATGCAATGAATGAGGGGGATTTTTTACCCATGCCACTTGTTTTGCACATGCAGTAAAGTTGGTGGTGAGTCATTTGTTTGACAAACAGGCACAGTTAAAAGAAACATTTGGCACTATATGAGACATTACTCAATATTTCCATCCATCTACTAACTGTACTGAATTCCTCCATCAATATCAGCAGCAGTACAGTGTTCCTCAGCAATGCCTTATTAAAGATGTTTCCACATGGTGGAACTCTGTCTTTTATATGGTTGAGAGACTCCTGTAATAGAACACAGTGTTCCATGCCATGGAATTTGACAAAGTAGCCCATGCGGAATATCTGTTATCTGTGCAATGACCTGTTCTGCAAAAGCTCATTCTGCTTCTGCAACCATATAAACAGGCCACTAAAGATTCCAGTGATGAATCAGCGACCCTAACATTGTCATCCCATGGTGAATTTGCTTGAACATGACACACACTGTTATTTACAATCTGTAACCCAACAAAGCAAGGACGGTGGTGCTGGTGGCAATGGTGGAGGGGGCAAGAATGACAATGATGATGGTGGGGGAAGGAGTTGATGACATCTCTACATCATCAGCACCATTGCTGCAGCAGAATGCAATACTCATTAAACATGGCAGATATGTTTCTGACTCAACTTGCTGACAGGTTTGTCAGCATTAGATCGAACACAGAATTCGGAATGGCAAAACAGCTGTATATTCATACATTAGACTAATACATCAATTACCAATACTCTTAATGAATAACTTTTTTACATCTATTCATTTGAACTGAATTGTCATCCATTCATGGCAGTGATAAATTTTGATGACAAAAGTGTTTTTGATATAACTTCTGAGGGGCTTTATTTAGCTCATGTGTTTTGCTATTTATGATATTAATCAGTGCTGTTTATTGATAATATATTTTGGCTGATGTTTAAATTAATGGAATTTTTACTCCTCCCACCCATTTTTACTCATGTGTAAGTGGTGTTTATTGACACAGTAGTGCTACTACACCTTTAGGTGAGCAGTACATATTGATTTGTCTTTACATGGGATCTTCACTCTATAGAAAATGTCATGCAAAATGGCATTGAAATGTTAGTTTAATGCAATGAAGTGGTGGCTCAAGGTATCAAGCAGTGGGTGCATGATGAATGATAGATAGATAGATAGATAGATAGATAGATAGATAGATAGATAAGCTTATTTTATAAAGTGCCCCTTCCTGGGGTCTTGGAGCACTGTACAATGCATAAAATCTAATACAACGATAAAAATATTCGTCATAAAAATAGCTTGTCTTTGACTGGCATTTGTTGGCTTTTTAACTACTTTACAAAGCTGTTTAATCCTGCTACAGTATATCTTGTTAAGACTTTTGGGTTGGTTAGAAACTTTTGGACATGGTGTCTTTTTTTATCAAGGCAAGAAACTAAAAACTAAGCAACTGAAATTTAAATAAAACCGATCTCAAGAAAAGAACTGGTAAGCTCAGTCTGTTTTTGTTTGAAAACAGTTTTGAAGTGCTGAGTGAGTGTCTGTAATTGACAGACTTATTTTTCTGCAGTGTCTCTCCTGTTAGCATTTGTGCACTCATTGGTGTCTGTTTTACAGAAAGCTACTAAACCCTGTGTATTTTATAGTCAAGTCTAAAGTTTCAGTCCATGTGGTAGGTGAGGTGGAAGAGGAAAATGAAGAGGAAGAAGAACATCTGAAAGAGGATGTATGTGAGGAAGGGAAGTATGGTGAATATGATGATGATGATAAGGAATACCTTTGAAATCTAGAAACTCAGTATATTGAACCTTACAAGACCAAGTTCGGAATACTGAATTTCAAAGTCCCAAAAGGTACTTAGATGTAATGCAGGGGGCTTCACCACCCACACCCCAATCTGGGAGGGTTCGGCCCCCCACAACCCCCGTAACTTAAATAACCAACTCTGAGGGGGAGCAGACCTCAGAGTAAAACAAAATGTTACAGGTGGTGAAACAATATGCTGGCAAAATTTCTGGTAACCCAGAACAGAACCTGGGTCTACCAGACCATGCTGTCTGAGCTGCTAATGGCTTAGATCTTTACGCCATGGGAGCAGCTTGGGCAGCTTCTGGATTTTTTCTTCCTTGTGGTGCCTGGCTAGAGATAGGATAGCAGTTCATCACATCTGCTACCATACCCCTGTTGGCATCGACTTTCTTCTTGTCTGGCTTGTCAGTGTCAGGAGACTGAATTCAGTTCCGTGAGTTTTGGGATTCTGAGTTTCAGTCTCTTAAATGCATATCGATGATAATGATCATGATAAGATTCATGACGATAATAATGACTGTGACCTTTATTATGTCGATCTTCAAATAGACTTTGAGGAACATGATGATGAGGGGGAGAAAAATGTTGATAAGGAAAGAGCAGGGGGTGAATATCCAGATAATGATGGTGCTAGACAGTCAAAGAAGGAAGGACACACACTGGGCAGTCAGGGAAGAAAGTCTAGAAGGACACATTCATCTGTGTCATAGAAGAAGTCTTTGGGTAGTAAGAAGAGGAAAGGAGGTGCACCTGGCACTCCTGGTGATGAGGCTGAGGAAGGACTTATTGTTCCAGCACAGAAAAAAAGGTCTAATATGTGACATTGTTCTACTTTTTTGTGCAATGTACATGATTTGTTAAGAAAGCATCAGCCACAGGTCTATATCAACAGCCCTAGCCGTATCTGGCATGCACAACCATTTGCAGAACAAACATCAGTGTTAGTGGTTAGGCATAGCACAGGCTACAAATAAATCAGAAAACCAACAATTCCAACACTAAAGAGCACAAAGGAGTTGCAAACATTGGAAAGTCAAAGTTTAAACTCCAATGCATTGAGGCAAACAAATGCCTCTTCATTGGGGGGTGGTAATGAAGATGCACGATAGCCTTGCAGTGCTGCAGTTTAAGCGCCATTTTTTTCTAATGTTTTAGGTAATTAAATATTACTAACTCAATGAGTCATGTGTTTGACTCCTTTGTGCCTTCTCATCTGTCCTTATGACTCAGCACCAGACTTACCATGCTGCTCATATCCTTTATTCTCATTAAGTCCACCATTTTTCCAGGAGACGATGAGATGGCGTATGTGTTAATTTTACCAAGTAAGCATGTACCAAAATAGCCCTGAATCTCTACTGCCATCATAACCTCCTTTACCCCTGCCACAAAGCTCTTCAATGGGCAGTTCAAGGTACAGAGTCATCTACACAAAGAAAGGCAAGAAAGACATACCATTTTATAACCAGATAACACTCAAAGAGGTTGTGGATCATACTCATAAATTTTACCCTCTCCTCCAACTTCAAAGGTAATTAACAATATCCATGATGAGATAACAGTGGAGAATAGACTTCCCTTTAGATTGTTTTCCATCCTTGGCTTGCACTGACTGATGCACATATTCAAACTGCATTATGAAATTCCATCTTCACACTTCTTCCCATGACAGGCCAAGCCCCAACTTTATCATCATGTTTATCAGCAAGTGCATAGTTCTCTGATGAACACCATGAGCTAGAGGATTCACATCACTTCCAATATGTGGACAAGCATCCAGGTCCTTTATTATATAGCCGTGATTGCACATTGGGTGTGCTTTGACCAGTCATATACTGTACCTTCATCCTCTAGCCATGTTGCTATGTCTTTTATGTGGTTAGGTTCCAGACTGATCACAAGCATGAAAACATCCTGAGGCATTTGCAAAATGGTTTTGAAATGTTACTGTGAAATGGTCTTGTGCCAGGAATCATTGTTACAGGCAATGGCAAAAACATAATCAAAAGCAGTGTCCAAAAGGAAGTACACCCAAGTGCCTTGTCTAGCACACTGTGTCAACTTGGTGAGTTAAGGCTTCTTAATAAGAATTATTTAGCTGAGGATATTGTTGGGATAGTTATCACATCTGTACTCTGTTCTCACATTCTATAAAAAGGCAAAAAAAAGCAGAGGTGTAGTCCAGTCAACAAACACCTACTACATCATGCGGTCAGTCAAACGTGATGCGGTGACATGATGGAGTAGCACATGCTACATTGTTTTGAGATTCCAGAAACAGATGATTGCAATCCATGAGCATTTACTTTGAAATAAGATTAATAATTCTGATATTATGGTTTCTAGCAATAACTGGATGACAGTTAATTCACTGGTGACCATCCTAAGCCCTTTGAAACAGTCACATGAAGAGTGAACTCTAAGTCCCCATGACTCATTATGATTCGCCTCTAGATCCACTTTCCTTACACATTTTTGCAGTTATTGTCCTAACATTATCAGAAGAACCTTGACAGAACACAATATCAGAAGAACTTTGAGAAAAACACAGATGTCATCGCACTGACAAGGTTCAGTCTACACATGGTGTTTGAGAATGACAGACCTAATAAAATGTTTGAACATGATCCACATGTTCTTGTTACAATTCTGGAGCCACATTTAAAGAACACACTGTAGAATAGAATACATTGGGTGAAGAAGCAGATGTAGATCATTGGCAGGAGGTCCTATATTATAAGGTGTAAGAGATGTAGTTTTCAGAAATTGACTTTTTCAACCATCCAGTGGGCACTGGTCATCTGGCAGAAAAGATAGAGGAGCAAACTAACTGAATCTCCTTCTTGTGAAGATGGGGCTGTCCATGTTTCGTCATCACAATGTGGAAGTCATCAATGGACCACCTAACAACTATAAATTTGATGACTTGCAGCAGCAGATGAGTATCTTCTCCTCAATCAGGTCAGCTTACTGTTACTGAGCAGACACATCAGTACTGACACAGGATCAAGATCCTTTACATTACTGGTGGTCTGAAATGCATGCATGACCAGGCCTGAGCTCTATAGCATGATATTTTCTCTCCTGTCCTTATTCAAGTGTGTATTTGGTGCAGGCATTTAGTGCTGCAGGTGCAACCAGCACCACATCTGAATACAACGTAGCCTAGTTAAGTTGAAATGATGAACATTTCTAAAGATGAACCTCTACCTTTATTTCTGGTTGTGACCTGAAGAATCACTAAACCTTGTATTCAGCCTAGTAAACACATAGGGACTATTCATGAACATGTGCACTGAAGGCACTTAGCCAGGTGCGCAGCTCTGCACCGGCAGGAGATCCATGGGGGGGGGGCAGCATTCATGAACACAGGCACTCAGATGCAGCCCTGTACCCCACAGTGCACAGGTTCATGGGGGGTGGCTGGTGAGTGAGGAGTGGTAGACATGGGCAAACAGCCAATTAGCTTCCCAACCCATGTCACAACAGTGGATCAATTGCACTAGCAGGGCACCATGTTTGCAGCCAGCATGCAGTGCGCTGACTGCATGGGGGCACTGTGCCCGGTTGTCCACCCCTAGCCCACCATGAGTGCCTCCAATGGTAAGGGCATCCACTTTGGGGTGGTCCACAGTTCACCGCTGTCATCCCCATAGCCAGTAATTGCAACCCAGGGGGGTGCATAACTTGCTTCAATAGTTTACAGCTGCCCTGCAATGGCATAACCAGCAGCCCCTCATGCACATCACTCTGAATCTTAATGAATGTGCAGTGTGCTGGCATGCCCCCCACACAGCTTCCTGGCCCACTCCCATGCAGAGCTCCGTGATCTGCCAGGGGATAAGGTGCATAGGGGGGTGTATGTGCATTGTGAATGCGTGCTGGGCCTGGGCAGGTGTGAAGTGGGCTACGCGCCAGAGGTACGAGGAGCATAACCCACTCCGCACCTTCATGAATAGGCCCCATAATGAGAAAATTGAGAAAAGATGGGAAGATGAGGAGAAGGATGACTACCATTGAACTTAGGTGACCAACACAATGTCAATGAAACAGAATTACTCTAGAAATAAGAAACAAAATTATGCCATATTTTCTCCCTTCTCTTTTCTGATTACATTTCACATTGTTGTTAAATCAGAATTTCTTTATTCCGAAATAATTTTCACATAGTACTTTTGGTGATATTAATTCTAAATACAGTCTCATAGCTCACTAGGGACATTTTTGCAAGTCACTGTGTGCGTGTGCATGTGTTTTATGAGGATGGCAATATTGTTGTCCTGATAATGACATGTAATTGCCATCATTTACCATATCTTACTGTTATATGATGTAACGTGACATGGATACGTGCTTCAATGGTTGCTGTTTCACATTGTGCTTATATTTATTATATCTCTTTCATAGGACAGTGGAAGGGCATTTTGTGATTTCATTGTCCATAATTTTACAAGTGTATTTTTTTATGAATTATAGTTATGTGGTGATATTTGACAAATGCCATGTAATTGGCAAAACATTATAATGATACATGAGGCAATGTGGCATGGAACCATGCTTCAGTTGATGTTTTTCCAATCTTTCTTCCATTCATTCCACAGGATAATAGAATGCACAGACATTTTGTGGTTTCTTTCTGTGGTTTAACAACAACAAAAATCAAAAGGGACCTAGGAGTAATTATATCAGATTACCTAAAAGTGGGGAAGCAGTGTGAGAAGGCAGTAAGGAGGGCTGGGGGGATACTGGGATGCATAGGGAGAGGCATCAACAGTAGAAAACAGGAAGTTGTTATCCCTCTTTACAGACAGTTAGTGAGACCCCATCTGGAGTACTGTGTGCAATTTTGGAGACCCCATCTCTGCAAAGACATAGACAGAGTGGAGGCTGTTCAGAGGAGGGCAATCAAAATGGTGCAAGATCTGCACCAGAAGACATACGAGGAGAGACTAAAGCAGCTTAATATGTATCCCCTTGAGGAAAGGAGGGAGGGGGGGACATGATAGAAACTTTCAAGTATCTCAAGGGAATTAACAAGGTATAAGAAGGTAGTATCTTTCAGAAGAAGAGATGTGCAAGAACAAGGGGTCACAGTTTGAAGATAGAAGAGGGATGGCTTAGAGGTAATGTCAGAAGGTATTTTTTAACAGAGAGAATTGTGGATGCATGGAACAGCCTTCCTGAGGAGGTTGTGGAGTCAGGAACAGTGGGAGAATTCAAGAATGCATGGGACAGGCATAAGGCATTTCTAGTGGGGGGTAGGAGGAAGTACGTTGTTGATTAACTAGAATCTGCAGTTTATCTATCAGGTAGGGAAATGGGTGGACTGGGTGGGCCAAGCGGTCCTTGTCTGCCATAAAACTCTATGTTTCTATGTTTCTTTGCTTATACCTTGACATGGTTTGCTAATACTGTGTAATTGGCAACCATTCTTTTATTACATGATGTAATATAACAGCACGTGAATTGCATAAACTTTTGGAAAAGTCTGATTTAATATATGTCACCTTAACAAACATGCATGACACATATTGTTCTCATTAGAGCACAATTCATGCAGGGCATCCTGTACTTCTGATCCTGATGTTTATGCAGTAGGTCTACTTCTACTCTGAAGCCACATTAATAAGCAAGGGAGAACAGCAGTGTATTCTTTAAAGTGTTCTCACAGCTCTTTTGGCTGCCAAGCCAGTCAAGTCAGGCTTGATACATTGCTCACAAATGTGACAGTGGATATTATAGTTTTTCATCAGCCTTAAACACCAGAGGAGAGTAGAAGATCAAGCTGAGGGTGTTTAAGATGTTAGTTGAACTTTGTTAATTCTATTAGATACTGGAAATTAAGTAAAGTGGTTTCAGGTTTTTACATGAATACATTTTCATGCCTTTGTGTTTCCCTTTCCCAAGACTAATCATCTACATTGCAGTCTCCCTCAGAATAGCTGACAAATGCACTCTTCCTCATTCTCCTCAGTCTGGGGCCTTTTCTCTCTCTCATTCAGCAGTGTTTCATCAAACCAAAACGGTCACTGCTGAGAGACCCTGGCACTGTGGAAAACAGTCGAAGCCAGAAAAAAAGAAAAATGCACATTCAGGAAAAAATATCATCAAACACTACTTCAGTGCTACAAAAGGTTTATTGTGCCAAAACTCAGGACAGAAACCTTTTGCAGCACTAAACTAGTGTTTCCTAGTGTTTTTTCCTGAGTGCGCACTTTCCTGTTTTCCTTGATTCAGCAGTGTTTCTCAGCTCAGCAGCAGCATACATCGCAGTCCTCCAGATGCCCAAATTAATATCTTCATCCTTTTCCTCATCATCTATGAGGATCACAAACCACTATCATCTAGATGCCCACTTGATATCTTCATCCTCCTCCTTCTCTCTAGAAGCAGCATACCCCTCAGTCATCTAGAACTCCAGATTGCTGCCTTTGCCCTCCTCATCATCTTTCAGGAGCAGCACACATCATAGTCATTTAGAAGGCCAAATCAATGCTTTCATTCTTCTTTCATGGATTGTAATCATGTGTTCCTGGAATCCCATTACTCTTGCCTTCAGCGCCGTTTCTCATCTGAGTAGCAGTATACATCACAGTCATCATAATCCTTCCCCTCCAGCAGCATATACGACATCTGCTGTGACTCAGCATTGCAGTGCACTGAATCTTATTTTGCTTTCTGCCAAGATAAGTCATTCTAGTGTAAGACTCATACAATGACAAAAAATAAACACAACAACATACCCACATACACAGAATGAAGCAAGAAATGCACATCAACACACAATTGCTATTGCTACAATAGCACTAGGATCAGTAATACTCAAACACATAAAAAAAAACTATGACTAAATGTTGGCTAAAATATTTTTTCACTTTCTCGTTCTCTCTTCATCACTGTTTCTGTCACTTTCAGCCTGCAAGTGATTATCCTAAAAAAAGGCAACTTCAGCAGTGATGTCAAATGAGAAGGCATTAGCCATGTCATCACAGTGCATGCAGTGAAGCATGTCCTCTTTGCTGCCAAGGTAAGTTGAAGTTATATATTTTTTTATACCAGAAAACAATTGAAAAGTTCAGATCAATAAATTAAATAAATAGTCACATAAGTTAATAAATAAATCACAGCAAGATAAGTGGCATAGAGTAGGAGGGCACCCGCTTGTCATACTTCATTCAGGTTCAGGCTTTGAGGCTGAGACTGCAGCAGCAGAGGCTGGCAGTGTGGGCTAAAGACTAGAAACATCCAAGAAGACACTTTTTCCTTGTGAGTGGGAGCTTGCATTTCCTCATCAATCAGTGACTTTTGGTGACAGGCTTGTGATAGCTAACAGACATTAATAAAATGGGCAAGAAAAATCCTGCTATCTGATTGACTGACACTGCCTGTCACCCATACATCTACCTCAGCCTAATGCCCAGGTATGAAAACGTGTCAGTGGGATTTAGAATTTGGGCAAATCGTATGCAAAATTCATTACCTATTTCACGCCTCCCTGATTGCCATCACAACCATGGCTGTCATCTTTGGTCTTACTGGAACCCTTCAACAAGGCACTAAAAAGTAAAATTCTCATAAATTAAAAAAAAGAAATAAATGAATAAACATTCTTTCTTGTCATCATCCCCTCCTTACACACAATAAACAAATAAAAAAAAGAAGTACTCTTTCACAGATTTAATTACTGGAGTTTCTTTGGTGACTATGAAAAATCCCCTTCCAATCCTTACAAGCTTGCCAGGGCAATCACTGCTCTTTACTCTGCCACAGATAAAACAAAGACCATATGGGGCTCAGTTCAGAAAGAGCCCTTAGATCAACACAAGGTGCATCAAAGAGCCACCTTGCGTCAAATGCCCATGTGCCCCTGTACTGTGTGCCGTATTCAGAAAGATGAGCAGTGTCTGTGGTAAAGTCACTGACACAAGGGGTTGCTGTGTCAAAAATATAATGCATGTGGAGAGAATGCCAAATCCCAGGCACAGCAGCATTTGGTGCAAATGCCTCCAGGTGACCCACAATGGCTATGCACATGCAGAAGGGGCATGAATGCCCACACTGAGGCACCACCACGATGTGAACGTAGGAATGCCCCAAGGTGGGTGAAAATGGAAGAGGGAGGCACAGAGCAGGAATTGATGCACACTGTGTCAAAATGATGATGCTGTGGATAAAAACAGATGCAAGATATGGCAAACAACTATGCATGGGACAAAACCTGTGAAAGACCCTATGGCAAATGAAATGGCCCCAGCAATGGCATGTGCAGCCCACATACCATCACACAGGGGTGTCAGGGCTGTCTCACCCTCCCTGTCTGCAGCTGGATCTACTCCATTCTTTGTGCCACTGTCAGTTAGACCAGCTCCACCTTGGTCTAACAGATGCCTGCTATCATCAGTGTAGTGTCAGGACTCCCACCTTTGTGAACACCAGAAAAGGGGACATTGCATCACTTTGTGATTCAAGCACTGCTGTGACATGGCACATCCATCTTTTGGATGCAAGCACGGTGCAAGCCACTTTGATATAGACTGCACCAGTTTAGATGCTAGTTGCTTTCTTGAATTGCATTTGACACAAAGTTTGATGCAAACTGCAATTTGCATCAACGTTTTTGGTGCAAACCGCTTTCGCCATTCCTGGAGCTTTCTGAATCGAGCTCCATAGCTCCATACAAGGCCTTCTGTTACATGTGAGTGGGTAAACAATCTGCCAGAGGAATTCTGCATAAGTATGAATTCCTGTATTCAAGAACAAATGTTCCATCTATTGAATGTGTAGAAAAGGGAGGGATAACTTTTGACTAGTTACTTTTACCAAAAAAGAAATACACGTTTTGAAGCAAAAAAGATGGCATTTTTTATTTTTACATTATATAAGCACAATAAGGCATTCCGAGGTGTGGATTAGGCTGAGATAGCTGCCCATCCAGGGGCTGTAAGGCCCTCCGCCTGCAGGGTTGGGCCTCACTATGCCCCAGGATGGGCGATTATGTCAGCCTAACCTACACTTTGTTATGTCTTATTACGTGCCTGTTTCTCTATCTTTCTCTTTCTTTTACAGGCAGCAAGATAACTGGCTCCACAGCAGATGGCAATGCAAGCGAGCCACTACAACTGCCAGCCCCGAACGGGATGGTATGCCCAGCAACACTCACTGAGGTAAAAAAAAATGAACTTCTGAAATGCCATCTTTTTTCTCATTCACCTTCATGTCCACCTCACTAGAGTAGCACGGTGGCCTTTTTTCTCTCCTGCTTCTACTCACTTCTTTCACACATACAGCAGTCACAGCCATGATACAACAAGTATGCTGCAGTATATAACAAAATGCTGAAATATACTGCAGGGAACAGGGTATTTCAATGGCAATTAAATATAGGATAATGTATGGGTGGATGGGTGTGTGTAACCAGAATTTGACACACACCTATGGCATGGGATGCTACATAAACCATGAGGGTGAAGCTCAAGGGTTTTATACAAGCATCTCACACTGAGGGTGTGTGTAAAATTCTGGTTCACACACACCCCACCCATATGTTATTTAATTCATGGACAGCATTTCTTATACAGAGATTTCTAACAGAAATGTTTTGAAAAGCTTTATGTCACTTTCCAGTTTTTGGAGGATATTTTTGTTTTCCTGCTCCGAGATGAAGTCCTCCCGGCTCAGTAAGTCACTGAGGTCAAATCTGGATTCCACTGCATTTTAATTTCTTTAGATGATAGCCATTTCCTTTTTTGTGTGTGGTTTGCTGAGGTTTTGTTTACTGCCCTGTTGTTTTGTCACTGAGGAAGTACGTCAAAGTAGTTCTTGGCAGGTTGCTTAGCTTGCACTAAGGTGAGCGTGAGCTAGATTGACAGGTGCTGATTACAACCTCCCGGTTATAATAGAAAATATCAACTGGGAGGCTGTAATCATGATTAGAGCTATGGTTATCCATTTATAAAAAAATGGCGGCCATTAATTAAGCCACTTTATCATGCAATGTTCTGTGACACACCACTTACTGCAAATTATTGTGTTGCATCATGACGGATTGTACTGTGGGTTGATTGCATTCACTATACCTTCCTTTATTTGTCTCCACTGTTCCTGTACCCCACCATGACCATCCACCATTGCAAGGCTGTTTCTAAGGCAGTTTCTCATTGCTTTAAAGTCTGTCTTGTAAAGTACAGGACCCTTGTCCTTGTGTAGTTTACTTCTCTACCCATCTTGATATTAAACCACACTGTCTGGTGATCACTGGCCCCCAGGAGACACCC
Source organism: Neoceratodus forsteri (assembly GCA_016271365.2). NCBI lineage: Eukaryota > Metazoa > Chordata > Ceratodontiformes > Ceratodontidae > Neoceratodus > Neoceratodus forsteri. The sequence goes on from CM028133.1 coordinate 2,657,951, forward strand.
ACTGTGACATCTGTCACTCTACCTCTGTCACTGAGTACCATTTCCAGTATTGCCTCTTCCCTAGTGGATTCACTTACTAACTTCCTGATAAACACTCTCTGTAAAGAGTCTAGGATTGCCCTTTTTCTAGTTAAGACTGCTGCTGGATGGCTCCAGTCCACATTAGGGAAATAAAGTGCCCAACTGGCAGCACCTCCCCCTTATTTGCCAGCCTATGTTTTCCCCTAATGCCTTGTCCAATTCCTCCCGCTGTGCTGGAGAACTGGTATACCACACCCATGCGAATAGTTGCCCCCTGCTCCTGCCTCTAGTGTGACCCACTGAACCTCCCGCCCTCTTCTGCCACTAGAGTCCCTTCAACTTCCATAGCTCTGCTACCTTCCCTCATATACAGGGTAACCCTTCCTCCTATCTCAATCCCTTCTGAACATAGTATATCCTGGCGTAGCCATACCCCAGTCATGACCTTCGGTGCACCATTACTAAGTTTTGGCCATTATATCCAGAAACTCCTCTATTATGATGGCCTCCAGGCTCAAACTTTTATTTCCTAGACTTCTTGCATTGGTTCACATGGCTCTCCAAACCTTACTCCCTTGTTGCTTGTAAGTCCCCACTAACTGTATCTTTTTCTGCCTGTGATGCTTCCTGTGGCTTCACCTAACTTCCCTCTCTCTTCTTTGCTCCCTATGTTCCTTGTCCAATGTATCTGTTTCTTTCTGCCTTTTTCATTCTTACCACTCTTGTCCAACACCCTTCCTACCCTCTCTTCATCCTGCTCTCCTGTCCTTGGGGGATTTTGTCCATCCAGGCACTTCCTCACTGTTGCTGTAACCTGTGGTTGGGGTCAATTTATGTCTCCCTTGGTAATACAGCCTCTCCCTTTCAGTTTAAATCCTCATCCATGTAACTTTGAAACCTTCCACTGAGTATTGAGGTTCTCCTCACAGAAGGATGTAAGCCATCACTTTGTGTCAGCTCACATCCTTCCAGGTCAGCCCCCAGTCCCCAGTGAATCTGAATCCCTCTTCTCTGCATCATGTCCTCAACCAGCTGTTGAAATTCCTGCTGTGGAGTGTTTCAACCTCCCCTCAGCTGTACACAGGTAACACCTCTGCAAATGCAACCATTCCTGCTAACTATTTAAAACCTCTCCCTAGCTCACTGTCAGCTCCTGCCCTGTTTCATAACAGTAGTAAGGCAACTCCTGTGGTGGGGCTACTAACTGATAATCCCATCAGCACAGCAAATCTCACTTGCCTTTCGCTTGTATCAGTTGCATGCAAGGGAGGGGAAAATTACCTTACCCTACATTTCTCCTGCCATGCCTTACCATTAGTAAGAGTGCCATTTCTGTGTAAATGTGTATCATTCACAAGGCCTATGTAGAACTCTAAAAAGTTCTGCTCCTTCCCCATTCTAAGCACCAATAAATCACCCCACCCTGTACCTGAGTAACAGGTCAGCTGATGCCTTCAGTTCCAGTGGCTATCTTCAATAAGCTGGAAATGCATCTTCTCTTAAAGAGCTAGTACTAGCAAACATAGGCCCTGGGAAATATTACTATACTTTAAAAGTAGTCAGTTGATTTTTTTTTCTTAAAGTCTTTTGTTCTCCTTTTGCCAATTAGAATACATGATGATACAGCATGTGTAAACCAACTCTCAGCCTAGAAGTTGACTTACCTCTGGTGCTGTCCCCTTGACCTCATTAGCACTGTGACCACACTGATTGTGTCATCACAAGTGACCAATCTGGTAGACTCAAATGGTCTGTCCTTGAATAGAAGTAGGTATGGTTGCTTCCAGCTAATGTTCCAGATATCAAGCCCTGTACAACCAGATAAAATAAATTGTTCAGTTATCAAAAAAAGGTAAAATTGCTTCAGTTATGAAAGTAGCAGCTGGTTACTTTAAAGAATCAGTAATATGTTTAGGGTGCTTACTAGCTTTTTGAAGGAATAAATAAGATAGAGGGGGTTGTGACAGTCAGTGACCCTTTATTAGTTGCTTTTCCAGAGCCTGTGCAACAGTCTATTGTCAGATTCAGTGCTGGGAACTAAATGCAATGTGTTAGTCACCTGCACACTGCCGACTTTCTGATGAGGAAGGCCATCCTTTTGTAGTCCTCTGCACAATAGCTGTTGGATATGCTTCCACACAGCTGCAGTTGGCTGGTAATACAGAGCGGGCAGGCTGCCCTACTCTGTATGCAGCAAGAGGACTGGTGCTGTGTGGGAGAGGGTCTATTTTACAGTGTTTTTTTTTTTTCATTGCTATTTTATGGAATTTTCCCACCAGTTTATGATACTCCTAGCAGGGTCTTATTGATTTATGAGTGTGCCATCAATCCTGAAAACTGTCATTAAGTGGTCATAAGCTGTTGGGGAAATGTCATGGGAAAAAAAGTGATCTTGACATTTAGATTCAGCTTTTATGAAAAAAACTAAAAGGAAAAGCAATGAAAAAACAGGAGAAATCCACTGAAGGATTCAAGGGCTAAAGAAGTCTTAGAGCCAGAAACTGTGCTGGCATGCGAGGCATTTCAGTATGTGTGAGGAGCTTGCTTTAGAAAGGCAATAAAGCAGAAAGCCAGTTGTAGACTACAGTGACAGTAATCTAGCTATAACAGGAAATAAGCTGAATGCGGGAAAAAAAGATCAGGGGCCACATTTTTAATCACTACTGGGTATGGTGCAAAACCGGAATTCTAGTCTTACCATTTTTAACATGCAAAGAAAATCTGCAGCACGAAACCACGGAGGGACTCCTGCCAAAAGTGCTACTTTGCAGAATTAGAATAAGCATACCCTTAATAAATCACATACCAAAGATTAGGTTTCTATGTTACTCCATTTTAAAGTTATGAGCTATGATTTCACTACTTGCTCAAAGTACCCAGTTTCAGTGAACAGCTACTGATGATATCATCTCCAGAACTCAGTCTAGTCTTCCCTATAAGCAAGCTTACAGGACCTGTTTCTCCAAAGTTTAAAAATCATGTGCAATGGTTTTTACAAGTAAAAGAGGCAGCAACATTCAAACAACATTTCTATAAAAACCATGTGTGTTTCAGGTTTTGGAACAAAGTTGACACATCCATATTATAATGCCTTTTTAATGTCGTCCATTTCTCCAGGGTTGCTGGATGCTGACTCAGCATGCCTCCAGGCTGCTGATACCATTTGGGGTGCTACTCTACTCTGTCTGTTAGGAAGTTGTATTGCTACAAGTACTGCATAATGTTGGTAACTTCACTGCTGTTGGTCAGTGTTGGCTTTATAATAAGTTTCAAAGAACACATTTTCCAGTCCTTTTGAATTTCATGCATACTGTTACTCCTTCTTGCATTGATTCTGGAATTGTGTTCCATTACTGTCCTCTGCAGTTAGTGTTTGCATCCTGCAAAATGAATGAAATGCAATTCCAGAATCAGTGCAGAAAGGGATAAAAAATGCATGAAAGTCAAAAGGACTGGGAAAGGTGCTTTAAATCTCAATCTCTTTCTCTCTCTCAACAAAATATTGCTCTGTGTCATAAGATGTCTTTTCCTAGCAGCTAAAACTCAGCCTCCTGTTCTTGTAAGTTTCATATCCTGTCTTTCACAAAATAGGGTAATTTTTGCATGAAAGGCAAAAGGACTGGGAAAGATACTTATAGCAACTCTATCTTCTTTCAGTCCCCATGCATTGTTACCGAGTCAGAAGAAAGTCAATTTTACAAAACAAAAAACATACTGACAAGGCATTTGGATTTTGGCATAATGCATTGCTAACAGGGTGTATTGGAGAAGAGGGAACATAGTATGTACACTGAGTACTGCTAGTTTTCCCTTGCAAAATTGCTGTGACTGCATTGTACTACACAGTGTGAGTCATGCTTCTGCCCTACAGTGATGCCATCAGGAGCTAGCAGCCCAGCAGCTGAACAGCAAAGGCGAGGGCAGCAGGGCTCAAAAGCAAATCAATATTATGGAAGGCAGAGAAAACCTCAGCCAAAAATAACAAATGTACACACCCTTTTAAGTCTAGTCCTGCAAATAATGACTACAAGATGTAACTTTTTTATCATAAAAGGTGCTGTTTAGCAAGGGCCTAATATGTGTTAATTCCTGCTAGTGGTGGAAGTGTTAACCCTGGTAGAATTATCACTTTAATGTGGAATACAACATAGATGAGTCTGAATGTAGGTTAAGTAACAGCCTGTCAGGGAGAAAACACAAGGGGCCAGTTATTGAAAACTTTGTGTCTGGTCCAAATCGATTTGCCACGATTGTGCCACATTTGCTCCGGAGTGCTATATTCAAAAGGCCAGAAAGCACCGGCGCAAAGTGATAGCTTCAACATTATGAGATAATGTATGAGTGGTGCAAAGTGAGGGGTGGGGACATGCATACAGGCGCAATGGTATATTCAAAAGTATAGTGCCGTACAATGTACATTAGTGCAACATGTAGCGTGGTACAAATTACCGCTCACAAAAAGGTGGTCTTAATGGTGGGCAAACCCAGGATAGGGGGTGTGGACACAGCAGCAAAAGGGAAAAAGGCTGTATGCATCAATGAGGAGGCAATGAGGGCAGACACCCACCCTGGGCACTTCATATGCACAGGCACACAAACTGTGATATACAGTGCCCCAACAGTGCTGTGACATGAACACTCGTGTAAATGTTACAACTGAGCTAGAACAACACTTGCAGCAACAAACTATTTGTACGGTATTGTAATGTGTGCCTAATGTGATATTTGTGTATTGTGTGTTGTTGTGCATTGTATGTGTTTATTGTACACAGTTGCATCTCAGTCACACAGTTAGTGTCTCTGGGCCATCACGGACACTGGGCCTTGGCCCAATGTGCGTATCTGGTGAACAAATTGATGAAAAACAATGAACAGAACACATACTTGGCAGAGACGTGCTGCACACAGAAAGCACCGCCCATGTTGCCATCATCTGGCACCTGTCTTAACCCTTCCAGGCATTAGTGGGTGCCCTAGCACCCAGTGAACACCATGGCAGTGCGTCCATGCAGCACACACCTCCAGTTCCCCCATTGGGGTACACCAACTCAGTCCAGCAGACAAATGCTGCACTGCAGGAATGGAGTGTGTTGAGGGGAGGGTGTACAAGTGGCCAGGCTGCACCACATAGTAGGTACTACCACACAGCTGGGGCTATCCACACAGTACACATGTTCCACTGACAGGACTGCTCCTAACAGCAGTGTGCCAGTATGATGGCATGTGTGCCCCCCATGGGGCACATACCCTACACCTGTCCAGGATCCCTGCACACATGGACAGCCATGTGTATGGCAGTGTGGGGATCGCATGCCACTGGTGCAGCACATGAGGGTCACAGGACAGTATGACAGTGGTGTCCACTGCCAGACCACACCTTCCAGCTGTGCTTGTCACTGTGTGGCTAGCACCAGTCACTGTTGCCTGGCACACTGTAGACATTACTGTGTACCTCACAGAATCACCTACTATGGTATTGCACCATCTGATAAACACTGTGGCAGGAACAATGATCTGCCTCTGGCATGCAGCATGACCTGTAGTGCTACTCCCCTGGGCCACATTAGTCTTTGCATCTGTGTCCAAACCAAGACTGCAGCTAATGTTCTGTGAGCACACAATGAATGTGGCAACTGACCTGCAATACCAGTCGGACTTACAGGTGGAGCTGTGTGCACAGAAAGAAACATGACTACCAACCTACAATTCCAGTTGGACCTACAGGTGAAGCTGTGTGCACCATGTTATAGCACCGGGTAATCCACATGCAAAGCACGCTGTAATGAGATGCTAACAGTTCCAAAAGAGTTTTTCTGTGTTCTGGAATGAGTGTTGGTATGCATGCAAGGGTGGCTAGCCCCCAAACATCAGACAAGTTTTCAGAGATGCAGCACAAAATATCAAACTGGACGATCAATTTTTTAACAACTAAATGGTTGTTTATTAATCTCCCACTTTGTCCATGCCCTAGCACCTCAGATCAATGCCTTCCAGGGGGTGTTAGCCCCCTGGAAGGCATTGAGCTGAGGTGCTAGGGGCATGGACATAGTGGTGGATTAATAAACAACCATTTAGTTGTTAAAAATGTGATCGGTTTGATTTTGTGCGCTGCATCTCTGCAAACTTGTAATGAGATGCTAATGTGGCTGTTTGCCCATGCATTGCCTGAGTAGGCTCATTTGTATTGCAGTTTTGGATATGGAAAACTTTAGCACTGGGCAAATGGGATTGCACTGGGCAAACGTGTCAGCACTGCACAAGCGCCATGCAATACTGTAATGTTCCTTTACATGGTTCTGTAGTATTTGACCTGCACTGTTATTTGCTGTTGTTGTGATCCATTGCTTTGCTAGCAAACATGTTGCTCACATTGTTCGGCCCTACCTCACTCCACCTCTGTGTGCACTGAGCCGCTGTTGCAGTTTGCACTGCTCTCGGTTGTGATATTCAGTGCTGTCTAATTGGCTGGGCTATTGTTGCATAGCACTCTAAGCCCTGTTTGCACTCCTTCATTTGCATGCTATATTAAACTCATTTAGCCCTGGGGCTATTCCTTTGAATATGGTGTGCAAATCATTCTGGACTAATTTTGCCTGCTGTGCAGTGCTAATTTTGCCCTGGGACAAAGTTTTGAACATCTGGCCCTAGTTTGGCTGTGGTTGGCTAGTGCATAGAAACTCATAGTAAAGTTTCAAAACAGCATTAGCTCTCCCATCCCCATTTACAGGGTGGTAGAATAATTGTTTTTAAGTGCCATCCTGAGAAATCACCTCAATTGAATAACAGGTGTGAATGATCACAGCCTTGTACAACATCAGAAAATTATTCAGTCTGCAAACCTCACCAGTGAAAACAGGAAATTTTGCTCACATGCTTTTCCAGTATAAAAAATAAAATGCAACTGAAACTAAAACTCACTGCAGTGTGCTATGATTCAGCATTCAACAACCCTGGAGAAAAGGACAACAACGTAAAGGCACCAAAATAAATACATCAATTAAAAAATACACATTTGTCAACTTGTTTTACAAAATCTGAAATGCACAGTTTTTATAGTAAAGTTTTTGAAAGTTGCTGCCTGTTTTACGTGTGAAAACTATTGCACATGAACTCCAACCTTTGAGGAAACAGGTTCTATAAGCTTGCTTACAGGGAAGACTAGACTCTGAGTTCTGGAGATGACATCATCAGAAGCTCTTCACTGAAACTGGCTTTTTTGAACCGGCTTTGAATTGAGGGTTGTAAAATGACTTGTACCTTTTGAAAAAAGTAACTCAGAGATCTCATTTTTGGCATGAGGCTGATTGGGGCTATGCTGATCCAAATTCTGAAATTTATTGAAGCCAGTAGTTTTGACTGTAGTCCCTCTTTAATATTACATTTTCCATTTACCCAACATTTCTCATAATTCTGATTTACCCGTGTACTGGTTTAAAATCATTGATGCTTGATTTTTTGTTATCTTTTTTATTTTTTTATGTTTTTTTGTATTATGTTTTTATTTAGACATAGCAGCAGACAAAAAAAAAAACACAGTTACATGATATTCTGATCACTTGGCATACAGAGACATAAATAAGCATGAGTAATATATGGTGCAGTATATAAGAATAACAGTTCATACATAATCTTGCACAGAAAAAACAAAAATCAAGTGGGTACTGAGCACAGAAGAAGGGTTCGAATTAAACACATAAACAGTTAAATTGATTTTCCCCATAAACCTCTACTCCCGCCCCCATTCTATGCTTTCCCCGATCCTACCCCAGGCTCATCTGTAAATTCGTATATGGTGTCCAATAGGATCTTATTTTTAAATTAAGGAACAAATTCTGGATATTTATCCAACTGGTGCATACATAGAAACATAGAAGCATAGACTTTGACGGCAGATAAGGACCACTTGCCCCACCTAGTCAGCCCATTTCCCTACCTAGAGGTTAAGCTGCAGATCCTAGTTAACTAACAGCCTATTTCTTCCTACCCCCCAAAAGAATTGCTTATGTCTGTCCCATGCATTCTTGAATTATCCCACAGTTTTAGACCCCACAACCTCCTCAGGAAGGTGGTTCCATGTGTCCACCTATGTGAAAAAATACTTCCTCACATTACCCCTGAGCCGTCCCCCCTCTATCTTCAAATTGTGTCCCCTTGTTCTTGCACATCTCTTTTTCTGAAAGATGCTACCCTCTTGGACTTTGTTGATTCTACTGAGGCACTTAAAAGTTTCTATCATGTCCCCCCTCTCCCTCCTTTCCTCAAGAGTATACATATTGAGCTCCTTTAGTATCTCCTCATATGGCTTCTCTTGCAGACCCTGCACCATTTTAGTTGCCCTCCTCTGGACTACCTCCATCCCGTCTATGTCCTTACGGAGATGGGGTCTCCAGAACTGGACGCAGTACTCCAGATGAGGTCTCGCCAACTGTCTGTACAGAGGGATAACAACTTCCTATTTTCTGCTGGTGATGCCTCTCCCTATACATCCCAGTATCCCCCCAGCCCTCCCTACTGCCTTCTCACATTGCTTGCCAACCTTAAGGTCATCTGATATGATTACTCCCAGGTCTCTTTCCATATTTGTTGTTGTTACTACTTCCTGTTGTGTACTCTTCCCTGGTTTTTGTTTCTCAGGTGCATTATTTTGCACTTCTTTGCATTGAATCCAAGCTGTCATACTCTGAACATTCCTCCAACCTTGCCAAGTACCTTCTCATCCTTTCCACACCTCCTTGTGTATCAACCCTGTTGCAGATCTTTGTGTCATCTGCAAAGAGGCATACTTTTCCTTCCAGTCCCTCTGCAATGTCACTTATAAAGACATTTAAAAGGACTGGATCCAGTACTGAACCCTGTGGTACCCCACTAGTAACCCCCCTTTCTTCAGAGTGGACTCCATTTACTATTACCTTTTGTGTCCTGTTGTCCAGCCAATGTTTTACCCAGGCTACCACCCTGGGACCCATTCCCAGGTTAGCTAATTTGTTTATTAATCTTTTGTGTGGGACTTTTACTTTGTTAACCCAGTCAAAGAAATCAATTAGATTCATCTGATATGACCTTCCCACTGTGAACCCATGCTGCCTTGGGTCCTGTGCCCCACTGGCCTCTAGGTACTCAACAATTCTTTCCTTCAGAAGTGATTCCATCACTTTCCCTACCACAGAGGTCAAACTGACAGGTCTGTAGTTTCCAGCCTCTGTCTTGCTCCCACTTTTGTGAAGGGGAATCACATCCGCTCTCCTCTAGTCCTCAGGTATCACACCATCCTCCCATGATTTGTTAAAAAGGGTAGTCAGTGGTGTCACTAGTTCTCCCTTTAATTCTTGCAAAATTCTGTGGTGAATCCAATCAGGCCCCATTGCTTTGTTCACCTTAAGTTTTAGGAGTTCTTTCAAAACACTTTCTTCTGTGAAAGAACTGGGATCGACCTCCCTATCCAGATTGTTTCTATTAATTGGATTAGGTACCTCCCCCACCTCCTCTTTTGTGAATACTAAGCAGAAATATTCATTCAGTATCCCTGCTTTTTCACTGTCCCTCTCTATCCACCCACTGTCTATTCTATTCAGCCTCACTATCCCTCCCTTTGTCTTTCTACGCTCCCTAATGTACCTATAAAAGGTTTCATCCCTCTTCTTAACTGAGTTGGCTATCTTTTGCTCAGTTTGGGCCTTTGCTATTCTGACTCCCTTCCCTGCTCCCTTCTGCCTTAACTGGTACAGTTCTCTGTCCTGCTCCTTCTGTATTTTGTTATACTTCCTAAATGCTATCGTTTTCTCCCTAACTTGCCCCACCACCTCTTTTGAGAACCATAGTGGCTTTTTCTTTCATTTTGATTTCTTTGCTTCACACAAAGGATTGTTGCCTCTGTGATGGCAGGTTTGATGTTTCCCCATTGTTGCTCCACCCCACCTTCTTGCCTGTTTGCTAGTGCTTTTCTAAGGCACTCTCCCATCTTGCCAAAGTCAGCCCTCCTGAAGTCCAGTACCCTCACTTTTGTATGGCTTGACTCTGCAGCTGATTTTATCGTGAACCACACTTTTTGGTGGTCACTTGTTCCCAGATGGCTACCCACTTCTAGATATGAGATCCTTTCATTGTCCCCATTTGAGAGTACAAGGTCTAGGACTGCTGCCTCCCGAGTGGGTTCCAACACTAGCTCTCTGAGGCATGCCCCTTGTAGGGCATCGAGAATGGCCCTGCTCTTGGATGTGGCTGCAGCAAAGGTGCTCCAATTAACATCTGGCATATTCAGGTCCCCCATCAACAGTATCTCCCCTTTCTCTGCCATCCTAAGGATGGCCTTCTATCATATCCTTGTCCATTCCTTCCCCTGAGATGGGGGTCTGTATACAACCCCTGTGCAGATTGTAGTGCCATTTCCAGTCTCTAAGGTGACCCACAGAGCCTCCTCTCCTCCCAGTTTGCTCTTTTTTTCCATTGCTTTTATCCCTTCCCTTACATAGAGAGCTATTCCTCCTCCTCTTTTACCCTCCCTGTCCCTCCTGTAGCTTGTGTACCCTGGTATGTTAACATCCCAGTCATGGTTCTCTGTGTACCATATTTCTGTGACTGTCATGATGTCCAGGCACCCCTCTTCTATCAAGGCCACCAGTTCAGGGAGCAACCCATTTTCTCCATTTAAGTTCAAAAGATTCTTTTTTATCTAGCAGACTAGCTGATACTCTCTCAAGGGCATACATTTCCCTGACTATTTTCACCCAAGCCAACTTGTATGGGATGTTCTGAGTCAACCACATTCGTGTTATGTTCTTATGTGCAGCCGCAACCATAAGGGTTACTTGTTTACGGTCTATGGGATCTGTTTTAATCCCCATTGGGGGGGGTGAAGGTTAAAAGAAATGCCGGGTTGTTTAAGTCTTTTAACTCATAAATCTCATTTATTCCACCAGGACCTCCTGCCTATACTCCAGTAACAGGGGGCATGTCCATAAGACGTGGGTCTGTCCTGCTTGAGCAGTACCACAACCTCTCCAGCAGTCCCCTCATGGATCTCCCATGTATTTAGAGGTCACCTCAGGTGAATGGAAGTATCGCAGTCTCAACTTCCATATGTATTCCCACCAATAAGCAGCCTGAACAACCTTAGTGGCTTGCCCAGCAGCTTTAATCCAAGCCCATTTGGGGATTTCTGTTTGTAACTCCCATGACCATGCAAGTCTTATGGTTTCTGTGGAGTCTCCTGGATGCTAAGCTGACCTAAGCTGCAAATAAACATGGACTTTGTTATGCTGAAGGTCATATGCTGCTTAGAGTGATACAAAAGGCAGCAGACTCGTGGGTTCCACCATCTGATACACGAGTCTCAGCTCCTTTGGTCGCCAAGTTAGTGCCCTCCCACCCATCCTATTGGGGGGTAGTTGTCCCCAGCTATTTCCCTCATATAAAGTGTTTCTAACTAACAAAAATAATGTTTCAGCACTCACAACCAAACCCGAAAGGGTTCCCTTGTGTATACCGAGTAATTACTTAAGGGTGTACATGCAAGGGGATGAACAAAGATACAACCAGCTAGATCATCCAGGCCATTTAATGTGGTTTCTATTTGCTTCCAGTAGGGCATGTATTGTGGATTAAGCCAGCTCAGCAAAAATCAAAGCTGTACTGCCCTGAAATAAGTCCTAAAACTAGGTAGATTAAGACCCCCTCTTTCCCGTGGGAGCTGCAGGACAGTGTATCTGATCTGGGGGGACTTTCCACCCCAAATAAATCTGGATATTAGTCTATTCCATTCTCTAAAATATGTGTTGGTTGGTGGTTGTGGTAGATTCTGCAGGAAATATAACATTCTAGGCAGTATGTTTTGTTTGGCCTCTATTCTATGGAATAAACTCAAATGAACCTGGGCCCATTTACCCATATCGACGGTGAGTTGTGTTGTTAGCGGCTCATAATTCAAACTATCAATGGCCTCTAAGCTGGTAGCTCATTTAACACCCAAATATCTCATTGTGGTTTTATTCCATCTGAATGGGTAGGACAATTTTAGTTGCATTGTAGGCCTGAAATTATAAAGCAAAGCTTCAGCATGGAAGCCTTGCCTCTCCATCACTTTTAAGATAAGAGTCGTATGTATCGGGGTAAGTACATGTTAAATGTAACATTTGCCTTCTCTTGCTCTGATGTCGAGTTGTACATGTAACCAACAACTTTTTAACAGTCTCCTGTTTAGAATAGGTGCTACCATTACTGTAAGAAAATAAAATGAAAATAAAAAATTTAACAGCAAAAAAAAAAATAAAATAAAGCAAAGCTTCAGTTTTTTGGTCATTAACCTTATAACCAGCCAGGGCAGCAAACCTCTCAAGTTGTTCTTACAATACAGGTATTGAAGTCTCAGGGCTAGTAAGGGTGAGTAGTCTATTATCCACAAACATGGACGGTTTAAACACTCTACCCCCCCACATGGGCAATCCCTCAATGGCTGGATTTTGCCTGATGGCAGCTGCCAGAGGTTCCAGATAGAGTACAAACAATAGAAGAGAAAACGGGACATCTATGACAGGTACCCCTAGAAAACTTAATGGTGTCAGAAGGAGCTCTGTCCAGCCTGACATAGGCTGTAGGGGACTGATTGATCAACAAGAAGGTCCATCTACGAGCATCTCATCCCATAATGAATCCCACCTGATCAGGGTCAACTAAACTGGGGACAGGATCCTGTATCCTATGTGCTACGATGGACATATACATTTTAAAATCATAGTTCAACATGGAAATGGTTCTATAGGAGACAGCATGTTTTAAATCTTTGTGGGGTTTTGGGACCACCGCAATCGTGGCATACTGCCAAGAGGGAGGGGGATCTTCTCCCTGTTGCATATCATGCATAGCCGGTAAAAGAAAGGGGATTAATGAATCCCGGTAAGCTTTATAAAATTCGGCCAGGTAACCATCAAGCCCTTGCATTTTTAGCATTCTGGCCCCTAAAAGGAACCGCTCCACTTCCGGCCTGCTGATAGCCCAGAGCCCAGAGATATTCAGAGCCCAGACTTTGGTTTCAGAAAGCTTAGAGAGGGAAAGCAAACCAAGGTATTCCAGAACCTCAGTTTGAGAAGGGGAGTGGTCTTGGGTATACAGGGTTTGATAATATTTAGCAAATATTTGTTTAATCCTTTGGGGGTGAGTATGTAGGACCCTAGTTTCTGGATCAAGTAGAGAGGTAATAGATGCCCTGGATTTTTGCTCCCTTAGCCTTCTGGCTAACTTTCTGGCCCCTCTAGGGCTTCCTTCATAATAATAATGCTTTAGGTAGAATAACTGCCGCTCAGCTTGTTGGTCAAAACATTTCTGAAGCTGTTGCCTGAACCTTAAAATATGAGGCTTAACAGTATGATCCCCTTGATCCCACGTCATCTGTAGGGTAAGCAATTTTCCCTGGAGACATCTATACTTTTGCTGTCTGGCCTTCCTCCTTCGTACAGAAGCTTTTATAATCAGGCCTCTCAGCACTGCCTTCAAAGTATCCCACAGAATCTCCGGAGAAGTCTCTGACCTCTTATTATCCTCTACAATTCCAAGAATAAAATGCGGTATTTCTTGCCTAAATTCAGGGTCCCTAAGTTGTGCCAGATTTAACCTCCAATGGGTAACCTTATGTGGATTTCCCAAGTGCAACTTCACATATACCGGGGAATGATCTGCTAGCAATGGGACCCCATGCCATATATCCACCACCAATTCATGATGTTCTATAGTAGTACAAAAATAATCCAATCTTGAGGCCACCCCCATTCTAGCTGATACGAGTAAAACTTTTTAAGGTAGGGAAAGTGTGCCGCTAGACATCAACAAATCCCAAGCTAGCCATATCAGTCTTAATATACTTCTGCAGAGGGTTAACCCTGTGGGGTAGGTTCCTGGAAACATCCAATGAGGGATCCAGGACAAAATTCATATCTCCCCCCAGTATCAATTGGCCCCTGTAAACTGAGAGAAGATCTGCTAAAAATTTCTGTGCAACTGACTTCGATGAGCCGGGAAGGAAATATGCAGAGGACAAAGTGACCTTTCTATTATAAAGGTGGCCACAGACAATAACATAACGCCCCTCAGGGTCCTCCCTTCTATCTGTCTCTTCCCACATGGCTGTCCTGGCCAGGAGCAGTGCTAGCCCCCTTCTTTGCCCTGACCTATGTGATGAAGATGCCACTAATAAATACCCTTTGTTTTGTAATTTTTTTATGCTCACTTTGGGACAAATGTGTCTCCTGAAGGGCTACCAATTCAGGCTTCTCCCTCCTTATGAATTGGTGATGTCTGGCCCTCTTGACCAGTAAGTGGATCCCATTAATATTCACTGATATTTCTAATGAAGACTTTGTCAGTTTTGCATACACTTACATATTTATCCGAGTATAAACCTCATAGTAAATCCAGTCTGTATCTTCTCATTGAACCCACCCTCCATCCTATCTCTCTTCTCATCTCCCTTCCTACTCAATACTGCACTAAACTTTAATCCCACCATCCAGGTCAGTCTCATCCAAGTTTCTCTGGACCAGCAACTTAATGTTTCAACAATCCATTTTTTATGTGCCATGTCATGCCAAGGACTAATATTTTGAAACTTTAGTCAATAAAAAATAAAGATCATATTAAGTAGAACTATTGCAACATTCAACCAATCAACAGCTAGCCCAGCCCTGACCCTAGGGCAATAAACTTGCTGTGCTACCAACTGGGCCACCCAGAATAATAACTTTACAACACAGTGGACTCTTGAACTTAGGCACTTCTTGACTTCCAAGGCAGAGAGGAAAACCAGGTCTCCTCCTTTTCCACAAGAGGTTACAGTATTGACTGCTGGGGGGGGGAGGTAATCCGGCTTAAAACACAAGTCAGGCCTCCTAGGGGCTACTATCACCCCTAAATGTGGACAACTAAACATAGTCACACAAGGAGAATCTACCCCCATGCAGCGTCCAAAATAACAGGACCATAGTAAGAAAAAGGGTAAAAGAAATAGGGTATGTAAAGGCATCATTCTGTCTCTTTACTGCCTAGAAAAGACACATGTTATATAATATCAAAGAATAGGGCTAGTATAGATCCCAGAAAGCCCACAAACCAAGTCCGGGATCCCATATTAAAGGTTATGCTCCTGGAGGGAGGGGGAGCCACCCACAGGACCACAGGGCTGTGAAGTGTCTTACTCATCAATTGAGCAGAACCATTGAAGACAACTACTTAAATTGAAGGGGAAAAGGTAGCAGAGCAAATCCACTGAGTGCTTATTACTGTTAATTTTTATGCCCCCCTTCTTCTGAAAATACTGAATTCCCAGGACCCCCAATATCCATTAACTTCCCAACCCCTACAGGAGTATATATTCAAACGTTCAATCAAATACTTTCATATATAACATTAGTCCAACCCTTTTAAGGGTACAATCCAAAATTGAGAATGCTGATTACAGCCAGGGCTTGCCCCAGCATTCTGGGGCCCAGTAAGGGCACAGGCAAAAACATCCCCTGGTTGAACGAGTCCAGCATTCTTTACTCTGTTGTTGAAAGCTCAAAAGCCAAACTTAAATAGCCAGACAGAGCCTATTCAAGTGGGAGAGTAATTCCAAAACTCAAAACATTCCCAATGATGATTTCCAGGCTCCCCATCAGCTCCTATCACCCTGACTCAGTCCCGAAAAAAGTTAAGTTCCCCTGAAGTCTTACCTTGCTCTGAAATAACTTGGGGGGGGGGGTAGTACAGGATTCCTCAGATAAAGCCACCCCTCCAGCTTTTCACATTAAATCAAGAAGCAAGTCAGGTGCTAGCGACTGTACATCTGAAAGAGGCAAGGGCTTTAACCAGCTCATTTGGCAAGGTTTGGGCATCGGTTTTCTTAGCCTTAGATTGCACTACATTCTTCCATCTTTCTGCTCTCTGCGATGTTCTTCTCTCCCTTCAGTCTCTCCTGAACTTGTATTCCATGCCTCAGTACCTCTGACTTGGCCTCCTCTACTGTCTCGAACTCCCTTCTACCATCAAGAAACTGGATGATCATACGGGAGGGTATGGAGTAGAGAATTTGATTTTCTGCTCCTTCAAAGGCACAAATAATTATTGATATTTCCTTCTAGCTTTGCTGTAAGCGTAGCCAATACATAGTCATTGTCTAGATATGTTCTATCCTGGCCATAAAATATTTTTAGCTTCCTCCAGGCTGTACTTAGGACATGCACTTTTGTAGTATATTTAAGGAATCGCACTATGATTGAGTGCGAGTGAGCATCGGGCAAAGTCAGCTTTGGGCCTAAAGCATATGAACCCTCTCAAATGCAAGATCCAGGTCATTGGGCAATTCAAGGCTGTTCTCAGCATGGCAGTTAAAAATTCAACAATGTTCTGGCCCTCTGCACCTTCCTGGATACTGTGAAGCCTGATATTCTTTCTTCGAGTGTGATTCTCTGCATTCTCCTGCCTTCTTTGAATTTGCAACTGGGTGTCCTGTATTTGTTGTACTGCCAGCTCTAAACTGTCTATTCAGTTCTCTGTAGTGGTAATTTGTCGCTCTGAGTCATCGACCCTTTGTTCAAGAAGCTCCACATCTTTTAATTCACCTTAGAGTTGCTTCATTTCAGCTCGAAAACTCAGAAGTTCCATATAAATTGTGTCTAATTCAACCCGCTTTCTGGGCTTGTGGGCTAGAAGATTTGGGTCTGGCAGCAGATCCGAGCTGGCTGGCTTCCACTGAGGCTTGTGAAAGCTCCAAATCCGAGGCCTCAGAACTCAATCCTCTCCCATCTGGCACCATCTCAGACATTTTTTCAGATAAAAGTAGCCCTTTATATCTATTCCCATTTGGTATTGATGTTTCAGCTCATTTGTTTGAAGTTTAAATAGTTAGTAGGGGATTTTTTATCACTCTAGGCATGGAGCACAGTAATCTAGCTGCCATGTGAGTTGATGACGCAACCGGAAGCCTGCTTGATTTTTATAATATAATATCACATCAGTCATTTCTGTGCCTCTCTTCCCCTGCCCATTAAGGCGCATGTTCACTTGAACACTAAACCTGGCTTCAATCATGTGTGACCACTTCTCTCTCCGCGTTTCACGGAAGACCAGCATCATAGCCACACGAACACTCAAAGCTCCCAGGGCAGGCAGCAAATCCTGGGAAACAACTATACAAATTAGTCGCAAGCTGCAATGTAGGGCGTACCTTTAAAAAATAATCCTGGTCCTCAGAGAAGACGGGGGGGGGGGCAGAAAGTAAAAAGGAAAAAGGCCAGAAGCAGCAATGAGGAGCAGAGTTTCTAGAAATAACATTACTAGAGCCAGAATCAGACACAATGACAAATCAGTGCTTTTTAAGAAGAAAAAAACACTGTTTTCATTGGAGAAGTGAACACAATAGTGGACATTACTTTGTCAGTTGTCATATTGAACCTACCCGTGCTCAATGATTAGAGAGACGTTTTCACCTTAGCTTTATTAGCATAGTAAAAACCTCCAGCAATGGATTATGCTGAGACTACAGCACTTTCAGGGGCTGTAAGACCCTCAACCTGTGATATTGGGCCTCCCTATGCCCCTGTGCATATAATATTCTGAGTACATCAATTTCAAAAGAACCAGCTACAGTTGAAAATAAATAATCAGTTTTTCTTCTTAATTTTATGTTTCACAATCAGTCCCCTGATTACACCCAACATTTCACCCTGTGTGGGCTTCCTCAGGGGCTAGGATCTGTACAACAATGTACAGAAATTTATAATTAATGTTCATCTACACATGTTTAATAAACACAATATTATTTTGTGGAAAGAAAATGACTCTACTCAGTCCAATCATGCTTTATCTAGCCCTCATCTCCATTTATACAGCCACCATCTGTTAAGCATTATTAAATTATGCAAATTCAATTAGTTTACAGGTAGCAGCCTATATTATAGAACAAAAACAGTCACAGCATTTCAAGAAAATCACAATGTTCCACTCATACTTGAGATACATTGTGATGTCTAAGTTAGCTCTTGTAGTTCTGCTCATTAATTATTTATTTTCAAGTGTGGCTGGTTACTTTGAAATTTATTTACTTGGAACTTTCTGCTTGACCGGCCCCAAATAACAAGTAACAGAGGGGAACCCACCCAAAATCTGTAACGTCATGCCGTACTCTCACCGTAAATCCCTCTCTGTCATGTCTTCGGTTGTGTGCCTCTGATGACACAATCTATGAAGATAACTGGGATATACTTGATTCAAGCAATCCCAGAAGCAGCACTCAACACCCTGATGCCCGTCAACACCAGATGGCATCCCTGGTCCCTGTCTGCTGCATTCTGCTACTGTGGAGTCACGCATGGGGGCAGGGTGTGGCTGTGGCATGGAGCTCTGTTGGATTATGGGCATACAATTGGATACCCATGGCAACCCCCCAGTGTATCCCTGCTGTATCCCTGTCAGAATCAGTAAACATTTGAAATCAGCACTGGCCAGTGCTGGTACAGCAACCAATCAATGTGGCTATGAAGGGTGGAGCTTGTGGAAGGGCTGACTGGACCCGAATCTGTTACAGTGCCCAGTTGGAGCGGGGCGCACAGCCACTAATGCTACCCCTAAAGCAGTGAAGACCAACCCCGCTGCTGGCCCCTCACACTATGGCTCTCTCTCTCTGTAGATGTGGCACATGCATGCCACATCCCCCTGACTCACCGTCATCCCACATGTCGATGTGGCCAAGTGAGTCACTTGGGATTAGGTGTGGGGGCAGCAGCCAGGGCTGTGGATGCACAGATGTCCCCACATGCACAGCATAGAACCTATGCACACAACTGGCCTAAATATCCCCTCCACCATAGGTGCAGAAGTGGGTGCAGAACTTCTGCAAATTTTGTCCTGAGTCTTTATTTTCTGTAGTCATGAAAAGGTCAGGATTGCATTTTATTTCCCTTTGTGGAGTAACATTTTAATTTACGGCAAGCGAGTATGATGCTTGATTTATGTGAAATTTATTTAGCATGAGTTTTATTAGTATGTATCTATTTAGCATGAGTATGGAGTCGAACCTGAGGTCACGAGGGGCAACCAGCAGGGAGAAGGTTTAAGGGGGATGTGAGGAAGTTCTATTTTACTGAAAGGGTGGTGAAGCTGTGGAACAGCCTGCCAAAGAAAGAGGTGGGTGCCAAAACCATTAAATGTTTCAAGCATGGTTGGGACAGAGTGAAGGGTTTGGTGGTTTCTCAGTTCAGAAGTAATAGAGAGGGGAGCAGGGAGGTGAAGCTGAGGGGATGAAAATTTTCTGCCACCATTGTCTATGTCTCTATGAAATACAGTTGTTTTCTTTATCTAACGCATTCTGTAATTTCCAGATCATTGTAAAACCATAACAGTCTCCATTATTTCAATTAATTAAAACACTAACAGCAGGCAATTATGGGCCACTAGAATATGCAAATTAGTTTTCTGAGCCTGGCTAACATTCAACTCATGCTCATAAATGCAACTCTAGACAGATGTGGCTCACAAGACACACTATGAAATCAGTTTTTTTTTTTTATATTCTCTTTTTATACCCCCTTTCTCCACAGTGCTTCCTTACCTTCAGGAGTCTCCTATGGCCTTCATACATCCCTGCTCGTCTGCCAGTATCAGGTGCAGTCATCCCCCCATGCTGCCTTGGCTTGACCCCCAGGCGGGTACGGGATGGGACTCCCCTTCCTCTGCCCCAAGCGACTATGTTTCATTGGGAATCCGTCTCCTGCACTGACAGGGGGCCTTGGGATTTGGGCCTGAAGCTTCATCTACAGGGAACACCACGGGGTCTTTTTCCTTGTTTCGCCCAGCCCACAGGACGTCCACACGCAAGGAGAGCCTAGGAGCTACACATGTCACAATGTGCCAATGCTCCGGCTTCTGGCAGACGTCTTCCCTCCCTGCCACATGCTGTCTTCGCTGCACCTCCACCTGTGGTCACCCAGGTGGCGGTATCACAGCAGGACCTGCATCCCACCCCACCCGGAGGAGGAGAGCAGCCTCTGGGCGCTCAATCCTCCTCCCCCCTGCCGGCCCTCCAGCTGCCCGGGTCCATTCCCAAACCCAGGTCGCTGGTGCCATGAGCAGTAGCCCTACTGCTGCACCAGTGGGCCGGCTGAAATCAGTTTTGAAGATCAATACTAAATTTAAATCTAAGCAAACATAAAGTTTGAAAAAATATATAAAGTTACTGTTCAGACTTAAATCCATCTCTTTTACTTAAAATGCAAAAGTATTTGCTGGCTGGTAAAATTCAAACCCAGCCTTCTAAGCTGTAGGTATTGACAGATCCACTGTGCCACAGAGCTGCATTCAAATCAATGGCAGATAATGTGGAGTTAAAATTTAATCAAAGCATACGAAACAGGGAGCTGGAGTTCTAATTCCAGTAGAAACATACATATTACAAGCTATATAAAACAGAGAATGTTCCTGAGAGGACAACTTCAGAATTCTGTACCTTTCTGCATACTGCACTCTGGTTCATCCAAGAAAAGACCTCCAGATGTGAAGTGTTCGTTCTCAGACTAAGTTCAGGTTGTTGAAACAAATCAGTTTTCAAAAGACTGTGGTTCCCATCACCAGCCAGCATGACTAAAGATACACTCATACTACTGCCATGATGTCCACAGTTTCCAACAGTTGTAAAGCTTGGTGTCACTGTTTAAAATGCTGTAACTATACATTGCCATATCCAGGGTTATTAAAGAGTTAACATATGGCATTGTACAGAACCAGTGCTGTGCACGTGTGTACCTCCACATGTCCATTGGCCTGCAGGCTCTAGCAGTCAGCTACAAACTGCAAGAAGACATGCAAGAGCAAAGTGATGGACTTGACTCTTCCCAATGGTTCTTCACTCAAGATAGTGATTGACATGACTAGGCATGGGGGGGGGCTGACACTAGTTACCACTGTATTTAAATTAGTGAAGTGCTTAGCTTTTTGAGTACTCAATCAAAGCTGCAATTTTGCTGATGGCATCATTTTTTTAGCAAGTTTACTATGAGTATGCTTTACTTTTCTTGATACTACAGTAGGTCTTGGAGTCAAACCTGGTTTTGCTCTGGCATGGTACAGTAAGTAGAGAAATTACCATTAAGCAAACTGTGGGTGGCCTAATTTGCAGGATTCAAAGATGAACTTTAGCATCTTAGCCTCTACAGAAAATTTGGCAAGAGTGTCAATACAAAATGTAAGGTTCTTGTCAGACTTCTGGCCTTTTGTTTGTTAACGTTCTAAAACGTGCACTGTACCTCAAACTGTACTGAAGCAGGTGTACGTTTATTTGATGTGCAGATCATGTCATACACCTAGGAAGCTAGCAACCCAAACTGTCCACATTTCAATAAAGGGCCTTTTTTTTTTCTTTTTCATTGAGCATATGTATTGGAGCAACCAATATATTTAAATTCAAAAACTTATGCACCATTTTTTTGGGGCCGGGTGCAATTTCATGGCATGCATAACTCTTGTTTTACTTCATAAAATATACTAGTAAAATACAGATATTAATATCACAAAGTATTTATATATATATAATAAATAGAATAATAGATAGGTTACAGTGTATTACAATGCTATAATTCCATCAAGAGGTTCTGGGGACATAGATAACCTCGAGAGCGAAGCTCGAGAGGTTTTGATGTCACCAGAATCTCGAGATGGAATTTCAGCTGAGTAATGCACTGTAACCTATTTTTTATTTTTTGTAATATGGATTCAATTTGGAAAATGTGCTGCTTTTTTTACATTTTGTGAAATGGGTTGTCTGCCTGTTGCAATGAAGATGCGCTTGCTCTTGGCTGCCTGCCCGCAGTATTGAAGTCGTGCCTGACCCAGGTACCTGTTGATGGTTTTTATTTTAATTTGGCAGTCCTACCTTTTACTTGTTTTCTTCGTTTGGCAGGTAATCCACTGTACGTTTTATGAGGACATAAAACCGAGGAAATGAACTGGCCGCAACCCACATTCCTCTCACTAAGCGAGAGTAAACATCTGCCATGTTTTTGAAGTTGGTTTGCCAACTACTCCAAAGGGTGAACAGGATGAAATGTGGCACCATGGAAACAGAGTTTGTGTGACAGCCAGACTGGCGCTTGTGTGGTGAAGAAGGTGGCTCGTGGTGGGTGCGAGGTTGAAGGGTGCGCTTGCTCTGTCGCGCTGCAGTGATAATACTATAATTCATTGGAATGATAGTATCATTGGCAGTGAAGTATAATATTATTGAGAGTGCCGTATTCTGTGCTATGTATTACAACAATTTTTTTACATTGTTTTCAGTACTATTATTTTCAAGATCCATATAATACAATGTAATACAAATGTCTGTGAAATTTGTACACATTTTGGGAATTGAACTCTCATTCTTCTATTTCAAATCCTATACCTTATACCACTACATTACACTGCAGAAATAGGAGGCAGTATCGTGCAGTGGTTTAAGGCTCTGAGCTGCAAACCTAGAGACCTGGGTTTGAATCCCACAGTCCCCATTCGCATACTGTGTGACCCTGAGCAAGTCATTTAACTTCCTTGTGCTCCCAGGTCACACCTGTAAACAAGCTACAGCTTAGTGTGTCTCACCTAGTTTAAAAAAAAAAAATAGAAATTGCCCAGTTCAGTCTTGAACTTACATCACACTTTGTTGCATATCATAGCTATGCATTAACTGGAAAAATAGCTGTCAAACTTTTTGCTTACAGCTTACAAAACTCAAGCATAGTGGGATACATATCTCATATCAAGCTACACCGCTGTGGGAGAAGCATATTTTTCCAGTTTTTGTCTGAATCATTCTCAGAAAGTGGACTACTGATGTGAATGGTTTTTAGTATCTGATGTTAGAATGATTAAATCTCTGAAAAAAATCACTAAAACAGCAAGGTTTGCACACCTGGAATTGTTTTGGCAGTAGCCTGCATTTCTCATCAAGTTCAGTCTTGTACAGATAGTCACTATGGTAATGCCTTGAGCATCTTTTTTCTAACTTCATTGGAGTCCCTTCTGTGACTCCAGTCTAGAGAACAATCATGTAGAAGCTAAGGATACAAGAGTATGCCCCTATAATATCTAGCATACAAAATCTCTGACAGTGAAGAACAACATTGTTAGGAGATTCAGGGATTCTTGTGACATCACAGAACCATGACAGCGATGCTCAAATTGTACTATGATGTCACTAGAACCCCAAAGGGTCCTTAACAACCCTGATTTTCACGGGCGCTTTTTATATTTTGTAATACAGTAGAACCTCAATTATCCAAACTACATGGGAGACATCTTTATACTGTAGTCCAGATAACTGGGAGTTTGTAAATGAGGGAGCCAGTGTTAAGAATATGTGCTCTAGTACCTCTTTTATGCTACTACCTATATGTTAAAGTACTTTGGGTGGAGATGTTCAGAGCTGTAATACAGGTGGTAGGGGTGGTTTTGTTTATTCCAAACCCAGGAATACCTCACTTAAATGTTTACACTTTATGCAGTCATCTCAGCTGAAAATGACACCCTGGCAATTATAACCTTTGCAAATTTTAGAATTTGGAATGCAGGTTCAAACTCTGCACCCACCCACGCTCCACTCTGACCATTGCTCAGAGCTGTTTCTCCACTTGAAGAGATGTCACCCTGTAGTGAACTCTGGTAGTGGCTGGTTCTCCAGTCAGTTTGATTTATTTGCAGTGTATTTAAAAAGTGTATTTTAGTGAGTGTTTTTGATTACTCTGTGTTAGATCATTTTTCTTTTCCGTAATTATTGTATCTTCTGTTCCCAATTGATTCCCAGGAACCAAAGACTATCCTAGCTGGCTACTGTTTTATTTTCAGCTGTTTTATTAGCTAAATTAAACCACTTTTTACTTATTTAGCAGTGGTTTAAAGTTTTTTTCTAATATACAAACTACAGATAGCAAAGTGTTTTCACTTTCCATTTCTGGCTGTGCCCTTTCACCTTAATTAATCGATTCCTGTTACAGGAGCTGCAATTTGATCTTTGGCACAGCATCCTTAGTACAAGAGGCATTTTTTTTGCTATCAGGCTCCTGTGCTGCATCATTTCTGGAAATAATGTTTATTAGTTCAAGGTTCTCTCAAACTGGTATATTAGAGAGACCTTGTGGACCATCAAAAAACTGTACAAATTGTTTTCAGCTCCTGGCAATTGTAGACTATCACAAGCTTTGCTTAAAGTTTCTAGGTCCACAACATTGTGAGTCCTGTCATATTTTTGACCAAAAACCTAATTAAAAAGGGTACACATTTAAAATGAAGCAAGTCTTTACAGTCTGAATCTGTGTCAGCTAAAAGTAATAAAACAATACTCTGAGGGAGTTCCCAACAATGGTGGAAACACATATCTGAAAAGTCCATCTCTTCATTTTCAGCAGCAAATAATGTTAAAGGTGACAATAAAACAAGATAAAGATGGACAGCCATCAGATAGGCTTGCTAAAGATGAGTCAGGCATCAGGGTATCCGAAAAGGGGAACCCTGGATCCGGTGATGGCAAAAATATAAATACATGTGCTTCAGAGCAGACACTGGGAATGATGTCTGCCAAAAAGAAATTTAAACAAAAGAATATCATTGCCACTCCTCCTAAACAGAGAAAGGATCAGGCACATGGCATAGATAAAATGCTCTCATCAGAGGATATATCAAATATGTGGCAGTTTTTCCAGATGATCCAGGGATATGGGAAATCTTAACAAGATACTTGCCATCCACCCCCTCCAGCTCAGTGTCCAACCAATCTGACTGCAGTGAAGGAGGAAGAAGAATAGTATGTGCAAAATGGAGGAAGGTGACCCCATTGAATTAGAGGGTGCACCTGAGCAAGATTTCAAATCTCCAAGGCGTAATGAGGACTGTTCATCTTTTTCCTCATTTTCAGACAAATGGTCAATACCCTCAACATCTCCACACTAGAGACAGGGGAGGATGAAGAGGATCCTGATTTTATGGATATGTTGGGAGTAGCTCCACCAAGAAGAATGCTACTTGCCTTGCATAAACCACTTAAGAAGGCCATGTCAAAAATCGTGTCTGCACCCTCCTCAGCTGCAGCCGTAGATGAGAAAATTGAAAGAAAATATCAGGTGGACTAGCAGGGAATGGAATACCTGTGTGCCCATCCTGTTCATCATGGAATAATCCAGGCAGCTGCTTGTGAAAGAGCAAAACTCACTCTATATGCACGTATGCTAAAAAGGACTCTAAGAAATTGGGTATTACGGCAACAAATGTTTATGCTACAGCTTCCTTGCTTATCAGACAAGTAGCTTACTCAACATATATAGCACAGTACCAGAAAGCACTTCAGAACACAATTCTGGCACTGACAGTAAGATCAGAAGGGGAGCTGGCACAGGACCTGTTTGCCACAACAAGATCAGCCATGGATGCAACAAAATATCATTTACACACTGTAGGGGACACCAGTGACACTGCTGCTAGTGTTTTGGCTCATGCAGTATCCATCAGAAGGTTTTCCTGACTGAGGACTGCCATCCTTTCTCAGGATACTCAAAACAAGGCCATGGATTTCTCCTTTGAGGGAAATTCATTATTTGGCAACAAAACAGGGGCCTAATGAAAAAGTGGATGAATACAAAACTATTTTCAAAAGCAAGAATGAGTAGGAAAAGGCTTTTACCTCCCACAGGTCCTATGGAAAGAGAGGCAGGGGATATTTCCTATTAGCCTATGTCTCTTATGCCCTTTGTGAGAACCACTCACAAAAGAGGTTACTAAATAGGATTGGGGAAAAGGGCTTCCAGGCATAATGCTGCAGGTGCATTGCCTCAGTCCAAGCCAAAACAAAACCCTGACAGTTTTGCCCACGTTGTCCAACCATTGCCAGTGGGAAGAAGACGGGCATGCTACTCTCAGGACTGGTAAACTTTACCACAAACAAGTGATTGCTGGACATAGTTGGGCAGGGGCTGTGTCTGCAGTTCAAACATTTTCCAAACCTGCAGAAAAATAGAAACATAGAATTTGACGGCAGATAAAGACCGCTTGGCCCACATAGTCTGCCCATTTCCCTACCTGATGGATAAGCTGCAGATTCTAGTTAATCAACAGCTTACTTCCTCCTCCTACCCCCCACTAGAATTGCCTTATGCCTGTCCCATGTATTCTTGAATTCTCCCACTGCTTCTGACTCCACAACCTCCTCAGGAAGGCTGTTCCATGTATCCACAACCCTCTCTGTGAAAAAATACTTTCTAACATTACCTCTGAGCCGTCCCCCCTCTATCTCCAAATTGTGCTCCCTTGTTCTTGCACATCCCTTCGTCTGAAAGATACCACCCTCTTGTACTCTGTTAATTCCCTTGAGATACTTGAAAGCTTCTATCATGTCCCCCCTCTCCCTTCTTTCCTCGAGGGTATACATATTAAGCTGCTTTAGTCTCTCCTCGTATGTCTTCTGGTGCAGGCCCTGCACCATTTTGGTTGCCCTCCTCTGAACAGCCTCCACTCTGTCTATGCCTTTGCGGAGATGGGGTCTCCAGAATCGCACACAGTACTCCAGATGGGGTCTCACTAACTGTCTGTACAGAGGGATAACAACTTCCTGTTTTCTACTGTTGATGCCCATCCCAGTATCCCCCCAGCCCGCCTTACTGCCTTCTCACATTGCGTGCCCACCTTTAGGTCATCTAATATAATTACTCCTAGGTCTCTTTCGATTTTTGTTGTTGTTATTAACTCATCTCCTATTGTGTACTTTTCTCCTGGGTTTTTGTTTCCCAGGTGCATTACCTTGCACTTCTTTGCATTGAATCTGAGCTGCCACATATTTGACCATTCCTCCAACCTTGACAAGTCCCTTTTCATTCTTTCCACCCCACCTTGTGTATCAACCCTGTTGCAGATCTTAGTGTCATCTGCAAAGATACATACCTTTCCTTCCAGGTGCTCCCCAATGTTATTTATAAAGACATTAAAGAGGACCCATCCCAGTACCGAACCCTGAGGTACCCAGCTAGTTACCCTCCTTTCTTCACTGTGGACTCCGTTTACTATTACCCTTTGTGTCCTGTTGTCCAGCCAGTTTTTTATCCAGACTACCACCTTGGAACCCACTCCAAGGCTCTCTAACTTGTATATTAATCTTTTGTGTGAAACTGTGTCAAATGCCTTGCTAAAATCTAGGTAGGCCATATCCACAGCCCCTCCCTGGTCTACTACTTTGGTCACCCAGTCAAAGCAATCTATTAGGTTCATCTGGCATGACCTTCCTGCTGTTAAACCATGCTGCCTTGGGTCCTGTGCCCCCACTGGCCTCTAGGTACTCAACAATTCTTTCCTTCAAACATGATTCCATCATTCTCCCTACCACTGAAGTCAAACTAACTGGTCTGTAGTTTCCAGCCTCTGCCCTGCTCCCACTTTTGTGAAGTGGAATCACATTTGCCCTCCTCCAATCCTCAGGTACCACCCCACCCTCCCATGATTTCTTAAAGATAGTAGTCAGTGGTGTTACTAGTTCTACCCTTAATTCTTTTAGAATTCTTGGGTGAATCCCATCAGGCTCCATTGCTTTGTCCACTCTCAGTTTCAAGAGTTCATTCAAAACCCTTTCTTCTGTGAATGGACTAGTATCAACCCCCCTATTCAGAGTTTCTCTTGTGTTTGGTTTTGGTACCTCCCCCTCCTCTTCTGTTGTGAATACTGAGCAGAAATATTCATTTAGAATCCCTGCTTTTTCCCTGTCAACTTCTGCCCACATTCCCTCCTCTTTATTAAGTCTCTGTATCCCTCCCTTGGTCTTTCTTCGCTCCCTAATATACCTATAAAAGGTTTTATCCCCCTTCTTAACAGAAACACAGAAATTGCCCGTCTTACTTTTCTACAGAAAGAAGTCTGTTTGAACAGTAAGTTAAAAAAACAAACAAAACGGTTAATATCAAAAGCCATAGAAAAAGTCCCTGCTTCCAATTGGGCAGAGGCCTATTCTCAAGATACTTCCTGACCAACAAGAATATGCAGGAGAGGTGAACCATTTTAGATCTCAGGATTCTGAACAAATATTTAAAAAAAGAAAAATTAAAGATTGTCAGACTAAGGGCAGTGATACCATCTTTGCGGGCAGGTCATTGGTTGGGATCTATGGATCTGAAAGATGCTTATTTTCATATCCCCATCAGGCTGTCCCACTGAAAATATCTCAGGTTCAAGCTGGGGAACTGACAATCCCAGTTCATGGCTCTCCCATTTGGTCTCACTCAGCTACATGGGTTTTCACTAAGTGTTTGACCATGATGGCAACACATCTGAGAAAACAAGGTGTGGTGGTTTTCCCCTACCTGGATGACTGGCTAGTCTCAGGGAAAGCAGAGCAAGAGACAAGGTACTCAGTTTTACTTGGAAAAAAGCACCTTGGAGAACCTGGGATTTTTGATAAACCGGCAGAAGTACCAACCAGAGCATGTTCAAGTACTGGACTTCATAGGAGCAGAACTAAACACCTTGCAGGGAAAAGCTTTCCTCCCACAGGTCAGAGTTACAGCTTTGTTAGCAACAGCAGAGTCTTTCACAGCTGGTCAGCCAAGACATGTAAGAGACTTCCTACAGTTTCTAGGCACATGGCTGTATCCACAGATGTTGTTCCATGGGCCAGTTTCCAAATGAGATATGTCCAATATCATTTAGGAGACAACTAGTCTCAAAGATAGGATTTGCTGGCAAAGCTAGTGCCAGTGACAAAAGCACTAGTGGAATCATTAGCATGGTGGAAGGAAGAAAGCAACCTCAGAGAGGACATTCCCTTCCTTCAGCAATTACCAACAAGTATTCTTACCACAGATGTCTCACTTCTGGGGTGGGATGTCCATATGCAGGACCTCACAGTGAGTGGCACATGGAGCCTACAGGAGTCAATGGAACAAATAAATCTCCTGGAGCTCAGAGCAGTACTGCTAGCGACGCAGTCTTCCTCCTCCCAGCTACAGGGCCAGTCTATCTAAATCAGGACAGACAACACCACAAAAATATACTACATGAACAAGGAGAGAAGAACAAGATCCTCAAAAGGGTGTACAGAAGGAATAAGGATCAAGGACATGACATTTTCCTTAGAAGCAAACATATTTGCAGTACACCTGCCAAGCAAAGATAATGTCCTGACAAATTCCCTAAGCAGAATCAGCCAGGGCAATTATGAATGGGCAGGTTCTATCCACAGTGTTCAGAAGGTGGAACATTCCCAATATAAACCTGTTTGCATCTTGGGAGAATTATCAACTCCCACAGTTTTGTTGCAGAACACCAGCAAAAGGGACAGTCCCAGAGGACACTGTGGTACTGGAATGGATACGGATGTTTCTGTATACCTCCCCACCGTTCCCACCCTTTCAGAAAGTACACCTAATACTCAGGAGGGAACCCACAATAATGTTCTTGATAGGCACAGGCTGGGTCTGAGAGGCCTGGTACTCAATGCTCCTGGTGCTGTCCAACAAGAATTCAATCAGCCTGCCCCACAATCACAATCTGTTGACTTTGTCACAGGGCAGAATAACATTTAAGAACCCCAGGACCCTACACCTGAGGACATGGCTCCTAAGGAGTTAAAATTTTCTGGACTGGATCTCTCAGAGGAAGCCCCTGAAGGTGCTTAGGGATTCAAGGAAACCTGCTACCAAAAATGCTTATTTATTCCTCTAAGTGAAAAAGGTATAAACCCAATACAGGCAAGGTTGCCTATAATTCTGCAATACCTAGTACACCTATTGTTTAGGCCTAAAACCATTAACTTTTAAGGGTACACTTAGCAATAGTATCAGCATATATATCAGCTGGCAAGACAACGTTTTTGGCACCACAACCCATTTTCAAAATATTTGTTAATGGCCTCAGTCACTTGTACACATCAGCGAGGGACTCTGTCCCACCCAGGGACATCAATATATGCCTTGCTCAATCCATGAAGGCACCATTTGAGGCTACAGAAACTGAGGACCTGAAGTGTACCACATGGAAAACCTTGTTCCTGGTTGCAATGACCTCTGCTAGGAAGGTAAATGAATTGCAGGCCTTTTGCACAGAGCCAGATTACATAATCCTCCACAGAGATAAAGTAGTTCTTAGAACCTACAGAAAATTCAGTCCTAAGGTGCTATTTGAATTTCACCCAAGTCACTCAGTGACCCTCCCTGTACTCTATTCAGAGCATTCCAATCCAAGTGAGGAAACACTGCAGAGCCTGGACCTAAAGTGAGTCCTGACTATCTACATGGACTGGGTAAAGAAAGTCAGGTCCCAGAATACCAGCTTTTTCTTACCTATGTTGAGGTTGGCAAAGGCAAGCCAGCTGCACAGAAATCTGTCTCTCACTGGATAGTCTCTTACTTTCATTTCCGCTATGAAAAAGTTGAAAATATGCCACCATAAGGATTAAGAGCACACTCCACAAGGGGTACTTATGCCTCTATGGCATCCTCAGGGGGCATCACATTGTTAGACATTTGAAAAGCAGCTACCTGGAAAACAGTACACACCTTCACAAAGCACTACTGTTTGGACATACAGTCCAGAAGAGATACCAGCTTTAGAACTGCTGTCTTTTTTTTCTTCTCTTTATGCTCTTTGTCCTGGCTGCCCCCTTCTGACTGACCCTTCTGGCCCTGTCACCTGGCTCGTCTGGGACTTACCTTATGCCAGTGTCCTTTGCCACAGAACTGCGGCATGTGCCCAGTCACCATTGTGGAGCCTACGGGGTTGGTCCTCATCTTGCCTCCAGGGTTTTTCCACTGATTTTTCTGCCCTCCCTCTTTGCTCCCTGGTGCTTTGGCCAACACAGTTGCACATGCGCTCTGGAGCTGACAATGGCCCCAGTCCACCCACACATCCTAGTGCCAGCCCCCCATTTAACAAACACTACCATTGAGCGTCTACTCGGTGGCAGTCAATAGCCAGAGAGGTCTACCTCCCCAATCCAGGAGAGAAAACATAGAAACACAGAATATGACAACAGATAAGGACCGCCTGGCCCACCTAGTCAGCACATTTCCCTACCTACTCAATCTCTAGATCCTAAATGATCTGCAGCTTACCCTCTCTTTCCTACCGCTAGTGTTGCCTTCTGTCTATCCTATACATTCTTGAACTCACCTATTGTTTTAACCTCTACGACTTCCACTGGGAAGTTGTTCCTTGCATCCACCACCCTTTCTGTGAAAAAATACTTCCTGACATTAACTCTATGTCCCTCCCTTCCAGCCTCATATTGTGACCCCTTGTTCTTGGACATCTTTTGTTTTGGAAGATGCTGCCCTCCTGGACCATGTTAATTCCCTTGTGGTACTTGAATGTCTTTATCATATCCCCCCCCCCCAAAGCTTTCCTCCAGTGTATATATATACACTGAGATTTTACAGACTTTCCTCATATTATTTCTGGTGCACTCCTTTCACCATTTTTGTTGCCTTCTCCGAACCGCCTCCAATCTGTCTATATCCTTCTGGAGATGCGGTCTCCAGAACCGAACATAGTATTCCAGATGCAGCCTGACCAATTGTCTGTACAGTGGCATTACCACCTCCTGTTTTCAACTGGTGATGCCCCTTCCTATGCACCCCAGCATCCCTCCAGCCCTCCCCACCACCTTTTTGCATTGCTCGGCCACTTTCAGGTCATCTGCCATGTTTACCCCCAGGTCCGTTTCCAGTTTTGTTGTTATTAGTATCCCCCCCTTTTTGTATTACTCTCCAGGATTCCTGTGGCCCAAGTGCGTGACTTTGCACTTTTTTTGTATTTAATTTAAGCTGCCACTCTCTTGACCACTACTGTAGTTTGCCTAGGTCTTGTCTCATCTTTTCCACCCCGTCTGGAGTGTCTACCCTATTGCAAATCTTGGTTCCATCCACAAAGAGGCTTCCCTTCAGTTCTAGCCCTTCTGCAATGTCACTAATAAAGACATTGAAGATGACCGGCCCCAGAACTGAGCCCTATGGTACCCAGCTGGTCATCCTCCACTCTTCTGGGATTAAACTCTGTTTATCATCACCCTCTGGGTCCTGTTGCTCAGCCAATTTTTGACTGTGGCTGCACTATCCACTCCAACCCCCTCTCCATCCAACCCCTGCTTATTCTTGAACGTGGGTTGCCAGCATGGTGAGAGCTGAGGCGGCCAGCATTTCAGCCCTTTATACCACTGGGCTGCCATAGAACTGCTGTCTTTCAGAAACTTTTTTCTAACTACATTCTGGACCCAGCCTCCCAAAGTACTGCTGCTAAGTCTGCATAAAGTGTAAACATTTAAGTGAGAGATTCCTGGGATTAGAAGAAAAACATTATTCAGAACAGTGGAGTTGTTTCTTCTGAAGGGATCTCACTCTATGTTTACACTCCCTAAGCCTGCCTCCCTTTCCAGAACCTGGTTGAAACAGAGTCACATAATTACCAGTTCTTTTTTCATTGAGGTTCCTTGAGCATTAATATTGTAGTTCCTACAATTGTAAGTTGTTGTTATTGTTTGTATGACAAATTTTCTCAAGTCATGTTTCAATTTGTTTGGTGTTTTCAAAAATCCATAACATTTTCAACATTTCTGGTAGCCTTTTTGGGGAGAGCTTTGTCCGTGGTTCAATGTGGGGACTAGCTGCTCCCACAACCTCTACTTAACAGCACCCCCTTACTTAGGGAGTGTTTTTCCCCCCCAAGCTTCCTGCGTGGCTTGTGCGGCTGTGCTTCCTCACACTCCTGCTGCTTTTGTTTGTTTCCTCATCTGTGCCCCTTGCTTGTCTCTGTACTCACCTGTTCCCTTGTCTGTGCCTTCCATTTGTTCCTAGCTTTCCTCCACATCCTCAGCTCCCTCTGCTCATTTGTCCTGGGGTTCCCCGTTCTGTTATTTTTTTTTGGGGGGGTCTTCTCCTATCCTCACCATTGGCGCTTTCCAGCATCCTCCCTTCCTGTCCTCCCTGTATGGATTCCATTTACCTCCCTGCTACCTACCGTAGCCCATGCTCCTTACAGACTCTTCATTTGCCCAGACCTTGCTCCTCCTTGCCTATTCACCATATTGGATGTCTGGATTCTCGCTCTGCATTCCCCAGTGGCTCTGCAGTGAGTACATCTCTGTCTGTTGTAAGCGTTGCCGTCCTACATCTATCACTCCTTACTTAGCATGCCTTACAGGGCTTAACACTATGCTAGCTCTCTGAGCCAGATACCCTCTTTCTCACTGGACCTGTCTCATGTGATCCTTACCACTCACAATATTTATTTACAGTGTTATATATGTTTACTCAGTATGTCCGGCTACATGACGCAACTGCCATTGGTCACATCTAGCTCAGCTTCTATCGCACTTCTAGTACTACGGGTGGGATGTGCAATTCTGGCCTGCTTTATTCCATACTGGACGAGGAATGAGTTTCTCCTGCTTCCCCACACTTCTACTACCGATGTCTTACTATACCCCAGATGCCTATACTCACATACTGTGTGCCTTGAGCAAGTTATTTAACTTCCTTGTGCTCCCATGTCACATCCGTTAACAAATCTTTGGCTTAGTGTGTCTCTCCTGGTTAAATTAAAACAAATAACATACAATAAATCAACTAATAAATAATGGAAAATTTACTGTCTCACAGGATGAAGGAAATGCAACCCTGTGCTTCAGCTCCCCGACCACTGCATCAGGCATCATTGATGCCATGCCTTCATCAGTGCAACCTGGCCTTTAAAGGGTAGGGGAACCCACTGCAATTACCTTTTCATCATCATCATCATCATCATCAAATCTTTATTTATTTAGGCGAACATCATTGAGCAAGGCTCATTTACAAGATGGACCTGATAAGGTCAAGGTTCAACAGTTGATACACAACAGATACATCAATACACTTATATAAAACAGTTATACATGCAGGGGAAAAAAACGTTTATAAACACAGTGATGTACAGTAAAATTCACATGATAAAATGGATTATAGGAAAGTTAAACTAATATTTACAGTATATACAGTGTATACATATCCCAGTGGAGGGGCCATGGCAAACACACAGCATAATGTAATACTAGGATGGTGGAAGGTATTACTGGGTGCCATAAGATGGGGTGTCTACCTGCTTCAAGCAGCACTCCATACCTCCACTGACTCTGAGGTACAAGGCATCTGTCCCCAGCATTAGCTTCCATATTTCTGCCTTTGTTTTACATGTTTTCTCCTTCCCACATACTTTTCATAACACTCACCCTACCTGTTATATGTACTTTATTTTACCACTCCTATCACACAATGTATATTTCTGTCATCTACTGAGTCATCCTCCTGTCCCTGCTTCCAAGTCCTAAATCTCTTCTATTTCTTCAGCAGTGTTGTGCTTCAGCCAGCCCATACCAGCAGTATTCTAGACTCTGTGTCCCAAATAACACCTTCTGAGGTGCTGAGCGAAGGCAGGCTTCCCCTGTCTGCTGGGGTTGGGATTCCATTATGTTTACTTCCTCCTACCTACCAACTTGACATTCTCATCCCTAACTCTGCTTGTCAGCATTGAGTGAAGGTTAGCTTGCCCTGACTACCTGGGATGGGAGCCATGTCTACGACCTTATGAGTTCTACCATACAGTCTCTAGCTCATACCAGTTGCTGCTTCACTTTGTGAACTGAACTTCTTCACCCCATGTGCCCCTATCAACCTACCTATGCCTGGCAGCTTCATGCCACCATCATCCCACTCAGCCGTCCTCTTCAGGCATCTGAGTCTACAATCTACTGCTTCAACATATGACTTCACAGTCTGCTGTCTAGATGCTTCTCCCCTTCAGGAACTTGACTTGCCTAAAATTGCCTTCTGTATTCTACTTATTCTGCAGCCTCAGTTCATGGTCCGATCCTGCCTTTGTCCATGGTTGGGTGCCTGAATCCATATTTGATTGGCGTCACAGTCTGGATCTCATTCCTGAGTCAGCTTGCCACTTCCCTCCAGGACCGGAACTTCTTCACACATGTACTCTCACATCCGATCACTCCTCGTAGAATCCAGGCAGGATCATCTTGCCTTTACTGTCAGTAATGGATGCCTGTGTTTACATTCCACTGTTTCATCCATATCCCTTCTTGACCTGCAATAGAATGCCTCAGTCCTTCTGGAACTGGACTTTTTTCTGCCTGTAGTCTTCATTTTCCTTGCCTGCAGCCTTCCCTCAAGTCTTATCATTGAACCTGCTCTTGTCGATAGCCTGAGATTGTATCACTGTTCCACTTCTGCATTCTTCCTTGATACACGTCACTGCTTCCCTTTGAGAATGGGATTACTGCACTCCAACTGCCATCCTCCTTTGGCTCTGACCTGTCGTCATCGACAGTACATCATCCCATCGTCAGCAAGGACTGGTAGTCTTCCTACCTCCAGAGAGTGGTATTGTAGGATAGTTCTTTTTCCTCACTTATTAGGCCTAACCTATCATTTCTCTGATTATCCAATTAGATTATATTGGGTCTCCACCAGACATTCTCTTGCTGCTCCTTCCTGGACTCGAACATGTCTAGAATGAGCCTTCACCCTCCTCTATCATCATTAGCATCATGCCAGTCATCTGACCTCACCACTTTCATTCTGAATCTCCGTCTGCTCCAGCTGGCCCTGCCTTATGCAAATTCCATATCCTTCCTGATTTTCACTTCCCTCCAGATTCCGAACCCTTTCATTTGAATAACTTCCATCCTTCTTCACCAGTCTCCATCCTGCTCATCCATGGACTATCCTACTTAACCTCCTTGCCCTCCTGTTCCTCATGTTTTGGATCCTGCCAGCTAGTCAGTATTCATACCACTCCTGTTTGCCTGCCTCTGGGACTTCCCTGCTGCAGGTCACCCCTTCCAGTTGTAACACATCTTCATTTTCTTCAGATGTGGAACCTCCAGCCTTCAGTCAAGCACCTTCTGGCCTTTCCATTTGTCCAGACTGTCTTCATTGGATGTAAGGCAAAAGAACCTCACCCACTTGATGCATTGCATTGCCCATTGGCCTTCCATGGATCAGCTTCTAGCGCTTCACTATAACCTGCCACATTACACTGCCGTTCGCTGGGAGCTGACCAGGTCTGGTTCCATCTTGTTCAGTATGTCCTCCTGCTTATTCTACTCTACCTTTTCCTGGATCAGTACTTCAGTCCATCAGGATTGACTCTGGACTTACCTTCCACATTTGGATGGAAACATTTCCATCTCCGCCTTACAAGCTTGGGGCTTCGTTCTGTGTGCTGTGGCTCTTTTGGGAGTACTACCATATCCCTGGCCAGTATTTCTACTTAGGCAACTTCTACCCTCATGTGTTCATTGCATACTCCTACTCTGGCCATCCTTGCAGCTCCCGTTCACTACTCAATGGATCACCATTCAATTCACTTGAGGAATCTACTTCTAGCACGCATTCCTTAGCTACATGCCTCAGAAATTTTCACGTTAATTAACATGTCCCATACTACCCACTTAGCTCCCCTTGATCATTCCGGACTCTCATTTGTCTGGACACTAGAAACATACATTCTCTCTCCATTGGATACTCCCTATGAATCTTGTCTTCAGTCTTCAGGGACTTTCCATCTACCATGTATCACAGGTTATCTTCTTGCATGGTAAGGATGTAACTTCTCCTGTTATGCTCCGACTTACTCTCCAGCTTTGCTCCTGTGGATCCCAGGACTTGCAAGATACATCATGGCACCTCGGACATTACTTACTTTCTTTCAGTCTACAGCTTTCTACCATCATCATATTTGTTGACTATGGTGTTAGATTCTTGCTTCCTCAATAGACTTTGCTTCTAAGACCTTCCCAGCTGACTTCAAATTATTCATCGTTGGATCTCCTCAGCGTAGCTGCTGACAATTGCTACACCATCCAAACCATCATTTTAGCTCCTTGACATCACCGTTCCTCATACATTCTTTGCACTTCTCCATCTAGTACCTTCAGTCAAGTTAATCGCCCTTCTAGCAGACCCTCCAGCTCTCCTTCATGAACTATCTAGCTTAATCTCTCCAGTAAAGACTATCACCGAGACAAAGCTGTTCCTATTTCCATCCTGAAATCCACAACCGTGAAGTCTACAGACCTTTCAATGTATCCACCTCCAAGCTTCTCTCAAGGACTTAGGTATCGGATTACCTGTAAATGTAACCAATCATAATTCACCACAGTACATATCACGGTCAGTCTCATCACTGAAATACCTGTATTTACTTCAGCCAGCATATCAGCTGAGCATATACAAGTATACAGTCTCTAATACATATTTGATTGCCATCAGGACTGCATCTGCACATCTTCCTCTATTTGTCTACTAATCTCTTAAAACAATCCTCCTGTCAGGCATGCACAGACTCTCCTCTACCCATTTCTACTGTATGGCTGCCCACTCAGCTACTTATTGCCCATTGTTACATTCATTGCATCCAGACATTACCTTGATAATCAACCTTACACAAATCACATCATTCACCTATGACTACACAAATTGGCGCAATTTCCTCAGTTCGCTGTCTGGTAGCAAATCGATCAAATTATTCTCTCCAGGCTCATTATCCCTCTGCAATCCCTTTGGATACGCATCCTTCATCCCCTTGGAAATCCAGACTCCATCTGATCTTCCTCAACTGGACCTGCTCCATGCTTAGGATTCTACTGATCCTTCAGAAAAGACCCACTCTTCGTCCTCAGGTTCATCAGTTAAACCTCATCGCCTATGAATCGAGAATGGACCATCATCTCCAAGGCACTCAAAGACTCTCTTCTACTCATTTTCTAATTCACAGAAGCTGTCTTAGTGACTCCTCACTCATTACTGAATTCCTTGCCTCCAGACCTTACCTTGAAAGTCAATTCTTACTCAAGTTCAGTCAGTCACCCATGACTTCTTGTACCATAGCACATCCACCCTCCACTGTCTAGTAATTTTGATCAATTCATGCTATTTCTGCTCATTATGTTCATGCAACTCCCTATGGACAAGCATCCACCATCACCTCAGTAATTTGGACCTCATTTGCCCTTCTTCAACTGGATCTGCTTCACACTTAGGATTCCACTGCTCCTACAGCAAAGATTGACTCATCAACCTCAGGATCATCATTAAATTGCCATCATCAGTGGATCAAGGATTGACCATCATCTCTCCAAGAAGATCACCTTCCCTAAAATTAATCATGGTTACTAGAACCTAGGTTCTTCTCCTTTTAGTATGCCCAGAGAATGGGCAGACCACCAGCCATGGGTCCTCATAGATTTCTTCCACCTGTTTTTTTTTTCCTCTCCTAAGTGCCAAGGGGTCATACTCTCAGTGAATTGGAGGAGGTATCTTTTTGGGCCTTCTGTTCCTTAAAAATGATTACCAACATACCTACTACTCAAGGGTGAGAACTGAGTTAAGCCACAAAAAGTACTACAAGTTACACAAGCACTATATACCCCATTGTTATTCCCCAAACATTGAATGGGAGTGCTTTGCCTGTGGTTCAATGTGGGGAATAGCTCCTCCCACAACCTCTACTTAAGCCTTCTACTAACAGCACCCCCTTTTTTAGTTTTTTTTTATCCACCACCATCCCCTCCTCCTCCTTCCCCGGCGCTCGTCTCGCCCTTACTCCTGGGCCTTCTATTCCCTACAAATGACTACATACTTAGCTACTACTCAAGCGTCGGAATAGAGTTAAGCCACAAAAAGTACTACAAGTTACATAAGTACTATATACCCCATTGCTATTCCCCAAACATTGAAAACTAGTTTTGGTAGCTGCTGCTCCATTCTGAGAATAACCCATTAGATAACAAAAGAGGACAAGACATTTTAAGGTATGCAAGTGAAAAGAACAAGATCAAGGGTGGGACTGTTAGGTGGGACTGTACAGAGGGGGGGCCAGGAAAAGGTAGACATCCTGAACACATACTTTTGTTTGGTGCTCACAGAGGAAGGAGAACAGGAGAGGCCACAGAACAGTAACAGAAGCTTTTGGATGAAGGAGTTTGGACACTAGTCATTTTTCAGAGGTGAGAGTCCCAAAAGGACTTGCTAATCTGAAAGTGGGCAAAGCAATGGGGCCAGATGGGGTGCATCCAAGGGTATTGATGTAGTGTTACTATGAAGCAAGTATTCTGAATACTACTACAGTATCTCTATCTTTTCTGACTTTCTATTAGACTGTGAAGTCAAATCTTACCTTTACCTGCTGTACTTTCTAATTTCTAATCTCTACTTTGCTTATGTACAGTATGTTTGTAAGGCATACAGTATGTATGAAACTGAGTTCCCTAATGTATAAACTAGAAATAGTTGAAATGATTGCAGAGGCAGCCGTGACAGACTGTGAACTCAGACTGATGTAATCTGTCACAACGCTCTGGCCAGCTACTAGCTGGATCACAATGTTATATCTAGCAACCAACAAGTAAAAAGCCTGTCTTATGGGAGATTGACTTTAACAGACAGGACATGCTGCTTTATGTCCTGGTAGAGGAGACTGACTTGAAGAGACACTAGAGAAGACATGCTGATTTCATGTCTTGAATTGTCTTCTGATTTGCTGAGTGGGCACTGACCTGAAAAAGGAGAGGAGATGCTGAGATGTTTTCTAATTTGCTTATTTTTTTCCCTGTGATTTAGAATAATAAATTACCACTGGTGGATTTTTACAATTTCTTTTGGACTGCCTATGTTTCCTGACCTAGGCCTCCATTGCAGTCAGGTGGCTCAATGAAATATTGACTGCACCTCTGTCAGTTTTATTTAGCAGCTGACTGGAAAAAGGAGTGGTTCTGGAGGACTGGATGAGGGCAGAGGGAGTCCCACTACACAAACCTGGTAGCAGGGAAGAGGCTGGCAATTATAGTCCAGACAGCCTAACATTGGTGGTGAGAATGTTAATGGAATCACTGCTGAAGGAAAGGATTGTGGAATGTGTTGAATCCAGTAGGTTACAAGATCCAAGGCAACATGATTTCACAGGAGGAAGGTCATGTGAAACAAATCTGATACAGTTATCTGACTGGGTGACAAAAGATTTAGAGCAGGGTGGAGAGGTGGACATGATCCACCTAGATTTCAGTAAGGCTTTCGATACTACTCCACATCGGAGACTAGTAAGCAAGCTGGGCAGCATAGGAGTGGGCCAATGGTGGTAAAATGCATAAAAAACTGTTTAGAGGATAGGCGACAGAGGTTGGTGGTAAACAGTTCACTCCGAGGAAGGGTGGGTGACCAGTGTGGTGATTCAGGGATCTGTACTGGGATTGGTCCTATTTAATATCTTTCTGAGTGATATTGCAGAGAAGCTGGAAGAGAAGGTTAGCCTCTTTGCAGAGGACACCAAAATCTGCAAAAGGGTAGACACTCCTATGGGAATGGAAAGGATGAGCAGATACCTGAGAAAACAAAAGGAGTGTTCAAGGGTATGGCAGCTGGGTTTCAATGCACACAAGTGAAAAATAATGGACTTAGGGCACAGAAACTCGGGGGCAGTGTATAAAATGGATGGAGTGGTAATGATGATTACTAAGCAGGAAAGATACCTGGGGTAATCATATTGGATGACCTAAAGGTGGCAAGGCAGTGCAAGAAGGCCGTTGGGAGGTCTAGTGGGATGCTGGGGTGCATAGGAAGGGGTATCACCAACAGAAAGAGGGAAGTAGTGTTGCCTGTGTATAGCTTGCTGGTAAGTCCCCAGCTAAAATACTGTGTCCAGTTCTGGAGACCACATCTCTGGAAAGATATAGACAGCGTAGAGGTGATCCAGAGGAGAGCAACTAAAATGGTGCAGGGTCTGCATCAAAAGCCCTATGAGGAGAGACTAAAGGACCTCAATATGTGTACCCTGGAAAAGAGGATGGAGACTGGGGGTATGATAGAGATCTTTAGAAAATGGCAAAGAAAAATCTTGGAAGCCGATTGGCTGACAACATGTCTGAGGTGGGCATCTATTTTTCAATAGATGCCCACTAAATAAAAAGTCCCAGCCCAACTGGCCTTACACCCTCTCTGATATCCTGATGCCCACCCTGCTTCCTCATTGGGTGAAAGCACCCTGGAAAATTTCAAACTACTGCCATTGTTTTTAGGTCACTTAGCAAGTGAGCAGACCCCACTCCCCTCACCATGTACAACGGAAGTAACAGCAGTCACCCAGTTTCACAAAATTAATCAAGCAGCCTCCCATACCCTAATGTTTAAACATACAGTGATTAGTGAATAATGTTTTCTTTTCCGCTCGCTTATGGAGCGAATGACCAAGCATGCCAGCTCCATTGTATGATCATTCACCACTGCACTGTGCCCTCATTCTCCCCAGCTGACCCAAAAAAAATAGAAAACATTGCCACAGCATACAAACCCCTCTTAACGTGCCCACAGCATGCAGCTCATTCTTGTTGGCTGGCTGATTTGTTTCACTTATGGCTCCACTGGTTCGGTATCTCGCGCAGGCACACTCGCTCTCGCTGGACAAACTGGACGCTCCTCGTCACAATCCAGGTCGTCATGAAAGGCAGCAAGGATTGGGAACTCGTGAAACAAACAAAAAAAAAAAACACAAATAACCGAGTCCTGGAAGTTACAGCAGGCAGGGAGGACCGGGAAACTGAAAAAAATGCAGGCTGAACAATTGGCTTCCATCCATGCTCACACTCCCAACCCACCCTTCATTCTCCCACTTGCAACATCTCCTGACTCCAGTGTGAAAAACAAAAAGGCAGCATGACATAAAATGATATAGTCTCTTAAGTGAAAAAGGTGTAGAGGGTGAACAAAACTGTGGCATGACGATGGAGGGGGGCAACAAAAACAAAGTCAGGCAGTCTGCTGTGTGGTATTAACGGCATACAACTAGGTTTCTAACTATGGAGTCTGAAGTGGACAAAAGGCCATTGTTCTGATGAAGGCAGAGGAACTATTTAATTACAAAACTTATTTAAAATTATTTATTACCAATTTAGTTATCCAATTTTTTTTTTTTTTAACAGTGCCCATTTTCTAAGCACAATAATATCCTCCAGGGTGGGCTTTAGTGGGAAATATCAGACCTTCCAGGGGTTATAAGACCCTCTGCCTGTGGCATCGGGCCTCATTACGTCCTTGGGTGGTCCGTTATTTCCCAATAAAGCCCACCCTGAAGGGTATTATTGCTTACTTAAATACTTCACAGGGGTAAATAACGTACAGGAGGGAAGTATTTTTTTAGAATGAAAAGTGCTCAGGAACAAGGAGACATGGTATAAAGCTGGGGGGGTAGATTTAGGAGAGATGTGAGGAAGTTTTCACATGGATGTGGTGGGAGCAAAAACAGTTGTGGTGTTCAAGAATGCATAGGACAAGCTCAAGGGAATCACAGTGGAAAGGAATTGGAAGAGAAAGAGCTGTAGATTGGGCATGGTGTGTGGTAACAGTGTAGGTAGGGAAAATGGGCGGACTGGATGGGCCAAGCAGTCCTTAACTGCCATCATATTTAATATTTCTATATTTCTATGCTCTCAGGCTTGGAAACAGATCTGAGCAATGGCCAGAGTGGAGCTTGAGTGCAGAGTTTGAACCTACATTCCACGTTTGAAAAATTTATATAGGTTATAACTCTTGGGCATCACCCTCAGCCGTGATGACTGCGTAAAGTGCAAACATAGTGAGGGATTATTTAAGAAGAAACAACATTATTACAGTGTGTAATTTTTTTTTTACTTGACACCCATCACTAGCAACAAATGGAGACTGGAATTCAGGCTTCTGGTGAAAGTTCATAGCCTTCTCCTTCAGAACTAGCCCCGAGATCAGCAACCCTTTCTCTCACTCGTGTCTAAACCACAGATAAATTGCAGTATCATGGCTATCCTTAGCACACTCCCTCATATTTTTCCTGCTCTTAGTGCCGGCAGTGCTTTCTACGATCATCGCAAAAGAATGAAATTTATCGCCGGCCCACTGGCACAGATGCAAGGCAGTGCAGTGCTGACATCCTGGGTTCGGCGATGCACTTGGGAGTCAGAGGGACAGCTGGGGGGAAAAGGGTTGAGCACCCCAGGGACTGCTCTCCTTCTCCGGGGGGAAGACTGTCCAGCACAATGCGGACCTCTGATGGAGGCTGGGGGTACCCTCGAGCCAACACCAGATGTCAGAGGGGTGGGATGGACACTGGCATCATTGCATGTCACCGGCCCCCCCGGACATGAAAAACTCCTAAAATGTCGGCCCACTAGTGACAGCTCTGTCTCCACTGCCACTCCAGCTGCAGGCCAAGGCCACTGGGAGGGTCCCTCTCCCATGGCCCCACCCTAGGCGACAAGCCAGGGTGGCTAGTGTCAAAGGTCCTTGGGGAGGGGGCGACTGCCTGGTGGCGCCACCCAGGGGGGTAAGCCTGAGGTCGGAGGGGCAGCGAGCGAGTGGGGAGTCCAGATCCTCCATTTCTGGAGGGCAGGAACCAAAGAAAAAAGAATGAAGTTTATCTTTCGCATCTTTATTGTCTGTAATTGTGGATTTGCCAATGCCATATTCAGCAGCAAGGGCAGCATGACATTTGCTCCTCTCAAGACCTTCCAGAATCCCGAACTTCTATGCCACAGTAGGGAAGGTATGCTTTCTCTTAACTGACAGGTTGACTGACAACGGAACTAAACTACGTCAGTTAGAGGAGCTCTTTTAAAGGCTGCATTGACAGTAACAATCATCTGGCTAAAAGCTGATCTGTGTTCAAGATTTCATTTGGTGCTATACCACTATACAGTTCTAGTGGTGAAAATTATTTGGCACAGCTTGACTTTCTTAGATAGGGATTTTCGTAATCAAGAGGTTTGGATAATTGGGGTCCTACTGCACATGATTTGCCCATTTTGTAAATTCAATTTAATGACATATCATACCTTCTTGATGTCCTGAACACTGTCTTGGGGTGAGAGGGCTGCTGTTAATTCCAAGAAGTACCCAGTAGGGCAGTTATTCAAGTTCCCAACTAGATGATGAAGAGACAATTAACTGCTTGTAAAGGATTTTTCTTCTTGGAAAAGAGCTCTTCATATTGAAAGTCAGTTGTCACGGTTCTTCTCCCCCTTCTCAAGGAGTACATTTATCTGCCGAAAAGACTAGTAAATAACAAGTGACACTGCAGCCTGCCTTTTTACAGACTTAATACCTGGGCAAAATATAACTTTTTAAACAAAACTGCCACTATATTTGTTTCCCAGATTAGCAAGCCCCCCCCCCGCCCACCAAGTAAAATGATCACTGGTTTCATACAGATATGTTTCTTTTATGAAAAAGCATCTGGCACACACTAACCCCTTTGCAAACTGTGTGAAAGGCCTTTCGGCACCATGCAATTCTGCTTAAAGTTGAACCAGCATAACATTCTGTGGTGATTTGTATATGCAGCCCATGATGCTTTGCATTGTGTGGGCATGTGTGATTTTGTATTTTCTTGGCACACACTATACCACTTTAGTAACAATTTTCTGTTTCAAACTGTTCTAACGCAAGCACATTGCATGCTCGGTGTTAGTCAAGATGAACCCCTCTCACTACAGTTTGGCCTGTATGTTCAGGATTGTAAAATAAATTATTAAAGCAAAGAACGTTAGAAGAAGAGAGAGTTGAATTTAACATTACTGGGGAGGGTGGCATAAATACAACTATGTAGGCTCCTACATACAGAGCCTTCAAGTAAAACTTGATATTGTTTTGGGGGAAGGGGGGATGACTATGACCCACCTCTGTCATGCTAATCACCTCCATAGCCAGTGCCTACTTATTCTACCATGATGAC
This sequence comes from Neoceratodus forsteri, assembly GCA_016271365.2. Taxonomy (NCBI): domain Eukaryota; kingdom Metazoa; phylum Chordata; order Ceratodontiformes; family Ceratodontidae; genus Neoceratodus; species Neoceratodus forsteri. Next base: position 2,702,726 of record CM028133.1, read on the forward strand.
GCGGGTGGTGCTACTGAAAAGTGACGGAGGAAAAGAAAGATGAACAAGGACGAGGAGCTCAGAAAACCATTGCAGAGGAGGAAGGCGATGTGGCAATAACTCAACTATGCTTCGACTGCCACTCTTCACACTATGCCTCTCCTCTCCTTTTTTTTAGTTAGCAACAGGCATGATGTATGTCAGTGTTCCATAAACACTGGGGAAGAAAACAGGAAGACAGTTGGCATCAGTAGTGGGGTTTCCAGACAGTGGCAAAGACAAGTGACTCAGAGGAGCAAGAAGCAAAACGGGGGGGGCCAATTCTCGAAGGGTTGGCGCAAGTCATGCCAAAGGAGACTTGCACCAAATGCCATTGAGCCAGGGACCCTGTGCCCAATTCTGTATTGGGCAGGGTCTCCACGGCTAAGTCCCATGACTTGCACCAACTGTAGTGGTGCACCAAATGGAGGGTGCACCTGCACAGATTGCTGCAAGTCTGCGGCATACCACAGAAGAAGAAGGCAAGTGCCGCCCCCAGTCCTGATCCCCAGTTTGAATAAATTGTAAAGCCCAGCAGGGCTATGGTCCCTCCAAGTCCCGATCCCCAGTTTGAATAAACTGTAAAGCCCCGCAGGGCTATTTACCCATCTCCAAGCCGTGATACCTGAACCTCGATAAATAGTCCTGAAGACTAATAAATTAAAAAAGTCCTGCATCCTCGTTAGCACTGGTAGTCTAGTGGCCCCCCAACCGGCAGTGTCAGACTACCCCATTCCCCCCAATTCATACCCAGCCAGCGACTGGCACAGCCCACCTCTCACCACCATGGTCAGCCACTGACTGAGCTCTGCATGAGTGCATACTACTGTAAATAGTACACGCTCAGTGAATTACAGCAGCTGCCATTCGCTGACTGGGTATGGGTCGGGGGGAGAAGGGTGTTCTGGCACTGCCAGGTGGGGGGGAACACTAGACTACAAGGGCTAACGAGGATGCAGGACTGTTTTTATTTTATTAGTCTTCAAGACCAATTATTGGGGTTCAGGGACTGGGACTTGAGGGAGTCCGATAGCCCTGTGGGGCTTTACAATTTATTCAAGCTGGGGATCAGGACTTGGGGGGACCATAGCCCTGCAGGGCTTTATCATTAAGTGAAAATGGGGATCGGGACTTGAAGGGGGACCATAACACTGTGGGGTTTTACCATTTATTCAAGCTGGGGAGTGGGACTTGGGGGGCTAATTCACCTATGGGAGATGCTTTCAGGGCTCATTGGTACAACCCCCAGTGGACACAAAGTACACTTAGGCCAGCTAATGGCTGCTGTAAATTTACTTTAATTGATGTCCTCCAGGGGTTGTTTTAGAATCCCAAATTAGGGGATGTGTCAGCCGCCCTTACAGAATAGGGCACAGCTGCTGCCATAAACCTCCTTGTGCCATGTTGCATTGGGGTTTATGGCGCAAATCCAGTTTGGCGTAATCAGCTTCAACATGTTATAGGCTACTTTCCAGAATTCCATGTCACAACTCATGGAGCAAAGTGCTACTTGCACCATTCTGGTTGACACAAGTCACTTTATGCCATGTGTAACCTTTGTAGAATCGGGCCCAGGCCCCCCAACACAGCTGCACCCTCTACTGGCAAGTATACCAGAAGAGTGACTACTTTACAAACAAATTTATTTTTATCCTATTTTTGTAAATTGAGTTGTTTTTAATGCTGTATTTAATTTTATTGAAACTGTTGCCTATAACCCATTTTCTAAGTGCAATAATACTCTTGGAGGGTGGGCTATACATAGAAGCATAGACATAGAAACATAGACTTTGACGGCAGATAAGGACCGCTTGGCCCATCTAGTCTGCCCATTTCCCTACCTACAGGACAGGCCGCAGATCCTAGTTAACCAACAGCCTATTTCTTCCTGCCCCCCACAAGAATTGCCTTATGTCTGTCCAATGCATTCTTGAATTCTCCCACAGTTTTAGACCCCACAACCTCCTCAGGAAGGTGGTTCCATGCATCCACTACCCTATCTGTGAAATAATGCTTCCTCACATTGCCCCTGAACCGCCCCCCTTCTATCTTTAAATTGTGTCCCCTTGTTCTTGCACATCTCTTTTTCTGAAAGATGCTACCCTCTTGGACTTTATTGATTCCACTGAGGCACTTAAAAGTTTCTATCATGTCCCCCCTCTCCCTTCTTTGCTCAAGGGTATACATATTAAGCTCCTGTAGTCTCTCCTCATACGGCTTCTCTTGCAGATCCTGCACCATTTTAGTTGCCCTCCTCTGGACTGCCTCTATCCTGTCTATGTCCTTGTGGAGATGGGGTCTCCAGAACTGGATGCAGTACTCCAGATGGGGTCTCACCAACTGTCTGTACAGAGGGATAACAACTTCCTGTTTTCTGCTGCTGATGCCTCTCCCTATACATCCCAGTATACCTCCAGCCCCCTACTGCCTTCTCACATTGCTTCCTAACCTTAAGGTCATCTGATATGATTACCCTCAGGTCCCTTTCCTTTTTTGTTGTTGTTACTACCTCCCCCCCACGTTGTGTAATCTTCCCTGGTTCTTGTTTCAGGTGCATTATTTTGCAATTTTAGCATTGAATCCTAGCTGCCATACTTCTGACCATTCCTCCAACCTTGCCAAGTCCCTTTTCATCCTTTCCATGCCTCCTTGTGTATCAACCCTGTTGCAGATCTTTGTGCCATCTGCAAAAAGGCATACTTTTCCTTCTAGTCCCTCTGCAATGTCACTGATGAAGACATTAAAAAGGACTGGACTCAATACTGAACCCTGCGGTACCCCACTAGTAACCCTTCTTTCTTCAGAGTGGATTCCATTTACAATGACCTTCTGTGTCCTGTTGTGTAGCCAATAACATATATACAATATACAATATACAAGACCTTCTAAGGCTATAAAACAAGACAAGGCAAAATAATTTATATAGTGCTCAATCCAGTGAGGGCTCTGAGTGCTTTACAAAGTTAAAATACCAATCACAACACAAATACACTATCATATTAAACAATAATTCAAATAGCATCAAATAGATTATGCCATATTAAAAGCTTGGTCAAACAAAAATGTTTTCAGAAAGGCTTCAAAAGGCCTCCACCGTGTTGGCCAAATGCATGTAATAAGGAAGAGGTTCCATACAATAGGGTCTGCCTCTCCAAAGGCTCTATCACCGGCTGATGTTTGCCAGGGACAGCCAACAATCCAGCATTGATGGAGCAGAGAGGGCAGACCAAGTGGCATGGAATTATGGATGGGAGACCCTCAAAAGGTTCTGAGGTTCTAAAAGGTTCTGATAAGCAAAAAAAAAGGCTCAGATGATTATCCAAACCTTATATAACCTTTATTGTTTTATAGTAATTGTATGTGAAAAAAATCATTTTAAACAGCTTTTAATCAACATATCTGTAGAAAAAAAGCAATTGAACCACTATTTAGAAGTAATAAACAGTATGATTAGTGAAAAGAGATAAGGAGTGAATGATGTGACTGTGGATGTGCATACTGGAGGTGCCAGTGCTCTAATATGTACCTACTGAACTGCACAACCGGAACTCATGATTCACCTCCAATGTGATGATGATGATGATAATTTTTTCCAAAGGCACCCAGATCTCTATTTTTTTTAACCATTCCCTTGAGTCTGACTTTTTGTAGAAGGGGATATGTTTAGCACCACTTTTGTTTAGCATTGGCTTTCGGTATGGAATGGAATACGACGTGAAGCAACGTGGGAGAAGGCAGAGCACCAGACAGTCCAAAAGTCACGACTTCACTACTGCTGCTATCAAGATGGAAAAACAGCAAGCAACATTTTTAAATTTTAAGTACTCTGGTTAAGGTACATGTAGGTTAATGATCTTCTCAGAATGAGAAAGCGACTGTGTAAGAACAGAGACTTGTCTGCCACAGTTGCTGCCAGTACAATCATGTCATGTACTGGCTGCACCTCCCACCCACCCCGAGGACGATGATGATTTGGTCCAAAGGCAGGCTAGTCCCAGATCTCTATTTTTTTAACCAGTTTCCTCTCTGAAAATTGAAAGCTAATGTTATTGTCACTTAATCCACAGATGCAGGTGCAGCACAAGTTCTGCTATCAGTGACATCTTCTTAAAGATTAGTATCGCATATGTAGCCAAAGTTTGTCAGGTTAACCTTCAAGAACGTTCGTTTCTCCACATTATCTGGTGTTAACCTTGTTTGTTTATCAGTCACAATATCCCCAGCAGAGTTAAATAAATGTTCAGAACAGACACTGGAAGGTGGACATCTAATATACTTACAGGGTAGGGTAGCCAGCTTTGGCCAGCATGATTTTTGTCTGTTGCCAGTAAGCTAAAGGGTCATCTTTAATACTGATGTCAGGCTCAATCAGATATGCATCTACCATGCTTACTACTGAGCATGCATTTTCTCCTTGTGGAATTTCAATGTCCTGTAGCTGGCACTAAATGTCATCCTCCTCATTGTCTGCTTCTGTATTGTTTTTTGGAGCCGTCTTTTGAATTTGAGGTGGTGTTGTAGTAATGCTTCCCAATGCTAATGAAACCTCATTAATCAAAAGTTGCCTAAAGTTCAACGCCTCCATATCCTCAGAAATGACATTAGGAAGGTGTCTGTTTTGGAAACGTGGATCTAGCAATGTTGCTGAGAGATACTCTTTGCTCCGTGTCAAAGCTGATAATTTTTCATCATTGCTTATCTGGTAAGCATTTTATTGACTAGAAATTGCTTCATATCTAACTTGATTCTCATTTTCTCCAACTCTTTTTTTCTTCTCTCTCCCTGGCCCCTGGCTGGCTCCACCTACTAGGCAACCTATTTTTCTGGCCACCATCCATCCACACCTCCACACATCGGGCCATCGCCGCCATTTACCCCCCACAGCATGCCCCCCATGGTGGGGTGTCAGGGAGCCCCTCTATCTTTCCCACCAGGACTGGATCCAGTATCGGTGGTGGTGCCCTTCTGGAGATGGCGCGATCCATCGGACGGCCATCAAGCCGCACAGCCAAGGCCATTTTTTCCTTGTTTCTTTGCTCTTGCAGAGATGAGGCATGCAATGACGCCAGTGGAAGAAGCATGCATGTGTACGTACATGCTCCTCCAGGCATCTGCCTCATCTCAGCCCCCCTTGTCTGCAGTGTAGGCATGCTGCCCCCCAGCCTCTGCTACGGGTCAGTCATATGCACAACACTGGTGCCTCCCTTCCCCAGAGAAGGAGAGCAGTCCCTCAGACACTAGATCCTTCTCCAACCCTGCTGACCGCCGGCATCCCATGCTCATTCCCAAACATAGGTCATCGGTGTAGTGCGAGGTAAGGCGTCCAGTGCCTCAGCCCTCAGCACCACCGGACTGCCATCTCCAACCTTTTTTTGAGAAGTAGAATGAGTGGAATAACTCAGCTAAGGGATGCCTTTTCTGCAATGACCTCTTTTGTAGCACTCATGAATGGTTTCAGAATGTGCCACAACTGTTTCAGCAGAGGCCATTGAGTAGAATGGAGTACAATAACCTCCCCAATATCATTGTACATAATATACTCATTGATAGCTACCTTTTGTTCAAGGATGCATTCAATCGTAAAGTAAGTTGAATTCCACCTTGTTGGTGCATCCTGAACAAGCTGGAGATGAGGAAAACCTTTTACCTTCTGGATATCAGCAAGCTTTTCATGGGATTTTACAGAATGGTTGAAGTGACCATACACTTTGCGTACTGTACTCACAGTGGTTGATACTTGTCGGTCATTATCCAGAAAGCTTTGAACAATTAGGTTAAGACAATGGGCAAAACAGCGTATACATACATAGTTGCCATTATGAAGTGCTTTTTAATAGCTGGACCATTATCTTCAACAAAAACACAATAACTTTCAAACCTTGTGAAGTGATCCAAGCAGTAACTAGTCTTTTCATTTCTTGCTGAATGTGCTGTGCTATGTGTGTGTCTTGAAATTGAGACAGAGAACTGCCATTTTCTGAAATGTGACAGGTTTTTTGGAGCTCTGAGAGATAGTAGTGGTAGTAGTAGTAGTACTGGTTGAAGTGGTAGAGGTAGCAGTAGACAGCCTGGTATGTGAGGATAATGATGAGTTGCCCGCAGAAGTGACCTAGTGTGCAGTAAGAGAAAGATAGGCAATGGTTTGGGTGCTGGTCCACATGTCAGTAGTAAAGTGAACTACCTTGTCCTCAGCCTCTTGGAGAGCATGCCTTACTTGAAGTACTAACCCTTGCAGAACCGCAGACTGATATATCAGTTCAAAATTCCTATATGTTCTAATTCTATCGGCAGCCTAAGGGTTAAGCTGTGATACATCCTGGGCAGAGCAGCTATGGAGAAGTATTTTCTACTTGGCATTAAATATCATGGCTCTAAGTATTCTATAAGTTTTCTGAAACCCATGTCTTCCACAATAACGTATGGCTACAAATCAAGTACAATCATTTCTGCTATTTTACGACTTGTTGCCAGTGCTATGGGATGGTTTTGTGAATATTTAGACTTTCTTTCAAAAACTTCTTTTAACTTCAGCTGCCTCTTATCAGGGTTAAAGTTAGATTTGGCTGGGGGGCGGGTGTTGCACAACTACATGCCGTGCCTGATAAAACAGTGGATCTTGCAGAATTATCTTGAGGCGAATGTGGACTTTTGTATCTTGCCTGGTGATCATCTCCCACTGTTTTAGAAGAATGTTCCTGTTCACCAAGAGCCCTTCTATATTTCCAAGCACCAATGTTAGACTGCTTATTTGAACCATATATAACGATGGGGTGAATTTGCGTAAGGTGTCACATCATTATTGTGGTTCCAAGATGCTCTTTATTTTTCCCCTTACTAACACAAGTATTGCAATGCACACATATAGCTTGGCAAGCAAAGGCAACAGTGGTCCATCTTCACAAACTGAGCAGCAGTGAGGAGGCTGTAAAGTACAGGCCAGTGAGCCTCACGTCTATAGTGGGAAAACTAATGGAGATACAACTTAAACAGAGGATCATAGCATTCCTTGAAGCTAGTGGCCAACAGGACCCCAAACAACATGGTTTCCCAGCAGGAAGGTCATGTGAGACAAATCTGCTCAAGTTTTTTAACTACACTACAAAGGTTGTGGATGATGGTGGTGCGGTGCACGTGATCTACATAGACTTTAGTAAGACCTTCGACTCGGTTGCACTCAGAAAACTGGTGAAGAAACTTGACCACACAGGGGTTGGTCCAGAAGTAGTCAGATGGGTACAAAACTGGTTTCAGAGCAGAACCCAGAGGGTGCAGGTAAATGGAGCACTATCGACAGAAGGCAGGGTGACCAGAGGTGTGCCCAGGGCTTGGTACTGGGGACTCTGTTCTTCAATGTTTTTATAGTGGACATGGCTGATGGACTGGAGGGGAAAGTGTGTCTGTGCACAGATGACACCAAGATATGTAACAGGGTTAACACCTCAGAGGGAGCAGGCAAGATGGAAGCTGACCTGAAGAAACTTGAAGAATGGTGTGGAGTATGGAAGCTGAGATTCAATGCCAAAAAGTGCAAGGTCATGCACATATTAAAAAGAAATTCGGGAATGGAGTATTAACTAGGAAGGAAAGTCTGGCTGCTTTAAACCAGGAGTGTGATCTGGAAATCATAATCTCAAATGACTTGAAAGTGGGAAAGCAGTGTGAGAAGGCAACATTAAAAGCCAATAGAATGCAGGGATGCATTGGGAGGTGAATCGCGAGCAGGAGGAGAGAGGTGGTCCTACCTCTGTACAGATCGCTGGTCAGGCCTTATTTGGAGTACAGTGTCCGGTTCTGGAAGCCATACCTCAAAAAGGACACAGACCAGGTGGAAACAGTGCAGAAAAAAGGTGACAAAAATGATTCAGGGTCTGAAGAACATGTCCTATGGGGAAAGGCTGAGGGAACTGAACATGTACTCCCTGGAGCAGAGAAGAGAGAGAGTGCACATGATTGAAACATTCAGATACATAAAAGGCATAACAAAGATACAGACTCAGGAACTTTTTCACTTCAAGAAGGGCAGCAGAACAGGGAACATGATAAAAGCTGCAAGGAGGGAGGTTCTCTGCCAACACCAGGAAATTTTTCTTCATGGAAAGAATTGTGGACTCCTAGAACAGCCTGCCCCCAGAAGTAGTGTGGGCAAACACTGTGGTGGGATTCAAGAATGCATGGGATAGACACAAGGGAGCCCTTACACCAAAGGGCAACTAAAGTGTGGCAGTATCAAAAGAGGTCTAAAACAATTGACAGACTAGATGGACCTAAATGTCACCTCCTGCCATCAACTTCTAGGTTTCTATGTTTCAAGCATCCTTGGAGTTTAAGTAAAAATGATTCCAAAGAGTAGAGGTGTCCTGTCTATGTCTAGTTATGAGCTTAGTAGGAGTCGAGTGGCTGGGTTTAAATGGGGAAGACATACCAGTGGAGGATTCAGGTTCATCAGGTGAGGCAATCATTGAATCCTCTGCAGCACCACTGCCATCATCACTACTGTCAGACTTTGTTTCACTTAGTGTGAATTGTGCCGTTGACCTTTTTTTTCCCTTTTGACACTCTACTACTGCCTTTTTCTTTATCCACATTGTCACTGTCAGAACCAGAATGAGACATAGCTAAAGATAAAGTCACAAGTTCATCATCAGTCTCACCATGACTATTGTCATCATCATCATCATTATCAGACTCAGTAGAGCTAACATTTTCTGTCGCAGATGAGTTATTTGGTATGCATGTGTTGCAAATCGAGCACTTCCACTGTAAGTTGTACCTTTAAGTGTTTTAACTTTATGTACAATTGGAATACTCTTTGTTTTTGCACTTGTCTCAGACAGCTTGCTCCTATGTTTCAAAACATTGTTTGCTGTACTGACCTCTTGTGACATAGACAGTCCACCCTCCTTGCTGGGTTTTCAGTATTTTGAGAGATAGCCTGCACACTGACAGTAGTAGCATTTAGCGCAGCCCCTTCAACAGACTGTGGTGCTTTAACTTTACTTTTTGGGCCACTTCTTCATTCTTGGCTCTTGAATAAACTTTTACATTTGCTTCCTTTGTCCCCGGTTTTTGCTTTACTATTTTTTGGAGCACTCATAATGCCACTGCAGTCTGTAGCTTGATCATTGTCAAAAGCAAGTGGTGGTGAACTTCTGGTTCTGCCATGGATCAGCAAGGAAGCTAGAGAGAGAGCTCCATTTCTGCCCTGCAAAAAAGAACCCCATTTCATTATTATAATTTTCAAAAAACAATTATCATGTTGAGGGGGTTCACAGAAGGACAGAGGCCCCAGATCCAGGTCCCAGCAGCACAGAAATGGGAAGGATGGTGGAAGATCGAAACATAGTTTGCCAACCCACATGGCCAGCCAGTTCCAAGTGGCGGAGTCTAACATCACCGACAAGACAGATGAGGAGCACAAAAAACTGTCCCACCAGAGATTTTATATGATCTTGAAAGCGATCCAAGAGATGAGGGAAGAAAACAAAAATGAATTTTGCCAACTAAATCAAAACTTGAACCAAGTGGAGCGCCAGGTCCAGGAGGCGGAAGATCGACTCTCACATACGGAAGATGGCATACAGTACCTAGGCTGAACAGTCCAAATACTCTGCCAGCATCCAGTATACTTAGAGCAGAAATGCACTGACCTGGAAAGCGGATCCTGTCCGGAGAATTTAAGACTGTACGGACTAAGGGAAGATGCTGAGACAGGCCTTAAGGTGGCGTTTATTTCGGACCTTCTTTGGGATGTGCTCGATATCCCTGGCTGGCTCCCACAGAGCTTTGCTTCCCAGACTTAAAGAACCCTCAGCTCGCTCATGCTGTATAATAATAAAATTCAACAGCTACCAAAGAAAGGAGGACATCCCGTGTCAAGCATGGCAAAAAAAGGAGGTGAAGTATTTTGAATCCAGGCTTTATTTTGACCAGGACTATCATCTGAAGATACACCACCAGCACGTAGAATATGGTGACCTGATCAAAGTGCTGAGAGAGAAGCAAATTAAAATACAGATGCCATACCTGGTGAGACTTAGGATTTACTGGAAGGCAAGTCCAGAGGTCTACACCTCACCACAGGCTGCAAAAGAGGCGATGCAGAAGCAGGGTATTGATGCTCTAACAGCTCAGAGATCCTCTCCACAGAAAAGGAAAGACCTAACCCAGGACTGACAGTAGCTTTTGCCCTGCCGTTCCAAGATTCCAGTGATGCAGAACACCTTAAAAATAGTGCTACACCTGCAGGACTTAATAAAAAAATTACCCAGGGTCTCAGAGAATGACTTGGATACACCAAATGACTGATGCAGTGGGTACAAATGTTCGTTCTGGCCCACTGTGTGGAAATGGCCAAGCTGTGACTCAAGGTGCTGACCAACATCTTGGCATATGAACAATACTATAATGTTTTATTACAGGTATTACTTCCGGCCTTGTCATCAGTGCCTTACCTTTGGAACATCTGCACTGTGGAATGGGTACTACGTAAAGGAGGATATAAGGGTAAATGCGTATGGAGAGCCCTGGGGGTGGAATGAGCAACATTCAATATTTGAAAAGGTTCTAGTTTAATTCAACTTACTGATATGGAATGACTTTGTGAATTTTACCCAGTTTCTTTAAAAGTTCTACTTATTTGGGCCGATACAGTCCTTTGCATCTGGGCAGTGGGAATGGGACTTTCCCCACCCCTGCCTGAGGGGCGGAGGTGGTAGGCCATTCTGGGGCCCTACTGGCTAAGGATTGAGGGATGGGGATTAGAGAGCTGTGGTACACCCCTCTGCTTTCTTCCTCCTTCCAATACTGAATATGCAGGGCAGAAAGAGGATATAGATAACGCTATCTTTCTACCATTCTCCATCTGGGATACATAATCTAGACCTTAGTATTTTGATCCAGTGGCAATTATTTCACTGCGAGCCCCACAGGTTAGTGTGGACTCAGGAGGAGGGCCCCATTAACTGAGGCATACTTACCTCTTCCTCCCTCCCCTTAATACATTATACCCCACTGTGGGGTACATAGGGAAGGGACAAAAGGCCAAATGTTGCTGGCCTTCTGCCTTGGGAGTGATAAACAGATAAAATTAATTTTGTAGTTTATCCAGTTCTTTGTTTTTAACAAAGGGTTTATTGCTATATAGTTAAAATATTGGTTTATATTGGTTATAGATGGGTTGCTGCATGTCTCCTGATCTGCACTCATCTACCAAAGCCACCCTACCAAGACATACAACAAATTATGGGATACAGATTTAATGGGGCAGAATATAAACTCGTTATAAATGGCTGATACAAACTCCCTATTTCTTTCTTTTAATGTTGATGGTCTTACCAACCCAGTGAGGCATAGTAAAAATATGTCAGATATAAATAAATCCTGTGCTTAGTTCTGCCTGCTTCAGGAGACCCACCTATCAAAAGCTGAACATGAAAAGCTGGGCAAATATGGTTTCTCAAATGTGATAGCCTCGACGTATGGAGGGGACTGATGTAGAGGCACTGTGATTTTGGTGCCTAGGCAGGTCTCCTTTGAGCTGAAAGACTCTTTGATTGATACAGAGGGATGTTATGCACTTCTAAAAGGGACCTCTAATGGGCAATTAATCTCTATAGCCTCAGTGTATGTTCCACCAAGCTCAGACTGTAGGTTTTAGAGAACGTTACTAATGAAGATTACAGCCTGGACAGAGGTTACTCTAATTGTAGGTGGGATTTGAACCTGGCAATTGACCAGTTGAACTCCACTTCCGGGGTCCCTAGGGCAGACCATAGGGTATCTTTGAAGGTGAATACGTTATTGGGAGAACTAGGTTATGTTGATTAGTGGAGACAGGATCATGGACTCGAAAGAGGCTATACCTTTTACTCAGCCATGCATAAAGTTTATACAAGAATAGATTATTTCTTTATCCCAAAAGAGCATACTGCATGGCTGGGAAGGGCAGACATAGGTGAGATCCTCCTGTCTGACCATACTCCTCTCCTTATGCGGATAAACTTGGGGCGGACCCTGAAAAACACTTTGTGGCACCTTAATCTATCTCTTCTACAGGGGAAGGAAGCCCTAGAGCTAGTAAAGAAAATTAATGATTCCCCAGAAATTTCACTCACGGTCCTCTGGGACACATTGAAAGCAGTGGTGAGAGGTAAACTAATTGCATTGACCTCACATCAAAAGAGGGAGAGGGAAGCTAGGAGGAATGCACCACAAAGCCAGATAAAGATGTAGAAGCTTGACTGAAAGCCCATTATGATGCCTGGACAGAGAAAATACTTCAAAACATTAAAAGAGAACTTAATTCCATTCTAGATTACCAGGTGGAACAAAACATGTTGCACTTAAAACAGCGGTACTTTGAGGGTGGCCCTAGGGCCCTCAGATTGTTGGCCAGTGGGTTACGACAAAGGAAGGCCAGTGCTACAATAAACAAACTAACTCATCCAGTTAAAAAGCAACATTTAGTTGCCACGATGGATATTGTTGAGGCTTTTAGAGTGTACTACAGAGACCTGTATAGTGTGGGCGTCCTTCCTGACGCACACAAAATTCAAACATTTTTGGGTGCATTGCATCTCCCAAAGCTTACTCTGGAGGAGATAAATAGATTGTCAGCACCTGTACGGGTTTCTGAAATACACTTGGAGATATGGCACCTCAAAACCAGGAAATGCCTATGGGCTGATGGGTTCCCGGCCAAGTTTTATAAGCTCTGCCGGGAGCAGGTTGCTCCTATATTAAATACAACATACAATTTTCTTTTGCAAGAGGAGGGAGCAGTTGCCCCTTCCTGGATACAGACAGTAACAGCAGTAATTCCCAAGCCTGACAGGGACCCTCTATTATGCACATCTTAAAGGCCTATTTCAATACTAAATACAGACTATAAAATTTTAACAGGCATCATCACCAGAAGCCTAGAATCTAAAGTCCCATGGCTTACACACATGGACCAGACTGGATTTGTACCAGGCTGTCAGACGCAGGACAACATCCGCCGGGCAATACACAAAATAAAACTGCCACAAAAGACAAATGCAGGGAGCTGTCATCTATTCTGTTGGGGCTGGAAGTTGGAGAGACTGCATTGGCGGCTAACAAAAAAGGCTCTGCAGCCAATCAGGGACCAGGGTGCCAATGTTTGAATTGCAACTGGGCTTAAATAGCCCAGCCTCCGGTACTGTTCAGCGAGGGACCTCCAGGGACTTATGATCACCACATTGGTGGACATCAGAGGGATCGGGACTTGTGATTGCCGCATCGGCTACCAGCAGAGGGAATGGTGATCACCACATCAGCGGCAGGGGGAGAGAGGTCGCATCAGTGGTGGAGGAGGACTGGATTGATGCCAAGAGGACAGAAACAGGAGAGCTCAATCTGATGATGGGGGCACTGCAGTCAATCAGGGGTCAGGGTGCCAATGTTTGAATTGTGGCCTGGCGTAAATAGCCCACCATCAGTACTGTTCAGTGAGAGACCGCCGGGGACTTGTAATCACCATATTGGTGGCTAGCCAAGGGATCAGGACTTGTGATCGCTGCATCGGCGGCCAGCAGAGGGACTGGCGATTGCTGAATCTGCGGAGAGGAGAGAGAGGTTGCATCAGTGGTAGAGGAGGGCTGGATCGATGCCAAAAGGACAGAGACAGAAGGGCTCAATCTATGTGGCTGGGATTTGGCAACAGCGCCCAGCTGCAAAAGACAAACACAGGGAGCTGTTATCTCTTCTGTTGGGGCTGAAAGAAAAAGGCCAACCCACCCTCATCCACCCCACCTCCCCTGACCTTTGTTAAATGCTCAAACAGGCACGGGGGTAGGGATTGACATCTGTGGAGAAGGACTTTTGTTGTAAACCGAAACTGAACAGATAAGACATAGGATCTAGGGGGGAAGAGCTTGGGGAGTAAGCCACTTGCATCAAGGGTTGAAATTGTATGTTGAGGTTGATGGCTAAGGTTTAAAGTTATATGGCCTCGGTTAATGATAAGTTGTTTGAGCTGGCAGGCCGAGTCAAGGCTCAGCTAACAGGTCTGGATTAAGGATAAATTATTAAAAGGTCAAATTGTTTGGGCTGAAAGCTGGCAGGCTCAAGGATCAGCTACTAAATCAGGGTTCTTTTTTTTTTTTTAACTTTATTAAGGAGTGGCTAGGTAGCTTGAGGCAGAAATACATACTACTTCAGTATACATGAAAGCAGGTAATTTCATATTGCAATATACAAAGGTATACATATAGTTCAGAGGTAGAGGAGCAAGAGGACATATACACAGACCAGTCCTTGGCAGCTAAGGAACTAAACATACAACTTTTCTCATATTGTGCATATCTCTTTAGACAGTAACTTTATATTTTTTATTAAACTTAGCTGTCCTTTCTAAAATAAGGGAAACCATTTCTCACCCAGGGCTCTCTCCATTGGTGACTAGATTTTATCATAGCTTTTCTGATGACCCAAAACTATATATTGGTTGTGTTCCAGTTTCATATTACTTAATAATGTTTTTGCCCATTGAGCAATTGTGGGTGTGGCTTGAGCCATCCAACTCTGTGCCAAGACCTGTTTACCCACTACAAGGGCCAATTTCCTCAATGGATGTAAGGTTTTAGTCTGACCTGCACCCCCTCTACAAACCCCCAACAAAATATCCACTAGATCTAAAGGGATATTACATTCCAAGACTCTATTAATCAAATGATTTATCTCCTCCCAGTAAACCAGTATCTTTGGGCATACCCAAACCAGGTGAAAGAAAGAACATCCCTGTGAAGAACATTTTGGGCATTGATCTGACACCTGGGGATTTATTTTATGGGCCAGGACCAGGGTAAAGTAGGTCCTATGTATAATATTGTAATGAATTATTCTAAGCCTATTATTTATCGAAATTGACATACTAACCCTCAGAACCAAGTTCCAGTCACCTCCTGATAAGGTATCCTCCCCCAGGTCACTATTCCACTTATCTCTCAGTTTCCCTAATACATCTGGCCGTGCTTCCATCAGGACCCTATATAGTGCACTTTGGGGTTTAACCTTAATATGCATTCTGCAATATTGAAGGACCTCTTCAAGAGATGTCCTACATAATGGGGAACTCTCATCTCCCATATTATTACTCCTACGCAACCTGGACTTCACCTGTAAATATATAAAATAGTGGGAGGGATAAATACCATAGAGCTCATACAGTTCAGAGAAAGTCAACAATAGACATCCATTTTGAAACAAATGGGATAAAAGAAATAATCCCTTACGTTCCCACTGCAATAATGCTTTCCTAACTGGGAATGGAGTGCATCCTTCCCCCCATAAGCTATATAGAACTGGTCCCTCACGGGATAGACCCCCTTACTCTCCAATGGTTAACAAGGCCTGCTTCCAAGATCTAAGGGTAGTCTTTGTAAATGGGTTTCGAATCATCCTCCCTTCCCATAATCCACAACACAGTGGCAAAAGGTATTGAGCAAAAGGAGAGGCCCTGGGAGAATATGATTCCATAGATACCCACACCTTAGATTTGACCCCGTCTTCCAAATAGTCCATAATCTGGGCTAACTGTGCTGCAAGGGCATAAAGCTTCAAATTGGGGAGTGCCAGGCCCCCCCTTCAGATAGGTAGCCACAATACTTCTTTCCTAGTTCTAGGTTTACGATGCGCCCACAAAAGGGAAGTAATAGAACCTTCCATTGACTGCAGATATTCCCCTGGGACCCCTACAGGCAAGGCCTGAAAAAGATATAAACATTGTGGTAAGATCTGCATCTTCACCAAATTCACCCTTCCCATCAGAGACAAAGGGAGTGACTTCCATCTATTGCACTGTTCCTTTATTTTCAGATCCAGGAGCTTATAGTTTAAAGGGCCTATTTCCGTCACCTTTCTAGGAAGTCGGATGCTGAGATATTTAATATCCGGTTTTGGGGGTATAACTACCTCATCAGTCTGAATCAGTCTATCAGAATTACCCAAAGGAAGCCACTCACTTTTACTCCAGTTTATCTTATGGCCAGACAAAGGGCCATAGCATTTGAAAAGGGAGGTCAGTGCAGGCATAGCCTTAACTGGGTTAGACAGAAATAACAAACCATCATCTGCAAAGAGAGATATAACATGTTCTTTGTCATTAATCACATAACCCTTAATTTCCTGGTTTCCCCTAATGGCCACCGCCAAAGCCTCAATGGTGAGAACACATATTAAGGGCAAGAGGGGGCAGCCTTGACGAGTGCCCCTAAAAAGCCGAAAGGGGACCAACAACATATTATTTGTAAGTATTCTTGCTCATGGAGAAGAGAATAAATCAGGGTTAAGATATAATTTGTTAAATTGTGTCGAGTTTGGGATAGGCAGAGGATTGATCACTGGGGGTATGGCACCAGGGTGGCAAAAGGGAGAGAAGGGCAGATGGCCTTGGTGGAAGAAGAGTGCTGGCTGGACGATGGAGCAGTATGGGAGGGCACACCTGGGTGAGGGTCATTGACAGCCTCAGGAGATGAAGCAGTATGGAGGGGCAAGACAGGGTGCGGGCCAGTGGAAGGAGGGGAAAAGGGGGCATGGGGAGGGAGAATTGTGGGGTGTAATAACTGTGGTGCAGCATTGTTCATGAAAACATTGTGGAGACTGGGGACATGCCCAGTTTGCCTAAGACTGGGGAGACTGGAGGCCGAGCTAGCATGGCTACAAAGGGAATTATCCTGGGTGAAAGGTGAAATCATCAGTGGAATCACTGAAGGCAATCAGGCAGAGGAAATGAGACGGGCCAGCTGGTGGGATGAGGGTGGATTGGGCAGGTCACTCAGGGGGTTAGGGAGAGTAGGCCCAGGTCAGGAGAGGGAGAGGGAGACACGATGAGCAGTATAAGTGGCATTTTTGAGCATAGATGCACAGCAGGCTGAAATAGATATTGGCCCTTAACAAAGCTGACAGAGCATGAAGAAGTCAATGGGATAAAGGTTAAAGGGAAAAAGGAGCCATGCCGGGGAAGGCAGAAAAAGACGGAAGCAAGGACTGATCAAGCTAATGAGCACAATGGGAAGGACAACACCAGGAAAGAAGGGAGTAATAGCATTAGGGGACATGATGTAACAGTCAGGTGAGGGAAAGAAAGGGGGTGGGAAGCAGGAGGGGGCATCCTAAGGAGGGAACAGAGAGGGGCACAAGGCACAGGCATCCAGGAAGGGGACATCCTAAGGGAAGAACTGAATTGGACACAATGTACAGACATCCAGGGAAAGAATGGGGTACTGGGGACAAGGATAGAGAGTAACAGGAATGGAATAGGCAGAGGCAGGAGAAGGCACGGGGTGAAGGGAAAGACCGGGGACCATCCAGTGGGGCATGGGGATAAAAGGATAGTGGGGGTAGATATGAAGGAGGAGGGCAACAGCAGGGAGGTCAATAGGAATGCGAGACACAGCCGGCTAAGGGCGGCAGAGGCACCCTTAGGGTTAGCACAGGAAAAATTGGTAATAGTATATGGAGACTCTACTATTAAAGGGATCCATTAACTAAGAAAGGGAGTAGCCTTCAAGGGGAGATTGTTTTGTTGTGAGCCAGGGATGGAGGCAAGCAGGGCACTCCCAAAAATTAAGGAGTGCATAGGCTGACTGGGGGGGGAACCTAAACTGGTTCTCCGCCTAGGTACAAATGACCAGGCCAGGGAGGAGATGGGGGAGGTGCAGAAGAGATTTATGGAACTAGTTAGTTGATGCAAAGGGATGGTGGATTCCATAGCTTTTTCAGAAGTTCTACCAGTAGGCTGTGTGACACTCTGCCACCTGCTTATTGTTATATTGTATAATATTTGTGTTATAAATAAAATGTATATTGTATGTGACTGCCTGCTTAAGGATGGTAGTCAGTGTAAGGAGACTTGACCTTTGACCTCCAAGGTTTCAGTGTTGCTGAAGTAGCATTATGTTAAACTGACCTGAGAAACCACTAATTAAAGCCTACCTCCCAGAGAGACAGTTTATTACCCCTTATACTGTAATCTGCTCCTACTTTTGAAGTTGAAACTAAATATAAATTTTATGATTCCTGCAGGGAGAGGCCATTTGGTAACAGTTCCTTGTTATATCAGTCATAAACCTAAGCTCACTCTTGCAAAACAAGAAATCAGCAAGAAGACATCAAAGGGAATGTTTTGATCAAAGACTCATATTTTGGGAAATTGCTAGTTGCTGATTTTCACAGTAATAACATACATCCTTGTGGATATCCATACTCAGATTGCAGATTTATCACATATCTAACAGTGACCTCATAGGTGGCATCACCAGGAGTTGGAGAAAAATGACTTTGGAATATTGCTTGCAATTGAAGTTGGTGCAGAAGGACTCTGAAAAATCAAAGACACACTTATCCTGTGTACTGGTAACTAGGCATTTTAGAAGGATAATTCAGTTGGAACTTAAGTATTTTTGGTAGGCGTTTGTGTTTTGTAACTTCCCATTTATTTTATGTGACTGTAAGTTGTTGATATATTTGTTCTGTGTTTGATATTTTACCTATTTTACAATTTTTAGTAAACACAGTTTTCCCTGAAATACTGCCTGGGGCTTCTCAGTTTCCTTTTGCATTTGAATGTTGAACCAGTGTTAAAGTCTGATAACTGTTAAGGGCTTGAATGTGTTACTAATCTTGCTAAAGGTAAGAATATATCTAGGTCTCATATTGAGTCATAAGGGTACATTTTTAAAACCTGGCTGATGTTCCTGGGTGAAGGATTATATTGTACTTCCCCAAAGAGAATATATATCTAAGCCTGTTAGCTGGGTATGCTAGTATGAGGTTTACCTTTTGACCCCCAGGACTCAAGGCTGGTAGGTGATTCGGACCCAAAACATACAGGAGGGTTACCTTGTTTGTCCCTTGTTCACACTATTGCATTTCAAGGTTGGCACTGTGGGAGCAGAGAGCCTGACCTGTAGAGTGCATTTATGACAGATTTGGTTGGTAGCGGTGCGATTTAAAAGTATTTGGTAACATGAGCCTTAATAGTCGAGTGTGTCAGATTAATACTGTACAGCTCACATGCAGAATAAGGCAGTGATTTTTAAAAGTAAACAGAACTATGTAATTGTGCTTACAGTCTAAGTTCCCTACCTGTTTTAGGTTTTTTACAGGTGCAAGTTAGTGTAGCCATAGTTAAGGAAGAAGATGGATTTCAACTACAGCGAGCACACTGCAAACCAACTGAGGTAGTTGTGCCAAAAGAGAGGAGACCAACATGAGGGCCAATCCGAAAGGCATCTCGTAGAGGCTGTGGTGGCAGCTGATGCCCAAAGCCTTGAGTCACAGTCTGTGACTGAAAATGACTGAACCTTAGGCATGGAGGGTCCAGGGTCCAGTGCAGTGTCCAGATCCAATGAGGAGGACAGCAGGGCCAGTGCAAGCCAAGGGCCACAGCAGCAGGAGAAGGTCACCAGCATTCTGGAGCAAGAAGGATCAGGCTACAGATGGAACTGAGGAGGATGGAGCCGGAGTTTGAACAGAAAAGGTTCTCAGCCCAGCAGGAAAGGGAGCTGGAGTTCCAGAGAGAAGAGAGGTGAGAGCAGTGAGCCGCAGAGGAAAAAGAGCGACAGCTTCAGCAAGAGGCCGAGTGAGAAGAGCATGGGCACCAGAGGCAACATGAGCTGGAGAAGCTATGACTCCAAACACCAGCACCAGAGCATGTAAGTGGCCTGCGGTTAACTGGGACTCTAGGACTGGGTTAAAAATTAAATTCTAAATTGATAGCTGAATTTAAAGAGGGGGAAGATATGGATGCCTTTTTAAATTCCTTTGAAAAAGTATGTATTCAGGCAAATATTTCTAGAGGGTCCTGGAGCTTCCAGCTGTTCCCACTACTTACCAGAAAAGCTAGGCATGCATTGGGTCAAATGGACAATGAGGACAGTAATGATTATAGTAAACTTAAAGCTGCACTTTAAAAAACATATGAGCTAACAGCAGAGGCATACAGAGTTAAATTCTGTAAGCTCAGGAGAAGCCCTGACATGAGCTAAGAAGAGCTAGCCACTAAACAACATCAGTTTTTAAAATGTTGGTGGGAAGAAATTAAAGCAAACTCTGTAGAGCCAATTGAAAATGCTGTACTACTAGAGCAGTTTTTTGGGGCATGCCCAGCAGAGCTGAAAACCTGACTGGAGGACCGATATCCAAAAACAGTGCAAGAGGCTGCCGAACTTTCAGACCACTATGCCAGGAGCAGACCTGCTGTGAGAGAGAATGGGGCAGGCGTGGCACTGCGGAAAGGGAAAAGCACACCTTCAGGGCAGCTAAATCCCTCCCTGCCTCCACCAAAACCAGGTAGCCCCAGGTTACAAAGAAAAGATTTACCTGAGAAAAGAAATGAATGTTGGGTTTGCAAAGAAACTGGACATATTGCAAGGCAGTATCCCAAAAGGATAAGCAGTGCACAGAGTGGTGCTAGGAAAGAAGTGGGTTGTTTGTGTGTACCTGTAAGCATGCAAGTAAACATGAGTGAACACATGCACCCAGTCACTGTGAATGGTGTGCAGACACATGGGTTAAGGGACACAGGGGCATCCCTGACTTTGGTAAAAGGGGATTTGGTAGAGCCTGATCAACTTAAACCCAATCAATTTGTGACTGTATGGAGATTCACTGGGGAGGAGAAAACATTGCCACTTGCTAGTGTCCTCCTAGACTGGGGTGAGATGGGGGGACTGTGCAAAAGGTTGCCGCAGTGGAGACTTTGGTTGTCAATGTAATTATTGGCAACGATCTCAAACAGGGGATGGTGTGTGTGGTTACCCACAGCCAAGCGGCAAAGGAAAATTGTAGTTCCCTGGATCCCATAGAGACCACTGTGGAAACCACTGGGAGGCTGGTTCCCCAGCCTGTGTCTCCTGAAATGGAGACTAATGAAAGGGAGGTAGAAATTCCCCAGGTAGCAGTTAACAAAACAGCTATGGAGGGTTACTCTGAGGAAGGTGTGACCCATAGTCAGAGGGTTTGTGATGGCAGTGATCCTGAATGCCCTAACACTAGAGCTAGGAACCCTTGTTTTGATACTGAAGGGGACCTGTCCTATGCCTTGGGAATGTGCAAGGAGTTTGCAGCTGCTCAGAAAAGTGACCCTAGTCTAGAGAAGCAGAGGTCTTGGGCAGACTCTGATGGAGCACAGGGAGGTGACGGGAAACATAACGTTTATTGGGACAATGGACTGCTGTATACGCAGGATGCTAAGACAGAGGGAGGGGTGATGGGCAGGCAGCTTGTCAGTCCCCAAGGGTACCGTGAGCAGTTGCTCAAGATTGCACATGATATCCCCATGTCTGGTCATCTGGGAATCGCACGCACTATGCAGTGGTTGGCCCAGAATTTCTATTGGCCCAACTTCACCCAGCAGGTGAAGGAGTATTGCAAGTCTTGTCACCGGTGTCAAGAAATAGGGAAAGTGGGTAAGAGAACCCAAGCTGCCATAATTCCATTGCCCCTAGTGGAGGAGCCATTCCAGAGGGTGGGAATGGATATTGTGGTGCCTTTAAATACCCCCAGCTCCTCCAGGAAGAGGTTTATGCTAACTGTGGTGGATTATTCCACCCATTACCCAGAGGCAGCCGCCCTATCCTCACTGAGGACAGACAAAGTGGCAGATGCCTTGCTAGGGATTTTCTCCCGTATTTGGTTTCCGCAGGAGGTTATCACCAATCAAGGGGGTTCCTTCATGTCAGACCCGATTAAATGTTTGTGGGAGAAGTGTGGGGTGGTGCAGACACATGACACCTTATCACCCACAAGCCAATGGGCTTGTGGAAAGATTTAATGGTACCCTTAAGTCAATGCTCCAAGAGTTTGCTGAACAGCATAGGAGGGACTGGAAGAAATACCTTCCCCACTTGTTGTTTGGATACAGGGAGGTATCCCAATAGTCAACAGGGTTTTCCCCCATCGAGCTGTTATGTGGACGTAGGGTATGTGGGCCTCTAGACTTGATTTGGGAGAACTGGGAAGGTAAACATGGCACCCAGGGAATTCCCATAGTGGATTATGTCCTTAGGTTTAGGGAAAGGCTGAAGGAGCTTATGGGGACAGCCCAGAGCAACCCGGCAGCTGCCCAACAAAAACAAAAGGTGTGTTATGACTGAAAAGCCAGAGCTCACTCATACACTGTGGGTCAGGAAGTCATGGTCCTAATCCCAGTCCAGAAGGATAAGCTGCAGGCCAAGTGGGCACGACCATACAAAGTAGTCAGACAAGTAAATGACATAAAGTACATTTTAGAGTTACCTGGCAGAAGACATACACAAAGAATGTACCATGTCAACATCATGAAGCCATATGCTAATAGGGCTGACATGGTGTTTGCAGTGTGTAGTCCTGGGGAGGGGACAGACAAAGGAGACCTCCTTCTGAACTTGCTGGATGAAAGCAAGTGGGAGTCCTCTATGGAGGCAATTAAAATGTCACCCCAGTTGACCCCAGATCAGATCCTGGAAGAAAGGGAGGTTTTAGTAGACTTTGCCCCACTGTTTAGCACCAAGCCTGGACTAACCCCCTTAGCGACACACGATGTGGAGACAGGGACGAAGGTGCCCATACAGTTAACAGCATATCGGGTGACAGAGGCTGTCCAAAAGGATATTATGAGGGAGGTGGAGGAAATGCTGGATTTAGGGGTAATCCAGAAATCCCACA
The DNA here is from genome assembly GCA_016271365.2 of Neoceratodus forsteri. Classification (NCBI taxonomy): domain Eukaryota; kingdom Metazoa; phylum Chordata; order Ceratodontiformes; family Ceratodontidae; genus Neoceratodus; species Neoceratodus forsteri. The sequence goes on from CM028133.1 coordinate 2,725,412, forward strand.
GCCCCTGGGCCTTACCCATAGTCTTTGTTCCCAAGCCAGATTACTCTACTCATTTTTGTGTGTACTATTGTGGACTGAATGCAGCCACAAAGTCAAATGCCCACCCAATGCCATGGACGAACAAACTTCTGGACAAATTAGGAGGGGCAATATACCTCACAACTATTGATCTGACAAAGGGGTATTGGCAGGTAGAGTTAACTGCCAGAGCTAAGGAGAGGTCAACCTTCATCACTCCGCAAGGATTATTTGAATTTAAAGTAATGACTTTCGGAGTGAAGAACACCCCGGCCACTTTCCAAAGGTTGGTGAACCAGGTGTTAAATGGTGCTGAGGAGTACACTGTGGCATACCTGGATGACATTGCCATCTTTAGTGCCAGCTGGAAGGAACACCTGTCCCACCTTAGGGAACTGCTGGGCAGAATACAGAGGGCCGGGCTCACTGTCAAAGCTGAGAAGTGCCAGGTTGCCATGGCTGAGGTGGCGTACCTCAGGCACTTTGTAGGCCTGGGACATCTCCGTCCTAACCAAGTGAAAATAGAGGTAGTCAAGGCATGGTCTAGACCGGAAACACAGAGGCAGGTCAGGAGTTTTTTGGGGACAGCAGGGTACTATAGGAAATTTGTACAGAATTACAGTGCCCTGGCTGCTCCCTTATCTGGCTTGTTAAACAAAAGGATGCCTAAGAAAATTACCTGGGAACCAGCCTGTGAACAAGCCTTTACAAGACTGAAGGAGGCAATGTGCAGTGCTCCTGTATTGACAAGTTCAGGCTATAACAGACCCCTTGTAGTCCAGACTGATGCCTCAGATGTGGGTATTGGGGCAGTGCTGAGACAGACATACAACCAAGGGAAAAATCACCCCATAGTGTACCTCATTAAAAAGTTACTTCCCAGGGAGCAGACTTACTCTACTGTGGAAAAAGAGTGTATTGCCATAGTGTGGGCCCTAAAGAAGTTAGAGCCATGCCTATATGGGCAGCATTTTGAGGTGCAAACTGACCACAACCCCCTGGTTTGGCTGGCACAAATGGATAAAATGAATGGTAGGCTACTAAGATGGAGCCTTGCCTTGCAAGGGTATGACATGATGGTCTCCCACAGGGCTAGTGCAGCAAATGAAAATGCAGATGGACTAGTGCATCAGTATGAGCAATTAATTGATTTGGAGAGCTCATCCCATGCAGGAGCTAGAACCCCCAAATTCAGTCTAGGTGGGGAGGACAGTGACGCTCTGGCACCTGCTTATTGTTATATTGTATAATATTTGTGTTCTAAATAAAATGTGTATGGTAGGTGACTGCCTGGTTAAGGAAGGTAGTCAGTGTAAGGAGACTTGACCTTTGACCTCCAAGGTGTCAGTGTTGCTGAAGTAGCATTATGTTAAACTGACCAGTGAAACCACTAATTAAAGCCTTCCTCCCTGAGAGACAGTTTATTACCCCTTATAACCTGCTCCTGCTTTTGAAGTTGAAAGTAAATATAAATGTTATGATTTATGCAGGAAGAGGTCATTTGGTAACAGTTCCTTGTTATATCAGTCATAAACCTAAGATCACTCTTGCAAAACAGGAAATCAGCAAGAAGACATCAAAGGGAATGTTTTGATCAAAGACTCATATTTTGGGAAATTGCTAGTTGCTGATTTTCACAGTAATAACATACATCCATGTGGATATCCATACTCAGATTGCAGATTTATTACAGATCTAACAGTGACCTCATGGGTGGCATCACCAGGAGGTGGAGAAAACTGACTTTGGAATGTTGCTTGCAAGAGAAGTTGGTGCAGAAGGACTCTGAAAAATCAAAGACACACTTATCCTGTGAACTGGTAACTAGGCACTTTAGAAGGATAATTCAGGTGGAACTTAAATATTTTTGGTAGGCATTTGTGTTATGTAACTTCCCATTTATTTTATGTGACTGTAAGTTGTTGATATATTTGTTTTGTGTTTGATATTTCACCTATTTTACAATTTTTAGTAATACTATTTTTCTTGAAATACTGTCTGTGGCCTCTCAGTTTCCTTTTGCATTTGAATGCTGAACCGGAGTTTGTCTGACAGCTGTTAAGGACTTGAATGTGTTACTATTCTTGCTAAAGGTAAGAATATACCGAGGTCTCATATTAAGTAGTAAGAGTACATTTTTAGAACCTGACTGGGTGCCCCTGGGTGAAGGATTATATTGCATTTCCCTGAAGAGAATATATATCTTAGCCTGTTAGCTGGGTATGCTAGCATAAGTTTACATTTTGACCCTCAGGACTCAAGGCTGGTAGGTGATTCAGACCCAAAACAGACAGGAGAATTACCCTGTTTGTCCCCTGTTCACACTATTGCACTTCAAGCTTGGCACTGTGGGAGCAGAGGGCCGGACCTGCAGAGTGCGTTTGTGACACACTGTGCCAGTACAGCTAGACAACTGAGAATCAAAGACTTTAACCACTGGCTAAGGCAATGGTGTAGGAGGGAGTGCTAAAAAATGTATAGGAGATTGAGGGGACACATGGGTGGACCAGCATCTGTATGCAAGGGACAGGTTGCATATAAACTATGAGGGGGCTAGGATTTTGAGGAGGAAACTGCAGGGATACATAGATAAAATACTAGGGAGGGCTTTAAACCATTAGAGGGCGAGTGCAAAGCTACGTGCAGCCCAGTGGAAATGGCGGTAGGATCTGACCTAACTCACTCTCCCCACAGTTGGGGGCAAGAGAAACTGAAAGAGGGGGAAGGGAGAGAAACAGGGCTGATGGACAGGCTTGCTAACAAATGTCAGGCATCTAGGTTATAAGATGGGAGATCTACTGGCAGTGGTGGTGCAGGATGACCTGGACCTAGTTGCAGTTATGGAGATCTGGTGGACTGAAAACCACAGTTGGGAGGTGGAAATTCCGGGCTACATACTCTACAGGAGGGACAGGACAGGAAAAGTGGGAGGGGGTTTCCCTTTATGTGAAAGACAGGATTAGGATGATGATGTGAGGGGGAAGGAAAGGGCCAGCAGAGACCCTATTGGTCACTTTAAGCAAAACGGAGGGGGGCAGTGAAGTTAGGCCTGGTCTACAGACCACCAAATCAGGTGGAGGAAACAGACAGGCATGTGCCAAGGGAGACACAGGAGATAGCCAGCAAGGGGAAAGGTGTGGTGGTGGGAGATCTAAATCTACCCGACGCGGCTTGGGGCATCCCGGAAGCATCCACAGAAAGGAGTAGGGAGTTGCTGGAAGCCTTGCAAGAAGTGTTCATCAGCCAACTGGTTATGGAATCCACTTGGGGGGAGTGTCATACTTGACCTGATTATTACGAATGAGGACAGTGTCAAGGGGGTTGAGGTTGGGGAAAATTTGGGTGACAGTGACCATAGGACAGTAAACTTTAGAATCAGAAACGGTCAGGATAAGAGCAGTTCCAACACTAGAGTGTTAGACTTTAGAAAGGCAGACTTAAGGAGAATGAGGGCAATGGTTCAGGATGAACTAGAGGGAAAGAAAGACTTGCAAAATGTGGAGGGGATCTGGGGGAATAAAGAGAGGAATACTGAAGGCTACAGAACTGTACGTTAGGATGGTTAGCAAGAAAAAGAGGGGAAGGGAACCACTTTGGTTCATAACTGCAGTGAGGAGTGGAATTAGGGAGAAAAAGAGGGCATTCAAGATATATAAAGCATTGTAGAGGGAGGCTGACAGGGAGGTATAAAAGGAAAAACTGTGGGAAGTGGGGAAGGTGATCAGACAGGCAAAGGCTGAAACAGAAGAGCATATAGCAAGGGAGGCAAAAAGGGGGGACAAGAGTTTTTTTAGATACGTGAGCGACAGTAGGAAGGGAAAGCACAGGATTATAAAGCTCAAGGGGGAGGTACAGGTAGTGGTGGAAGGAGATATAGAAAAAGCCGAGGTATTGAATAGTTACTTCATATCGATCTTCACAGTGGGGAGGGACTGAAGTTGGAAGGTAGGGAAGAATGGGTGGTGACGTGGACTCTAGTCCCTTCTCAGTGGCTAGGATGCTGGAAGAATTAGAAAAGCTATGGACGGACAAGGCAATGGGTCTGGACAGGATTCACCCAAGGATACCCAAAGAATTAAGGCAGGAATTAGCAGCACCACTCGCAAGGTTATTTTAACATGTTACTACATAAGGGAAGGATTCCTGGGGACTGGAAGAGGGCCAGTGTAGTACTCCTACATAAGGGGGGAGGAAGGGAGAAGCCAGGAAACTACTGGCCAGTTAGCTTAACCTCAGTGGCTGGAAAACTAATGGAAGTGCTTATTAAGGAAAGGCTGATAAAATATTTCAAGGAGGAAGGCCTCCTAAATGACAACCAACATGGATTCACAGGTGGCAAGTCTTGCCAGACCAACCTGATTAAATTCTTTGACAGAGTGACGGAGATATGGGATGGAAGGGGGCAGTGGACATGGCCTACCTGAACTTCAGGAAGGCATTTGACACCATCCCCCACAGGAGGCCGATAGGCAAAGTAGATAGCTTAGGAGTAGGGAACAAGCTCACAAGCTTGTTAGAACACTGATTGGAGGGGAGGACACAGAAGATTAATGGGCGTGCACTCAAAGGAAGAAAAGGTGTTGAGTGGGGTTCTCCAGGGGTCTGTTTTGGGACCAATACTCTTTAACATATACATTGGGGACATCAAGGAGGGTCTTAGGGGGAAAGTGTGTCTGTTTGCGGATAACTTGAAGATATGCGGCAATAGAGTTGATATGGCGAGGGGAGTGTAGGATATGAGGGAGGTTTTCGTTAGGCTGGGGGAGTGGTCAGAAAGGTGGCAGCTGCAGTTCAATATAAAAAAGTGCAAAATTATGCAGATAGGGTGAAATACCCAAAGGCGAAGTACCAGCTTTGGGGGGAGGAGCTGGAGGTAACAGAACTGGAAAGAGACCTGGGGATCACTATTTCAGACAACCTGAAAGTCTGGAGTCAGTGTGACAGGGCTGCAGGAAAGGCACTCAGAATGCTGGCATGCATAGGGAGGGGATTCACAAGCAGAAGGAGGGAGGTGATCCTGCCACTGTACAAAACCATGGTCAGACCAGACATGGAATATGGGGTCCAGTTCTGGAGGCCATACCAGCAAGGGGACAAGGACATGCTGGAAAGGGTCCAGAGAAGAGCAACCAAGATGGTGAGGGGGCTGCAAGAAAAGTTTTATGAGGAGAGGCTGGAAGAGCTGGTCCTGTACAAAGTGGAGAAGAGGAGGGAGAGGGGGATATGGTGGAGACATTCAAATATTTGAAGGGCATAAACAAGGTGAGGGTCGGCATCATCCTCAAAATGTGTAAGAAGAAATCTACTAGAGGGCATACCTACAAACTGGAGGGGGGACGATTCAGAGGGGACATCAGGGGGAGGTTCTTTACTGAGAGAGTGGTAAGGTCATGGAACAGTCTGCAGGAATGTGTGGTGGGAGTGGATATGGTAGACAGCTTCAAATTAGCATGGGATAGATACATGGGCCTAACAGGCAGGAGGTATGATGGTAAGGGGGGGTTCTTCTTGGGGGGGGTTAAGGGCAGACTGGATGGGCCGTGAGGTCCTTTCCTGCTGACAGTTTCTATGATTCCATCAGCCAATGAGCAGCCAACACTGGTGATGAGCCTAGATGAGGAAAAGGCCTTTGATGAGGTCTTATGGCCTTCCTTACAGGTGTCCCTGTCCTGCTTTGGTTTCCCAGAGGTCCTTTGTTGCTTGATTTCCCATCTATATTCTGACCCTAGAGGGTATGTCTGGCTAAATGGCCATGTAGGCCAATCATTTCCACTGGAACGGGGAATGAGGTAGGGTTGCCCCCTTTTCCCCATTTGGTTTGCCCTTTTCGTAGAACCTTTAGCCCAAGCCATTCGTCTTAACCAGGGGATTCAGGGGGTGGTGCTGGAGGGCACCGAGCATAAGTTAGGCTTGTATGCCAATGATATTTTGCTTTTTTCAAGTAATCCTGAATCTTCCTTACAAGAGGTTTTTGAGCTGATACAACACTTTTCAGAAATCTCTGGTTGCACTGTAAATACCTCTAAAACAGAGGTCCTAACTTTTTCTTATCAAGTATCTCCGATAATACAGAGGAAATACCTGATGAGGTGGGACCTGGCTAAAATGAAGTACTTATGGGTTAACTTGGCCAATAATACATCCTCTCTTTTTCAGGACAACTATACAGGATTAGTAAAGAATGCAGCTCAGGAATGCAAGTGGTGGGCCCTCCTTCCCCTACCCTTACACTCTAGAGTACAGACCACAAAAATGAACATATTACCATGACTTTTGTATTTATTTCAAAGTGTCCCATGCTTAGTTCCCCAACAGGTTTTGATGGGTTGGTAGAAACAGCTAATGTCATTTGTCTGGGGATCCAAATGTTATATTTGCCTAAGGGGTGGGGAGGTTTGACTGTCCCATACCTCCCAGGATACTGGATAGCTGCTCAAATTAAACTAGTCTTGATGTTGCAAAACCCACATTACTCCCCCCATTGGAAGATTATTGAAATACAGTTAGTTAGAGACCCCCCCCCACTACAGGTCTGACCATTCTGTCCTCACTTGAGGAAAACCGAGTGGGAGACCCTTCCTCCGGGGGCATACTGACCGCACTGGAGGGATGGAGACAGGGGATACAAATGGGCCATACAATGCAGAACATGTGGAGATATGTTTGGTGGGCCTGGGATGAGGAATTTCGACCAGCCTCAATGGACCCATGGTTTAAATAGCAAGCACAGCTGGGACTTTATGCCCATGGCAAATTATTCAAGGCGGCTCCTTGATGCGATTCGAAACAGTGGCCCTGAAATTTAATTTGAAACCAACAGACAGGCTTAGATATTATCAAATTAGAAATTATGTTCATGCCATTCTTAACAAACCCACAACCATAAGAATCCTTGATACCCCTCTCCCCCCATTCAAAACAGTGTGGGCCTCTCCCACAGGGAGGGGAGCAATCACTCTTTCATATAATAATTATCTGCAAGACCTTGGACATAATACACAGTCAGTGAGAACCAAATGGGAAAGGGAACTTGGAATTCAGATTGCACCAGAGCACGGGGAGAAAATCTGGATTGCCACATAGGCCACTACTTCTTCGCCACTCTGGCATGAGTTTCTGTGGAAAACAAGAAATCAGTATTTCCTGGTTCCTAATATTCAGGCTAAATGCCCACCAAATAGGTCAGCAGCCTGTTGGCGGGGGTGTGGGGAAAGCTCAGCAGGACATGTTCATATTTTCTGGTGTTGTTCATGGATCCGACCCTATTGGACAGAGGTAGTTGGACACTTGCAGGTCATCTTTATAGAAATGTGTCACAGCGTGTGGCAATAAGCATCAGGAGAGGCAATTTACAGGCTTAAAACACACCATGGTGTGATATGTATTTTTCAAGAGGTTAGAAAAATAATAAATGAAAAAAAAATTGCAAAGAAAATCACTACTTAACATCAGTAGTTTCTCACATAATACAGTCCTGGATCTTGGAGCTCCTAAGACCCTTCTCATCTGCATTCAACAGCTTGTCTGTGAAAACAGTAGAATCTCTCTCCTCTCCTCGCTCAGGGCTGAGCTCCAGTGGACTGACTGATCTGCCCTCAGTGAAGAGATTTTCACATCTTTTGGTGAGGTCACCTGACTGAGACCTTTCTATTTACATGACTGGACATGCTTTCATATCCGAACATGTCATTTCAAAACCAAGGTTTTTTTTTAGGTGACTTCCTGGTTCAGTTAAAGGTACAGGGCCAGATAGTCAAAGGGTTGTGCATGGCACAACAGTGTTCGCCATGCATCCCACTGATGTGCTTGATGCGATAATCAAAGGGATGGAATTTCTCCGGCAATCCCCAATGTGCTGGGGTGCGCCAGTAATGTATGCGGTGCAAGTTCAGGGGGCGTGCCCATGCATATGCAGCACATCCCGATATTCAGCCCAGGATGTGTGGCGCATATGCAGGTATAAACCCGCCTTAAGCCACACTGTGGGAAGCAAAGATGTGCCTGTCAAAACCAGTAACAAGTCGGGGGACACCAACAGGTGGGCTGCCATATTGCTGGGTGCAACACCACAGCTGCAAGCTGTGGGTGGCCACCTGACCTACGGTGCTACAGTCCTGGTGTTGTGCCCCCCCACCCAATCATGGGCATAAGTGTACAATTATATCCTTGGTGGTCTGGTGGACTCACTCCCCTGCCCGATCGTGGGCATAAGAAATATATATCCCTGGTGGTCCAGTGGACCCGATCCCTGCACAATCATGGGCATATGACAAAATTAACCCTGGTGGTCAGCGGTAACCCCCTCCCATCCGTCACTGAGCCGCCACTGCAACCCCAGTCAGTGGGTTGTCCCCCCCACCGTGAGCTGCCCGGCCACTCGCCAACTGACAGCATACAGTAAAGTTGGATGCCTATTGGTCCACTGCATGGGCCAATGAGTGTGCAAAACCATACTGTACTACAGTCCCAAAATGTGAATGGTTCATTCACATTTTGGGTTTGTCGATCACTGCCAGCCCATGGCCCATGCAGTGAACAACCATAGGCTCTCATACTGTACTCTGTCAGTCGATGGGCAGCCGGGCGGTTTTGGGTTGAGAGCTGCCTCCTGCCGCTGACCAGGGGGTTGCAGGGTGGCGGGGTTCAGTGGACGGAAGGGGAGGGGGGTTACCACTGGACCATGAGGGTTAAGTTTTTCATATGCCTGCAATCAGGCAGCGGATCGGGTCCACTGGACCACCAGGGATATTTATTTCTTATGCCTGGGATCAGGCAGGGGATAGGGTCCACTGGACCACTAGGGATATTTATTTCTTATGCCCGCAATCGGGCAGGGGATAAGGTCTACTGGACCACCAGGGATATTTTAAACATATGCCTGTGATCGAGTGATGGGGTGTGTTGCCTGCCAAGGGGCAGGGGGCGTCCGTCCCCAATGGCTGCAGCCTGGCAGGGTGCCAGGCGGAAGCCACCGGGGATCAGCACACCGCATGCAAATGGGGCCATAATGACATGCAAATGGCCCCATTTGCACCTTGCATACATAATGGCCTCATTTGCATGCTTACAGCTGAATATCGCTCTTGCTGCACCTAGTGCAACCGCACTTGCGCTGGTGCAGCCACCTGCTTCCCTGCTGCCACTTGCGCTGGTGTTGTGTCACTGTGCCATGCACAGTGCGTGCACCCCCAGTGCCATATTCAGTGGTGTTGAGCCATGGCGCAGCACAGTTGAATATCATCCGGACCATACCCTGGTGCATCCCAGTTGCGCTGTGCCCAGGCTTGCACCCCTGCCTGGCACAGTCTGAATATCCCACCCACAGTGTATATCTCCACAGATACTGACTCTCTTTATCTCTGATCCACAGTGACTAACTACTTTTATAATCTTATACAATAACAGATTTATAGTGTGAATTTGTAAAAATATCTTAAGGATTTCTTATAACTGTATTAATCATGAAATTATTATTATTTTATACGGATTCTGAATCTTTTTTATTTAAAAAGGCTTTTTTTTTTTGTCTTTGGTAACCGGGTAAGGCCCACTAGGCACAAGTAACAAGTAGGCATAAGTATTAACTGTATGTATTTCTGTTTAAAATAGCCTTCATGCTTTTTGTACACAAAATGCTCTTATGCACTTTACACAACACATGTCTGGGTGTTTCGCATCATTCCAGGGACTGGATGGATGGAAATGGAAAAAGAATGAAAAGAGAGAACTAGTAGGAAGTTTAGTAGGGATAGTAAAGAACTAGGTTAGGTGGCCAACCTAGGGTAGGGGGGAAAAGAAGAAAAGCAAAGAGAAAAGCATTAACTGTTTCACAGCAGATGTTTTGGTAGCTAGGAAATGAGACAGAAAAGTGGTCCATCAGTCATAGCTGTGGGTGTAGCCTAACTCCACCACAAAATGAGACAGGTTGGCCCAGAGCATTTAATATTGGGATTAGGCATAGAGCAACTTAAAGGCAAAGTAGTTAAATACCTATGGGGCTTGTTGGTGGCTGCGGCCTTGAAGGCCATTAGAGATGTTGGTTGCAAACAGACCTGCCAGTGATAACTGAGTGGATCAAAATCATCTCCCAGATACAAGAGATGTAACATATTATATTTTATATCAAACATCAGTTACCACAGTATGTCAACCAATGGACTTGATGGGAGATGTATGACCTGAACACATAATTACCCCAATATAATCTTAAATGCGGGAATTACTACCTGCATAAATCAATAATTATTTCCAGTTTGACTGATTAATGACATGGGGGGGGTCATATAGACAGGGAGAAGAGAGGCCATTAAATGCATTCAGTGTTTTGGTGGAGAAATATTTATGGTAGAGTTACCTTTTCAAGTGTATTAACAGTAAAGTAGATATAAACTATACTTGGTAGGTGGACCACAGAATTTGGCTTGCTAAACTTTAAAGGAAATATTAAATGTAGGTGGGGTGGGGGCGGGGGATGGGGATTGCAGCGTTAACTCTTACTTTTTAGTGAATCTGTTTGTTTATAATGTTACATAATGATCATGTAACTAGATTTAACTTATGTATAACACTTAATAGTGCTACCTGCCTGAACGCCTGCATCCTTATTGCCCCTCTACCCACTCCGCTCCACTGACGAGGGATTGCTGGAGATTCCCAGGGTCCATCCTAAGTCATCTGGTGCAAGGGCATTTGTATTTGTGGCACCAACCCTGTGGAATTCTCTACCTCATTCGGTAAGGGAGTGCCCGACCCTGGGGAGCTTTATGTCAGCTCTGGAAACTTATCTATTCAGGCTCAACTTTTCTGAACACGGATGATAGATGACATGTTGTTTCTTGTTTTTAATTGTGTGGAATGCTGTTTTAGGTTGCATTTTATTTTTTGGTACAATCGCTTAGATATCCTGATTTGCACTTTTTAAAAAATAAGGAAGTTGAACAGTCAAGATAATCTTTTTCTGACTGAGCTATGGTATGGAAGATGTAATATGCCCTTGTGAAATTGATTGTATGACAGTGTAATATTCTCTTCCTGATAAAGCAATAAGGAGAAGTATAAAAAGCAAGCAAGTGGTGGTGGCTATCAGATTAATTCACACACAGGTCTGTCACACTCACACACACACACACACACACACACACACACACAAACACACACACACACACACACACTACACCTAGGCTATAAGGGCTGATGCTACAGCTGGTGCCCACAGAGATTCACGGAGCTGGCCTAACCCTCTATGACACAGTATTTACTTTATCCTTTCAGGATTATTCCACATGATAGAGTGCCCACTGAGCCAAAGCTTGTAGTCAATCTACCCCCACGGAGTACAGGCAGGAGATGAGAGCTGACTGATTTGATCAGGTGGAGGGGGGGTTACACAGACAGTATACAATAAGTGGCACTGGTGGGTTGCTGTCAGATTTTATTTCACACACACACACACACACACACACACACACACACACACACACATAGTTCACAGTAGCTCACAGTTCACAAACTGCACCTAGGTTATAAGGGATGATGCTGCAGGCGCTGCAACCAAAAGAGAGTCAGGGACCTAGCCTGACCCTCTATTACACAGTATTGCTTTTCCTTCAAGGATTATTATTTTTTGTATTATTTATTCCACGTGATGAAATGCCCTGCCCACTGAGCCAAAGCTATTTACCCCAAAGAGCACAGGGAGGAAGAGATGAGAGCTGACTGACTTGTTCAGGGGGTGGTCACACATATAGTATGAAAAAAGTGGCACCACTGTCTGGCTATCCAATTTTTATTACACATATGCACACACGCACACATATGTGCACACACACACACACACACACACACACTAGTTCACAGTTCACACTCTGCACTTAGGCTATAATTGCTGATGTTGCAAGCGCTACTACCCACAGAGATTCAGGGACCTGGCCTAATCCTCTATGACACAGTATTTATTACTTTTTCCTTCAAGGATTATTCCATGTGATGGAATGCTCACTGAGCCAACGCTTGTAGACTAAATAACAAATTTACCCCACTGAGCAAAGGCAGGAGGTGAGAGCTGACTGACTTGTTTGGGGGGGGGACATAGCAAGAAGGCTAAATTGGATGGGAGTGGTAGTGGGTGGCACAGTTCACCCCCTCTGCTGCCTAAATAAAAAGAAAAACTGGCACTTGACTCACTCACTCACTTGCCCCAGTCTTCCTCTTCCCTTCCCTGAGTCTCCTCCGACTCCCCAGTCCACACTTCCTGACTCTCATACCCAGAACCAGTTTCCCAATCCCAACCCCTAAGTTTTCTTGTTTGTTGTTTCTTTAAATATATAAAAAATAAATTATAAAAAATTATACATTTTTTTTGAGAGTCCGATGACTCCTCCCGACTAGCTACAGTTGTCAAAAAGCAACAAGTTTTAAACAGCACATGGAGCAGCCAGTAAATGCTGCTGCTCCTTCTCCATTCTGTTTCTCTGTGCTAGCTCTTAAGGTGGACCACGTGGGTTGCTACAGAGCAAACCCAATCAGATGCCACCTTAGGAAGATGGACAGCTCGCCCGTCAATTGAGGAACCAGAGTCTTGTCTCTGGTCCCTCCTGTTTGCTTACACTTCTCGCACTGAATACATGCTATGGAGCCACCCAAACCAATCCAAACAGCCGAATGTGTTTGGAAGTGATTCGTTTATGAACACTTTGGCATGTTCAAGTCGGTTCATATTTTTGACTAACCAGATCATCCACTCCTATATTGAATCAGGAGCTCTTTAAGGTAGTCAGGTCCCAAACCGCATAGGGCCTTGTATGTCAACAAGCAAATCTTAAAGGTGATGCATGAATGAAAAGGTAGCCAGTGCAGAGTGCATAGGACTGGTATGATGTGGTATATCAGTGAAGAATCCACCAACATCTGGGCTAGCTGAAGTTGACACATCAAACCTCCAGACAGCAGAAGGTACAGAGCGATACAGTAGCCCAGTCTAGTGGTGACAAAAGTATGGATAAACATTGCCAGGTCATCCTGAGTGGCAACCCACCAATGCTACTGAGTACAGCTGGATTCTGGCAATATTCCAGAGATAAAAGAAGGCTGATCGGGCCACAGAAGACACATGTTATTCAAATGTCAGTCTGTCATCCAAAATGACCCCCAAGTCACTGATCGCACTGACTGCTATGAGGGAATGACCACCCAGCCTGTCTAGGTGTTGTAGCAAGTAATATTTGGGGTGTCAAGACCCCCAGGGAAGCAATAAAATCAGCATAATAAACTACCGCCAATGCTGCACTTATAATAGTAGTGGTGGGAGCGACATTACTAAATGGGTGTAATACCCATGAACACTTGCGCCCACTCAGTCGGGTGCCCTCCGCACTTCCTCGTTCTGCTGAAAGTTTTGACGCTTTATTAAAATTAAACCCATTTATGAAAAGTAATGCTGATTGCATCCCTGGACTCCCACAACAGTATTTCAAGGTATGTGAGGATGGGAGGGGGCTGCTTTGCTATTTTGCAGGTCACCTTTAAGACATTAATTTATTTATTTATTAGTTCAGAAAGACCTTTGAGCGTAAGCTCTTTTACAAAGGTTCCATGTCAGAGAAGACAACAAGAACATCATACAATGCAGTTACAATTTACATCTACAATTACGGTTACAGTTACATGAGCATCAGACAAGTGAGCAGTAGGTACAGGAAAATCGTACAACAGAAAAGGAGCAAATTACAGTTTGAGTGCAGCACTTCAGCTGATTGATATCCCTAGGTAGTACCCCAAATAAGTAACACAAGTCAATCAGTAATAATGCCAGAATAGTTGCAGGGGTTTGATATTGTATCAGAGAGAGAGAGAGAAAAATTGGGGGCAGTATTGAAATAGAGGGAGAGAGGGGGAAGCAGCTTCATGGGCCAAGTCAAGAAAGGGTTGGATTATATTGGAGGTTATTGTGAGACAAGGCAAGGCAGTGCTGTAGAGCGAAACTGGGAATTGAGCAGGGTATGGACAGACATGGCCAGGTTTTGTGCTAACAGGTGGAAGGAGAGTTGGTGAAAGGGGGGCAGGTACCGAGAGTGCAAAAGTGGAATTGCTGGCTATGTGGAGACTAAGGCATAACCAGTTTGAGGCATCCAGTCATAAATTTCAGCTGAACAGCTGCTCAGCAGCACAGAAGCAGAAGTGTCATCAGTAGCACAAGACAGGTACAACTGGGCATCATCTTCATAGTAGTGCAAACCCATGTCATGCCATTTTATGATCTCCCCTAATGGCAGCATATACACAGGAAATAAAATGGGGGCAAGGATCGAACCTTGAGGAACACCACAGGGCAACACAGAGGGCTCCGGGGTAAAGTTCACCATGACCACCTGCTGTGTCCTGCCAGTCAAGTAAGACCCAAATCAGTGCAAAACTGTGCTGGTGAGGCCCACATAATTCCTCAGGCGATCCAACAGCACCCCATGATCCACTATGTCAAATGCCGATGAAAGGTTCAGGAGCACTAAGACTGAACATAGCCCTCGGTTCCTCACAATGAGAAGCTCATGAGTCATCCTGACAGGAGCCATCTCAGTGTTGTGCCAAGGCCTAAAACCAGACTGAAGAGGTCCACAGATTGAAAGAGACTCCAGGCGATCTATTAGTTGCTATACCACCACCTTTTCTTGTTTTTAAAACTGATTTTTTATTTCTCTTGTTAAAACACAGATAAACCAACATTGTGCCACTCAGGCACATGACAAGGTATACAATTACAGGGTTAATTATTGTCAGGATAAGATGCTTATGCATTAATTACATAATCTCAGTATTATTCTACAAATTGATCGGTTGTGGAATGTTCATGTTTTCAATGGAAAATCCAGGGAATGGTACAGCGTTGTCCCTAGAAGTGTCCCAATCAAGAGGAGCAGAATAGTCCAACTTCTTCCTAGAATATTTGCCACCTGTTAACCAACTGTATCTGTACCTTGACTTTATATGGAAAATATATCAATAAAGGAAATTAAAGTCTGTACAGAAATAAAAAGACATAAGATAAACCAACAACATTGTGCTATGCATGGTCATTCTTGCCCAGCCGTCGAATGCAGTTATGTGCATTGTTAATGTACTTAACTTTTGCTTTTTCTTTTGCATGCTTCGGGTCCCTCCATGCGCTCACCATCTGGCACAATGCTATACAAGAATGATTGCTAAAATCATAGGTCACCCTTTACGCCCACCTTATGCCTACATGGGTGGGTTTAGTTTCCCTCCCCTTACCACCACCTTTTCAATAACCTTCCCTGAGAAAGGAAGGTTAGAGACTAGCCTGTAATTCACTAAAGCATAAGGGTCCAAAGATGGCCTTTCCAGAAGGGGTGTGATCATGGTCTTCTTCAAAACTGAAGTAAAGATACCCTCCCTCAAGGACCTATTCATGATCTTAGTGAAAACTAGACCTAAGAACTCAGCGCAGCTGAGAATCAGACATGTTGGACCTGGGTCCAGTTCACAATTGATGGGATGCAAACTGAAGACCACTCGGAGGACCTCAGCCTCAGATACCAGCCTAAACTCATCTCAGGCAGGCAGATCAATGTCACCATAGGTTCAAGCCAGGCCACTAGAAGTATATCTGATCTAATGGCTGACACCTTGTCAGCAAAGAGACGTTAAAACTCTACACACGTTTCTGTGGAAATAGCTCCAATGGACTACAGGCAGGGAGGATTTAATCATTTGTCTACAGTGCAAAAGAGCTGGACTTTTTCAGGTTGATCGTTCATTGATAATCAGCATAATGAATTCTCAGTGCCAATATGTCCTCCATAGATCCAGATCTTCTCCAGAAATACTCTAACCTTTGCCACTTAGTCTTCAACTGCTGCAGCTCAGCATAGTACAATGGTGAACCACAGTGGGAGGTCTAGGGGTGAATGTGGAAAGGTGCCATAGAGTCCAGGGTGTTCGTAAGCACTGTGTTATAGCACTCCACGACTGCCTCTGGACCTTCTGCATAGGCTACCAGCAAACTCAAAATATGCAGTTCCTCCTGGGAATTGGAAGGCTTCAATTTATGTTTAGGGCAGCACCAGATAATCTCCACAGAGGGGGTGATAAGATAGGAGACCCCACATTGGAACTCAACCACGTAATGATCCGACCAAGCAACCAGATCAACCTTGACCACACTAATGTCAAGTCTCAGTGAGAAAATCAGATCTAGTGTGGAACCACACTGATGTGTATCGGTGGCAACAGCCTTTGTCCACCCCAATAAAGATATCAAGTGGAGGAGCACTTGCCCAAAACATGAGGATTCATTATCGACTCAGGCATTAAAGTTCCCCAGTATCAGTAACCTGGAGGCAGCTAACATCTGTTCAACAGTGAAGTCTGCAAGCTCTTTCAGGAAAACATGCCCACCACCCGGAGGCCAGTAGATGAGAATGATCATGCCATTGACACCTGAAACACATCTGGCCATCACACATTCAAAGGAGCCAAGCATTTGCACTGGAAGTGCAGTGAGTCACAGGGTGGATCTGAAACACCAGAACTGGAGCTTGTGGCAGAGTGGTGTGTGGTTTGGTCTGTGCACACTCCTTTTATTTGGCATTAAAGCCTTTCAAGACTACCTTTTGTTGCCTTGCATGATTTATCCAGGTTCTTGAGTGCAGGCTCCTGTTTTGGTCTCACGTTGGTCTGCATGCCCATTTTCCTGCACCAACCCAGCATTGAGGACTCGCTGTTCCTTGTCTTGGAGTGGATTTAAAACTGATGGCCACCCTGCCCCCTCTGTGATCCCTCCTCGGACAATGCACTATAGAAAAACTGGGTGGAACAGATGCCCCAAACTCAGGGCCAGCGTCATCGCCCAATCAGATTTCTGTGATTCGGATGAGGTCTGCTGAGGAATCAGCAGTGAAGCTCTCCATTACCACTGTCGTATTCCTCAGAGACCTCCTGTTACAAAGAATGGCCCAAAGGGGATGAACAGCGCAGGCCAGATGGACTACTTTCTGCCTGCTGAAAATTAACAGACCCAAGGGGAGGTGAACCAGGCATGATGGTCCTCAATCCTAACTCCATACCCTCCCTGGGCATCTCTTAGTCCTCGCCCCATCAATTCTACTCACCCAAACACCATACCCAGGGCCTCCACTGTGGTAGGAGCTCTTCCTACATTGGATTCCTAGTTCCCGGCAGCAGCTGAGAACCCCTGCCGGGAGAAACAGTGGGACCCCAACAAAAGGGCAAAGCAACCACAGGTGGTTACCAGAGTAAGTGTGCCTCTGTTCATAAGAGCCACTACACATAATACCCTATGGCCCTCAGGACAACTGAGAATTTAAATAAAATAACCATACACATACACACAGTAGAAACAAGCACCCACACAAGCACAACAGCACTCAATACCCCGAAACAACACTCAGCAGCATGCAGACATACACACACTCGCTTAAAGTAGATACCTAGCCTCAGCCAATAGACATCTAAATAAACCAGCCCGGCCCCGCATTCACTATTAATAAATACAGTCAAGTAAAGAAAGCAGGCTCAAGAAGAATCCAACAAACTGTCTGCAATACAACAAACATAGACTAAGTTCATTTGTCCAGCAATCTGTTTACCAAAAATCCTCTCTTAGTGAAGTCTTCTTCTAGGTACAGGTAATGGATTCCTCTGAACAGCGACTACATGCTCCGACTCACACAGGCTGCCTATCGGCCCCAGCAGGCAGTTAGCCCAAGTAGAACACCCAATATTGAGGTATTAAAATCCTAGCTTATTAATGTGTTGATTAATGTAAGGTCCATTCAGACTAGATGTGTCATACCATGAAAGTTTAAAAACTTCAGATTAAAACAAAGGAACCAACCATCAATGGAAGAGAATTGTCCTTCAACCATCCCCCCCTCCCCACACCAGCAGTGCTCTTACCGCTGCTGGAGGACGGCCATCCAACAAATCCAACCAAATGCAAAAAGTAATCCAGGACAGGTAACGAAGAGTTAATTCAAAGCATGGCCCAAAACACCAAGCTATGGCAGCTTTAAACAATGCAGCACTCTCACCACTGCTACAATTGAGTTCAAAGTTAGGCTGCAACAGAAACAGAAAGGTGATATGCTCTCACCACCTCTGCCAATCTGAACAATAACGCAGTCAATAGTCCTAAACCAAGCCATGCTCTCAACATGTCAGCTACTACACTAAGGACAGAAAAACTGATTGCCAAATCACAAATGATTATAGTCCACAGATGGCTTGCATAAACCACATGACTACCGTGAATATACTCACTAAACACTGTTCTGCGGCTTCAAACTCTGGGAACCCAAGGGCTTCCTCTGATAACAAGGAGACTCTAGTACTCTCAGTTTGGCAAAGCTTTTGGTATAGATCTCATCTGGCAGGGCCGACTTGTGACACACTTTGCAGTCATACAAGACTAGATACAACTCATGCCATCCCTCTGTCCCATGGCGTTAATCATAAAAGATGACTCTCAGTACAAAAGTGTCTGTGGAGTAGGAATTAGGACCCAGTTACCCTTCACAGCAGAAATTGTCCAATGTAATAGTTGGATGTAATGTGAAAAGTATATTGACACAAATGAAAGTTCAGATATCTTTCACTGCTGCAGATCAAGCAACAGACTCGAGACTTTCACACAGAATAGCCCAACGCGAATGGACTAAAAATTCAATTAGTCACTTATACACTACTCCCGGCCCTAACTAAGCTTAAAACTATGATACAAGACATAAATAATAAAAAGGACATGAAATATAAAATATAAACAAAAAACTATAGAGCCAATTCAAACCAACAGCACTACAACAGAGCTAAGGCAGATGGAGACCCAGCATGTCAGCCATCTTGTCTCCCTTATGTTGGTCCGCATGATGTGGGATTCCTCTCCCCGTGGCATTGTGCCTCATTATGCCCCTGGGTGATCGGATATAGCCTAATACTTCCCACCCTGTCAGATATTATTGTTTACAGCACATCAGTGTAATTTTACTATCAAAAAAGCTTCCCAGGAGGCTACATGAGCCAGGATCATCCAGGCAAATGCAATAAGAATGCTCTTTCAGCTGAACTGAACGAGCATCAGCAGTGCAAACAGGGGACTATTACTCAACCACCTCCATTCCAGATTGCCAAAATGTAAAGATGGAGATGAAATGACAGTGTATGGACTTTTATATTTAAGCCTATTGGGACACTGGAACAAAGAAAATGCAAGATGAGAAATGAGAAGTGATCTTATCCAGTTCATCTTCTGCCATCAGGGCAGCTACATCATATTTTTTAGTACATTAGTATTTTTTTTTTCAAAGTTTTGCCTCTTTTGTATCCCCACTGCCCTCTTCCCCATGTTGGAACCCACTTGGGCTGCAGCCTCCCCCCTTCTGAGCCAACTTCAGTACTGCTCTATGATTAGCAGTAGTGGGGTGCAGCAATGTTGGGTGGCCTGAACTCTCCCTGCTCGGGAGCTCAATGAGGGTCAAGCCCTCAGCCACCTTCAACATTGGATTCCCTGGTCTGAACACAGATCATCTCCTACTGTAGTTTGCAGCACAGTGCAATGTGCTGCAGCTGTGCCACTGTTGTCAATTTTTTTTTTTTTAGATAACAAAACAGTTTAGAATTGGATTAAATAGCCCAGTGGTTTCAATACAGATCTGCAAACCTGAAGACCCAGTTTTGAATCTCAGAACCACAGTTTATACATGGTGTGGTCCTAAGTGAGTCACTTAACCTCCCCATTCTGAACCTCTCTGTAGTCTATGCTGATATCTCTCTGAATTGGTTAGGAGACACATACAGCAGGTTAGTTCTAAACAACATGTTGCATTCCGTTTTGGTCATTTGCTGTTCAAAGTTCTGTTTTGCTATTCACATATGTATTTGTTGTTTACATAAAATAGGATGGTGAAAGTGTCTAAACACAGTTTCTACATAATTTCGGAGGCAGTATAGAGTAGTGGTGTAAGGCTCTGAGCTGTGAACCTGGAGACCTTGGTTTGAATCCTACAGCCCACACGTGCATACTGTGTGACCCTAAGCAAGTCACTTAACTTCCTTGTGCTCCCAGGTCGCAGCTGGAAACAAGTTTAAGCTTAGTGGGTCTCTTCTGGTTAAAAATAAAAGTGTTCCTTTTGATGCATACAGACCTGAAGAAATCCTAAGAGGCAGATACAGCACCTGCATAAGGCACCGTAGGCAAGGGATGATTTGTTTAAAGCACCACTCAGACTGAAGAAGAACAGTACCAGAACCCTGGAAACTGTCACACAAATGAGGATATCCTCCACCTAGGTGAAGCTTTTGTCGTTGAATCATTCAGCAAAACTGTGACAGAGGGCATTGAGCTAAATCCTGCTGCTATAATATCAAATGATTGCTTCCTGCCCAGCAATTTTTGTGGATGACACAGTTCACTATGCATGAATGCAAGCTGATCTAAAAAGGGGCAAGAAAGGAAAGGAAATCTAACTATGCCTGCTTGAAAAATGGAAGGCACTATTTCCTCTAAAAGGGCCATTTTGCAAGACAGGATATCCTACACAGGCGGCTCCACCAGGAGGTGGATCTGCATAGACAGGTAATTACTCCCTCCTGACAAAACATGACTTGCTGCCTGGAGAAACCCACAATATTATTTATAAACTGATTGGCATTTAATCTGGTTGGAGTAGGGAGAAGCAGACTGCTGACTCGAACAGTGTCTACTGCCAGTCTCCTAGACAACCAGCCTAGCTTGTTCTTGCTACCTACAGTAACTGCAGCCCCTGATTGAGCAGTACATTTTTAATCCAATGATTAAGTAGCAAAATAATAATAATATTGCTACAAAAGCACAGGCACCTTCTGTCAATAGATTCATTTGTTATTTGAGAATGAGCTGCTGGGCAAAAAAAAAAAAAAAAAAAAGTGTTTTACCACTTTGATATGCAAGGATGGAAGCACCTTCACGGAGAAAGGCTTTAATGAATACAGTGTTTGAAACAGGTCCATTCACACACTCTGTGTGTAATTGATTTTTGCATATCAAGGAATAATTTGTATAAGCCAGTTCCTTTTTTATTTAGAATCTGTCTCCTTGGAGTGCTGAGGAGGGAATCACCTCTCAGCTGTGCTCAGAACAGCATCCATGAAAGGTTTCCAGGCTTACTGCGTAGTGCCTTCCTATGTTTTATTGGCCTGTAGGATAGTGCAAGATCAATTACTTGTACAAGAAGGGAAGGTGCATGAGCCTTCTGATCAGCTTGCTGTGTATCCTACCATTTCAGTCAATTCAAAAAAGGAGCGCCTAGTGCATTCTGTAGCAAAAGAAAAGTGGGGGCAAGGGATTACAGTCAGGCTTATGTAAGCACACTAATGTTAAATGGCTATATTCACCTGTTGATAACTCAGACATCTTTAAGGCTAGGGATCTAGTATTTGGTATGCATACCCCTTGTAACCAAATTGCAGAAAACCTGGCAAGATTTTGTCAAATAGTTTAATAGTTAGAGGGCTATAGAAACATGGAATGTGTTGGCTGAAAAGGACCCGTAGGCTCATCCAGTCTGCCTCATTTTCCCACGCCTATTCAGACACCTCAGACCCTTTTGGTTCCCAGCATCCTTCCCGCCTCCCTTTCCTCTACTCATTATACATGTGTGTCTATCATACACTTGCTTGAAGCTCTCCACTGTTTTTGTTCCCCACCACCTTTTCTGGTGGGCTGTTTTAGGCTCCCTTCACCCTTCCTGTGAAGAAGTGTCTCCTCACATCCCTCTTAAACCCCCTCCCAGCTTCATTGCAGAATCCCGTGTTCTGGTGCTTTTCATCCTCTGAAACAGACTCCCCTCTTGTACCGTGTTCACCCCTTTGAAGTACTTATAGGTCTCAATCACGTCTCCTCTTGTTCTCCTCGTTTCAGGAGAGTACATGTTAAGATCCCGCTGCCTCTCCTTGTATGACATCTAATCTCTGATTTCTCAGCCCAAGCCCTTGATGTGTGCTGGTCCCACTGTGGTACATCCCTTTACTCTGCTGTGTCCACTTTTCTTGTAAATTGTCATCAGGAAACTTCAGCAGCCTGCTGCTTCTGCTAATCCTCTTCTCTATATTATTAATAAATATATAGTTTATGATGGAACGTTGTTTCTGATAAAAATCTAGACTTTTCCAAACATTGTTATACTTTAGTAGTTACATCATCGTAGCTGTTATGCTGCACTAGCTATGTAGCTTCTACAACATAACATCAAACACGCTAGTGCATGCACATTACACATCCAGAAAGCACCCGTGGTGAAAAGGAGAGTGAAGGAAAGCAGCACAGATGGGAAAAAAAAACAGTTGGACTGATTACTAAAGTAATTTTTACTGTTTTAGGTGGGTTGGGACATCATAGACTACAAAAAGCAATGGTTAGTTACCTTTCAGTAACAAACTGTGTTAATGATTCTTGAGGCTGCCAATGGTGACCAAACCTCTCGAGCTTCGCTCTTGAGGTTTATGCAGTTGCCATTGCAATCTCTCGACGCACTAACCAGCTTGTTACCGATAGGTAACTATTCATTATTCTCTATGTTAAACAGCAATATACCCAGAACTTACTCCTGGGGTACTGAACTCAGCACATCTCTCCAGTCTGAATGGTGATCATCCTCCACTGTCATCTCCTTGTGGACTCTATATCATGCTACCTTCTCTACCTTAATCTGTACGTTTTCCATGTGGTACAACATCAAGGGCTTACCGGAAGTCCAGATAGACTACATCCACCACCCAGCTCCTATTCACTTCTCTAGTTACCTCATCAAAGGAGGCAATTATGTTGGTTTTGAATGCTCTACCATTGGTGAAACCATGCCATGTGCTAGAGAAAAGTGAATTTTTATCCTGACCCATTAAATATTTAAGCAATATTGACAAACAAACTGGTAATTTCTGAGGGATTAATGATCATTTGGGAGGATGGCTGGCCCGAGGTACAGCTGAGGGCAATCTCCCTCCAGCCAGTCATTAATCCATGAAAATGACCAGCTTTGAAGTCTTTATTGCAGTTATAAGTCTAAATGCAATAGCATGTTTTTCTCATTTATTTTTTAATTAATTAAGGTATTAAGCAGGGTAGTGTGAGCTGCATGTGCCGCACAGCATCTGTTGTCACCTGGATCAGGCATTACTAAGATGTTAATGACCAGTCCAGTAGCCAGTCAGGAACCTTGATAGGTTTGTGGATTTTAATTAGACTTATAATTCTTGATTGACTCAAACAGTTTGCCTGGTACTGAGGTAAAGCCCACAGGTCTGTTGCTACCTGAATCTGACAATACAACCTTCACAAATAATCTGGCACTATCACTGTCTGCAAGAAACGCTTAAAGATATCAGCATGTGGCCCATCCACAACCCCTTATAACTCGATTATTTCCTTTTGGCTTGGGTGGGTAGCAACAGGACCTGCAGGTTCCTGGATTTACACCATCCAGATACCTACCAACTAGTTTTGGTGTGATCAGCCCTGCCTCCTGTTTGGGCAACCTTTGTCCTATGACTTTCACCTCAGTTGGTCATGCCATGTAATTTCCTGCCTGAATAGTGACACAAAGTAGTTGCTGAGTGCCTCTGTTATTACCTGTACCTCAAAGTCTCCTACCCTTCCCAGTGATTAGCAACACTTCCATATCACTGGCTTTACTTTTCTTCCCCCTCTGTTGAAAAAAGGATTTATTATTTCCTGTGATTAGAGCTGGGTGGAAGCTGCAAATTCTGCTTGCACAGAACTTTCACAAAAGTTTGTAATTTTTTTGCAAAATTTTCTGAACTTTTACCTTTGGCAAAATCAGAATCTTCCAAATGTACTTGGCAAATGTTTGCCCTGTTCTGCAGAATTTTCTGGCTGAATTGCAGAATAATACACATGATCTGCAGAATGGCATTTATAAGGAATTTCATTCTGCAGTTTAATACATTAATCTGCAATACATGTCATAATTCCACAGTTCAGTGATCAGTTCTGCAGAATTTCTTTCTGTAGTTTATCACATTAATCCACAGTTCATACATTCATTCTGCACTTCAGTGACTCTCTGAACGGTGCAATAAATGTATATGAATTGTGGATTAATGTATTAAACTGTGGAAAGAAATCTATTAGAACTGACCACCGATAGTGATCAGTGCTGTGGAATTTCTTTCTGCAGTTTAATACATTAACCTGCAGTTCATACATTCATTCCATCGTTCTAAGTCAGACTTTCTAAAAAGTTGCCAAAGTGCATTCTGAATGTTCACAAAAGCGAAATCCGACATTTGCCAAAATTCTGTCTGCAGACGTTTAATTTCACACAGCCCTACACTTGATCCTCTGCACAGTCTTTTATCCAGACCAGCCTTTACAACAAGTAACAGAAAAATGGTAACAGTCTGAAACATAAAACTTTCAGGTTTACTTGATTATGCCAGAAAGGTGGTGCTACTGTCATCCTGGAATGAAAAAAAAAGTGAAATAAATAGAATAATAGGTTCCAATGAATTACAAGGCTGTAATTCCATTGAGAGGTTCGGGGGACATAGGTAACCTTGAGAGTGAAGCTCGAGAGGTTCTCATGTTCCCAGAACCTCAAGATGGAATTACAGCTGAGTGATTCAGTAGAACCTAATTGTTATTTTTTGTAATAGATGGATGCAAGATGCTGACTAGATCTTACCTCTGGATTATTTTTTTTTTATATTTAACATACTTTATTGAGTATAACCAAACACTTAGTCATAAAAACACGGGATACATTGACATCAGCACATATTGCATAATACGCTGTACTCAGATTGTTAACAGGAAAAGATACACTTTCAGAGAAATAATAATAACACTACCTTGAGAAAAACAAAATCAAAAACTACCCTCCCACCCGCCCACTCCATGGTGCACTTTCTATACTAACACAACAGAACTAAAAAGAGGACCAAGATGATAACAATTAACTAGAATAATCAAGGAACGATAAGAGGCCATACGTGAAACAAGTGGTCATCCCCTGCAGAATCGAAAAAGGCCAAGGGAAAAGGTAAGAAGGAGGAGAGGCTCACGAACTTACCAAGACACCCTATCAAGACAAATAAACGGTGTATAATTTCCCCAATTTTTTGTTAAAAGATGATTGATGGTGGCGTACACTTGCAACTAAATGTTCAACACGGAGTGCAAATGATATTTCATGCAACCATCCCGTGTAAGAAATGGTAGCTTAATCCATCCAGTGTCTAAGCACTAGCTTTTTGACCACCATTGAGATTAAAGCCATATGAAATCTTCTCTCCTTCACAGGAATTCTGGAGTAATCTCCCAGAATACATATGTTGGGGGAGAAGAGGCCCTGCAGTCCCAGCAGTGGGTCTAAAGCAGATTCAATTTGTTTCCACAAGGGAGATATTTTTTCACACGACCACAATATATGAAGGAGCAAGCCCTCCTCCTTGTTACACCTAGAACACATGTTGGAGGGAAGCCACTTCATTTGAGCTAATTTGATTGGAGTATAATACATATTGTTTAAAATACAGTATTGCATAAGCCTGTATCGATCTTGAGTGAGGTATGTATATAGGCCTGTCCATATGGAGTGCCAGTTAATAACTTCGTCAGGGAAAAGCACTTGCCAGATCTGAGATCCGGCCATCGGGGGAGGTTGCGGGTATGTGAGAACCAATTCTAAAGAAATGAAGGAGACAGAGGTGATTTGCTCACTGAGTGGAAGTCACTAGGCAGACAGGGGGTGGCACATCATTTTGGCAACTCCAAAATGGCAACTCCACAAGTCAGTGAGGGAATTATGGTGAGGACAAAATGATGACATAAGTTTTACCCCCTCCCTGACGTTTTACAACTTTGGAGTTTGTTATTTAAGTAAGGGTGTGTGGGGGGGTGAAGCTCCCATAAAAAAAATAAAGTTGACGTTTGTGTCCTTGCCAAATTTCTTTCATGATTCCGGACTCGCCATTCTGGAGTCACTGTTATCACATGAAACCCAGACAGGGACAGTCAGCAAACGGACAATGAGGTGGAAAGCATGGATGCAGCAGTAGAAGACGGTGAAGAGAGAAGGAACTATAAATGGAAGAAGAAAGGAAGAGATGGGGAACAGTTCGCTGCAGGAACAGGTATGGGTGAAGACATTACAAAGGATCGCTTTGAAGGATGGGGGAAGGAGAGGTATGTTGAGCTAGGGAGAGATTGTTCCAGAGGACTGGAAGAGGGCCTGTACACCACATTCCCATATGTTATCAGAAGGGTCATCTTAAGGACAACATCTCAGCAGATGGGGAGTGGGAAGAAATATTTGTTGCCATATTATGCATCAAGATTGGGGGTAGTTTTTTTATAAGTGGCATTAATGTGGTAGGAGGAATTAAACATTCCATCCAACCATACCCCAAGGTACTTGAAATTGAGAATGTCTACTAAATTTTATAGATGGGACAACTGAAACCCTAGGGTGCTATGTGATGTGTGCAAAGTCGAACACAGTGCCATGACGGTTGCTGTGGGGGCATTCACCTAATGGTGTAATTCCTGTTGAATAGTAAACATTTTACTACTGCTTTCAAACCATTCAAACCTTTCACCTCTTGTTTCACGGTTCAGTACTTTAGCCAATGGACCATGCTGCTTCCTAGTAGTGATTGTTAGACCCATTGTTAATACAGCAGTTCTAACAAGGAGGCAGTGTGGTCTAGTGGTTAAGGAGGCAGTGCAGCTTTCTGGCTGAGGAGGTAGCATGATCTAGTGGCTAAAGAGACAGTGTGATCTAGTAGGAGGCAATGTGGTCTAGTGTCTAAAGAGGCAAAGTGATCCAGTGGCTATGGAGTCAATATGGTTTTGTGGCTAAGAAAGTGCTGTTTAATATGAGGCAACATGGTCTAGTGACTAAGGAGATTGTATGGTCCAGTAGCTAAGGATGCAGTGTGATCCAGTAGCTAAAGATACAGCATGGTGTAGTGGCTAAGGAAGCATTGTGATCTAGCATAAGGCAAACTTTTCAGTGGCTAAGAAGCAAGTGTGGTCTAGTAGGAGGCAACATGGACTAGTGCCTAAAGAGGAAGTGTTATCTAGTAGGAAGCATCATGGTCTTCTAACTAAGGAGCCAGTGCAGTGTAATAGGAGGCAGTGTGATCTAGTGACTAAGGAGGCAGTGTGGTGCAGTAGGAGGCAACATGATCCAGTGGCCATGAAGGTGGTTTAGACCAGTTGCTCAGGAGGCAGCATGATCTAGTGGCTAAAGAGGCAATGTGATCTAGTAAGAAGCAACATGATCAAGTGACTAGGTTTGATATAGGTCTAGTAGGTTAAGATGTAGCATGGTCTAGTGGCGAAGGAGGCAGGGTGAACCAGGAGGAGACAGTGTGGTCTAGTGGCTAAGAAAGCTGTGCAAACTAGGGCTAAGAAGGCAGTGTGGTCAAGTGTCTAAGGAAGTGACATTTTTTAGTGGCTATAACTCAAGATTAGGAACTAGTAGACAGAAGTTCAAATCTGACAAACCCAAATACACTGTAACCATGAGCACTGTAAGTCAGCTAACCATTCTTCACTGCAGCCCTATCAACTGTTAAAGTAAGTGGAATCAGGACCCAAACTGAAAATGACATATTGCACTTCAGCTGGGTAATCCTGATTAAATAAACTGTACAATTAAGAACAGCAGCACATTTCAAAACATTTCTAGGCATTTGCAATGTATTTATTAGTCACTGTTTCTTTACCAGTTAAGGGCCTAATAACTTATTTTCAGTCAACAATGCATGATTAATGCCAATAAACATATGGCCATAGGTGAAAGGGTGCAAAATGTTCTGAGCACTTCAAAATGGGACTGAGAGACCTGCTGTACTGGCTAGGCAGATTATTTAATGGCAAGTGAGAGGAGTTACGCATCATTTTGCACATGGATGCAATACTCTCCTAAGGAAATGCTCTGAAGGAAAGATAAATCCACATATGAGAAATTTGTTTGCAGTGGGCTTAGAGCTTTCTTGGAAAGCAGGCTCTGTGAGTAGGGCTAGAAATCCCTCCAATGAAGGGCTGCTCTGCAGCTCTGCTTCAGGTATTAGCTGAAGGAATCAGGCACATATAATGAGGCATTCAAGTGGTGTCTGGGGTGAATTTGAGAGATTACATCCTGCCAAAGAGCAATTAATGATGCTGTTATTGGACTGAAGGACGCTGCTGAGCTGCATACGACTGGAAACATCTGGTGCTTTCCTCACCAGATTCTCAGCCATGCACTTCAGAGATGACAATTGTGTATGATGGTCCTGGGCAAGTTGTGTGCCTAGTGTACAACATCTTTGATGTGAATCAGAATGGGCTGCACTTGGACCGGTTTATTACAGCATTTGTGTGACGAAGGAGGTCAAGCAATCCACTCAGTCCTAAGAGTTTCTTTTCTAATCCAAGCTGAGTTAGAGAGACATAAAATATGCCTATAAAGTTATTATTTACTGCTTGCTGGAGCTGCTGATTTTGTTATTTAAAAAAACTAACCCTCCCTGCACCCTCGCCTAATTCATCATTAATTGGTCCAGGAGAGGCAGTTATGTGAGATCACTTTGTGCTGGATTGCAGGGTCTTTTTGGGAGTGTATCACTGCATCCTGATTGGTGGTATGTGCTTCTGTGGTTTACAGTGTCATAGGAACTGGTGTGCATTAAAGCTTTATCATCACTCCATTTCTCACTCTGAAGCTCTGTATTAAAAATCTACCTCTGGCATAGGGATGCTATATTTTGGCTGCTGCCTGCCAGTTGCATGAAAGACATTACAAGAATACCAGCTGCAAGACCAAAAGAGTAAGGCACATCTCTGAGACTGACTAAGGTTTTTATCAAGATCTGTACAGAGCACTTTCTAATGAAGCTGATTAATCATACTTCAGACTCCTACTACAGTAGCTATTTTATGACATGTGGTCTTCTAGACAACAGGTCTACAGTTCAGGGGCCTGATTTTCAGCCGCTGTGGGACCAAGTCCCACTCCACTGCTGCCGGTGCAGAAAAAAATTCTCTGCACCAGTGCCAAGACTTAACTGCTTCAAGGGTGGCAGGTTGAGCCGTGGATGCTATTATGGCTGGCCTAATCAGGTGTAACATTTTGGCACTGCTGCATCAACAATTGACCACAAGCTGCCATGAATCACAGAGCTGGTGCATGAGGAAAAATCTTGTTCACAGTTCAAAGGTCATGGAATGTGACTGTATCCTTCCATGATACAACAGCATTCTGAAACCTCTAGAGACTGCACAAGTCAGTTTTGTTCTGAAAGCAGAAGAACCAAAGTGGGCACATTTCAAGAAATCCTTGGACTCTTACAGTATTTTATTGTTACTATGAAAAATATAGGATGTGCAACTTTATGCACAACCAGTGTGTTCTACCACCTTGGGGTTCTGATTCCCACGGGCCTCTCAAGCTTCTATCTCAAGGTCAGAGGGAATCAGAACATGTGTCTCCTCTAAGCTGAGCACTTGTGTGGCCACTCAGAATCAAAGAAAGAGCCACGTACTACAGAAGCAGGGGTGCATATATGATGTGCTGATAAAACTCCAGCAAACTGCCTCACAGAGTGGCAACAGTGAATTATCTTCATGTCTTTCAGACTATGGTCTTTCTTTCCCTACTCCACCCCACTCCACTTAACTCATGCTTTGCCATGGACTGACATATCAGTCCAGAATTCCTTTACATTCGAGTTAAGTCTGATGCCTAAGGCTTAAAGAGTGCTGTATTCACTCAGTCACTGCTATGTTGACACACACACACATACACACACACACACACACACACACACACACACACACGTACAGTATAGTGAGTGTGTTGGTAAGGTACTCTGAGTCATAAATACAGTAATTGAAGGGAAGCTCCCAGTTCCCATGGTAGTCTGTGAGATAAGGGATGTGAGATCATGTATCAGGCAATGCGTGCTCTGAAGTTTTTAGTGTGGACTGTTGTTTGCTTGCCTCCTGGATGTATTAGCAGATGCATAAGTAAAAGTGGTGTTTAGTTATAAGATTCTAACAGAACTCTTTGTTTTGAATACTACAAAGCATGAGTTATTGCATCTGACTACTTGAGCTGAAGAGATCTGAAGGTACTAAGACCAAATCATTTAAAGTACACTACAGTAAACTATGCAGTTGTGTGCAATGTCCCAGGTAGCTACAGGCTGCAGTCTGTTGATGTTTGAAGGATTTTAGTAAATTTATATTAAAAATGCAAGGTTTTCGTTGTTATTTCAATTTCAATTTTTATAGAAGGTCCCTTTCCCGATGGTGTTCTTTGATTTTGATGGGGTGAAAGAGAAGGTGTAATGGTCTGGTGCAGGGAAATAAGTAATGCAATGAAGTGCCATTCCAATTAAATTAATAAGGTTCTTGTTGTTTGGGGGGGGGAGTCCTTTATCTGCTGATGTTTTCTGACTTTGATGGGGTGACATTTTTCTGCTGGTGTTCACTGACTTCAATATGGTTAAAAAGAAAGATGAATATATGGTGTAAGTGTAGGCCATAGAGCAATTTGTAATAAAACTAGGGATGCTCACAGAGTTAAAAGAAAAACTCAGGATAAGGTCCTGATGGTTAAAAATAAAAAGGAGAAGCTGTGTAGTTTTAAAATAAGGACCACCTCTTGTCTGACTAAAAAAGAAATACAAAAGGAAAGCAGATTTGTATGCAGATGGGGGGATGGACTTTAAGAGTCATTTCTTGCTCATTTTTAAAGCATAAGAAAATGATGGGAAAGGCACTTTTAATAGCTAAGGCTGGGGGAATGCTACAGTCAACAAATTAAGGCAAAGTCTATCAGATTCATAATTACTGTGGATCTGCAGCCATTGGAAATATCTGGTTAAGAGAACTGTGTGTCTGTAAGATTTTAAAGGCCAAATAATTTATTTGTGTTTAATTGTGTCAGGTTTAAAATGGTTAACTACAGTACAGGTCACATTAAACTGTTCCACCAATGAGTTGGTTTAGCATTGTTTTTTTACTGATGGCAATGCATTGGCAATCATATTGCATTACTATTTAGTTTTCAACCAGCTCAAAAGCAATATTTGTAAAATGTTTTTGCCACTCAATTTGAATGCATCGGCGGTCCAGTCACAATGCAATGCAAAACTGAGTTTTAAATCTAAAAACACAGTTTGTGCAGGGCTTTGTACTGGAACCAGCAACACTCATGCAACTCATTCAGAAATGCTAAAACAACTTATTGGAAGAACAGTTTACTATGACTTGTAGGGCTGGCAGTATAGCCTAGAGGTTAGGGGAACGAGGTGTGAGCAAGCTTGATACATCCAGCAGACCAGACCTGAGTTTGATTCTCACAACCTCCACTTGCATAATGTGTGACTCTGAGCAAGTCACTTAACTGCCCAGTGCTCCCAGGTCACCCCTGAAAACAGGCGCTTGTGCCTAGTGGGCCTTACCCAGTTACCAAAGACTAAAATAAAAAAAAAAATAAATAAATACTGTAGTAGTGCAAACTGCATTTCTCTGAGCATTGTTTTAAAAGCTAGGGAATTGTCTGAATGTCTGGCAATTTAAGGTTTACGTCAAATAATCAAGCATGATCAAGCGAGGGTAATTAGCACCATGCAGTTTAATGAAAGGTTGAAAAAATGGTGTGGAGCACAGGGATTTGGCTTCATTGGGGACTGGGGTTCCACCTGGAGGGACACCAGCCTATACTGGCAGGATGGTCTGCATCTGTCCAGGAAGGGAACAAGTCTTTTGAGCAATCGGTTTAAATGCTTCATTGGCAAGCTTTTAAACTAGTCAAAGGGGGAGGCACTGACAAGCAGCAGGAAAATCCCAGCCTCTCCCTACAAAACAGGGTACTAAATGAGAAAAGACCGGTAGAACGGTCAGTGGGGGATGCTGCAACAGAAGGTAAAGCCATCAAAAAATGGAGAGCAATGAGTACCAATGCCCATAGTCTGGGTAACAAGCTTCCTGAATTAGTGGCCTTGATGAAGGAGGAACATCTGGATATCGTGGCAGTCACAGAAACATGGTACACACAAAACCATGACTGGGACGTAAACATACCAGGATACACTATCTACAGGAGGGACAGGGAGGGTAAAAGAGGAGGAGGAGTAGCTCTTTACATAAGGGAAGGAATAAAAGCAACAGAACAAAAGGGTAAACAGGGAGGAGGAGAAGAAGCACTGTGGGTAAATTTGGAGACAGGCAATGGCACCACAATCCGCACAGGGGTTGTATACAGACCCCCTTCTCAGGGGGAGGAAATGGACAAGGAAATGATAGAAAGTATACTTAGAATGGCAGAAAAAGGGGAGATATTGCTGATGGGTGATCTGAATATGCCAGATGTTAACTGGAGTGCAGTTGCAGCTGCCACTTCGAAGAGTGGAGTTATTCTAGAGGCCCTACAGGGGGCATGTCTTAGACAACTAGTACTGGAGCCCACTTGAGAGGGAGCAATATTAGACTTGATTCTCTCAAATGGAGATGGAGAGAGGATCACAGATGTAGAAGTGGGTAGCCATCTGGGAACTAGCGACCAACGAACAGTATGGTTCACAATAAACACAGCAATAGAGTCAAGCCATACAAAGACAAAAGTACTGGACTTTAGGAGGGCTGACTTTGCCAACATGGGTGAGTGCCTAAGGAATGCACTAGCAAATGGGCAGAAAGGAGGGGTGGAAGAACAATGGGAAATAATAAAAACTGCCATCACAGAGGTAACGAGCCTTTGTGTGAAGCAAATAAACAAAACAAAATGATGTAAGAAACCACTATGGTTCTCAAAGGAAGTGGCAGTGAAGGTTCAAGAGAAAAAGAAAGCATTCAGGAAGTACAAGGAATCGCAGAAGGAGCAGGACAGAGAACTGTATCAGTTAAAGCAAAAGGAGGCTGGGAAGGCAGTCAGAAAAGCAAAGGCCCAAACCGAGGAAAAGATAGCCAACTCAGTTAAGAAGGGGTTAAAACCTTTTATAGGTACATCAGGGAGTGAAGGAAGACCAAGGGAGGGATAGTGAGGCTTAATAAAGGGGAGGGAAGGTGGGCAGAGGGAGACTGTGAAAAGGCAGAGATACTAAACAAATATTTTTGCTCAGTATTTACAAATGAAGAGGGGGAGGTACATAAAACAAACAGTAGAAACACTCTGGATACAGAAGTTGATACCAGCCCATTTACAGAAGAAAGGGTTCTGAAAGAACTCTTAAAACTGAAGGTGGACAAAGCAATGGGGCCTGATGGGATTCATCCCAGAATTCTAAAAGAAATAAGGGTAGAACTAGTGACACCACTGACTACCCTTTTAACCAATCATGGGAGGATGGGTGGTACCGAGGACTGGAGGAGGGCAGATGTGATTCCCTTCACAAAAGTGGGAGCAAGGGCGAAGCAGGAAACTACAGACCTGTTAGTTTAACCTCAGTGATAGGAAAATGATGGAATCACTTCTGAAGGAAAGAATTGTCAGTATCTAGAGGCCAGAGGGGCACAGGACCCTAGGCAGCATGGATTCACAGCGGAAGATCATGCCAGATGAATCTAATAGATTTCTTTGACTGGGTGACCAAAGTAGTAGATCAGGGAGGGGCTGTGGACATGGTCTAGCTAGACTTTAGCAAGGCATTTGACACAGTACCACACAAAAGATTAATATACAAGTTAGCCAGCCTGGGAGTGGGTCCCAAGATGACAGCCTGGGTAAAGAATTGGCTGGAGAATAGGACACAGAGAGTAATAGTAAATGGAGTCCACTCAGAAGAAAGGATGGTTACTAGTGGGGTAGCGCAGGGTTCAGTATTAGGACCGGTCCTCTTTAATGTCTTTATAAGTGACATTGCAGAAGGACTGGAAGGAAAAGTATGTCTCTTTGCAGATGACACAAAGATCTGCAACAGAGTTGATGCACAGGGTGGGGTGGAAAGGATGAGTATGGACTTGGCAAGGTTAGAGGAATGGTCAAATGTATGGCAGCTTAGATTCAATGCTAAGAAGTGCAAGGTAATGCACCTGGGAAACAAAAACCCAGGGGAAGAGTACACAATGGAGGGTGAGATACTAACAACAACAAAAATGGAAAGGGACCTGGGGTAGTCATATCAGATGACCTAAAGATGGGCAAGCAATGTGAAAGGGCAGCAAGGAGGGCTGGGGGGATACTGGGATGCATAGGGAGAGGCTTCACCAGTAGAAAACAGGAAGTTATTATCCCTCTGTACAGACAGCTGGTGAGACCCCATCTGGAGTACTGTGTGCAGTTCTGGTGACCCAATCTCCGCAAAGACATAGGCAGGATGGAAGCTGTCCAGAGGAGGGCAACTAAAATGGTGCAGGGTCTGCACCGGAAGACATATGAAGAGAGATGAAAGGAGCTTAATATGTATAGCCCAGGGTTTTATTTAACACTAAAAATTGATTAGCGTTTTGCTCATAAAAGTTCTAAAACTTTGTGAAAATGCATAGCACTTGCCTCACTGTGTTTAACAAACATAGCACTTCTAGAAAACCTATATAAGTACCTTCTGTACCGTTAGTATTGTCCCAAGAAAAAAACTGCTAATCGATTATTTAAAACCCTGATAGCCTCGAGGAAAGGAGGAAGAGGGGGGCCATGATAGAAACGTTCAAGTACCTCAAGGGAATCAACAAAGTCCAAGAGGGTAGCATCTTTCAAAAAAAGAGGTGTGCAAGAACAAGAGGGCACAATTTGAAGATGGGGGGCGGCTCAGAGGTAATTTAAGGAAGTATTTTTTCACAGAGAGGGTTGTGGATGCATGGAACGGCCTTCCGGAGGAGGTTGTGGAGTCAAAATCAGTGGTAGAATTCAAGCATGCATGGGACAGTCATAAGGCAATTCTAGGGGTTGGGGGTAGAAAGAAGTAGGCTGCTGGTTAACTAGGATCTGCAGCTTATCCAGTAGGTAGGGAAATGGGCAGACTGGATGGGCCAAGTGGTCCTTATCTGCCGTCAAATTCTATGTTTCTATGTTTCTATGATGGAACTGGACTGCAACTATGCTCGAGTGTAGAACTTTGAAAGGTACTTACTGCAGCAGTACATGTTATAGTGAAAAATGTAACCTACACTTTTAGTGACAATAAATGGTATCCCTATTATAGACTCAGTTTGCTTTGCAAACATTAATCTCTGTCTTGGAGCCCAGTGCAGCACACACGTATGAGACTTTGGCCCACTGAGTCCAAAAATTAGCGGGAACATTGATCAACACTCATCTGTCGCAGAACACACTGATTGTGCATAATTACCCATACAGTATTCTTTATGTGGTGCTAAACAGTATGTGGAATTCTGGACCCAACCTGCTATAAGAGGTATCTCTTCTCAGGGTGCTAGTAATAGGGGACAGAGCTCATGGATAACTTTCTATATTGTGGTGGGTAGGTCCTTGACTGATCATAACCTAGAGTCTTTATAACTACACTAGAGAAGCTGCAACTTTAGCCTACTGGTAGAGTTTTTATTGTTCATGATTAAGTACAGTAGGCAGAGACTGAGTCTAATCAGAGAAGTATAAATTTGAAATATATTTAATGTGGACTTCAATGACAAGCCTACCAATGGCAACAATGAGCATTAGCTTGAATAGCTTTGACATGTAATATACGTTACAACTTCAGTTAAAAACTTCAGCAAGTGTTTGCATTATTCCCCATACAGCACATATACTGTTAAGTATAAAACAACATCCTTGGTCAGAAACTCTATTTAGATAAATAGGCCCCCAAAGTCCAATCCTTAATATTAAGAGCCTGATTCAATGCAGAAGCCTTGCAAAACTGTTCATAAAGCATTTATAGAGAACAAAATAAACAGAGTGTAAAATTGCAAGTTGGGATCATTATTAAAATGAATGAGCCTGGAGCGCCCATTCACTTCAGAATTATTTCTGATGTTGTAGAGTTGTTGTAACTTTTTTATTAGTTTTAGACAAGGAAATGCAAAGACATACATCCAGGTGACCGAAGCCTATGACAGTATGCCGGATACATGTACAAGATGTTGTAGATTTG
The DNA here is from genome assembly GCA_016271365.2 of Neoceratodus forsteri. Lineage (NCBI taxonomy): Eukaryota > Metazoa > Chordata > Ceratodontiformes > Ceratodontidae > Neoceratodus > Neoceratodus forsteri. The sequence goes on from CM028133.1 coordinate 2,761,505, forward strand.
CATTCTTCTAGTCTGTTTCCCATGTGAATGTGTGTCTTTATACAGCTGACTCCCGGCCCTTCATTTTTCATTCTTGTTTACTTCAAGATATACATCTCCATATAGTAAGCTGAGCACCGTTATAGATTAGGTCATGTGCCATGCTATGTGCTAACCACATATATCGAATAATGTATGGGAAACTATGTACAACAAGGCTGTGTTTCCATCAAGAGGTTCTGATGACACCATACAGAGCTTGAGAGCAATGCTCGAGATGTCTGTAGTTTCATCGGAACCCCAAGAAGGAAACACATGCCAAGTTGCCCATATTTTATCATTTATAATACACAGTTTTCAATCCAGCCCAACATGACAGATTTATCTGGCAAGCACCCACACTGCCCCCACCCACTCTTTTTTAGTTTTTTTTTTTTTATGTAATTTAGTTTGTCCCCCATGCCATGGCCCTGTTCCCTGGGATGGGGCAGCCCCACCCTCAGCGTACTTGTCACTTAACCCTGTGTCACTTTCAATCACCCAGACTTGCACCCTGTGGTGGGGTCTAGCTAGCTGGATCCAACATCAGGCCTCCTCCTCCTGCTAATGGAGGTGGAAGTTTCTGGGGATGCAGCAACCAGAGGCCAGTGGGCGGGTCAGGGCCTGAGTGTACCTGGGGTCACCCCATATGAGACAAGCACAGCTTTCCATTCTTCTGGGTCCCTGCTCCCTGGAATGTTTGCTCAGCAGGGGTTCCAAGCTTGTGCACACAGAACTTGCTTAGGCAAAGTCCAACCAATGCCCCCCTCCCTTTAATGCTGCTGTTGCACAGCCACCTGCGGTCAACTAGACTGCACTGTGATAGTGACAGAATCTACCATTTCTCTCTGGAGAAGAACATCCTCTAAGATGCTCAATCTTCCATCCCCCAGCCAGCCTCTGATGACCTGATCTTGCTTCTAAATTTGGGTCACTGGCATTATGAGCGATAGCCCTACCACTGCGTTAGCAGGCTGGCTAGTTTTTGTTTGTTTTTAACACTTAATGAAACCACCCTCTCATCCTGCTGGTAAACACCCACCCAGTCACTAGTATTATATGCCCCAAATAGTCATTTATCTTGCTAATTTACTTAAACACATCCAACAGTAACAGCTGACTCCTTTCTCTTTCCATTTTTTGGAAGAGCATATAATGCTTGTGATTGGGGGGGGGAGTTACTTGCCAACTGAGTGTGGGGAGTGGGTTTCTTACCTTTTAAGAACAATGAAAAAATTCTGTGTCAGTGGAGGAGGGTTTGTGTCGGTGTACAGAAGAGACAGATAACTCACGTTACTGTGCAGTAACTGGGTATACGGCGGGCGGGGGTGTCATAACAACTTTTCATGATGTATAAAGTGTAATACAACAACATTTTATGACCTTGAACTGTAGTACAAGACAACTGAGTAAATTGAGATGCTATCTATATAAAAGCTTTACCATATACTATACTATTTTTTAATTATGGGCTGTCCAATATATACAGGTTGGTGGGCATATGTGAATTTTTACTGTATTTGTACAGTATTTCTGCACCTATATTTGTATGTACAGCATGCCTGTGTATAATATATAGGGAAGACCTACTACTGTATATGGGCAACAGTATGTAAACAGTGTTTTTACATACCCAAGACATGTCATGCCTCATAAACCATGAGACCTATGGTTGAGAGTTTTGTAATGGTACCACACATAGAGGGTGTAAAACAACAAAAAATGAATTTGCACTGTTGCCCATTTGTTCATTTTTAAAATACTGGTTAACAGAACTGCGATGGGGTGTAGCTGACTGAAAATGAAAGTACATGTTGGCTGAAGCTGTTGTCTCTCCATGCTCAGTGATGTGTATGAAAGCGAGGCAAATCTTCGTTACACACACTCCTGTGTAAGGCAGTGTGTGTGTAACTGAAAATCTTAGGTACTGACTGTAGGTTGTAATCTATCCTAACCAGTAATTATAAATATTTAGAAAATGGCAAACCAAAACGGAGCATTCTGATTGGCTAAAACAGTAACATCATCAGACAGGTATTTTTCAATAGAGCCCGCTGATAAAGAAGTGCCAATTCAGGGTGCCGCATTACTTCCTGTATCCTAGGGCACCCAGAATTTTCACGCCCACCAGTCAGCATTTTTTTCTGTCTCGCTTAGCGAGACTGACCTCAGCCGACACTGTAAAATGATAAAAAGCACCGCAGTACACATCAACAGCAAACAAGCATTACAACTTCTGAAATTCGCCAAGAATAAAGCAATATTTTTTTTTCTTCATTATAAAATAATCGGCAGCATAGTATCGGCCATTTCTCTGATGGCCATTGCCTCACGTGATTAACATTTTTCTCTTCCTCCTGTCCCTGGCTGCACACAAAACAAAATGAGGAAAAAACATTCTGGCTTCATTTTTTTTATTAAAAAATGAAAAGCTACCTCTTCTTTCTCCCAGCCTCATCATTTCCTTACTGCGCCATTCACATTTCACAAAAGCACATGGGGGGGGCATGGGGCACATGGACATGGACCGATAGCAGAAGAAAACAGGCTACACCCTGTATGTCTTTGCGTGTTGGGCAGGGGTGGACAGAGGACAGTCAACTTTTAGTTTTTCAAATCAAACAAGTATATCAAAGAATCTGTGCCTGCATGTCTCCATTCATGAGGATGACAGTAACCATCTCCATTCTTAAGTAAGGAGGCTCCTCTAGGACAAAAATCTGTATGTCAAAAAACAAATATTGACTGTTGTAATACAGGCAGAGGAACTATTTTAGTATAAAAAGTATTTTAAACCAAGTTTTCATTAATTTTTGTAACCATTTCTTTTTTACAATACCCTCCAGGGTGAGCAGTATTTGGAAATACCGTTCCTTCCAGGGGCAATAAGGCCCTCCACCTGTGGCATTGGGCCTCATTACGCCCCTCAGCGTGGTATTTCCCAATACCACCCACCCTGTCAGATATTATTGCTTACATAATATTAATAAATCTGACACACAAATTAAATTCACTAAAATGCCACCAACAGTTTAATCTGGTTCAGTATGTCAGTTTGCATCTGTATCCCTCTCCCCCCCCACACACAGAAGACAAGGCTGATAATAGACAGGATTGCCTAGTCCTCCTCTGCCGATCAAAAAAAAAACAACTAAACTAAACTAAATTTATACTGTTTATTAACATAGGATAGCTCAGTTAAAATGTACTACTTCATCTTCAGTGTGGTACTTTCTTCTACCCTGACTGAAGAACTGAGTGGTCAAGCATCTTGATTTGGGTCACACAGTGAGTAAGTAGCTGTGGTGAGATTTGAACCTTGGTCTCCTGGTTTCTTTGCTTGTGCACAAGCTACTGTACCATTATACATAGAAACATAGAAACATAGACTTTGATGGCAGATAAGGACCGCTTGGCCTGCCTAGTCTGCCCATTTCCCTACCTACTGTATAAGCTGCAGATCCTAGTTACCCAACAGCCTATTTCTACCCCCCACAAGAATTGCCTTATGTATGTCCCATGCATTCTTGAATTCCCCCACTGTTTTTGACCCCATGACCTCCTTACAAATGCAATTCCATGCATCCACCAGCCTCTCTGAGAAAAAATACTTCCTCACATTGCCCTTGAGCCATCCCTCCCCTATCTTCAAATTGTGTCCCCTTGTTCTTGCACATCTCTTTCTCTGAAAGATGCTACCCTCTTGGACTTTGTTGATTCCATTGAGGAAGGGGTATAGCCAGGGATTTCAGATCTGCACACCAAGTGGACTCACTGTTACCCCCCCCTTGTTAGGGTGAGCCCCACCCCGGGGTGTAGCCAAATAATATACAAATGTACACCAGGACCGTGTTTGTTGCCTCATTCGGCACAATAAATACAACTTTTGTATCTCATGACAGTGGTTGTTGCCATGCATGGGTAAATACAAATGCCATGCATTGTTCCATAAGACACCCACATACCAGCCCAGAGCCTGTAAAGTTGTATTGTCCTTGGGATGCAAAGAGAGTATTAGTGACCAGTCATTCTAGTTTCGACTCTTATGAATAAAATTACAGAAAGGTTGAGTATTTTCTTTGTTAGTTTTCATGGAAAAAGGAAGCAGTTCAGAGCCTATTTGCTACCCCCCTTAAATAAAATTGCACACCATGGAGTGCTTGGAGTATGCCTGCCTACACCCATGCATTGAGGTACTTAAAAGTTTCTATCATGTCCCCCCTCTCCCTCCTTTCCTCAAGGGTATACCTATTAAGCTCCTTTAGTCTCTCCTCATATGGCTTCTCTTGCAGACCCTGCACCATTTTAGTTGCCCTCCTCTGGACTGCCTCCATCCTGTCTATGACCTTGCGGAGATGGGGTTTCCAGAAATGGATGCAGTACTCCAGATGGGGTCTCACCAACTGTCTGTACAGAGGGATAACAACTTCCTGTTTTCTACTGGTGATACCTCTTCCTGTACACCCCAGTATAGCCCCAGCCATCCCTACTGCCTTCTCACATTGTTTGCTAAACTTTAGGTCATCTGATATGATTACCCCCTTTCCATTTTTGTTGTTGTTACTACCTCCCCCCATTGTGTACTCTTCCCCTGAGCTTTTATTTCCAAGGTGCATTACTTTGCACTTCTTTGCATTGAATCCAAGCTGCCGTACTTCTGACCATTCCTCCAATATTGCCAAGTCCCTTTTCATCCTTTCCACCCCCCCCTTGTGTATCAACCCTGTTGCAGATCTTTGTGTCGTCTGCAAAGAGGCATACTTTTCCTTCCAGTCCCACTGCAATGTCACTTATAAAGACATTAAAAAGGACCGGACCCAGCACTGAACCCTGCAGTATCCCACTAGTAACCCCACTTTCTCCCCAATGAAGCCAAAACCCTGAGCTCTGCACCAGTTTTTCAACCATTGATTGAATACCATGGCATGTATCACCCTAGCCTCACCCATGCCATAGACAGGCAGCACGAGAAGGTTACCGTGTGTGTTTACTTGTCTATGGCCTCTCCCCAACTCCACACACACCTCCTCCACTGTTCTGATCCCTTTCCCAGCCAGGTCATCTGTCCTTAGGTGGACAATGACATCCAGCTCCCTCCCACGTGCAGCTGCTCCCATGATCCTGAAGATTTGCTCCCGGTCCCTCCAAGCCATGGCACCAGGCAGGCACCTTACCTCCTTCTCCCTTCCCTCCCCCAGTTCTTCCCTCCTAACAATGGACTCCCCCACCAGGAGCTGTTTCCTTCCCCTGTGGGATCCCATGACACTCTCTTGTGGGTCTCCTTTGTGGAGGTTCCCAGCATCCTCTTTGGTCTCCACTGCGGGTGCCTCCATAGAGGAACCACACTCTGCCAGAATGGCATATGAATTGTGGAGATGTACAACTGGAGGGATGTGCCTCTGTTCCACCACCCTCACCCTCCCTGAGCCCACTGTGGTTCAACCGCTCCTCTTTCTTGGCAACCTCTGAGGCAGCGTCGGTGGCCTTGGTGGTCCCTGGGTGGGACAGGAGGTCCACCAAATCCTGGCCAACTCAGCCTGGAGATGTGCAGTCTTCTCCCTCAGCCCAGAGAGGTGCCTGCAGATGGGACAACACCGCATCCTCCAGAATGTCTTCCTGAAGACTGCTGCTCCATAGCCACTGCAGTGCACCACTCGCATCATGTCTTATTTGTGGCCCCTTAACTGTTGTTTTGTATACTTACTCTTTCCCCTCTCTGTTTATTTATTTATTTATTTTATTTTAATTTTTTTTTATTGTTATATCATTTTTTTTCTCCCTACTTTCCTACTGCCTCCGTGCCCTTAAAGCTCCTGATCTTCCTGTTCTGATACAGGAAGTTCCTATATTCCTCAGTAGTCTCTTTCTTACTTGCTCAGAGTCAGACCTCCAGCAGCTAGCGGGGATGGAGAGCTACTCTTCTCCTTCTAGGATAGTGAGTCTTTTGTGCCTCTGTGATCACTCCCTTCCTGCTACCAAACAGGAAGTTCTTGTTGTCAGTCAAATCCTGTGCCTATAAAAGTAGAACTGGCTATGGGTGGGGGGCTGGAGGGGAGGGATTGAGGCCAATATGTTCCCAGTAGAGAAGTGCAGTTCTAACAGCACCTTCTTCCTCTTGCTGTTCTCTGCCAAAAGCTGTCTAGGGCAGTTTTTAAATCCAAAACACCTGGCTTACTTCTGCCTAAGCCACTCCCCCTAATTCACAATTTCCTTCTACACCTACTGTAGCCAACTGCACAGATAACAATTCACTTTACCCAACTCAGAGAAACTCTTTTTTTTGTTTGTTTGTTTTTACCCTATATTGAAGGTCCCAGTAGTAGAGTTGTAGTTCTTTAGTCCCAGTAGAGTAGTACAGTTTTAACAGCACCTCCCTCCTCTTGCTGTACCATATTGTACATCTAAATCCAACTTTCTGATAGGTTAAGAGCAGATAAAATGTCAGTGATTATCCCATATTATGGGCTTTACCATGGCTGGCGAGAATTTACCCACTCGGCTGCGCCTCGTGTACAAACCACTCCAGCTGTGGTAAATCTCCTGATAACCCACACCCCCCTCATGGCTTATTGCTTAAGTAGTCTGACACCTAACAAATATATTACTCTCCTTATAAACTGCATCTTTGAAATGCTATTGTATTATTCCTCCGAGTAGATTAATGTCTGATTGCACAACCTATATCAATATACTTAAACCCAAAATAGCAGGGGCAAGATATTCAAAATTTAGCACACACTCTAAGGGGTGTTTGCCTGTGCTAACTGGGTTTTGTGCCTGATTCATGGCTAGGGTCTATATTTGGAAATCCCCACAGTGTGAGAGAAATCCTTTAGCACATGAGCACTAACATACTGATGTGCCCATGCAAATGAGGGCCCCCCCGCATACGGGTGCTGCAGCATATTCGGCAGTTTGCACTGGCGGTAAATGCCATCCAAGAGGGCACTAATCACTGTCTTTGCAACACCCCAATTAATGGAGAGAAATGCCCTGGTGGGATGTAATACTGCAACTGGCTGCCCCCCTCTCGCAAACCCCGGCCCATTGAAACAATAGATGTTCTGGTGTCCAGTGGAACTGCCCATCCAATCACTTGTCCCTGTATAGGTCTTGTAGTCCCTCATGTGTAGTGGCACCCTCCACCCTCAGATCAACCATCCCTGTGTAGCTCTTGTAGCACCTGGTGTCTTGTGGCATCCCCTGCCCTCCGATCATCTGCCCAGTATAGTTCGATCCCTGGTGTCTAGTGGCAGCTCCCTCACCCTGATCACCCATCCATCTATAACTCTTGTAGCATCTGGAGTCTAGTGGCATCAAAGATCAGTCAAGGAATGGTAGCACATGGAGCCTTGGAAATATGATTCAGTCACAATTGTAGTCCGTCCTTCCTTCCTTCCTTCCTTCCTTCCTTCCTTCCTTCCTTCCTTCCTTCCTTCTTCTGTTGGCGTAGCACAATTTTGTAGCTCCCCCCCTTTTACTTTAAAGTTGAGGAGAATTAGAATAATGATAACTTGTTTATTCTGCTATTCTACTAAAGTTTGTAATTGTACACTTACACCTGTACATACTGTTGAAAAGCTTTGAATGTAACCATGGTGAATGAACCTCATGAATAATTATTTGCCCTATGATTTAAAAGAACACCCGTTCTGTACTAGCCCCACCCTCTGAGGAAGATCTGCAGTTGAGCAGTTTTTTCATGCTGTGGGCATTGGACTTTTGCCTTTGATAAAAGAGGTTGGATTACTACTACAGTTGGGATTGAATCATCTTTCCAAGGCTTCATGTGCTACCATTCCTAGTTTGATCTTTGTACTTGTTTGAGGCTTGCCATCCTTAATTGGTAAGCAACAACCCTTTTATGTTGGTCGCGGTGAGCTCTGTTTGGATTTTGCAAATGTCTTGTGCCATCCCCTGCCCTCCGAACACCCATCCTTGTATAGTTCTTGTTGTCCCTGGCGTCTAGTGGCACCACACACTCTCTGATCACCTGTTCCTGTATAGTCCTTATTGTCCCTGGTGTCTAGTGGCACCACACACCCTCTGATCACCTGTTCCTGTATAGTTCTTATTGTTCCTGGTGTCTAGTGGCCCACCCCGCACTATGATAATCCATCCCTGTATAGCTCTTGTAGCACCTCATGTCTAGTGGCATCTCTTGCCCTCCAGCCACCCATCCCTGTATAGTTCTTGTTGTCCCTGCTGTCTAGTGGCACACCCCACCCTCTGATCACCCATCCCTGTATAGTTCTTATCGTTCCTGGTGTTTAGTGGCACTCCCCACACTCTGATCACCTGTTCCTGTATAGCTCTTGTAGCACCTAGTGTCTAGTGGCATCTCCTGCCCTCCGATCACCAGTATTGGGTAGTAACTTACTATAATTAAATTACATGCACTAGTAATGAGTCCTAGTTACAGATTACTTATATGAAAAAAAGTAATTCACGCAAGTTACTGATTACTTTTTCGTATAAGTAATGCATTACTATAATGCATACAATATATTACATTACATATTTTTCCCTTTTGCCCTTTCCCGCACTCCAAGAATCTAAAAAAACAGGTCCGATTTAACAAAAAACATTTTTTTTTAAACTGACTTTCTTATGTTGCTCTATGGACTGCTGCTGGTATGGTATGGGTGGGTATGGCTAAAAAGCTGGGGTGATTCCAATCACCCATCCCTGTATAATTCTTGTTGTTCCTGCTGTCTAGTGGCACACCCCTTCCTCTGATCACCCATCCCTGTATAGTTCTTATCATTCCTGGTGTTTAGTGGCACCCCCCCCCACACTCTGATCACCTGTCCCTGTGTAGCTCTTGTAGCACCTGGTGTCTAGTGGCATCTCCTGCCCTCCGATCACCAGTGTTGGGTAGTAACTTACTATAATTAAATTACATGCGCTAGTAATGAGTCCTAGTTACAGATTACTTATATGAAAAAAAGTAATTTCCGCAAGTTACTGATTACTTTGTCGTATAAGTAATGCGCTACTGTAATGCATACAATATATTACGTTACATGCTTTTCCCTTCTGCCCTTTCCCGTGCTCCAAGAATCTACAAAAAAAAATGGCCTGATTTAACAAAAACATTTTTTTTAAACTGACTTCCTTATGTTGCTCTGTGGACTGCTGCTGGTATGGTATGGGTGGGTATGGCTAAAAAGCTGGGGTGATTCCAATCACCCATCCCTGAATAATTCTTGTTGGCCCCAGTGTCTAATGGCACCCCTGCACTCTGATCACCTGTCCCTGTACAGTTCTTATAGTCTCTGGAGTCTAGTCATATCTCTGGCGCTCCAATCACCCATCCCTATATAGTTCTTATTGTCCCTGGTGTCTAGTGGCACCCCCACCCTCTGATCACCCATCCCTGTATAGTTCTTATTGTCCCTGGGGTCTAGTGGCACCCTCATACTCTGATCACCCACACCTGTATAGTTCTTATTGTCCCTGGGGTCTAGTGGCACCCTCATACTCTGATCACCCATACCTGTATAGATCTTGTAGCACCTGGTGTCTAGTGGCATCTTCTGCCCTCTGACCACCCATCCCTATATAGTTCTTGTTGTCCCTAGGGTCTAATGGCACCCCCTGTATGCTGATAACCAATCCCTATATAGTTCTTATTGTCCCTGGTGTCTAGTGGCACCCCTACACTCTGATCACTCATCCCCTTACAGCTCTTGTAGCACCTGGTGTCTAGGAACATCTCCTGCCCTCCGATCACCAGTCCCTGTATAGTTCTTGTTGTCCCTGGTGTGTAGTGGCAGCTCCTACCCTCTGATCACCTGTTTCTGTATAGTTTTTAATTTTTTCCCCATGTGTAAGCATGCCAGTCGATCACTGAAATTAACTATGGCTGAAGGGGAAGTTGGCTGCTGTGTGAAACCTGGGAGTGTGTTTGGTCCATCTAGTCAAAATCTTTCTGGGTCTGTCAGTGATGTCGGGTGGTGGACTTGCTCCAGCTCATTGTCTCCCTCTCACAACTCAAGTGTGTTGCCTCTTTGTATTGCAGGCCATTCTGTTTCTTTTAACTTCTGCCTTCCACTTCAGCATGCTAATTTGGGATCCTTTTATTCTAATGGAAAAGTAGTCCTGGCTCATATTATTCAGCTGCAATATTCTATACCGGTTTATCACCCGTTCAAACATCTCCAATTGTCTCGAGCAATTACTGATTTTCTGTGGTCACCAAGGGCTATTTCTCAATCACACTCTCTTCTTTTGGATTTTCAGTCTCTGGCTGAGCAGCCACATCCCACTTCCAAGTTTTAATCTAGTCTCCAGTCTCTGGACCCAAACCTACTACACAGGACTTGTTTTTACTGGCAGCAATCTCTAGCCTTACATCTTGAACCCGAAGACTGCCAGAAGATCTGGTGCCAGCTATATAAACTAATTAAACAGGACAAACACCACCTTTCACAATTTTGTATGTTGCACAATATATATTATACCCCCCTCAGAAATTGCATAAAATGTGCATAACCTTGTTTGGAGCACTGGTTTTGTTAGTGGTTTATACACAGGGAAATGAGGGTTTGACTCCTAGCAGGAACGTTCATTTTTTTATTCTAATTTTATTGTTTAATTTTACCAGACTTGTGTATGGCACTACGAAATTAGGTTCCCTTTCAAAGTACAGCCCTTCACCATCACACTTTTTACAGTGTTCCAACATCCTTGCCCCTGCTTCCCATTCCAGCACACTAGCCACTAGAAAACACTGTCTATTTACAAAGGAATTAGTTATCAGACAACAATACTTGTAAGGGCAATGTGATTCAGACCTTTACAGTCTTCACAGTGATGTTTGCCTTTTTCTTGGATTGACATTACAGTACTGAGCAAGATATTTTTATAATCAAAGACTTGGGTAATACATCATTTGATCAGTAGCAGAAAATTGATTATCACTAGGGATGTAAGCTTGTCATTGCAGTCATACACGGCATGGATTCCATAACGTTTGGTCTTTATACATGTAACCCCTTGTTACCCGGGGTTACTAGAATCCCAGTAAGACCTAGTGGTAGGCAGGGAAGGCAGCTTGTGAAACTCCAGTTAAATGGGTTTCACACTGTCTTACTCTGTTCTCAGTCTCAGCTGAGACTGAGAGATGACATCACCATAGAACTGTCGCAGCTGCATAAGCCACATTGGAATCTGCAGCAGAGGGAGTGAGATAGAACTTTGGGAGTTTTCAAAGTCAGTCTCTGCTTGCCTGCCAGCAGGAAGGAAGTGTCTTTTGTTTACCTTCTGTGTGAGAAGATCAGTGTCCAGTTTCAAGTGGTGGAGACCGCTGTCCAGGTCTCAGTGCCTCCCTCCCTCCGGGGAAGGGGGGAGTAAAGTATCCCTCTGTGGATTCCAGGGGCAATCCCCTAATTTCTACTAAAGGAAGAAAGCTGCCTTTTACAGTTTCTTTTTCGTCTGATAAAAGTGAAAGAAGTTGTACTTCGCCTGTGGGGCACCTGCAACTAAAGGGTGAGTGTTTTGCTCTAATTTGAGAGGGTAAACAATATGTTTCTTCAGTTTGGAAAATGTGAAGAAAGCTGGGATGTGAACTACTATTTGGGAGGCCTATTGTACTAAGACAAACAAATGGAGTAGTGTAAAAATCTAAAGTCTTTATGGATTCAAGTAATGTTGTAGAGAGGGTGCTACAGGTCATCCACCGTTTAATCTACATTTCGAAGTTTTAGTTTCTGTTTGTCCAGAGAAATGGCCAGGTATGGGCTGTGGGAGCTGGAGGTGGGAACACCCCCATCTTTAGTAACCAGGTCCACCTCTACGGATTTCTTCTGTGATTGCTACTTGCCTCATGCGCCTGGCCAGTGATGAGGTAGGTACCCAGACGTAGGATGCAAATTGGAAAATCTCTCTAGGAGTTGCAGACTCTAAGTGGTGTGGGGAGCCACGACAAGTATAATTTGGGTTCATTCTTTAAATGGACCATCAGTCAAGTGGCCGTCAGGGGAGCCGGGCCAGTCGGGCTGTGTATCCAAAGTGCATGCAAGTCCGGGCTGTGTGTCTGGTGGGTCCAGAGCCTGAAATTAGTAGAAATAGGTTCATTCTTTAAGTGGACCGCCTGGTAGTCTCTAATCTGCATTATCAGTAAACGTAGCCCCTTTGGGGTCCATGTATGCTTTGTTGTGTTCAGCTAGTTATGAATAAAAGCCACACTGAAAAATCCCAATCCTGGTTCTGGACATTACAGTTATTGCTTCCTGTAGTTGGATTTACTTGGGTGCCCCTGTGCAGAGTAGCCAAACCTAGGTCCCCTTGTGCCAGGTAACCTCATCCTCCCCAAACCCAGGTCCCCACCAGGTATTGCTGCCAATGTCAACAGCATGCCATCTGTCGTTTAGTAAAAAGGCAGGGGTGAGGGGTTACATACAGGACTTCCATGACTTTCACTATTGTCATCAAAAAGTAGCAATGATGACTGTGCCAGGAAATTTACTAATGATTCCATGAACAACCAGTGAGTTATTAAACCTTCATCCAACCTCATCCATGACAAACTTACATCCTTAATTATCACATAACTGTACATGATTAATTAGCATGTAAACTCGTGCTCATTGTTTAAATGCTTGGATGATATAACCAGCTGTGGGACACTAGACCGTTTAGTGATTGTTTTCTGTTGTTGCCATTAATCTGCCAACATTAATCTGAAAAACATTCAGATGCAAGCAGAACAACCAGAAAGAATCAAGACAGGAAACCTTCACTTCAAGTATGGATGTGTGTCTCTGCATTGATTTACACTAGAAGCTTTGTTACAATTAAATACTATTTTGAGCATTATTTCCCAAAGTACTCAGCCTTCATCAGTTCACCAACAATGTTTTTTCCCCCCACAAATATTTGTATTCCCCTCCATGGTTGGGGAAGGATAGACTCCCTTCAACAAGTACCTGTTCCACCCCTCCATCTGCTACCACCTCCCAGGACTTACCCTGCCTGTGGCTTTCCCTATAGATCATCCCCTGTGGCTGGGACAGGTGGGGAGGGCTGTCCTCTCCTCCCTTAGAACACAATCCAGATTACTGGCCAGGGGGTCCTAGTGGTGGCACAGGTGGGAGGCAGGCATGCAGTGTGTTATTCATGGTGCCCTGTCATCTGTTTTACATCTGTGCTTTCTCCTCTTGAGCCCCTGAGTTGGGGTCTGCATGTCACCACATGCCTGTGGAGGCATGCTTATGCTGTAGAGTCCCGCAGCTTCTCTCCCTTCATGTCAGCCATGACTCACACTGCCTCCAGGCCACCAGCTGGTGGCATTAACTTGCTAGTGCTGACAAGCCCTCCCTCCCTCCCTAGGAGAGGAGAGACATATTTATGAGGCACATTCCCCGCAGCCAATTTCCAACAGCCTGTGTCTACTCCCTATCCTGGGTTGCCAGCATGACGGGGCATAGTGCTACTGCTCCACCACTAGGATGGCTCTGCAACTAAAGGTTTGCAAGAGATTTTTAAAACTAAAATGAAGATATTGTATGTGATCAAACTGATAAAAAAAAATTAAAATGTAAAAAAACAATGAGTAGCCATGCAAAGATGTGATACAGAAAAGTCCAAAAGGCCAAGTTGGATAATATTGGCAGTCATATAACGGGTCATACAGTGGATCAAAACCAGAGTCCAGATAGGTACTCCTATTGTGTGTTCAAAGTTCAGTGTTGGGCCAACTGATTTTGCATTTTTAGAACATATCTAGATAATAACTAGCCACTCCAGACAAAAGAAGTAGTGAAAAGTCTTCAGCCTTTTTTATAATGGTCACCACGGGACCCCAGGTCCTGACCTCAGAGGATGAATGACTCCTATTCTGCTTTGTATCAGTATAGGTGCAGTTCGTTCAAGTTATTGTACTAGAGTCATCCATTACTTTTACTAAAGGCATTTCATAGCTCTGCCTCTGCTCATCAGAAAAAAGACTGTTTCAAACATTTTAATATCTGTTACCTTAGAAAGCCATCACAATACACTCCGATGCCTGAAATCTCTTAGTATTCCATTTAGCTATTCAGGACTGTGTTTACTTTTTGAACTTGTAACTGCTCACTTCTTAAGTGACGCTGGTGTTTTCTAACCAATAGAAGTGCCAGTGTTACAGTCACCAGGTGGCAAGGGCTCTGCTGGTCAACTCCTAGCAACCTAAGCCTGCTCCCTAGCCTGTGTCACCAGCATGGTGAGCAGTAGCATTGTTACCGCTCCACTGGGCTAGCTCTCCAACTACAGTTTTGTAAAAGATTTTTAAAACTAAAATGAAGAAATTGTACCTGATCAAAAAAACACTTACAACATACAAGAACAATGGTTGACCATGCACAGATATGATACTGAAAAGTTAGATGATATCGACAGTCATATAATGGGTCATACAGTGGAGCCTTCCAGCATGCAACACAATACGTTGCAGTCAGTGATCTGCACTGCATGACAAAAATGCTCAATTGCCATTGAATTGCACAGTTCCCTGCAATATATTGCAGCATTATGCTGTACTACTGCAAGGTACCATGTTGCATCCTTGCTGGCACTGCTGCATATCCATAGGACTATAAGAACACATTTGAGGGCTTGAACACAGATCCTGATGATTTATATGAGGATTCCGAAGCTGGAGCTAAGGGTATGGATTGCTTGTCCAAAGGTAAAGAAGATGAGGGTACAGCTCATGGTCAAAATGCAGATCAAGGCATGGATGCCAGGGATATTGTTATAATGAGAGACTCTATTACAAGGGGCATTGATACTATGGTATGCAAAGGGCACAAATCTTGTACTACTGTGAGCGCACTCCCCGAGGTTAAATTTAAAGATATTGTGAGGCTTCTGGAAGGGTTGCTGGAAAGTATCTCCAAACCATTAGTGTGATCCATGTGGGAACAAATGATATAAATAGAAGGAAACCGGAGGATATACAGAATGACATTATAGAGATCGTTAAGGGGATTAGGGCAAGAGAAGGGGGAGTTATCATCTCAGGTATCCTTCCAGCATTTGGGCACCATGATTACAAAACGTTGGCCATTAATAAATTAAACAGTTGGCTCTGTTCCTTTTGCAAATCACAGCACATTGGGTATATGGACAATTCAATGACTTTCAGTAATAAGGTACTTCTTAAAGCAGATGGGCTACATTTAAATAACGCAGGTACAAGGATTTTGGCTAAAAAAATATATGATGTGGTAAAGTTTCATTTAAACTGGAAAGGGGGGAGTCTGTTAAATAGTATAGAGGCTAATTGGAATATAAAAGAAGGAAAAATAAATAATCAGGCATGGAAAGGAGTTTTAATTAATGCCAGGAGCCTGGTAAACAAATTCAAGGAGTTTAAACATCTATTAGACTCTCAGGACATTCAGTTAGCCTTAGTCACAGATACTTGTTGGGAATGTAATGATTCATGGGATAAAAACATTCCTGGGTATACTGTGTTCTCTAAATCTAGGGAACACAGAAAAGGAGGAAGCATTGCTGTCTATATACATGATTCAGTTAAATGTGAAGAGATTCAGGTTGTCACACAGAATTTGGAATTAATATGGATAAAATTATTACCCCATGCAGAAGCCAAAATAACCTTAGGCCTCATGTATCGACCACCCTCAATGTCATCAGAAAACAATGCCCTATTACTAAACCACATAAGTAGCATTGACTCTGCAGGCAGGATATTACTTATGGGTGATTTCAATCGACTAGGGATTGACTGGGACGAGAAAATAGGACTCCCTAAAACAGACAAAGATTATTTGGGGGTCTTTGATCAAATCGATCTCGAACAAAAAATGCTTGAATGTACAACAGGAGAAAAAATTTTGGACATTATTTAAACTAATATGGGTGATGCAATAAGTGACGTAGTGGTCAATAGTCCATTAGGCAATAGCAACCATCACATTGTTTCTTTTAAAATTGTAGGGGTACAAAAGAAAGTCATGACAGGTTAAACACATAAATTAAACTTCAGTAGGGCAAACTTCGACATTATTAAAAAAATATGACACAGTGGGAGTGGGAGCATGATTTGAAGAATAAGACAGTAGATGAAATGTGGATTACCTTCCTACAGAAAATCAAGGGAGAAGTACAGAATCACATTCCTAGCATACAAAAATACAATAATAAGAAAAAAACTCTGGGATGATTAAACTTCAAGCTATAAAAGTTAATTAATAAAAAGAATAAATTGTATAAGCAGAATAAATACAACAAAAATCAGGAAGGTTACATAGCTTACAGAGAATTAGCCAGAGTAGTGAAAAGGGAAATAAAAAAAGCAAAAGCACGGCATGAGATTTGGTTGGCATCTAAGGTGAAGGATAATCACAAAGCCTTCTATGCCCATGTCAACAGTGTAAAAGGAAGGTCAAACACAATTGGTCCCTTCACAGACAAGGATGGACACATAGCAGACAACAAAGAAATGGCTGATATACAAAATAATTATTTTTGCTCGGTCTTTAATAATAGTGGCTCGGGATCACAAAAAAGCAATGTAAAATCAATTCCAGGACAGAGTAAAATAGATCCCATAGAAGTATTAGACAGATTGCGCAAATTGCAGGTAAATAAATCACCAGGGCCAGATGATATACATTCCAGAGTACTTCAAGAACTATCAGCAGTTTTAGATTGTCCACTTATTTATATATTTCAATCCTCTCTGGATAGGGAGGGAAGTATCCCGGGGATTCCCCTCTTGAAAAAGGTCCCTAAAATCAATCTCAAAAACTTTGGGCCTGTGAGTTTGCCCTCTCAAATGGGGAACATATTGGAGGGCATTTTAAAGGACCATATACAAAGTTACTTGGAGGCAAGTGACCTAGTAGACCCCTTACAACATGGGTTTATAAAAGCTTGGTCATGCCAGACCAACATGCTTGTTTTTCATGAACAAGTTGGTAGAGTATTAGATCAGGGTCATCCAGTTGATATTGTTTTCCTGGATTTTTCTAAAGCCTTCGATAAACTTCCTCACATGGAGTTAACATCCTGAGAGAATTTAGACTGGAAACTAACATAATAAACTGGGTAATGGAATGGCTTGGGGGAAGAAAGCAAAGGGTTACGATTAATGATACACTGTCAGACTGGGCACAAGTGACAAGTGGGGTTCCCCAGGGATCAGTTTTGGGTCCCTGCTCTTTTAATATTTATGTAACTTCCTTAAAGATTGTGCAGCCAAATATTTGGTTATCCAAGTTTGCTGACTATTGCAGAAAAGGGGCATTGGTAAATAACTATGCTGATGTTATGGAACTGCATCATGCTCTGGATAATATTTATAGTTGGACCATCAGAAGCAAATTGGAACTAAACCTCAAGAAGTGCATTGTGATGCATCTAGGTAGGCAAAATGGGCATCACAGGTATGAGATGGGCAGTGAAACACTTTTGGCAACAACTGAAGAAAGAGACTTGGGGATCAAAATCAGCAATGCCCTATAATTTGGTTCACACTGTAGTGACATAGTTAAAAAGGCAAATCAAAATCTAAATTACATCCTCAGGCATATAGCTAGCTGAGACAAGAGTGTATTAATGCCACTGTATGGGTCCATGGTTAGACCACATTTGGAGTACTGTGCTCAGGTCTGGTCGCCCTATAAAAAAGGCAGCATACAAAGGACTGAGGTCATTTAGCAGAGAGCAACTAAATCAATTGCTGGGTTAAAAAACGCACCTTATGATGAAAGGCTCAAAAGATTAAATCTTTATTCCCTAAGCTACAGGAGGATTAGGGGGGATATGTTTAGGCTGGTCATGGGCATAAAAGATTCTAGGTTAAGGGAGGATTTTGGCTTAGTATTTAAAGATTGTTTATATGGGAGCAGATGGCATCCCTACAGCTTTCCATGGGCAGATGGAACTTGCTTACAAGAAGGTATTGGTTCAGTCAGCGGGTTGTTCCTTACTGGAATAGCCTCCCGGTAGAGGTAGTGGAAAGTAAGACTACGGACATGTTCAAAACTAGATTGGATATATTCTGGAAGGATAAAACCATACAAATTTAGATAAAAATGGTAAGCACTAAAGATGAAAGTCTATTTAAGCTTGTAGGAATCTATGAAACCTATGAAAGGGGAAATTGTTTAATCAGGAAAGGCACACTAAGCCACAGCTTGTTTCCAGGTGTTACCTGGGAGCACAAAGAAGTTAAGTGACTTGCTCCGGGTCACACAGTATGCAAGTTGGGGCTGGTGGGATTCAAACCCAGGTCTCCAGGTTTGCAGCCCAGTGCCCTTAACCACTATGCTATACTGCCTCCAAATATAAAACACATGTCAGATGGGAAATGCTTGGACAGCACACCAAGGCTTACTCCTTCTACCTGAAGCCAGTGTGCATTTTCTCTGCATTTGTGTGAGAAATGGCTTACAACAGTTCCTTCCAGCGCTTGGCAAACTCCTGTTACGAATGGACAAATTGATGGACAACTTAATTGTCTATGTTAATAAGACCCACTTGGCTATAAGATGCCCTCCTCCCTTGCTATGGAGGGCAACGCTATTGTTCATTGTGTGATATATTACTTTGAATGTATACCTTAACACTCTCTCAATGGGATGGACATACCTTATTTTAGCACTTGGGACTGGCATCCTTCTAGCCACAGCTTTTCATAGAAACATAGAAACTGGTGGCAGAAGAAGACTTGCAGCCCATCAAATCTGCCCATAGTTATTAATACCTTACCCCCGTCAGTCTAGATCTGTGATGGGATATTCACCCCCTGCCCCCTTCTGCTTCCTCCCCATACCTAGTTTCCCTAAATGGGAACCAAGGCTGTGTCCCATCCTTGTTTAAAAATCTTGAGGGTCATTGCCTGATTGACCTCCACTGGTAGTCTGTTCTAATGTTCCACCACCTTTTGAGTGAAGTGAGACTTCCTCACATGCTTCTTTAATCTCCCTCCCACCAATCTCTAGTCATGCTCCCATGTGGCTGCATCCTTATTGCTGGGGGGGAAAAAAAGACCCTTGAAGTTTACCCTATCTATACCCCTTAGGAACTTGTAAGTTTCTAACATGTCCCCATTCTCCCATCTGGCTTCTGGCAAATACATGTTCAGAGCATTTAGTTACTCCTCATAGGATCTGCCGTGCTTGTCCTGAATCATTTTAATGACCTTCTGCCACACTGACTCTAGCCTGTCAATGTCCCATTCTCAGGTGAGGTTCATTCTGTATGTTAACCTTTGATGCTCTCTTAACAACACACTATATTTAAACAAAGTACTAATTTTCATACAGTTCTGCGCTTATATCCCCATGCAGATGACAAATCTCCCATTGTGAGGGTCAGTGTATCACCATAATATTTAGGTGATCAAACACTGAGAAGTATACTGAAAACTTAAACTACCCAATTAGTTAAATCATTAACTATCTGTAGTTGCAGGATACCATTGAAAATAAGACTTTGGCTCAATGGTTGTTTTCTTCAATAAATATTACTATTATTACTTCTTTTATTGCTCGGACATTTTTCTTTTCAAAAATCTTTAATAATTTTCCTTGTTCTTTTTTGCCTAATAATTACAGTACTAATTATGATTTACAATGTAAGAAACCATAAAAACAACCATACAAGCAAACAGCATCATCTTCTTGCATTAGAAAAGGAGATTATTAATGTATATTTCTCCTTACTTTAGAAATGGCATTTAGAAAATGCACACATTTCATAATTAAGAAAGGGTCTTCCCCTGACAATAAAATATTTAATGCTTAGAAGAAGAATCTATTGAATCAACAAAAAAAAAAAAAAAAAAATGAACCCAGATGTTTTTTCCCTAAAGTAGTATATTTAGGACAACAGATTATTGCATAAATTGTTTCCTCTTGTATACCTAACCTGCGTCCACATTTTGTGGCATCATAATAATTAGATTTGCCATTAAATGGGCTATTAGAACATTTTTTTTTTATTAACAACATTGGACTCTGTATCTAGTAAATACTTTCCTCAATACCAAGTTCTTAATCAAATCCAGATGAAATTTGTACTTATGAGTATTTTATTGAATTAATATACCAGGGGATGAACTTATATGTGGCTAAAGTCTCCAAATCCCTCAGCCAATCCCTTTTATTCAACTTTTCTAAAATCACCATCCTGGAGAAAGTGTGAATACTAACTCCACCTTCTAACAACTCTGATAAAAAATGAACATTTTAATCAAGAAAAATGGCATCTAAATGTATAAACCACCCAGGATCTAAACCAATGCATTCCAATTTCTCCATTTCTTAAAGGGCAATGACTGGTAATCTGTCAACATTAATTCATTTAAGTTTTAGACAGTATGAAAATATTTTAAATTTACAGGATGGCGAGAGTCCAGTTCCCCCACTCCAGCCCTAGTGTCACAAGCAGGAATACAATATGGCAAAAATAAAACCTGACACCAGCATTTGACTCATTTTCTCCACTACCCCTTTTTCAAGTTATCTCCATATTTGTGTGGCATATAGAATTTTTAAAGAAAGTTTAACATTTCCAGCCTTAATTGCAGCAGAAATAGAATAACCACCATATCTATAATTAAAATAAACCAGACCCAGGTGTACAGAGTCCAATTTCTTTCATAACATTTGAAAGTGTTGATTCCATGACAAATTACAAATAAGAGTCAAACGAAAGTAAACATGAGAGCTAACCTGCTCAAGTACATTCCCATAATAATTCCACCTATTTCAGTAACCTTTGATTGAACTGTAATATTTTAGTTTTTGATAAATTAACCACTAATTTGTTTTCTTTACACAAAATATTAAAATGATCCAATAGCTTTTGAAGGCTGATTTTTGTAAGCAACAACAAGGTGATATCATCAGCGATACTGACAGCGTAAGTCAAGGCAGGAATAAGTAAACCATCAGCTTTTGAAGAATCTGCTAAGACATCTTTTAAAGAAGTTAAAAAATCATTAATGTGTAGACTGAATAATTGTGGGAAGAGTCCAATCTTGTTGAACACTCACCAAACAAGACATAACATATGTGAATTCAAAAATTCAGGGGGACCTGCACGCACGAGCATGCCTCCACAGGCATCAGTACCCCCTCAGGATGACCACAGGTAGAAGCACTGGGGTTGTGTGGTGATAGTTGCACACTGTTACTTGTTTCTCTAACACTGTATATGGAATAAACCATTTTTGAATTCACACATGTTATGTCTTGTTTGGTGAGTGCTCAGCAATATTGGAATTTTTGTTAATTTATGAGGGCTAGCAAGCCAGCTCAGCACCAGTAACCTACCTGCTGAGCACCCCAGCACCTTGGATCTGCTGAATATTAATGGGGCCAGCAGGTAATCCTGGTTAACTTCCCTGTTGGAAAGGAATAACTGGGTAGTAACACCATCTGGAGAAAATCTTACTTTTGTCCTGGTGTTAGTATCGAGCAAAATTATACTATGTAATAACCCTGGACAAATATTCAAATGATTAATTTTTTTCACAGATTTGATCTAGACAGAGAATTGAATGTGGAGGGCAGGTCAATGAAAGAGGCATATAATCTTTGTCCAAGAATTCTAGTACAGTTATGTATTAAGTAATTTATGATAAAGCAGTGATACAATGTTGAATAGCTGGCCCAAACACCAGCTTGAAACCTGAAAACATATTGTTTGCATCTACCCACTTTTGTAATCTAGTAAGAAATGTCTTGGAAAAAGTCTTTGCCAATATATCTGTAAACACTATTGTTCTATAACAGGCTGGATTTAGCCTATCACATTTTGAAAAGACTGGGATAATAATATTCCCTCTCCACTCACTATTATTATTATTAAAAAGTCCTTAGTAGTGGCAGACATTGTGTTCTCTATCATTTTATGTTGGAAGTTGGCCCAAGAGGTTTTACTCTTCCTGTATGTATATGAAGGCTTGCACTTATGTGCTTGCCCTTTTACTACCAGTGGGTGCCACAGTGTTCATTATGAACACAGTAGCACCAGAGGGATACAGGAGCAGTCAGGTGCTCTAGAGATTTGACAAAAAAGGAGATTGCAGTCTTTAATCTTTAGAAGGGCCCATTAAATACAAAAGCCCCTCCAATTTTAAAGAAATTAAATATTCTCAATGTTGCCTGCTGAATATCTTCCTGCCCTAACTGTGTTTGATTGATATATGCACCTTTTTTAAACTGCCAATAGACACAAGAAAAAAACAGTCTCGGATAAATCAAAGCAGGCCCAGAATATATTTCCATAATTCTGAGAGACAATGAATCATTTAAAAGTCCAGGTTTATTAGAAATAACTTCAGATGAAATACATTACGGGCCAGCGATAACTTCAATGGTTGGTTTACCAACCAGTGGGTTGGAATTAAAAATGCATTAAAATTTATACAAACGGAAGCAAATAGTAGAGTGCTTAGACTGATTTTGACATAGTTAAATGAACCATTATTTCCTCTTGTGTGGCTAATATAAAAAAAGGAAAATCTATAATGCTGGAGAAAGATTTCTCTGTGAAAAACCTACAGGTATAGGAATCCGTTATTATTGAGATAGATACTGTTGTTTTTCCCTCATGGCAGCAAAACAGTTTAGGATTTAATGTGAAACATATTCCATTTTGTATTCAGCTGAATCCATGGTAAATGAATAATGCATTTGCCACTTACTTGTAGGTTAAAGAAGCACTTTTCTTCTTGTGGCTGAATGTGTATATTGTATAAAAAATTATGTAGCCTCACTCACTTAATATAGGGTAAAAAAAAAAAGATTGGCTCAGTTTTTCCTTGTGAAGAACTGCCAGTATGCTGCATTGGAATTCTCCACTGCAGTGCGTAAGCATGAGCACTCTCAACATGAGAAGCGGTGAAGAGGCTGGGAAGGGGGTATTGCATTATGAGACATTATGGCCAACTTTCAAAGTAACCAAAGGATTGCAAAGGACCCGCAATGGAATGGATCAGCCTCTTCTGGGTTCTGTTTAGAACTAGTTCTAATTAAAACCTAAAGGAAGCATAATAGTATAGATTTTGTTTTTATTCTTTGTTAACTGGGTAAGGTCCACTAGGCACAGGTGACTGTTTTAAATAATGACCCAGGAGCACGGCGGGGGGGTGGGTTAAGTGACTTGCTCAGAGTCACACAATATGCAAGTAGATGTTGAGGGAATCAAACCCAGGTCTATCTACTGGATGTACCAAGCTCACACACAGCTCGTTACTGTAACCTCTAACCTCTAGGCTATACTGCCAGGCCTATTTTGATTTTATTGTCAGCAAAGGACTACAAGGCCCATCCCACCTGGCTTGACCCTACCTATCCTATGTGGTGGCAAGGAGTCATATGTGGCCCCCAGCTTCCTCCGCCCACTCTGTATGATTCTTTATTTTAATGATACCCATATGCCTGCCCCCCACATGCTTGCATCCCACCACTGTCTCTGCCCCATCACCTCCCTTGTCATCCTGTTCAGTATACCAAAAAGGCTTCTACTACACTGCTTGAACTGCACCCCTGGGACCCATTTGTAAACTACTCACCACACCTAAACGTAGATTTCCTGGTGTTTCAAAATTCTAAATATGTAGAAGAACACTAAATAAACAAGCTGTTGCCACTGAAATGATTCTGCTGTCACACACGGAGAGGATTATGACTTCAACGCAGGAGCAAAAACACGGACTGATGAAGTCTAAATGGCAAAGAGTACGTTTTCATGCAAATGTCTTCAGTAATAAGGAACAGAATGCCTTGAAATTCCAATGTGTTTGGAAAGCGATAAGATTTTAGTTCTGCCAAGGCCAACTGGGAATCTTTTTTTTTTTTTTGCAGGAAACTGAAATCCCTTTAAGAGTTTACAATCTGACCAGGTCAGTAGTGGGGGTAAGTAAATATAGGGTAAGAGAAACCAAGACATGTCAATGGCAGCTGGTCCACTAGTGCAGTGGTAGCACTACCACTTGCAGTGCTGACAACCTGTGTTCAGGTGCGAGCACAGGAGGTCAGAAGGTCAGCCAGGTGGAGTTAGGATGAGCATCCCACAGACAATTCTCCTCCTCTGGGGGGGGGGGGTCATGGTTTTCCCTGCATCTAGTGACACCCAGCAGAGGCTGACTGTGCAGCAACTAGGGCCACTCAGCAGCTGGGAGGTGACAACAGACGTCTGTGGGATGGGTGCAGGAGTGCGCCCGCCCTTCACTGACATCATTGACTGTCCATGCCTCTAGGGGTCATGTAAGTAAGAAAACCTTCTGGGCTGAGCACTGTGATGCCCCCGGACCTCCACCTGAATGATGTCCCAGGCTGTAGCTACAGCTGGGGTCTCTGGTGGATCTCGGTCTCTCCCTCTTTGTCTTGCCTCTGGGGGTGGGGCCCACTGCAGGGGGCAAGCTGCAGACCTCCCCAGACTGGAGCTGGCCTGGTGGGAGATGCCAAGTGTGAGATCCAGGGTGCAGATATGGGTACATTCCTACCAATCCAGGGGAGCAGAAAAATAGTTGAAAAAAAGACACGTCAATTGTCAGATGAATCACCTGACCGTTGGTTATTCCAGCACAATAGCACAGGTCAGAAATGCTTAACCTTCATAATGTCTTTACTTGGTTTCCAAAATAAAAATCAGAGAAACCATTTTATAATTGCACTAAGGCACTCCATGGCATGTCTAAGTGTGGGATAATGGCATTTCTCATGTGTACTTGGAGTTGCCTTGTACCTCACATCCTAAGGTGTGCTGTTATCTGACAATAACAAACACCCTGTCATGCCTTATTGAGTGATTAACATCTGATGGCTTTTTGATGACTTGCTGTACTTTATGTGAAATGAATAGTAGTGTTCTCATTCCACTGCCTAGTCAGCATGTAAGCATGTCAAAAAATTGCTAGCTAGTACTAATTGGGCCTCTTGTTGTCCCACCTGGGAGGCCAGGGACTTGAAAAGCATGGAGTCAGAATCATTCTTTCACCCACTGGAGGTGTTTTTTTCCATAGAGGGGTTGACCTTTGAGCCCCACATGTTGGGAACTGTAGGGAAGTGTGTTCTGTAAACAGCTGCATTGTTTCAGTGATGTGGATAAATCGCAGACTTCAGTCTCCAGTGGTGTCAAAAAAGCTTTTAGATCCAAGACCAGTTTGGGTAATTTGCCTCTTGTGGCAGAGCTCCCTGATATTCTCCGAACCTCGGGGTAAAATTTACCTCAAATGTGATAAGCAGGAAGCTCAATAGGCAATGCAGGGCCTGCAAGAGGACACCGCATCATTCTGCCTCACCCTGCTGCAGTTTCCTCTGTTCTCACCCCTCCATCGGGTGCCTTCTGGGTGTGCACTGCCAGTGATTCACCATAGCTTGTGTCACAGTCAGGAGGCACTCTTCTTCCCTTCTCTGCGTGCACCACCTGTGGTCACCAGGGCAGCGGTAGTGAAGTGGAGTTCTTGGCCCTCCCTCCTCCTCCTCCTTGGACAGCATCCTCTAGGATGTTCCATCCTCCTTTTCTGGCTGGCCACCAATCATCTGAGATTGCTTCCAATCCAGAGTCACCGTTGACATGAGCGATAGCACTACTGCTATTCTGAGTGGCCTCGAGTTGCCATTCATGCTGAATATTTCCTCTCCGTCTGGCTTGTTTACTTGTGTTTAACATATTACTAGTGGAATATTATGTTTTATAAAATATTTTGACAACTACTGACTGCATTATGTGGGAGTTGGTTGGGTTGTGCCAGTGGTGACCACAGATAGTTGGTACAAATTCTCTGGGGGTGCTACTAGCTCACAGCATAGCCCACTTATTCTTTGCCTGGGTGGAGGCATGGGACAACTGACATCTGGATTTTAATACAATATCTTGGGGCACCAAATCTCTATAGGAGTTATTGACCCTTCAACCTTATATGAGACCATATTGCAGGGGTAGTTTACTGATCAGTACATCTGTAAATCCCCACTACCAATGGATGCCGGCATGTTAGTGTCTCCAAGCATGCAAACAGATGCTGACCCAGTCCTCCCTCCAACTGTGCCTCCACTGTACTGCCACTTGTCTCCACCCTGGTGGCAGTGTTGCACAGGATCCATCAGTCTTGCCTCCATGATTGAAGAACTTGTCCTCCTCGATGCTCAGTCCTTCTTCCCTGGCCGACCCTCCAATGGCTGGGCTGCTCCACTGATGGGGAAGCTCAGAACATTGATTTTGTCTCTGTTTTAGTTCTATATTTTGTTACTGGCATGTTTGTTTTACGAAATATCTCATTTCTGCATTTCATTCCATTAGAGGAGTAACAATGTCAACTTTGAAGACCTAATGTCATCCAACATAGCAGACAGAAAGCTTATTTTCCTTTTCCCTGTACCCAGTTAGTTGACTGTCTACCTGACAGCTCTAGGTGTGATGTGTAAAACACTGTATCTGGAAGCCAACATACCATGTTATGTTCCTCTTTGTACAGTACATCATTATTGAACCGGTTGCAAGTTCCCTGCTTCTGACTGGCAAAGAATGTTCCAAGACCAATATGTTAATGTGCCACAAATGCAGGTGTTGGAAAATGTTCCGTCAGTGGGATCTGGGATTTGAACAACTCATACACAGAATATGAGTGACTTCCCTCATCCCTGATAACCATCACAGACATGGCTCCCACCTTTACTCACTGCAAGTCCCTTCAACTAGACCTTAAAAATTAAAACATCCTTACTTTTAACAAATAAATAATAGATTTTCTTTCCTCTCGTGAGATCCTCCTTTTTTTCTATATACATTTTCTCTCCTGGTTCACCCCTGGCAATCCCCCATCTAAACCAGCTCACCCCCCCACCCCATCACCAAGCTCTCCCTGGACTTACCTACACCTTTGGTTCTCTGCCACAGGACCCTTGGTTGTGCCTGGCCACCGGTGCGGAACCTGAGGGTGATTTGTTGTCATCCTGCTGCCTTTGGGGGGGTCTTCCTGTTTTTCTCCCCAGGCTGATGGACATGCAATTGATGCAATGTCAAAGCTCTGCCTCAATGGACATAGCCCTGGTATCCTGAACGTGGGGTCCCTTCCCATGCATGGTGGTGTGCACGTGCTTACACCCAGCCACTGCTTGGTGTCAGGCAAGCAGCGTGGCTCACCAAACCCCCTCCCTGAGGAAGGAGATCTGTCTGTGGACACTTGATCCTTCCCCACCCAGCTGGCCCCTGAGCAATCCGGGTCCATTCCTGACCCTGGGTTGCCTGTGTGGCAAGAGGTGAGGCATCCAGCACCTCAGCCCTCTACGCCATGGGGCTAGCCACTATGAGCTCCTCCTTATACATTAAAAAAAATTAAAGTTACTTTTTACAGTTTTAATTTTACCTGCTTCATTTTTAACCAGGAAAAATCCTCCTCTCTCTTTGCCAGGGAAATCTCTGTTGCTTAACTTGCCATGGATAAAATTGAAGCTGTGGGGCCATATGAAGCCTTCTGATATGTGTGTGTGTGTGTGTGTGTGTGTGTGTGTGTGTGTTGGAGGATGAACATGCAGCTAGAGGAATTAAGCAGAAATTCAAATTCTTGTATTCCATGGCATCCAAAAATTTCTGGATGAAGTCTACTTAATTGAATGTTAGAGATGCTATTTTCTCTAAGGTGTAAAATAATTTTTAAATTTCATTATACAGTACATTTGTTTTACTTAAAAATTGTCTTTTTCTTAAGCAATAATGCTCAACGGAGGTGTGTGTCATGCTGGGATAAAGTCATACCTCAGGTGGTGGAGCACAAGGTCATAGGCTGAGTGCATCCAACACCTGAGAAATTATGTTATCCAATAACCTACACCCCTGGAGTGCATTATTGCTATTATACTTTGGTTCATTTGTAAAATAAAAGAAAGAACCAATAATTTAAACACATATTTTGTTAATTTTTGACTGGTAGGTAGATGTTAAACAAGTTCTTTTTTTTAGATTTGGCCAGTAGGTGGTGCTGTTGCAATACTGAGTGCTTTCTGTTATTATACTGAATGATTCCTCCCCCTGAACCCACAGTTATTGATTGCTGTCTGTCTCTACTTGTTTCATGGCATTTGTGTGGCTAATCTGCTGCTGGTTTTCACTTGATGTGGGCTGTGTCCAGGATCGAGTAAAGCTGTGTGTTACAAATGGGACCAGGGAGAGCCCGCTGACCATTAAGTGGAATGATGAGTAGGTGTATGGAACTTGTGCCCTGCAAATTTAAGTTCTGCATACACTGACACACTTCTGTTGTTCAGAATGCCAGGTGGGGTAAAGTGAAACTGCTCGCAGTGACAGATTCAGTTTGAAATGTGACCGAGTGTAAAAGGGGTGACAAGATTGCATAATATATGTATTTCTCGAAAAGCGGTAAGTGTAAGTGTGGTTGGCACAGCTTTGGTGTTCTGCCACTCAGAGAGGGAGACAACATGAACATGACAGTTGCAGTAAGTTTTTTATTTGTTTGTTTGTTTATGCGGTCAGGTATGCGGACCGTCATACAGTGACATTGTGTGGGATAACATCACTGTTGGATGGCACCAACCAATCAGAGCCATGGAAAGAAAATTTCCATGCCATTTTATAATTGTTATTAAATTTGGATCCATTTTATAAATGTACTGAGACAATCCAGGGTGCCCCTTGTTAAGGGACAACAGCACTTTTAAGGAGGTTGCATGTGATAGACACAACCTGTTATGTCTTATTTCTTAATCAGCATAGTGACCAACACACTGTAACATCTCATTTGACCAAGCATGCAGAAGGTGGACTGGTTCTCTTGGCTAGTGTGATGTCACTTTCAGTGACATCCCAAACAATACTGAGTTGGTACAAAAGCAACTGAACTAGATATGGCAACTTCCAGTTACATTATTTTTTTTGTTTTATGTCACATTTTTTTTTCAGCCAGCTGCTAACCCGGGCTCAGTGGTGGTGTGCCACCTATCTGAAGCACCCATGCCCCCTGTTATGGGGATCACTCTGCTCAGCAGAGGGATGGTTTTGTTTACATAGTTATGTTAGTGACTATGTAGTCCCATAACCTGCCCTCTGAGGCTGCCAGCATGAAGAACTGGAGTCCAGGGAGTCAGGGAGCTGTGTTGAGACGCGGCTTCCATCAAGCATCTAACAGTGAACTCCCTTCCCGACACCATCCCCTATTTAGATCAGTGCCTATCCCTCCCCAGGAGAGGAGAGCTGCCAGACAGTGACTCAATCCAACTCCCCCCCCTCACTGACCTCCAACGACCCAGGCCCATTCCTGAACCAGGTCAGCAGTGCAGCGCAAAGTGTGGCATTCAGCACCTCAGCCCTCAGTGCCACCAGGCAGGCTTTCCAGATAGAGTTTTGTTCCACACATTGCATTTAGGTCTGTCAAGCAGAATATAATACAATAAATGATAAAATGAAAAAGGAAATGCTTCAGATATAAAAATCAACCAATTGTCTACTTTTGACATTTTTTCAGGAGGTGTACTGGCTCTGTAAAGAGGAAAGGAAATTATTTTTAATTTGCAGCTGTTTGTACTGATCCTGCCTTCAGAAATTATATTTTTATCCAAAAAAAAAAAAAATAATAATAAGCACTTGGTAAACCCCTAAAAGGTCATTCAATACGGTAACTGAAAGTAACTTAATTTATTATAAACATACCACATATAGAAAAATTTATATCTGCTAGGTGCTACAGCACAGACTTGCCGTTTCGTGCTTCACGTAGTACTACCACATTTTTTTTTTTTTTTTTTTTTTTTACACAAAATGATCTGCATTTAACTGTACCTGAATAAAAAACTTAAGTAAAACATATTTTGTATTGTATCCTTTCTATTGGCAGCATTCTGTACAGTCCTGTTCATGGAGCCAGTAATTTGAAGTTTTCACTACTTTTTGCGTACAGAACCCTGAGCACCTCTTTGTTACACTGCATTAAAAGCTCATGAACAGAGTTCTATACACAAGTATCAGGCAAAAGTCCAAATTACTGGTTACATGAAGAGAACTGTACAGAATGTTGCCTGTGAAAAGAAAACAATAGCAGCACATTTTTTTTTCACACCAGCTACTATTCAGGAACAGTTTAATATGGATAATTTAGGGGTATTAATATGATTTCTAAAAATATGAAAGTTGCAACAGCTGCAAACTGGAAATTATTTCTTGTCTTCAACTCAAATTTTCACCATATAAGAAAAATGTTTTATATTCATGAGTAATGATGCTGATTAATATACTCTAGTAAGATAACTTCACCTATAATTTGATTACATAAACTTTTTGTAATTAAAAAAAGGTGATAGAACATTATTAATAATCTAACCTTTGCTTCATTTTGCAAAATCATTAAGATTAAACTGCTAATGAACATCAGCTTACTCTGTTTGTGTTGTATCAGCTCTGTTTTTCAATTACCAGTATTTAGCTTTAGAGTGGATAACTCTGTAAGTGTATAATTCATTTTCCTTAATTTTACATGTCATCATTCTAGTGCTATGTAAAAGAATGTGCCTCATTGCTACATAACAGTACCTTACTTCAGCAAAACAAGTCACAAAGTGTGGTGTTGCAATATAAGTTTGTAAATGGCATACTCATTCCATCACCACGCTTCATGGCCATACACAAAGACAGTAAGTAATGGACAAGGGGTGAGGTACTTTTGCACATATCATTAAGAGGTGATACGTTATTAGAGGACTATGGATGGATAGCAGCAAGGGTTCACAAGGGGCCAGTCTTGCCAGACTAATATAGACATTTTTAATGTAGTGACACAAATGGCAGGCAAGGCCTGGCAGTTGACTACAGTACCTGGATTTTAGAAAGGCTTTGTTTTGTTACTTAATAGGAGACTGTTAAAGAATGTGAGCCACCTGCAGGACTAGAGGAAGAAACATAGAAACATAAAAGTTGACGGCAGATAAGGACATCTTCGCCCACCTAATCTGCCCAGTTTTCTTTACCTACTGTGCCACCTCAGACCCTACTTGATCTTTGGTCATCTACTCACTTTGCCTTACTATCAAGGTCCCCTTGAATCTGTCCCATGCATGCTTGAATCCCGTCACCATGTTGACACCCACCACCTCCGCACGAAGACTGTTCCAGGTGTCCACCACCCTTTCCATGAAGAAGTATTTCCTCATTTTTCCTCTGAGTCTGTACCCTCCAACTTCATAGCGTGACCCCTTGTCCTTCAGCTTCTTTTTTATGGAAAATGCTACCTTCCTGTACCTTATTAATACCTGTTAGATATTCGAATGTGTCTATCACATCCCCCCTTTCCATCCTCTCCTCCAGAAAGTACATATTCAGTTGCTTTAATCTCTGCTTGTAGAGTTTTTGATGCAGGCCTTGCGCCACTTTGGTAGGCCTCTATTATACCGCCTCCACCTCATCAATCTCCTTCCAGAGGTGGGGCCTCCAGAACTGGACACAGTACTCAATGAGGGGTCTTACCAATAATCTGTACAGGGGTAATATTACCTCCTCCTTCCTATTGGTGATGCCCCAATCTATGCATCTGAGCATCCTGCTAGCCTTCCCCACTGCCTTATCACAATGGTTGACTACCTTCAGATCATTAGAAATGATTATCCCCAGGTCCCTTTCCTGTTTGATGGTTGCCAGTACTTTATCTTCCAATTGATAGGAAGGCCTCAGATTTCTGTGCCCCAAGTGCATGATTTTGCACTTTTATTGCATTGAAACCTAGCTGCCAAACCCTTGACCATTCTTTCAACTTTTTCAAATCATTCCTCATCCCCCCCCCCGCCGTGTGTCTACTTCATTGCAGATTTTTGTGTTATCCTCAAACAGGCATGCTTCCCTTCTAGCCCTTATGCAGTGTCACTAATAAAGACATTGAAGAAGACTGGACCTAGTACTGAGCCCTGAGGCACCCCACTGGTCACCTTGTATTCTCCAGAGTGGACACCATTTACCACCACACTCTGATTCCTGTAGCTTAACCAACTTCCTACCTAGTTTTTAACTTTTTGACCCTCTCCCAGACAGGCCAGCTTGTTCACCAATCTTCTATGTGGAACAATGTCATAGCCCTTACTGAAATCCAGGTAGGCCACATCTACTGCTCCTCTCTGATTCAAGATCTCCCCTAGTGACACCATGTTGCATTGGATCCTGTAATTCACTGGTTACAAGGTATTTTACTATCCTTTCCTTCAGTATTGTTTCCATTACTTTGCTCACTGCTAAAGTCAGGTTGATAGGTCTGTAATTTCTTGCCTCCTCCCTGTTCCCACTTTAGTGAAATGGGACATCTTCCTTCCTCCAGTCCCTCAAAACCTCTCCTGTTTCTAATTCTAAGTTGAACAGAGTTGTCAGATGTGCAGCCATGACCTCTTTGATCTCCCTCAGTATCCTGGGGTGCACCCCATCAGGTCCCATTGCTTTGTTTACTTTTACTTGTGCTAGTACCATGAGGACTTTCTCCTCCATAAAAGGACTGGTGTCTACCTCCCTGCCATTTATGACCTTGTCCCTTATCTTTTACCCCATCACCAACCCCTTCTTCTGTAAATAGTGCACAAAAGTATTTGTTTAATATGTTTTGTTTTCTTTTGGTCCTCCTCCTCGCAAACCCTTTCTTCCCCTTTTATCCTTACTATTCCCCTTTTGGTCTTCATCTACTCACTTATATATCTAAATAAAGTTTTATCCTCTTCTGTTACTGATTGGGCAGTACTCTCCTCTGTTTGTGCCTTTGCACATCTAACTGCCTTCCCTGCCTCCCTTTGTTTCTCCTGGTAGTTTTCCCTGTTCTCCTCCTTTTGTGTCTTTTTGTACTTTCTAAATGCTAGTTTTTTTGCACTTACTTTTTCTGCTATGTCTTTAGAGATCATAGCAGTCTCTTTTTTTCTCTTGCCCTTGTTAACCTGCCTGACACAAAGATTTGTTAGTTTTTCAATGCCCCCCTTTATTTTTACCCATAGTTCCTTGACTCCCCCCCCCAGATTCTCTTTCCCTGCCAAGGCATCCCTGAAGCATTCTCCCATATTCCTGAAATTGGTCCTCCTGAAGTCCAGGACTCTCATGTTAGTGCCGCTCAGTTGTGGCCCGGTTGTTATACTGAACCACACTGTACAGTGATCGCTGGACCCCAGGTTGTCATGCATCGTGACATCAGCAACACTGTCCCCATTTGTCGGTAACAGGTCCAGTATCATGCCCCCCACAAGTGGGCTGCTTAACTAGTTGCCTGAGGAACACTCCTTGCAGGGAGTGCAGGATGAATCTACTTCTGACTGTTGCTGCATCTGATAGGCTCCAAGTCACATCTGGTCAGCAGGTCAAGGCTGAAGCGGAGCCTTCCCTACTCAAACCGCTAAAAAGAGGTGTACTACAGGGATCCATCCTGGGGCCCTCACTGTTTGCTATCTATATAAACAATGTAGATGTTGGCATCAAGGAGGCCAATATTCACCTGTTTGCAGATGATACGGTGCTTTATTTAAGCTGTCCATCACCTGAAGCTGCCTCTGGAGACTTGCAAGCAGACTTCAATCTACTGCAGAGTCAGATCCTACGCAAAAAACTATGACTCAATGCCAAGAAAACAAAGGCAATGCTGTTCTCACCTGCTAATCATATGGCATACCCCACTATTGTTGGTTCTGTACCCCCCAATCACTACTTTATTAGGAGAAAGACTGGAATTTGTGACAGAATTCAAGTATTTGGGGGTCTGGCTGGACCACAGACTCTCCTTTGTGGATCATGTCATGTTTCTACTGAAAAAATTGAGGCAGAGGCTTGGTCTCTTCTTTAGGATAAACTGCCTCCTGACCAAAGATGCTAAGATGCAGCTAGTTCAATCCACGTTCCTCTCCCTATTTGACTATGCTGACTTCATTTATAGTCAGTGCACTGCCTCCTGCCTTGGTAAACTGGACACATTGTTTCACAGAGCTCTGAGATTCGTGACCGGCCTTCCCCTTTCCACTCACCACTGCCCCTAACATGCAGCTGTGGGGTGGACACCTCTTCAGCATAGACGGAACAGAAATACGGCTCTCTGGTCATTCAGAGCTATTACCAACAAACTTCCTCAATACACCACTGACTGTCTGCCTCTAAGCTCGATAGGCAACTATACTTTGAGAAGTTCCTCTCTGATTTCATTGAAAGTGCCCAGGGCCAACACATGGTTCAGGAGAGTGGACAAAGGCTTTGTGCTGCTTTCACCCTGGAACAAGTTACAGAAATTAATGAAACTGAGCACCTCCATTAGTCTTGCCATTTTCAAGACCTTGTATGTCAAAACTGCTAAGGAGCTATGCAACTGCTTCCCTTACTCCTAGATGCTTTGTTGCCTACTGTATACCTGCCCACTGCATCACCATTTAACCTGGCCGTTCATCTGTTTTACTAAAATTCTTCATTCATACTGCTATTATTCCTCACCCTTCCTACCCCTGACCTCCTCCAGATGTGTCCCTAGTCTCTTATCCTAGCATTCCTCTTAGAGCAACTGCCCCCCATACCTCCTCCACCTTTGTCCGCTTTCTACTCCCACACCTTCTAAGCCCGTCTTCTCTGTCTTATGAGTTGCAGTGTCAGTGGCTCAGTAGGTAGCACACTCACCTCTGAGGCCAGGAGATCATAGGGCTGTGGGTTCAGTTCCCACATCTGGCACTTGGGTTAATATCCCAGTACTGACACTGTAGTGCAGCACGAGAGGGGTGCTGCACTTCTGAGGTGCCGTCTTTCAGATGAGACATTAAAACCGAGGTCCCATCTGCCTGGATTGGTGGTAGTTCAGGTGGATGTTAAAGATCCCATGGCACTTCTCAAAAAGAGTAGGGGTATGTTTATTAAAATCATAATAGACACAACAAAATAATATACAGAAAAAATAAAACAGATAAAATATGAAAGTTATACAAAATTTCTAAAGAGAAAAAAAAAACACAGAAAATCCTAATGTTATCCTAAATCAAGATAAAAAAAACACAAAACTATAGTGGTAGAAACAAAATATGATCAAAAAATAGATAACTGGTTCAATAGAAGTCCCAATATCGTTCCCAAATATTCCGTTTGAGAAGTTTTCTTTCTCCCTCCTTAAGACGATCGATATGAGCCACCACTTTCATAAACAATTCTTCAGGGGCAAGATAACGTTGTTGAAATAAAAACCAACACCTAACCTGCCACACCCAATACAGTATCACAACCGCTATTACATTTAGGGTACTAGAATTACACTCAGCCCCTGAAGCCGGAAATAAACCAAAAAACAAAGCTCTCTGATCCCACTTGCGCCAAACTTTATTCCAAAACCGTCGACGCCACAGAAACCAAAATTGTAAAATAAAAGGACAAGAAAATATAAATGAAACATAGACTCTGTAAGGGCCATACAGGAAGCCCGAAAACAGTAACGATCCATCAATTGTTTGTGTTTGTGGTTTCCACGTAAGTTAATTTTACCATGCACCCCCAGCCAAGCAATTTCCCACATAGCCACAGGGATCCGTGTATCAACAAGTCGACTTCCAATCTGA
The DNA here is from genome assembly GCA_016271365.2 of Neoceratodus forsteri. Taxonomy (NCBI): domain Eukaryota; kingdom Metazoa; phylum Chordata; order Ceratodontiformes; family Ceratodontidae; genus Neoceratodus; species Neoceratodus forsteri. The sequence continues at coordinate 2,797,036 of CM028133.1, forward strand.
TCCTTTTCTGACATTATAAAATCCGGAAAAACTTCTTCAGAAATATAAGACTCTACTATCACTGCGTACAATTTTGTACAAGAAAACTCCTTAATCATGGATACCGTAATATGCCATGTTCTAAGCATATCAAACATCATGACCCAATCCGAAGATAAAACATATTTCCGTTTATTTTTGTGTATGAAACTCTCCAAAAACCATTCTTATAAAATCTCCAAAATTGAAACTCGTACTAAAGGAACCCAAAGCTGTGACGAATTAATAACTAAAGGCTTTAAATTGGTGGAAAAAAAAGAGAATAAAAAAATACTATCGGGTGAACCATGTTAACCCCTCCCCGCCGATAATCATTCAACAAATAGTTTCGTTTAACCGGGTTGAGGCGGCTACTCCAAAAACAAGAGAAAAAGAGGCTCAAAAGAGGCACAAAAAATGTTTGGGTAAAGGAAAAATATGCACCACGTGTAAAAATAAAGGCAACAAGCAGGTTTTAATCAAAAAAATCAGTTTCTTCTTCCCCATAAACCATTTATTTCACTTACACACCTTTTCCCTACCCTTATTCAGACATATTTCCCAGTTATACAGAGCCATATCCGGTACACCAAAATAAACACTCAATAACTTATGCGGAGAATCCACTAAACGGATACCACCAATAGAAGAAATCCCCTCCAAAGATGTAGCTAAGTTAAAACACACACTCTTTCGTAAATTCAAACTTGAACCAATGACAGATAAAACAACCGGAAGAACATCACATAATAAACAACCCACCGGTACAGTAGGCACCAAAACACATAAATCATCAGCATAACAAATTACTTTCTGAGTACTATAACCTGGACCCGAAAGACCCAAAAGTCTGGGGGATTTATAAAGTAATCTAATAATGGGGTCCAACGCTATTACAAACAACAGTGGGCTCAAAGGACAACCTTGGCGGACTCCACGGCGAATGTAACAGGGTGATCCAATCCACCCATTTACATATGGTCTAACATAGACTAATGAATAACATAAATTAAGCCAATTTATAAAAATCTGAGGAAACCCATAAATTGGGAGAGTCAACCAAATAAATTCTTGAGATACCCCATCAAAGGCTTTTGAGAGATCAAAGGCTTTTGAGAGATCAAAATTAAATAAATAACCTTGAAGAACTCCCTTCTGTCCCTGAGAAAATAATTCTCTTACCAAAAGCAAAGCATCTCGGATGGACCTACCTGAAACTGAGCAATACTGAAAGTGTGAAATCAAAGAAGGCAAAAATATCGAAATCCTGTTCCCCAGTAATTTGGAAAAAATTTTGTAATCTGTATTTAACAGGGTGATTGGTCTCCAATTCCCCAAATCAGATGTGTCACCCTTTTTATAAAGAAAAAGCATCAAACCTTCATACATCTGGTTTGATAAACAATCCTCATTCAAAAAAGCATTGAACACAGCCAATAACTGGGTCGGCATAAATTTCCATAAAGATTTATAAATTTTAGCAGACAACCGGTCGGAGACTGGAACCACCTTATCCCTGAGACCACAAATAACTCCCTTCACTTCTTCTAATGTAAAAGGGGCTACAACCTCCTGCTGCTGAATTACCATCAAGGTAGGTACATCCGATGCTTGCAACAATAGCGACATTTCAGGGGATTCTGATACCGGAGATTCAAACGTTTGCTTCACAAATTTTGTAACACATTCCATCATTTTTAGCTGCCTTTTAACAGTATGCCCCTGATCATCAAGAAGCTGAAACATCTGTTTACCACAAAATTTCTCCCTAGCAATATCAAAAGGGTTAAATTGACTCTGCTTCCCAGAAGTCCGAAATTTTTGTTCAAAAACAATAGATTTTTGCCTATCATACTGAACTTTAGTCAAGGCTGCTGTAACCTCTTTTATACGGGCAGTACAGTCAGAATGAGACAAATAGGATTCTGTAAATAATGCAAATAATTCATCCCGAAGGAGCTGAGAGGTGTGGTGTCTAGTATCAGCCAACAGTCTAGAATAAAATTTAAAATAGGCCACCAAACACCTTTTGGTATCAATCCACCAATCAATCATGGAATCATAGAGAAAAACCACATAAGTTTGATCTGAAATTAAGTCTAAAAAACCTTGATGAAACTCTGGAACCAATAATAAGGATGTGTTAACCCTCCAAACCCCAGGCCCCTGTGATAACACTTCCCCCAAATGCATCTGTATTCCTAACAAATGATGATCTGAAGTTGCCATCGGTACCACTACACCTTCAACCTCCCCAACAGTTCGTGAACAGAACCAAAAATCTATCCTAGAGGTCAAGCTACCTTTTGAAAATGTAGGTAACGAAGACTGGGCAAACACATCAACCAAATCCATCTCTTTAATAATAGTACTCAATGCTTGGGTGTCACAATAGACTTTTTCAGTGGAAAGGACATCTAAACTAGAGTTAAAGTCTCCACCCCATAAGATAATCCTATTAGTAAACAAATAGGGCTTAATTAAATGAAAAAGCTGAACCCTAGCAGCTTTCTGTTGTGAAGCGTAAATATTAATAAACCGATAAGGCAAATCATACCATAAAAGGTCCAACAATAACACTCTCCCCGGAACTAAATCCACTAACTTCTGCAAAATAAACTCAGATGTGGTAAAACAATATCCAATGCCAGAATAGAGGTCCTGGCCTAGAGACCAATATGAGGGCCCCAACCCCCAATCTCTTGTGGCTGTGGCAGCCTCCCCAGTAGTATAAAGCCTAACATCCTGTAAAAAATAAACCTCATAAGATAAACTATGCAAGGCTGAAAAAGTAGCTGTACGTTTATACTGTGATCGAATACTATTAACATTTAGACTAGCTAAATGTACAGAAGACATGAAAAGGAAAAAAAGGAAAAAACCCATTAAGAAGGACCAAATCATTTCTTTCTCCTGGTTCTAGTAGTTTTCTTTTTCAGGGTTAGTCCCAGAGTTATCAACCAGGGGTAATGGTGCAGATGAAGTCGCAGGAAGAGAAGAAGAAGGAAAAGATTCCCCCAACTCTTCCTCATCCGTAGCATCATCCCAACTCTGCAAAGGTTCATAGGGATTAGTTACTGGAACTGAAAATTTAGATACTTCCTCCACCTGTTTGGTGGACCGAAGTCATCTAGCAACTGGCGGTGAGATCTCCAAAACCTCCCCTGTCTCCAAATCTTCATTTGCTTGGAGAGGAAGGGACTGAACTGGGGTAGGAACTGAAACAATAGACGAGGGAGGTGACTCTTTGGGTGTGGGGACCTCTGAGGCATCCAGTCGTCTCAGGATAACCGGGACACCAAGTGAGGCCGGAAAAGAAGGGGTTTTTAACTTAGTAGTGGGAACAGGGCCTGAACCAGGGGGAGGGATTCGAGAAGAGGCAAAGGACTTAGCAATATAAGAATCATGTTCTACATAATCAGAGGTATTATGGGCTGCCCAAGGACAAGCCACAAAAACATGAGTATCTTCACCACATAAATTACAAGTGGGATGGACAGTACAAGACAAAACCGAATGTCCCAACATTCCACAGGATGCACATTTCAGTTGGTCACAATCAGAACTCAAATGAGACAGCGAGCCACATCTATAACAAGAACGTGGCTGCCCTGGATAAAACAGGATACCACGTTCCTTCCCCAAATAGAAACAATTTGAGAAATGTTGAATCCCAGCCTCAGTCATTTTGAGTTGCACATTAAATTTCCACCCTCCCGTCCAAAACTCATTATCATCGATCAATGCATGTGGCACCCCATTGACTGTATGGTACAACGTTGTTCCAACCAATACAAAATATCCAATACATTCACTCCTTCATTTCAAAAAAGAACAGTAACTACTTTAGCTGTTGGTCTGGTAATAGGTATAACCACAAAGTGCTTCCAAATAGGGTCTATACGGGCAGCTCATCACGATCAAAATTTATCTAACAAAGCTGCTGAACAAAAGAAACATCAAAATTATGGTCCCCAGAAGAATGAATAAATGCATAAACCTCAGAGGTCGAATCCCCAAAGAGTCAATAATCAAGGATTTACCCACAAAATTATGGTCTGGGGGGAGATCCAAACCCCCTTTATAATAAATACGTGCTACAAAACATTTTCTAACTGGGATGTCCGTAGACTTAAAGAGAGAGGCATAGCTGGCCGGTTTTACAGAATCCGCCCGAAGGGGTCTATGCACTGCACTGCCCGCAGGACCGACCAGCATATCGGCTCCTAAAGTCTGAAGACACTGACCTGGTAAGGAAATTTCAGTCTGGTGGTCCGGAGAACTAGAAATAGTAATATCATTAGCAACCATCGCAGGAGCCAAAGAAGCTGGTAAACCCTGTCCTGATAAGGGAGACTCCAAGCCAGACACAGGAACAGCCGAAACGAGACCCCTGGCTTCAGTACTGGCAGGTGGAAATGACGCAATGGCCTGGTCTGATTCTGAAACCAGCACTCCTTCCATAGCCTGTGAACCCAAAGGTTCCACCAGCCGATTCAGTCCTTCCCCCGGTAAAGGGACATTGGGGTCAGGAATCCAGGCATTTGGGGTCTTTACTGATCCCGCACCCACCAATGCTGCTTCCGGAGACCAAGTGGCAAGCCGAGCGAAAAACAGGAACGAGTCGTCATCCGAGGCAGCAGCTGACACACCAGCCTTGTCAACCGGCAGGTGTCTACCACCTGCAAATTACTTTTCTTTGTCACACCAAGAGGAGCTACCTGGCAACCTTCCGGGCGTTTCCTCTTCTTGTCATCCTCCATGGACAAAACCACAACTGGGTCAGTCACAGTCATATCCTGAGAACAGTCTGCAATAACAATGGGCCGAGCTGAATCCACCTCAGGTAAGGGTTTACTCAAAATATCCATGTCATCCATCTGAACAGATTCCTCATCAAGAACAGCAACTAGGTCCATAGAGCACTCCTCCAACACCTCCACACACTCCACCGACTAAGACATACTGAGCACAGTCCAGCCGTCTCGGGGGGGGCCCCCTACCACAAGAGTAGGGGATTTCCCCGGTGTCCTGACCAAATTTCCCTCATTCACTAAAAATGGCACCAACAGCTTAATCTGGTTCAAGGTCAGTTGGCATTCATCTGTAACCCCTTCCCCCGGGTCGTGCCTGAAAATAGGCAGGATTTGTCTAGTGCACTTACCCGGTCAACAAAAACGAAATAAATAAAAATAAATAAAATATTCTGATAATATTACTGGCTTATTTGCATTGCTCCCATTACTTGCTTCTTTTTCTCTCCAAATATTGTAAAGCCATTACCTGACCATACTTACCTTGGCACTGTACATACTCTCCCTTCTTGGTGTTATGTATAACTACGCCTATTTATTGCATGTACATAAATGTATTGTATTGTTCTTTGACCTTGTGTGACACAGGTCCACCTTGTAAATGAGCTTGCTCAATGGTGTTCACCTGGATAAATAAAGACTTGATTGATTGATAGATTGATAGATTGGTAGGCAGACGTCCCCCACCAAGAACACCTCTCTCTTTCATCCCATCCTTTGGATGGCTTCCATCATGTCCTTATCCACCTCTCCCCCTATGCTGGAGGACTGTATGGGAATAGTGGTACCCTTATGTGTTTCCAGAGTGACCCACAGTACCTCAGCTCCTCCTTGCTCTCCCAGTATTTCCATGACTTTTATTTTGTCCCTAACATAAAGAGCCACTACTCCCCCTTTTTTACCTATCATGTTGTTTCTGAACAGAGTATACTCTGGTATGACTACATCCCAATCCTGGTTTTCATTGCACCAGGACTCAATAATTGCAACCATATCCAGGTCTGCCTCTAGGTCCACAATCTTGGTGCCCAGACTTCGAGCGTTTGCACACATGGCTCTCCAGATTGTGCTGCCACCTTCCTCTTGTTTCCCACTTGTCACCTTTTGTTTCATTCACTATCTATCTAATTATCACTCTTGCCTTCTGTCCCCCAGATTACTTTGTTATATGGTTATTTTGGGGGTTTCATCCCCTCACGATTCCCCTTCCTGACCTCATTTGCTTGTGAGGGGGACAGTTTATGTCTCCCTTCATCTTTCTGCCTCCACCCTGATTGGCTAGTTTAAATGCTGGCCAATGTAGCTTTTAAACCATTCACTGAGGACCGTGTTTCCCCTCCAGGATGGATGCAGGCAATTACCCCTGTACAGGCCCTTATCCCTCCAGGTGGGGCTCCAATACTTAGTGAAGCTGAAACCCTCCTCTCTGCACCATTCCTTCAACCACGCATTGAAGTTCCTGGTGCTGAGAATTCTGTTCTCCCCCCTGTCATGGACAGATAGCATTTCCGAGAAATTCACAAATCATGCCACCTGCCTAAGACCCCTCCCCAATTCTCTGAACTCCGACTTGACTATTACTGGCTTATCCCTAGCAAGGGCATTAATACCCAGATGGACAATGACATTTAGCTCTCCCTCTCTTCCTGCTGAAAATAACTGGTTGGATCAAATGCCAGCCCATGGCTGAATCCCCTAGGGTGGTCTTAAATGAAAAATTCTGTGAGAAATAGTCAGTGACTAGTGGGGTATCACAGGAACTGATCTTGGGACTACTTCTGTTTGTTATGTAGATCACTGTCCCTCCCACTGACAGCAAATGTATCATACACAATATCATTCACATGCCTGCTGTCCACTGTCCCATGCCTGGCGGCAAAGAAGACCAAGTTCATCCTGAACCCAAGTCTTCTGTGATGCAGCATGACATGATGTGACTGAGCCACTGGGTAGCTTTTGGATTATAATGCAGTCTTTAGTAGCAAGAACATAAGAAAGGTTACATGCAAAAGGAGGCTAACAGCCTATTTTAATTGCCTAGCTGTTCACACTAGGTGTTACCATTAGTTCTGCATCCATATATATGTCAAGCTTCTTTTGAAGATATCGTTTGATCTACTGTACACAATATCTTCTGACAGACTGTTTCATCTAGAAATTATTCATTATGCATAGCAACCTAGTCTCAGGGATTAATTTAGTAATTGGATTAGTGGGATGGTGACTGCAACCTGGTGCATATTCTGATCCAAGTCTTCCCCATCAAAAGCCATAGATTTATTTCAGTTTACTCTGGTTTATATTAGAGCTGTTGTAGTCTATGTGAATATGGGAAGAATGTTGGCAATGTTGTGTCAGTTTCTTTGTTCATCCTTCCTGTCAGATCCACCATTTGAAAACAGTAGCCTGCATGTATCACAGATCTTATTGTTGATGGGTTTCTTTAGTATATTGTGAATAGTTTTCTTTAGTATTTAAAAGGGGTTGATTTGAACAAGTCCAGGCAAGTTCACAGGACACCAAATGTAATTACTACTGAGAGCACAAATGCAAAGTATTTCCTCTAATTAGCTGTTTAAATTGCTATATTATGCTCGTAAAATACAAAAAAAAAAATTACAATACATTGTTGATGTCTTTACTTTGTCTTGCTGTATATCATGTAATTAACATTTTTTTTTTAATTGCAAAGGAATATCTCTAAAACTGTATGCAAACTAGCTCAAACATGATCATGTTTTATAATTAAAAGTGCTTTAAATGAAAACAGAATGATTAATTTTGTTAATTTTTGGAAAATGGCTTTACTGATTTTGGCCACACTGGGTAATTCTTTTTTTTTCCCTATATTTGTACAGGGTGGCTGTATTAAATTACTTGATCATGCTCTGCACACTACATAAAAAACAAGTCGGGCTGGATATTCAAACTGCGCCATTCACAGGCACAAGCCCTTGCGCTGCGCAAAATAGTTGCGCAGGGGTGTGTCCGGGGTGATATTCAAATGAGTTGCGCTATTGAGCAACTCCTTTGAATACCACCCCTCAGCCACAGCCACTGTGCATGGCGCAGTGGAACTTGTGCCACCGCAAGTTGACAAAATGGAGCATTCAACTTGCGGTGGCGCCTTCGTACGCATCGCCAAAATCCCAATATTCAAAGGTGACATGCAAATGGGGCTATAATTCATGCAAGGCATGGGGGGCCATTGCATCTGATTCTCTTCATTTGTATACCATTAGCATGCAGGTGCGCCGATCCCCGAGGACTTGCGCCTGGCACCCTGCCAGGCAGCAGCCATCAGGGAAGGACACCCCCTGCAGCCCAATCACGGGCAAAAGAGCATAAAAACCCCACCACCACCACCCCACACTGGCCCAATCGTGGGCATAGCCTAAATAACCCGCCTCACCAGCCCGATCGCGGGCGCAGTATGTCTCCCCAACACAGCCCTGGTGGTCCAGTGGACCGATAAGCCCGATAGCGGGCTGAGTAATTAAACACCCCCACCTCCCGATCATATCCCTGGTAGTCCAGTGGACTGAAAATCCCGATCATGGGATGAGTTGTCACCCCGAACATCCCTGGTGACCCTAGTGGCCCCCACCCACCCACCGCCCAAGCCCCACCACCTCCCCGTGGCCGGCGGGTGGCAGCATCCACCTGCCTGCCACCCCGCTGCCCGCTGACTGACTGCCCGGTAGGGCTGCACGCCCATTGGTGCAGAGCAAGAGCCAATGGGCGTGCAGCTCATACCGTACCAGACAGTCCAGTTTTGTGAATGAATGAATCAGTCTCAATGTTTGCACCCAGTTTTAGTACAGTGAGTTATGCCTCAGATGGTAGAAAGAGGTCTTGATGACAGCTGACACCTGCGCATGCAGAGCCAGCCCTTTGTCAAAAATTACCCCAAGATGTTACACCTCTTCAGAGGCTGGGAGTGATAAACCCCCAAGGAAGGCCCCCGAGGTTAAACCTACCCTTACCCCCCTATCCAGTGCCCTGGATACACAACCAGCACTTCAGTTTTTCCCAAGTTCAACTTCAACCAGCTAGAATCCATCCACTCCTGGATTTCTTCAAGGCAGTTATTAAAGACTGAGAGAGCTCCATACTGGTCAGGTGCAAAAGAAAGGTAGAGCTGGGTATTATCAGCTCCAAAGGCAATAATAACCTGAAATCGGGTTGATATGACAGTTCATAATAACCATAAATCCAGTTGATATGACATTCCCCAAAGAAAAGACTTTAAAACTGTTGCATTCCATTGTTTCACAAAAAGTATTTCAATTGCAATATTTTCAACTGTGTTTTATTCATGTACAGTTCAATTTCTTCTAAAATAAAACTGCAGTTTAGCTAAAACATTTCTTTTTCTTTCATGCTGCTAGAAATACAGTCTAAATCTCCACACCAGAAATGATAAAAAATAAAGGATAGGTAAGTCTGATGTTATGATTTTTTTTTCACACACCCTCGGTGTGTGATGACCACATAAACCTCTCAAGCTTCGCTCTTGAAGTTTATGGGTCTTTACATACCTTGAGCATGTGAAAAAGTCCATAATACACAATTACCTACCCATTATTCTCTATGTAGTGTATTTACTTACACAGAATATGTGCCCTTGCACAATTGTTATTTGTAATGTTTACCTATTGTAGTAATTGCATTTGTAGTTATTGCTTTTAGTGTTCCTGTTCCTCCCCCCTCTGGACACATTTGGAAACAAGCTATTTCCAGTTCAGTATGTCTTTCATGGTAAAACTTTAGAAATAAAAAGATTAATTAATTTATTAATTGAGAAATATAGGGCCAGGCCACAGGAAGGTTGAGAAGTTGCTTCTGGCAGCCTGAACACTAGATGACCATGGGGCCAGAAACATATAGTGAATATGTATCTGAGTTTTACATTTTTCCCCAGCAACCATGAATCTTGTCTGCTGCAACAAAACCATGGCAGCACTTATTCTCTAAGCAGACTGCTGATGGCCATCTGCTTTGGAGAATGACACCACATTTGACTATTTAGGGGTGTTTAGATACCCTTCTGGTGCTCAGAGCACTGGCATTATGGTGCCGGGCAATCAGGGAGCCAAATGTGTGATGTGCCATCCTTTCCAAGGTCCATCCACCCCCAGAGTTATAATCTATAAGTTAGGGGCATGGGTGGCACAGCCCCCCACAAGGGGGTGAGCGGGGGGCACAGCTGGCTGCAAAAAACATGATCAGCGACATTGCCGTTTGGCACCCTCATTGCCCAGCACTGGATCATGGGCACATTCCAGTGATGGAACAGTTTAGATGTGGGGTGGGAGCCACTCTTCCTCCTCCTCCAACTGAATTACCTCCATGATGCAGTTAAATCTACTGTCAACTGAAAGTAGAATATAAAACACCCAGTCTCCAGTTAGGGAATGCTGATTACTACAGTGCCCCAAAGGGCCCCTTTTTATTGCTGTTTAATTTCCAAAACTCATTTAACCAGCATCTATCCATCCACTACAGTCTGAGGTTTGTGACCTACTGAAAAAAAAGATTAGTTTACAGTAGGGTCCCTGGACAAGAAGCAGCTGATTATAGAATTACATTAAAAATGGGCACTTAAAATCCATTAGCCTCATTGGTGAAAACATGTTATATGATCCTGGACTCTTTTATGGCAACTGTACACCTTACTAGAACTATAAATATTTTTTTAAATAAAGTCCCATGTTATAAGCAGAATAACACACTCCAGTGTTTGCGATTATAAAGGAATTATGCACTTCTTTGATGGTAAGGCACTCAGTTACGTCTTTTACCCAACAACCACCTGAGGTATCCATTATGTATAATGGCACACCTGATCATGTGTTGTTACTTGAATAGTCTATTGTACACCTTACCCAAACTATATATTTAAAAAAAATAAAAGCCCATGTTATAAGTAGGATAACACACTACAGGGTTTGTGGATATAACACCACCCCGAAGCACCCAAAAAGCCGCCATAATGGCAGACATGGTCATGTGTTATTTCTTGCATTGTCAAGGCATCTAACATAAATAAGAAAAAATGTCCATGAAGAAACTAAGAATTGCACACTGCAAAGATACAGTATAATTTCAGTAAATTAAATAATATATAGGCAATCATTAGAAACAAGGCTGTAATTTCATAGATGGAGTTTGGTTACATAATAAAGCACCAGACCAAAGCTTGAGTTGTTTATGGTATTACTGAAATCCTGCAAAGGAAAAGCAAGGTGAGTTACTGATTGCTTCCTTTCTGTTTTTCTTTTTTTATAATATATGGCACTCACTGTACACAACACCTCTTTATCTCTTAATAAAATTGATCTAATGACAAAAAGATGGTAGTATGACTTTCTGAAGACAGAGCAATGGTATGAGTTTTTGATGTCACAGATTCCTTAAGAAAAAAACAAATGACCACTCACATATTACATGACATTCAAATGTGAAAATATTTATTTCTACTACTGATAATGGGTTACAAGTAAAACAAATGCCTCGATAAACAGCCAAGTTAACATTTGCTTGTCTTCCTCACTTCTTGTTCATTGAGATTTTCTTTCTGTTGCATGAGTTTGGAAGATCCAACACAGAACGTCTTAATGGATTTACTCTGCATACACATACAGTCACAGAAAATGCCAAGATAGCCCAGTTGCATTCGTACAAAAAAGATCCCCCCCTTCTATTGGCTGATCTTACTCTTGAAGGAGCACTTAATGATATTCAAAAGCATTGCTTTACTGTCCTTTGTGAAAGCTATGCATTTGTGCGGTACTCCTATACATTGTTAACCACTTTCCTTCATCTAGTGAAGAGGCTGTTAGCTGTTAAAATCTCCACTCCCTTGGAAAAAGAAAAGCCCGTTAGTCACAAGCCTAGGAATCTAAGAATCTGGTGCACATTGTCATACAGATCTCATACTAGGACTTTATTTTTAAGGCAGCAGTTCATGATACAACAAAAATTAAATGAGTCTTTTTACAGCTTTTGGTGATTGGAAAAATGCAGTAGATAATAAATGCCACTTTTCAGGCATTACCTAGGTACATTGCCATATGTTAAAAGTGACTGGCTAGGGCAAGTGGCACAGGGCTCTCCCTCTATTGTCACTTACCCTGCCAGTTGAGGTCTCCAGCTAGCATATTTTTATCATGTTCAATCTGGTCATCATGGCTGTGGCAAATGCAAATAGGGTGGTGATGACTCCCTAAGAAGCCTTATGGGAAAACTTCCAATTTCAGTGATGTAGCTCTATTATGACTGTACTGAAGATAGCAAGAAGTGGCTATTAATTTTATGCATTTATAGCGTCGGGGCAGAGGATGTTTAAAAGTATACTTACAACCAGTATTAGATCCAAACTAGCCATAAGCACTGTATATAGTACTTTTAAACATTAATACCCCCCACACTTGCTGAGGCTATAAAAGGAAATAACTAATACCCATTCCCTGCTGTCTTCAAAACAGCTAAAGCAGGACCTGTGTCACTAAAAGTGGGAGTTTTCACATAATCCCTTGGTACTGCTTAATCAGGCAATGCAGGGAGTCATCTTTTCTCCAATGTTTACTAAACCTCTGCAAATAAAAAGACAGAGTGATGACAGTGTGGAAAATTATGACAATAAGCTGCATGGAGACCTCAGCCAACAGGGTAAGTGATAATTTAGGGATAGCCCTCTGCCACTAACCCTCGGTGCTCCCTTTACATGCACAATAGAAAATGTGCACATTTAGATACCAAAGCAAAAGTACATTACTGTATGTTAATAAGTGAACAATAAGTAAATAGGTAATGTGTACATTTAGATACCAAAGCAAAAGTACATTACTGTATGTTTATAAGTGAACAATAAGTAAATAGGTAATGTGTACATTTCGATACCAAAGCATAAGCACATACTGTATGTTAACACGTGAACAAAAAGTAACATGTGAGCATTTATACATCAAAGGAACTGTGTGCTACTGTACATTAATGTACTACATGAACAATGAGTTATTTTTTTTTATTCTTTGGTAACCAGGTAAGGCCTACTAGGTACAAGGTCCTGTTTTCAGGGGTGACGCAGGAGCACTGAGAAGGTTAAGTGACGTACTCAGGGTCACACAATATGCACATGGAGGTTGTGGAACTCAAACCCGGATCTGCTGAATGTACCAGGCTCACTTTGAGCAATTATACATCAAAGGAACAATACATTACTGTACAGTAGTACATAAACAATAAGGAACATGCTAGTATTTATTTATTTTTGAAAACTGGCAACTGGGTAGTTTCAGGTGGGACTCATATACCGTACATCAAAGCAACCATGCATTATTGTGCATTAAAGCATGAACATTAATATGTGAGCATCTGAACACCAAAACAACTACACATTTCTATATGTTTGTATATGAACAGTAAATAACATGTGAACCTTTATGTATCAACACAACTGTACATTGCTGTATGTTAATACATGAACAATAAGTAAAATATGAACATTACATATCTAAACTTTGGAAGGCAGTATAACATAGTGGTTTAAGGCTCTGAGCTGCAAACTGGAGACCTGGGTTTGAATCCCACAGCCCCCACTTGCATACTGTGAGACCCTGAGCAAGTCACTTAACTTCCCTGTGCTCCCAGGTTGCACCTGTAAACAAGCTTTCAGCTTAGTGTGTCTCACCTGGTTAAACAATTGTAAAAAAATATATAACCCAGTGTATTTATACATGAACAATAAGTAACATGTGAGCATTAATTTAGCAAAGCAACTTTACAGTATTGTATGTTAATACATAAGCAATAAATAACATGATAGCCACATACATTCAAATAACTATGCTTTCCTAACATCTGATCATGTATACATCAAGGCAACATACAGAACAATGCTCAGGTATCTGTGTATAATGAGTGCTTTTTAATTTTTATTTTTTAATACACTGAGGGATGGACATTTAGAAAGTTGCGCAAGTGCAGCACAGATGTTTGCGCTGCATCTCTCATGTGTGCACATCCTTGCTGCTGCTATATTCAGCTGGATTGTGAGCAACGCAAACTGACTGAATAGCGGGCCATGTCAGTGCAGTGCTAAGTACAAACCCACTTCAGCAACATGGACCTGGGCTGTAATCAGCTCACAGGAAAAACCCTGTGGGCTATATTCAGCCTGAACATGTAAATGAGCCCATTGGGCATGCAATGCACTAAGGAGCCATCTGCATAGTGAATATGGGTTAATTTACATGGGTCCCAGCAGTCAGTCAGTCAGCACCATTGCCATATAGGAAATGTAAGCCCTGGTTGATTTGTGTGACCCTCCACACCCCACTCACTCCTCATATGAATATACAAACCTTGGTGGGCTAGTGTGCCCCCCTACCCTAACCCCCAATTATTCCTATTAGGAAATGTAAGCCCTGGTGGTCTAGTGTGACCCCTGTACTTCCTGATCACTCCTCATAGGAAAGGAAAGCCCTCGTGATCCAGTGTGTCCCCCATTCTCCAATCACGCCTCATAGGAAATGTAAGCCCTGGTGGTCTAGTGTGACTCCCCATCCCTGTATTAGCCCATTTTGAATAATTAAGTATGCCCTGGTGTCCAGTGGTTCTACCATGCCCCGATCCCAATCATCTGTTTACACTATTAAAATTAAGGATTAGTGGGCCACTGTCCCCTCACCCGAAACACCTGCTCACATCTCACCATTCCACACACCCCTCATACCCAGGTAGCTGGTGCTTCTCCAAGCTCAATACCACAAGAGGAGAAGATCTCCTCTACTCTCCACAGCTGGCTGCAGTAGGAGCTGTTGATGATTGTGCATAGTAATTGGTGCTGGTGCATAGTAGTGTACTTGCACACTGACAGCTCATATAGTGGCTGGCCATGGAGGCAAAAGAAGACTGAGCTGGTCACTGTATCAAGCTTGGACAAGTGCCGGCCACCCCAGAAAGAGGTGTCTGGGAGGAGCAGGATGTAAGTTGGCATGTTTGGTATGGGGACACTGGACCATCAGTGCTTAGTTATAATAGTACAAATGGGTGATCAGGGGGTGGTGAAACCACTGGACACCAAGGAATATTTAGTCATTTGAAGCAGATGATCAGGGGATTGGAGAACCACTGGACACCAAGGAATGTTTAGTCATTCAAAACTGGCAGTCAGTAGTGGGGGGAAACACTAGACCACCAGGGTACATTTAAATCAGCTAAGAGGAGCAATGGGGTGTGGATGGGGTCATGCCAGATCACCAGGGAATATTTAAGTGCTCAAATGAGAATTTGGGGTGGGCAGATATAGTGCAGCTGCCCTACTTTGGGGGGGAGAGGACATGGGTATAGTGTCCAGTTAGAAAGTGGTTTGCAATCACTTGGGGGGGCTGTTTACCTCCACTGCAAAACTTTGAACATACCACTGTGCTGGTATGCATGAGGGGACACCCTCATTTGCATAGGGGTAGCAGTATTTTTGTACTTTGGTGCTATCTGGTTTGCAAGGTGCTCCCAGGGCTTCTGAATAGGGGCAGTTTGGGAATGCTCACTCAAACTTTGGAAAGAGCATGCACTAACCTTTGACTATTATGAGGTCATTACACACTGTGAGTTTAAAAAAACAATAATAATCACTCATATTTTCTGCTAGCTGGTGCAAGAATTAAAACAAACACTGCTGTGAGTTATAGTTGTGGAGTCAGTGCTGAAGGAAAGACTAGTAGATTACCTTGCATCTGGTTGGTTGCAGGATCGAAGGTATCATGAATTCACAGGAGCGAGATCATGCCAGACAAAACTGATGGATTTCTTTGACTGGGTGGTTAGAGAAATAGATTGGGGGGAACTGAGGACGTGGCCTACTTAGATTTCAGCAAGGCCATCAACACCATACAAAACAGAAGGGTCATAAAAGAACTGGGAAGTTTGGGGTTAGAAACCAGGGTGTTGCACTGGGTATGTAATTGACTGACGGCTTGGTGACAGAGGTCGTGGTTAATGGCATTCTCTCAGGGGAAGTGAGAGTAACCAGCCGGCTTCTACAGGGCTCAGTACTAGGTTCATGCCTCTTTAATATCTTTATAAGTGATGTTGGAGAAGAATTAGAAGAGAAGGCATGCCTCTTTGCAAATGATACCAACATCTACAATAGGGTGGACACTCTGGATGGGAAGGACAGCATGAACAGATACCTGAAAAAGGTTTCCTGTGGATTCTGAGAACATAGCTCCACGACAAACCATGCTTCATAATCTTCTGTCACTCACTGAAATGTGGGTCATATTGTATATTTGAAATGTGAGAAAATGTGAGATGCTGTCCCTCAGCACATGGGACACATGATTAAACAATACTGCAAAAAAAGCAAAATATGCACCATGAGTGCAGAGGCCAGGAGGCAGAGTATAGAATGGGGGAGGTATTCACAGTCACTGAACAGGAAATAGACCTGGGGTGATCATAATGGATAAACTTAAGGTGGCAAGGCAATGTGACAAAGCAGTAGAGAAAGCCAGTGGGATGCTGGGGTACATAGGAAGGGGTATCACCAGCTGAAGGAAAGAGGAGGTGTTGCCTCTATATCGGTCATTGGTAAGACCACACCTGGAGTACTGTGTCCAGTTTTAGACTACACATCTCATAAAAGACATAGACAGTGTAGAGGCCATCCAAAGAAGGGCAACAGAAATGATGCAGAGGCTGCATCAAATGTCCTCTGAGGGAAGACTGAGGGATCTAAACATGTGTATCCTGGACCACAGGAGGGAGAGGGAGGACATGATAGAGGCCTTTAAATATGTCACAGTGGCGAATAATGCACAGGTACATTTTTTCAGTGAAGCTGTACAAAAACTAGGGGTCATGCAATGAAGCTGGTGGGGGAAGTCTTGAAGGGATGTGTGAAAGTATTTCTTCGCTGAGAGGGTGGTGGATGCCTGGAGCAATCTTTTTTAAGTAGGTGTGGGGGGGCACAAACAGTGGTGGGCTTTAAGCATGCATAGGATAGGTATAAAGGAAAACTGGTATCAAAGTGGGGGAGAGGAAGTGACAGGAGACAAAGGTCTGCGGTAGCAGAATAGATCGGGATAAGAGAGGCAAACTAGGTGGGCCAAGCAGTCCTTACCTGATGACAAATTCTGTTTTAGATGGCATGATCCATTGTGCTGTGCAGGAGCTCTGAGAACTCACTTGAGTCAAGTATCTGAATTGAACTAAATGGCTTAATATTTACTTGTAATTTAGTGAAGTTAAGTAAAATATGAATAAAACAGTTAATTTATTATTTTAGGTCACTAGTGCTAATGCCAAGTGAGGATGCTTAACGATTGTGAGTACAGTTTGAGGGGCTGGATCATGCTATGACTTTCCTGCTGATTGAATATGGGTTTCATAGTGCTGAGACTGGCCTGTGCTGTCAGCCTACAGCAGCTGTTTAGATTCTGAGGGAAGGTGTCTAAGTAAACACCATAAGAACTGGGTGTGATGCCACACCCAGTAATTACAGTGCTTGACATTAACCAAAACTGGATTGATTAAGGGGGGTCACCAGTTATTATACATTAATGCTTGAATGATTAGTAACATGTGAGCATCTAAATGTAAAAACAACTACACATTACAGTATGTTTATACATGAACAATAAGTAATGAGTGAGCAATTATACATCAAATCAACTGTGCATTACTGTATGTTATGTAATGGCAAGAATAAATCCTGAAAGTTAACTGCTCAGCTGAGACCTTCACCCATGATAATAATAATAATAATAATACACTTTATGTTTATGGCACCTTTCAAAAAACCAAGGCTGTCAAGCATCAATAAACGTAAATCACATGAAATCTAAAATATCATCGTACCATCCATCAATGATGATGTTATCTCATTCCCAGTAAAACATCCCAAATGAAGTCCTAGCACACACAAGACCACACAACATGATAAATAAATCATGCCATATGCAATGGGAGGCAGTATAGTGCAGCGGTTTAAGGCTCTGAGCTGCAAATATGGAGACCTGGGTTTGAATCCCACAGCCCCCACTTGCATATACTGTGTGACCCTGAGCAAGTCACTTAACTTCCCTGTGCTCCCAGGTCGCACCTGTAAACAAGCTTTCAGCTTAGTGTGCCACTCCTGGTTAAACAATTGAAAAGAAAAAAAAATGTCTAAGTTGCACACATCAAGGCTACTTTGCATTTTGCCAGTACTTGGTCCATTTTTTATGGCTGCAGGGCAGAGCACTGCAGATGTTTTGCTAGGATAGTACAAATAAGGAGCTCACCGGATCTCTAACAGACTTCATTAAATTGAGTTTTATAGCAATCCCTCTGCTCAGCAGTCTGCTGACTGTACTATTTTTTCTCTGTTAGTCAGTGTTTCCTAGTGAGGAATGATGTTCAGATTTTGAGATCAACACAAAAACACAGCTTTAGGTAATAATTGCTCTGAAGCATTTGGGGGGCATATAGGATAAATAGTTTTATGGATAGGGCTAACTCCACTGATTTTCACAATGTAAGTGCTAACTAAAATTGAGTGCTGTCTTTTAAAGAAATCTGCTCTTGAAAAAGTGTAGCACGAAACAAAATGTGCCCACTATAGAGTTGATTGCATTCCCGGCAGCTGTAACTTGAGTTATCTGTTGTACTTGTCTGCAGTTAACCATTTGAAGTTCTGGTCCCAGCTCTGCTGCTGGCTTGTCAGAGTATCTTAGAAATGGAGACTATAAGAAGTTATTTGTTTGTCAGCTGCTACTGCTTTTGTAGACCTCATTTTTAATGCACACTGAGCTACATTTGAAACAAAAAACAGATAACAAGTGCAATAGCCAGACAACGTGTTGTCTGACTTCTTAAAAGTGAAATTTCCTATCTGCCCCCTCCAACTTATTCTGCATCTTATGAACTGAGTATAATGTTTGCTAATTACAGAGCACCATATATTATTATGCATTTATGCCTTAAAATCTCATTGAGCAATGTGGAATATTGCCTTCTCCGTGTGGGACAGAGGATTTCTAAGAGTTAAAATGAGTGACATACCTTGTAATGAGTGACAGTTGAGAGGTATGCTGAGCTGGGCTATTTAGGGTAAATAACGCCCCCCCCCAAAAAAAAAAACCTCCCAAAATAAGTCCTAGGTATTTAATTAAAAGAGGGTCATTGCTGGTGCTGGGACACCATGCAATTTCTAGTGCAAAAACAGCGATCCTGGAGTCATTGACTGTTGGATTTTTAGCTTCGAATCCCACCACTTTAAGGCACTGAACTTCCAAGGCTTCCTCTGGATTCTGTTAACATAGCTTCATGACAAACCATGCTTCATAATCTTCTGTCACTCACTGAAATGTGGGTCATATTGTATATTCAAAATGAGAGAAAATGTGAGACGCTGTCCCTCAGCACATGGGACACATGATTAAATGGAGCTACAAACTCAGATGTGGGAGGTATGGAACAAGCCTCAACTACATACCTGAAGAAAGACAGGAGGGGGAATCAGCATCAACACTAATTGGAGTTAGCCAACTGTCTGCAAGTTAATCCCTATCAGTCCTGTTCCTGGCTCCGCTACAAAATAATAATAATAATGATGATAATACAGAAATAAAACACAGACCTCTTTGACAGACCATCCAACCTACCCTAATTACCCTGATCCATTGAAGGTAGCTGACTGTCTACAAGTTAACCCCTTGCAGTCCTGCTCCCAACTCTGCCATTCAGCAGTGCCACCTCTTCCTTTGCAAAGGAGCAACTTCACAAGAAACCTTAATAATTCAGACATCCTGCCCCATGTCAGACTTCAAATGTGTGTGAAACTTCTCAAGTCCTAGGTAAAATGTCTTTTCACACTTGTGGTACCAAATGATGCATTGTCTGAGATTTGAGCATTTTCACCTACCGGGATCGTGAGGTGTGGGGATAAGAAGGCTATGTTAAATATGTGGGATTAAAATCTCAAAAAACAAGAAAGTTATGAACCAGTGTTGAAATTCTTGAAAGTTTTCTTATAAATGCAGTACCAGTATTTTTCCAGATTCAGACTCCATATATTCAACATAGCCTTTTCAAACCCACATCATGAACAAGGCAGGTATAATTCTTCAAACCTGGGCACAGCCTTTTGTGACACCCCTGCTTATAAAACTGTTACAGGCAGATGATAGGGGTGTCTCAGAAGCAGTGACTGAGAACAGAGGAGCTGGTGGGGGTATCAGGACCAGCTATGGACAGTGTGATGTGATACATTTTAGGGATCCAATCCCAGAGCTATTGTTCCAGTTTGTATAGCTTTAGGTGCAACACCACCTGGTTATTGATGTTTTGCAGGGCTTGACCTCTGATGATAAATTATGCATACATCAATGTTCAAGTTCAAGTTTATTGATCGGCAATATTGCCATCACAAATGAGTGAAAAAAATAAATTTAAAAAAACATTTAAATATTAAGACTATTCTGCTTACAGAATGTCATAAAAACCTATACACATTAAAATACTAACAACTTGTTTCATAAAAGTCACTTTGTTCTTGTAATTAATCCAAGTAGCATAAACATTTAAATAGTGCAAGATTCGAAGCAAGAAGTTGGCCATTGCAGTAGTGGCCCTAAAAATAGTTTGAGTCTGATTATTCTGAAAGAAAGATCATTTATACAAAGAGGTAATATTCACTAAGTTGCACCGGGCAGTGCAATTGCTGACGTTCATGGTTTGAACATATGTGAGCATCGTGCATTTTTAGCTAAGACTTACTGATATATCTAGGATTGCTCTCTGTAATCGACCATTTTAGTACTCAATTCAAGATTATTCAGTCAGATGGAACCTTCTTTGGTCAATTATTTTGAGGAATGAGACCACGGAGCTCAGAATTACTGGATCAGCTGTTGTAAATAGAAATATCAGCTGTTGCATTGGCTGATAAGATAGTGATTTCAATATATTGCCCAACCAGATGGACCTATATTTCTCATAGAGACGACAAATAATCACTAGGTGCATTAGGATATCTTCTCCCAGGCCTCACTTACACCTATATTCTTTTTTTTCCCCTAGATATAATCCAGTTTTCCTATTGCTCTCAAATACCTCAAAACGGAATCTGGTTAAAACAGTCCTGTCCTGGGGGGGAGTGTGAGATACAGAGGTATCTTTCGAATTTGTGTTCCTTTTAATTTTTTGATAACCATGGACGTGCTTTGGATAGTCGGCAGGCCTCTAAGTCTTTTTGGACAAAGTTGTCCTTTATTTTGTTATGTATTGTTATTTTGATATAGTCAATGGGAAGCCTTAAACAATCAGTAACTAAGTGTAAAAGCCCATATGGTTTAATTAGTTCTTCCAGGACCTTCATGCACGGGAAAGTATTGTTAGAATTAGGGTAGAGAATTGCCTCTTCCAGACACATTTGTGGGAATCTGTCAAGGGGCATTCTAAAGGTCCTGATCCAATAGTTTATTTGCCTCTGCACACAGGCACAGTCTATGGATAGCTCTCCAATCTTGGCCCTAACCAAAGCAGAAGGGGCACTATTCGGGAGGCCCAGTATCTTTTTGTAATATTTATTTAATCCAACATCCATAGACCCTTTTAGTTCTTGTCCCCATAATTCAGCTCCATAAAAGAATTTGGCTTTTAATTTTAGCTCTTGCCACTTTTAGTATTCCATCTACAGATTGCCCCCTGTGTTTATATGAAAATGCTGATATGATTGGGAAAAATCCTTCTAACTTGCTTTTAATACTTTTTAGGTGAGTATTCCATGATCCAGTTTGGCTTACCATAAGTCCTAGGTAACAGAAATTGTTTACCACCTCAATCTTAGAAGTGTTCATGTAGTAGTTGTAACCTCTCTTGTTACCCCCAAACACAAGAACCTTTGTTTTATCATGGTTGACCAGCAGATCAGCATTTTTGCATTCCAGCTGAAATTTCCCGATACTTATGCACATGCCCAGATGGCTAAGTGATAAAAGTACAATGTCATCTGCATAAGCCAGAAATGGGACCATTCTCGACCCTATTTTTGGTAGATGAAAGGCAGTATTATATAAGTCTTTCAGAACAGTACCAAAGTAAAGATTAAACAATAGTGGTGCCAGTGTACAGCCTTGTTTGTCACCAATATTGTTTACAAACCAAATGCTTTATTCCCCTGAGTCACCGTATCTAATGCTGGAGTAGTTTTATTGATGCATGAGTCTGATCATCTCCAATAGAAATAGATCTACCCCCAGTTCACCAAGTCTATCCCAGAGTAGAGGTCTGTTAACCTGATCAAAAGCGGTTTTAAGGTCTATAAAGGTGCAATATATTTTTTACTTTTTAACAATCCTGTATTTATGAATCAAGTGAGTTAGGACATAGATTTAATCTATTGTAGAGTGATTTCTATGGAATCTTGGCTGGGCTTCATCTATGATGTTGTTTGACTCTGCCCATAACATTAATCTATTGTTCAGAATTTTAGTAAAGACCTTTCCTAGAGAGTCCAGAAGGCTGATGGGTCTGTAGCAACTAGGGTCTGTTTTTGTCTTTCTTAAAAATTGGTGCAACAATATTTAGTTTCCAACTTTTGGGAATATCCCCTGATCTCCAGATATAATTAAAGAATTTGAGTAGAAAACGGATCCAGAATAATTTGGTTCTGGCTATTACATCCAGTGGTACCCCATCTGGCCCAGGTGCTTTTCTTTTATGAAATGAATTAGGAGCCCCCTCAAGCTCTGATTGTGTGATTTCAGCATCTGTGCTTCATTTCATACCATTGTATTTAAGAGCTGTTAGCCCAGAGAGGTTATCGTGGTCTTCCCTGCAGAACAGAAGCTTATAATGCTTTACCCAGATATCTGGTTCGATATGTGCATTGAAGAGGGAGTAGTGACCCATTCTGGTACTTACAATGTCCCAGAAAGTTTTATTGTCCTTATTGAGAACCGCATTATGGAGTTCCTTCCAAAATTGTTTAGTGTATTTCCACTTCTTTCTGTCTAGAATCTCCCTATACTCTTTTCTAGCTTTGTTCATTAATTTGTTGTTATTCTTACTTGGAAATTGTTTTTAAATTCTAAACTTTTTGTTCAATGCTTTCCTTGTGGCCTGGCAGTCTTTATTGTACCATTTTTGACCCATGAATTCTTTTATGACTACCTATTTTGCTATTATATTGGCTGTCATATTCATAATGGAATTGAATTCATGAATTAATAGAGGGCCCATGGATTGGTTGGCCAATAATGCAAATCTTGACATTATCCCTCTGCTCTCTAGGTGGTCCATAAAATTTTCACTCATTATTAGACTCCATTCAATACCCCTTCTGTTATACATCACTCTAGGGGCCTTGATTCTTTCGACAGTATTGAAGTCCCCATGCCCAATTTCTAATTCCAAAGTCTTATGTTCGCTTTCTGCTCTGGGTACTAATTTTAAATACATGCTCCTATTGAATAAATTAAAATTAATCCACATATAACCAGTCAGGGATGAGCCCTTTGCTCCTGCAAAGGAATATTCTTCTTCAGGGTCAGTATTGGATCAACCGTTTAAAAGCAGTATATTGTTCCTATACATTATTCTATGTAGTGTTCCTCCTTTTTTGTTAGTGATTTGGTCTCTAGAGTTTCTTCTTGTGTTCAGGGATGGCTGCTGGAGGATCGTCAGAGCCTCTAACAGGTCCTCTGAGCAGCCTTGAAATATACCCATCCTTGCATAAAATCTCCAAAAGTCAATATATTGGCTGTTGGGTGATCCGTTTGTAAATTGTTGATTAGATTTTCTAGTGAGCCTAGGTAATTGGGATCTCCATATTGGCTTCCTGATGGATGAGAATAAACATTTATCACAAACCATGTTTGATTCAATGATTTCCCTGTTAATTTTACCGCTAAAACACTAGAACTGTGAGTAGTGATTTCTTCTGTTGTAATATAATTGTTTAGCTTTATACATCAATGTATGACTATTGTAATATTGTAAATAGGGATGCAGCAAAATTTAATTTCGCCTGCGAAATCAACAATTTTGTCACACAAAACATTTCGCGGAATTTTGCCCTTAATGGTGAAATTTCACCTGCAAACTTTGGTGAAATGTTGCTGTCAATTTTTCCTTTTGACTGCACATTTCACTGCATGTAAGTGTCAGGCAGAATTGGGGGGAAAAGCTAATTACATGACTTTCTTTCTAGCAGACTGCTGGTCACATGGATGACTGCACTTAGGCAGGAAGCCAAAATAAATCTACTTCCTTTAGAGCTGTTTCAGCTAGAAAGTAGGAGAGGAGAGAGACTAGGAGAGGTAACCCATGAAAAATTATTGGATTGTGTGTGTGTGTGCATTTGCAGCTTTTTTGATTTCTGATCTCTGTTCCCCCATTAGTTTAAAAAGTTAATATTTTCAGTTAGTGGTTTTTCTTCATTTTTATAGTTATCTTTTGTGGTGTGTGTGTGTAAAATTCCCCTTTCTTTTTTTATTTTTTTGGGGGGAGGAAAAGAGAAGGAGATAAACATAAAAATGATGGAGGCTAGTGGGAATGGGAAGAAGGCAGCTGGACCACCCTGACCCAGTATCCATATTAATAGGAGGGCCTTTATGTCTGTGCCCCCCTGAACAGCAGCAGGAGCATTTGCCCCCCACTCCCCAGCAGGAGAATGTAGCCCCACTCCCCATCCCAGCAGCAGGATTCTCCTGTGGCCCCCACCCCCAGGCAGCAGCAGCAAAAGGCACCTCCAGATGCCATCCCCCTGCTGGACCATGCGCCCCCACCTCCTCTGAGTAGGAGCATGATGTGCCCACTGGCCCTGGGACATCAGCTGTTGGCCACTCCCTCACAGACAAGGTCATCTGCTGTCTGGTTATTTTTAGGAAAAACAAAAATGACAGCTCCATCGTGATCTGCACCTTGTGTGGCAGATCAGTGAGGAGGAGCAAGACTGGGGGTCATTTCTGGACTGGTGGGCAAAGGAGCCATCTCCAGCACCACTACACTGCAGATTGGATTGAAAAGCAAAAAGAAGTTGCAGCGTGTAGAGGGGCCCGGGGTGCTGCTGAGCTGTTAGTAGAAGGTGAAGGGGGCCAGCAGGAGGCAGGGGCCAGTGGTGGGCATAGGCGCTGCAGCAGAAGGCAGCAGTAGGAGGCAGGTGCAGAGCCCCATCACCCTCACCCCAGAGACAGAGGTGTCACCAGGTTCATGGTGGGGACCCAGCAGAGCTTGCAACCACCCCAGCGCCAGCACCAGCGGCAGTGAGTGATGACCTGAGAGCACTGCGCAGAGATGTGGGAGCTCTGCATCGTGAGTGGTGACCTGAGAGCACTGTGCAGAGATGTGGGAGCTCTGCGTCATGAGTAATGACCAGAGAGCACTGTGCAAAGAGGTGGGAGCTCTGCATAGTAAGTTCAATGATTTCCGAGAGGAGGTCAGGGGGGACCTCAGGAAACTCCTTCAGGAGCAAGATAAAATGTTTGAGCTTCTGAAGGAGCTGCGTGGTGGTGACATGTCAGAAAGTGTACCTGGCACAAATGCAGTGTAATGGTAAGCCTGCAGACTAGTCAACACTGCACTGGTAACAACCTTTTTTTTTCTTTTCTTTTTCTTGTCTTTGCTTTGTTACTACAACTCTTCCCTCATCTACACCCTCTCAAAATAACAAAAAAAATGTGTGTATATATATATATATATATATATATATATATATATATCTATCTTCTTCTATATCCTTTCATTTGTTTCTGTCCGCTTTGTCTTCTGATCTATATCCTCTTGTTTATTTTATCTTTTCCAGTTAGTGTATGCTCCCTCTGTTTCCTATCCCCTTTCATATATGAATATGAGTAAGTTTATCCTCCTTCTCCTGACCATGCAGGTCCCCACTCCCCGCCACTTCCTGCCTCCCCATTCTCCTGTTGTACTTGTACTACCATGCCCATAAATTGTGTACCTTTCTACTTTTATCTTACTCCATTTTTCTTTATATGTTTTCTCCTTGTTCCTTCTATCCTATCCACAAATGTCAAATATAAGCACTTTACTCTGAACAAACCTATATTCCAAAGCTATGTGAGAGTGAATCTTGACTCTGCTCATGTAAAACAGTGCCCTCAGGTAATGAAATGCTTCCCAAAAAATGTGACATAAAATTGAAACTGAAATGCGCTGTCAGTTCTGATATTTTATGGTGCCCCACCAGCAACCAGACATTAAAATGCTGTTTTGGCTGCCGTTTGCAATTGTCATTAGGCCCTCTCTTGTTTCTGCCACTGCAGCACAGGTACTAAATGTCCAGAGATGTTGCAGAAGAAATGGGTACATTAAATTGGAAATGGAATCTGATCTCAGACATTATGTTTTAGGGTGCGGCCCAACCACCTAGACATTAAATAGTTGTTTTAGGGCCTGTTTACGCAATATTTCTGCATGAAACTCACTGCTTCTGGCTCAAAACATGTCCAGAATGTTTCCCAAAAAAATAGCACAGTACATTTAGAGTGAAATCAGGCATGAGACACGCAGCTATAGCCTCATGCCCACCCTACAGACCCAAATGTGCTGTTTTCTGCATGTTTTAAATGCTTTTTGGGCTTAAGAGTGTGGCTGCATGTTCAAACTATGTCCCACATGTCCAGAAATGTTTCCAAAAAAATTGCACAGTACATAGAGAGTGAAACCAGGTGTGAGACATGCAGTTACAGCTTCACACCCACCCTGCAGACCCAAATGTGCTGTTTTCTGCAGAAGCATGGAATGAGATCGACACCGCCACAGCAACACAAGTACAGAGCTGGCCAGAATCCCAACCACAAAAACAGCGCACAACCATAGTGGCTGACACCCACCCACAGAGTCGCGCAACATTGTACCCATAGCCGCAGGGACTACCTGATGGGGCTGGCATTGTACATCAGCCGGCAAGTGAGTCCTGGGGTGCATGCAGGGGTGGGACTGTACTAGGTACCCTGCCTGTGCCACCCCCTCTGGTGACTGTTCTCTGTGCACTGGTCCCTTGCCAGCTATAAAGTCTCATGGGGGCCGAGTGCTCTAGGTGGTCCACGTAATCCCGCTGAGGTCCTGCAGCCACTGCCCACTGTTGCCATGCATAGTACAGCTCTGTTGTGCCTACCGGTGACCCCTGCCCACCTCCAGGCATGTCAAGCTGACGGGACGTCCGTGGCTGGGGGAAAGGCTTGTTATCGTGTCCTTCTCAGTGGTGTTTGCCTGTGGTGCTGCTGCCATGTTCAGTGGCAGTTCGGGATCCTGTCCATTGGGGTGTCTGTCGAGGCAGCTGTGATGGTCCTTTTGCACACAGTTCAGCTGCATTCTTACAGTTCTCCCCTCAAGACACAAGGCCTGGAATAGTGCATTTTGCAGTGCAACCCCTTGCAGGGCGACAGGTCCTCTCTCCTTGAGTCTGTTAGGCCAGCTGTGATGGTGTACCAGCTGTCATTATTCTGTGCATCGGGGTCATTAGCGGTGGTTCCCAGGTGTCACTGTGGGGGATGTCAGATAGTTTAGTGATGATCTCCTGTGGTGTTTCCATTTTCTGCACTTTTTAAATGCTTTTTGGGCCTAAGTGTGTGACTGCACATTCACATCATGTCCCACATGTCCAGAAATGTTGCCAAACAAATTGCACAGTACATAGAGAGTGAAATCGGGTCTCAGCCATGATATTTTATGGTGCCCCACCACCACCTGGACCAAACGGTGGTCTCTGGTCCACTTTTACAAGTGTCTTTAGGCCCGATCTTGTTTCTGCCACTGCAGCACAGGCAGTAAAGGTCCAGAAATGTTGCAGAAAAAATGGTACATTAAACTGGAAATGGAATCTGGTCTCAGCCATTATGTTTTAGGGTGACCCCCCCATCACCACCCAGACATCAAGTAGCTGTTTTAGGGCCTGTTTGCACAATATTTCTGCCTGAAACTCACTGCTGCTGGTTCCAAACAGGGCCTACAAGTCCAGAAATGTTTACCCAAAAATGTGACATCAAATTGAGACTGAAATGTGCTGTCAGTCCTGATGTTTTATGGTGCCCCACCATCTCAGGGACCCGAAAAGGGGCACCAACATGTAGAGAACATGAATTCCTCCTAAAAAATGCTGCTGCTACTTTCAGTTCTTTCCTGTTACTGTGTTTCAATTGCTTGACATAGAAATGCAGAAGTATCATTTCCCTGTCCCTGTGCTGCTGTACTGATTGTCTAGTTGTGTTGACTGACTGTCTCTGTGGCAGTACCTTGCCTGGCGGTGGGGTAGTGAATGAAATTTTGGGGCACTGTAGCTTGCTGCCTGCTGCTGTCTCTGACTACTACTTTCTAAGGTGCCACAAGAAGAACTACTGTTCTGGATGGTTGTACTTGGTGAATTATCCTCACACAGTCCATACTGCTGCTGCTGAACACGTAAGTATCTGTCTTCATTGTTTTTCCCGTGCAAGGTAAGGGTGTTGGTGGGTTGGTATTATGGCATCTTGAGTTCTAATATGCTTGTACTGCTCTTATGTTATTTTTCAGTGTGCTGTGGATGACATCATCATGCCAGGCCATGAGGAAGGGAGATGTCAGATCATGTATGTATCTTCCCAATTTCCCAACGCAGATGGTAAGTATTGGAATTTTCATACACATGTGGTATGTCTGTTACTGCCATATGGTTGTCTGAGCTTGATAGTAATTGTGTTATTTGTTGCTTTTTTCAACATCAGGAATTCAAGCTAAGTTAATTATTTTTTCATCCTGCTGCTGCTGACTGCCTAACCAGGTCTGGGGGATTTATTTAATTGTGCCCTTGTGCGATGGTTCCACTTTCACAGTCCTTGAGGTAAGCATGTCTTCATTTTTTATGGTTCTCTGGGGCGGGGAAGGGGTGGATGATCAGACTCACAGGTAGTGGTGGGGAATTTCCAACAATCACCAAAATTTGTTCTTAATTTTTTTCTTATGTGAAGGTACGCAGTGATGCTAGGGGAAGGGGAATGCCTGCTAGTGCTACTGTGATTCATCGGACCTTGTCTGGATTGAAATCATGTGCACCACACAGCATGTTCCTGAGGGGGAATGTCCTCAGATGAATGACATCACATCACGGGGTATGGTAAGTATACATTTTTTTTCTCTGCTTCTTCTTCCAACTTGTTAGGAAAAGCAGGTATGCAGATTGATTAGCATCCAATATTTTTTCTTATCTTTGCTCTTGCTTAGCTCATTTTCCTCCGTTGAGGTTTCAGTATGTTGTATCTTGGTGACACATGATCAGTCCAGGCCATGCAGGAGCAGGAGCTGTGTTGTGTTGTTGGAGGACAGGGTTGTTGCTTGAACTGTGATGTTGGCCACTGGACTGGTGTCCATACCATTACCATTAATGAGTAATCACCACTGCCACCCACATATAGGGAGGAAATATATGCGATAATGCCAACACAGATGGTTGATATGGTGTTTAGTAAATAATTAGGTGGAGGGGATTAATGTCTTGTCTAGTCAATGGGGATTGTGTAGCTGCAGTAATCATGAACATTTTGAATCCATTCAAAAGTGAGGCTAGCAGGACACTCACCATACCCTGAGTTGACTCCCCCCCAAGGAACCATTGCGATTTTGGTGTACCTTAACCTGGTACTGTAGAAGTAATCTTTCTGGGGGGGCGGATTTGATGTAAGTGGTTAAACCTCTTCATGATTACTTTTGTAATTAATGACTCACATATTAAAGATGGCCACCATTCACTATTTTTCAAAATGTGTTAAACTCGGTGTTAACTGTTGAATGAGCATGTTACATTCATATGCAACTTGTACACTTGTCAAAGAGCCAGGGTTCATGTACATATCACCAATACTAAGTGGCAGAAACATTTTTTTTTTCAGTCGCATGGAGTGCATGAGTGTGTCAAGTCACGTCAAATGATGAGAGGGGGTGGTGGGGCAGTGTGGAATTTGCCATCCTGGGCACTTTTAAGGACATCAAGACAACATATCTTGCGGTAAGATGATGATGTGTTTATATAGTCAAAATGAAAAGTAATATATTTTTTGAAGAAAAACATTAATCAGTCAATTGCAAAATATTTACGGTTATGGTAACTACATTGCTGCTGCTTTATATAGGCTTGTGGCCTTGGGGGACTGGTGGAGGTGACCAATTAATGGGTTATGGAAAAGGGTGATGACATGAAACTTATACACACTGCAGGCTGCAGCACATAACATATTTCCATAACCAATCCAGTGGTACATAACTAGAAATAAGATGTAAAATACACACCCCAGCAACCATACTGAGTTGAAAGTTGTTGTTGGGGGTGGGGTCTTGGAGTAAACTCAGCCTTTTTCTACTTCCAATTCCACATCAACCAAGAAGCACCCATCATAGTCTTCAAGACTGGAGTTCTCATCAGGTGGGAATTCTTTCAACATTGCTGCCTGCCTCATCCACCTGACTGCCCGGTGACTGCCTTACTCAAGGGATCCTCATCAACCTCATCACCGAGACACAGTTCCTGTGGCAACACCACTGACATCACTGTGTTGTGTGGAATGTGCCTTTCATTCATTTTGATGAATGTTAGCATGGACACATTCTTGGGTGACAAATTGGTCCTACAGTCACTCACAATTGCCCGAGCCACACTAAACACTCGTTCCACAGTAATACTGGATGGTGGGAAGCTCAGGTATTTCACAGCAGCCAATGTTAGTGCTGGTCATTCAGTCATTTTACTGCTCCAGTACAGCAGTGGCTCATCATTAATGGCAAGGTGCTTTGGGTCCCCATGCAGGCCTCCACCATTCAATCTGCTGCCCGGAGTCTATCTGCCTCATCTGCCTCCTCCTCCTCCTCCTCCTCCTTCTTTTCCTCCATATCTTCCACTCCCACCTGAAAGAGAACATCCCAAATGGGATTGCTTGCTGTTTTCTGCTCTGCCTTGCCCATTTTCTCTGACTGTGTTCCCTGTGAGCTGGTGGTGGTGGCAACAACACCGGTTTTTGATGCAGTGCATGCATTTTTCATTTGTGCAGCATGTTCCAATCTAATGAGGTTCTCTGCCAACTGCTGTACTCACTAACGACCTCCTTCAATTATAGAGGACAGGCCACGTTTGTACTGTGGATCCAGCATGGTGGCAATTGCAAACTCAGCTGACTGTAAAACGCCAGTTACATGGGTATTTGTGTCCAGCACATGGAGCATGTGATCCATTATATCACAAGTGCCATGATCCCCACTTGCCTCTGTCTGGTGTCACACATTCACTAGTGTCTGCCTCAGCACACGTATCAGAGGTATGAACTGACTTATGCAAGCAGTGTCCCCACTTACTGGGTGTGTAGCATGCTCGAATGGACAGAGAATGCGTATTAGCCCATCAATTTGGTGCCACTGCTCTGTTATTAGAGCGATGGACACTCCAGCACTGTCACGGGTGGTGTGCAGCAGCAGGTATTCTGACACATCCTTATACTGTTCATAGAGCCGGTCAAGCATGTACAGTGTGGAGTTCCACCTGGTGACAACATCAAGCTTTAGCCAGTGTTGAGGCACATTGTTATTGTGCTGTAGCTCATGTAGATGGTCATGGGCCTTTGCAGAATGGGCAAAGTGGACACAGATGTGACGGGCAACAGTAATCGTTTCCTTAATGTCCACATGGTTGAGAAACTGCTGAACAACAAGATTAAGGCAGTGTACCAGGCAGAGCACTCTGAAAAAAACACCATCGCTAATGTACTTCACTACATTGGAGTCATTATTGCTTGCGATGAATCCTGCTATGAGTGACTGTGTGTGTAGCCACCCATCAATCTCGTCCAGCAGAACATTAAGCATTTTCACAGCCATGTGAGAACCTGTGACACTTGTCATAGTCAGGGTTTCATGCTACTGAATGCCAGGTGTGTTGCTACCACCACAATTTTGCTTAACGCATGTTTTGCTATGCCCAAAATCAAGTACCGCACCAGGCAACTGTGCCCAGTGTGTTGTTATGCATAGATATGAGCGTGCTGCTGTTTGTCCACTGGTCCACATATCTATGCTAAGATAAATATAATGTAATGCACTATGCTTCAATTAATGTCTAATGTAATCAGCAACTCTACTGTTCAGCTCCAGCATGTCACACTTACTAAAATAGGTTTGGGATGGAACTTGCCATTTGGGACAGGCACGAGCCACCAACCTGCTGAAACCAGCATTCTCTATGAATGAGAATGGCAACAGATCGATGGCCAGCATTTCAGCAGTGGCAGCATTTAACTGTCATGCAGCAGCATGATTGGGTGGGTACTTTGTCTGCCGCTCATGGATGGTCTTCAGAGTGGGCTGTACCTTTGGGGCTCTCCAACCAGAACAGTGTACTTGTGTTAGCAATGATTTTCTTTTAGGAGTAACAATTGACTCTTGGCCGGGTGGTGGAGACTGCATGAAACCAGTTATTTTGGTTGCTTGTGGATGTGGGGGTGGTGTACTTTTAAGACTCGTGGGACTGGGACTCGCACTGCCACTGCTATACCCACTACTAGAGAGAGCAAAGGATTGCTCATTCTCCTCTCCACCACTGACCCACTCTGCCCTCCCTCCTCATGTTCTTGCTCTACTACATGCACCTTGCTACCAACAGTTCTGTCATCCTTCTGGTGTTGATGCCATCTCAGCAGGTGCTTGTTTTTCAGGTGGGTGTGTTGGGCATCACTGCCTATGTGGCTTCCCTTTTTCCCCCAACTAACATGGGCTTGATAAAGTTGGCATATTGCTGTGGTCTCATCAGCAGGATCTAGCACATAAAAATCCCAAACTAGGGACTTTTGACCTCTGGATTTCAGATGCTTCTGGGACTGGGATGATTCAGAAACAGGTGTGGAAGTGTGTTTTTTTTGAGCTGCTAACATGACTTCCATAACACTACTTTTGGGAGGGGTGGTTACTTGACTGCTTGAAGGTGTGTTTATAAGCTTGGTGACAGACTGTCCCATGGGCTGTACATGGACTGTAAATGGCCTACATCACCCTTGGCCTTTTTAACTCAGGCTCCCATATGGGATCATCCCAGTCATCATCATCATCACCACCAATAGCGATGATGTCCTTGTCTTCCTCCTCTTCCTCCTCCCCATCACTGTCGTCTTGGAGGATGGCATCTTTTTCTTTCTCTACAACTATCTCAGGGGGCTGACTATCCTTATCTCCAGGGTTATCAGACTCTTGTTGAACACTATCATCAACAACTCCTGCAGAAACATGAACAGTCACACTGACAGACTTATTATCACCCTCATCCGAGTCCTCCTGGACCACTGCTCCTGTGTTGGTGTCAGTACCTCCCTTCTTCTCACTGTCAGCATCCCCCACTAGCATGGCTGCAACAGTTTGAGCTTTAAAAAAGTAAGACACAGGTATGCCGGACCCAGTTCAGCCACCAACTCCTTTGCTGGTTCCTGCTGCACCTCCAGGGCCCACATCAGAACATGAAGACAGTGATGCAGACATACCTGTGCTTTCACTGCTGTGGAGAACAGGAATTGAAATTGCACTTTTCTCAGCAGACTTCTTAGCTCCCTCATCCCCCCTGAACTGTTTCTCTCCCCTGCACTTGGTTGCTTCTTACCAAGCATTTTTGCTGACTGTTGCTTAAAAGCCTTGCTTTTTTCTGGTTATATTTGAAGAAAGGATGAATTACTACTATTAAATGTGTGTATAATACCTCACACGTGAATGATGACGTCACACTGTCACACACCTACAGTACTGACTTCCTTAAAAGTCCAAAAGCAATCAGGACAGGTACCAGCACTTACAGTAAAACTAATACCGTATATGGTAGGTAGCCTAGTGTAGTAAAACACAAAAGGTAACTTTTTTTCCCCAAACAGCAAGGAATGAAAATAAACACATACAGGGAAAAAGGGCACAAGTGGCACACTTTAAATACATATAACCTGTATCTCTCAGTCTCTGGACAAATAAAGTACTGTAATGTGTTATGTTACACAGTACTACAATTATTTTTTTATATGTGGGCAGAGACAACCATAAAATAACAACAAAGGAAATTAGTACCACACAATATGTTAGTGGTCTGGATGGGAGGGATCAACAAGAAAAATCTTGAAAATGACTATTTTAATATACTGTATACTGTTTTATAATGAGTGCATCAAGTGAGACACAAACAATGCTATAACAGAGAAAGGGTAATGTATGTAAGTAAACTAAAACAGAAACACCATGCAGCATGCACAGTCAAGCTCCAGCAATAACATACAGGGGAACAATTCAACAATGCAGTGCGGCTGTAATAGACAAGTTCAAGTGATCCAGTAGAAGCACTTTACACCTGTTGATTTTCACAGTTTTAGTAACACACAAGTTAACACTCCATGCAGAACTAACCCCAAAAAAATAAAAGAAAGAAAACTTTAGAATTCCAAATCAATTCACAACTAAAAGTGGAAGAATGGTATATAACACAGCTAACAGCGGCAGGAACTCTCTCAAACAGGACAGAGAAACTTTTCAGAGAAAATATATTGCAAGATATAACAAAATTAATAAGAAATAACAGTAAATAGATAACTCACAATTGTGAGTAAATATAGCAATCTGCTTGGCTAGAAATAGCCTGCCGTGCTTTACACTCTTACCCTACCCCACACAACTCTTTCAAAGACAGCTGAGAAAAGTAAACCTAATTCAAACTACATATTATACAAAAATTCACAAAATTAGAAAATGTTCCCTAGTACCAGGCACTACCAGCACAGCAGCACTAGGAAAAAACATTATATTTTGCAACAATTAGCTCTTAAAAGCAAGTTTTAGCTATGTTTTCAAAGGCTTTATTGGCTCTGATGCTCTACAACACATTGCTCTCCTACCCAACATGCAGTAGAATGAGCTGGAAACAAGCTACATGTGACTTTTGACCTATTTACCAACAATGCATTGCAAAGTTTACCTTTGTACCAAAATTTAATGGTGAAATCAAAAGTTTTGTTGGTGAAATTCTGCCACAAGGCAAAATTTGGATCATCAATGGTCAAAATTGTCATGGTAAGTGAAATTTCTCCATTACGTGAAAGTAAGAAAACAGGTGAATTTTTGTTTCGCGTAGGTGAAAAATTTCACCTAATTGTGGAATTACTGTATGTAAAATATTTTGCCAGGTGAAATATTTCAATTTTGCACAACACTAATTGTAAATGGGAAATTGAAGGCGGCAGATTTGCAAATGTGTTTGAATGAGTAGGCTTGTGTTGCTGCTGTTCTAAAGCTGTGGATATACCCATATACAATAAAACAGTAGTCACACATCAATGCATGCACAATTTACCGTCAGAGGTCAAGCCCTGCAAAACATCAATAAGTAGGTGGTGTTGTACCTAAACCTATGCATAATGGACACAATAGTTGTGCAATTGCACCCCTAAAATGTAACACATCATACTTCAACAACAAAATCAAACAAAGTAGTCCATATCAATTAAATTGTTATATTTTTTGAAGGACTTCTGTAACAAAAGAAAAAAAAAATAACAACTTTGTTTCATATTAATGCACAGCAATTGTGTTGGCTCTGACCAGAGTTTGTTTAAATCATCAATCCCTCAAACTGCTACAAACAAAACCCCAAACCAACCTAAATAAATATTATGCACACATCTTCCCACACAAGCACAGTGCATTGGAGATGTTTTCTTTTTTTTTAATTGGAACATTAAAAGAAAAACCTCACAGTGATTGGCTTCACTATTAGAGCAGTCCTGTCCCAGCTTTAGAAATCAAATCCACCCCCAACCACAGCAAACAAAGTGCAATAAAACCACACTAACACCTTCAAACATTGCCAAAGTATATGTTGACACCGTAATTATTTTATTTTAAAATGAGGTGTAATTGAAAGTCATCTGTGTGTTTGCCTTCATAGCACCCACCCCCCCCCTGTCCTCACAGTTTCCACTCGCAAAGCTGAGGTGATGATTTCTTTTGTCAAAACAAAAACTATTTATGTGAAAGCTGTCAGAGTAATCAGCTTCACAATAGTCCCTTTGACTGTCCTCAAATATGAAAGCCATCATATGGCTTCACAACAGTCCTCTACCTCCATTGCTTCATGTCAAAGTGCTGCAAGCTGCCTGAGAGTGGGCGTCATTTACTGCTCAGCCAGTTCCACTGTTAATCTCCACCGTGAATGGAGGAAATGAGAGGAGAGGGAGAGGAGAGGAGAGGAGAGGAGAGGGGACATACATTTACCACAGACAAGCCAGCAGGGGGATGAGAGAAGCCAAGACAGAGAGAGAAGAGAGACATGGGGATCAGACAAGAGTGACACACACACACACACACACACCCTACTTACTGACCAGAAGTGCAGCACATAACTTTTTTTAATGTAAATATACTCATGCAAAAATAAGGTGAAACTATATTTTAAAATGTCTTTTTAATCCATTTTTTAAACAAACTGAGCCATTGTATAATGCCAATAATACACTTCAAGGTGAGTGTCATGCTGGGATATTGTCACTTCTCAGGTATTGGATGCACTCAGCCTGCATCCTCATGCCCAACCACCCAAGCCTGCAATGACATTACTAGCAAATCACACAACACACACTGTATCATGCATCATGGCAATAATAAGCCACAACAGGGTGTGCATTATAGGATTTTAATGCATGCCCTAGGGGTGTAATAAGGCATGAGGCTGAAGGTCAAGTGCCCTTACACTCCTTGAGTGGTTTATTTCACTTATAAAATGGCTTTAAGTAGTTTGTTTTGGAGAGGAGGAAAACGATGTTCAGCACATGAACATAGTTTAGGGGGAGTTAATGCATGGTCAAATTACGTCTCTCAGCCAATGAAATTTCCAGATTTGTTCTTGCCATTAATACATGAACAGCAAGAAACAAGTGCACATGTCTTCATCACAAAACTATACATTACTGTACAATAATTACTGGCTTCTTCTTTTTCCCATAGGGAAACTGTAGTGTTATTTGCTGTAATAAAAGAATGTTTATTATGGCAAGTTTCTCACTTCCCAACCGCTGTCCCCTTCCCTTCCTCCCAAACCGCAAACCCACACAGAGACAAAACTGCCACTGAGACTCAGCAGTAAGTAATTTTAAATAAAAGTAAGTGTACCACAAGGATTACTGGATCAGCTAGCCACACAATAATAAAAAAACAACAACTTTTAAATAAAAGTGAAAGGCGACTGCGGACCGCTTACTACAATGTAATTGGACCACCGTGGCACAGCAACCTTTTTTATTTTATATAATTTCTGAAGCAAAAAAGAGAAACTCAGCAATTATATAAAATAAAATATGGGTCGGGGTGTGCAGACTCAAAGTTTACACACAGCCTTGGGGTTAGATGCTATGCATAAATCCCTCAAGCTTTGCTCTTGGGGTTTATGTATCATCTACCCCCTCAGGTGTATGTAAATATCTTGTTACACACCCTGACCCATACTTCAGCCTATATTTAATACATGAAAAATAAGTAGCAAGTGAAGAGTTATAAATTGAAGCAACTGTACATTATTGTATCTCAATACATGAACAATAAGTAACAAGTGAGCATTCATATAGCAAAGCAACTGTATGTTCATGTATGTTTATACATGAACAATAAATAACTTGACCATTTATACATATAAATAGCTATACATTCCTGTACATTAATACATGTGCAGTAACTAATATGTGAGCATTTTTCCATCAACACAACTTTATATTCCTCTCCATTAATACATAAATAAGTAATGTGGGCATTTATACATCTAAGCAACTGTACATTTCTGTAGGTTAATATGTGAACAATAAATAACATGTTAACATTTATACAGAAAAAACAAGTATACTTTCTTAGACTATACATCTTACATGTACAACAAAGAACATGTGAGCATTTACATATCAAAACAACTGCATCTTCTTGTTCATCAGTATGTGAACATTATGCAGCCTGTGACAAGCATTTACACACCAAAGTAACTTCACATCACTGTACATTAATACATGAACAATAAGTAACATATGATAATCTAAACATCAAAATAACTACAGTGGTCCCTCGCTATAATGAAAAGAATGTGGGCTATAATGTGTTCATTAGAGCTGTCTATTTATTACATAGAGGTATGATGAAAAATCAGTCATAGCACTTCGTGCACTGCAATAATGAGCTGTATTAAACAGCACTCTATTTAGCAGCATGCCTCTACCTCTCTTCCAGCTTTATGTTAGAATGTTGAGATCATGGAAAGCATGGAGATTATACTGAGACTGTGTGGCTCCGTTTTTCTGTACTGTATTCATCCTACATAAAATGCCTGTTCCGTTCACCTGCCCAGCCCCCAACAGCAGTTCTGGGACACTTCTCCACAGAACTGCAAACTCCTTTAAAGGGGCACTATCAGCTTTGCCACTTCGTTTTTGGCCAAAAGTAAACAGTGTGCCTGTTGGCACACAGCTATCACATATATACTTCAGAACGTCCCTATATATGGAAAACATAATGTTTTTTTTACCATTTTTCTGCATTTTGTCAAAGTAGCTTTCCATTCGGGTCCATGTTAAGTCCCCCGCATACCGGAAGTACATTCAGGTCAGGGCCGCGTGTCTGCCATGTGTGCGGCCCCGAAGTATGATTTTTTTCATACTCGACATGCAGCTACATATTTTGCGTGGGTCCCTTGCACTATTCTAAAATGCTCCATCTATGAGCGACTGCAAACCGAGCACGGGGAGTACTGTAATTTATTTTTGTACATTGCAGCGAATCCATGCATGCACACCAGAGGCATGACCAAAGATCCGCATGGCATGGCGTGTACAGTTAGTGCGCATGCGGGATTTCGGCTGCGATGTACGAAAATAAATTACAGTAATCAAGTGCTCGGTTTGGTAGTCGCCATAGATGGAGCATTTTAGAATAGTGCAAGGGACCCACGCAATATAGCTGCATGCTGAGTATGAAAACAGATTGGGGGCCGCACTGCGGATGACGCGGCGGCCCGACCTGAATGTGCTTCCGGTATGTGGAGGACTTAACGTGGACCCGAATGGAAAGCTACTTTGGCAAAATGCACAAAAACAGTAAAAAAACATTATGTTTTCCATATATAGTGATGTTCTGAAGTATATATGTGATAGCTGTGTGCCAACAGGCACACTTTTTACTTTTGGCCAAAAACGAAGGGGCAAAGCTGACAGTGCCCCTTTAACTGATGGCTGTGTTCTTGATGTATGTTACTTTACTACAAACTTCCTTAACTAATGGCTGTTTTTTTTTTTGCTGTGTGTTAGTTTTTTACTTTATTTGTTTCTTTAGTTATTTATTGTTCTGTTGTTATTTGCATTGTTACAGTGCTCAGTGCTCCCATTCATCTCATCCAGCTTAACCCTCTTATCTGAACCAATGACTTCCAGGTTCGATGATAATGTCTCAATGTCAACACTGTAAGCAGAGAAATAACAAATAAATGAAAGTACTCAGTAACACACAGTGTATGAAGTAAGCATCTATAGGGTAAGGGATGTGCAGTCTTTGGGAATAATGTCACTGACCTGCAGTCAAAAGGTGGGCAGTTGAACAGAACAGGCATTTTTAGGATGGCTGAATGCAATATAAAATATGGATGCCACACAGATGTAGAGGTAGTGCTGGTCTATCTAGAGTACAGGTACAGTGTACAAGATACTTATTTTGTTTAATATAATGCATTTTGACCTGACAGTGTAGAGGAGAAGCGATGTGACAGCTGTGTCCGCAACATTGGAGGCTGCCCTTTAAGGGGCAGACCAAGTTGTCCCGGTGCATCCCTTCCCTTTACCTGAGGATGGTGCACTCAGAGGTGGAGGGGGAAGGGAAAGGGCGGGACAAGGAGATAGAACAATAGGCAGGATAACAGGAAGGGGAGAGGCTAAAGGAGATACATAAAGGGCAGCACAGGAGTGGTTCAGCCACTTTTGCTGGAATTTTTGATTTACATTCAAACTACAGCAGGTCAGACTGGCAACAGAGATTTGTGCACTAGCATAAAGCTGGTAAGAAAAAGGCAGCTATGGGTAACCAGTACTGATGTTGGACACATTTATAGGATAGCTTAATGAGAATTTTGTTTGAGTTTACTCTGGACTAAGGTAAAATTGCAAGGAATGCTGAGGCATGTTAGATAAATGAATGAACAGATAAAGTAGGGTAGCACCTTTAATGTGCTTATAGGATGGAAATGAGAATTTGTTTTGAGTTTGCTCTGGACTGAGGTAGAATTTGCAAAAAACGTTGAGGTGTGCTAGTTTAAGAATCCTGCATGTGGAGGGTTTCATCGGACTTCGATTGTGATGTTTCATTGAATATTTTCCTTGTAAGGGGGTTGAATGTACAAAGCTGATAAAGGCAACCAGACTTGATGGAATAAGTAATTGGATGCTCCTTGGTGGTTCTGTTTTCTTTGTTCGTTGGACCTGGTGGGGAGAAGTTTTAGAGATGCTGAGGGGCACTCGCTTACAGAATCTGGTAGGGGGATTGCCCATTTGGAAAGCTGTTTGTGTTGTTTTGGAGGCAGAATTGGCAAAGGTTGCCTGAATTCACTAAAATGTGAGTTGGGAATAAGAGAGAAAGCAGGGCCGCATCTGGG
The DNA here is from genome assembly GCA_016271365.2 of Neoceratodus forsteri. Classification (NCBI taxonomy): domain Eukaryota; kingdom Metazoa; phylum Chordata; order Ceratodontiformes; family Ceratodontidae; genus Neoceratodus; species Neoceratodus forsteri. The sequence goes on from CM028133.1 coordinate 2,837,527, forward strand.
TAGCTCCGCATTACGAGTGTGGGTTTCAGAGCGAGCGGGTGCATTTAAATATGCAGCAGAAAAGGGGAAAAAAGCTTGTAAGCGAAAGTGGCTTTGATACAACTCATTTAGCCATGATATGGCACGGTAGGAGAACTAAAAAGCATGCAGTTCGGGGAGGAAGGGCTGCGCAGCAGAGGGGAGCGGGTTGGCTGGGGCCTAGGCCCATGCTCCGAGTAAGGCAGCAGGTTTCACTGCAGGATCCTCCCTACTGGTTTGTCATCCAACTGGTACCAGGCCAGTTTGCCAGAAAACAGGGTTAGGGGGATCAGTGAGTGAGTCCTAGGCAAAAGGCCTAGCATGTGAGCCAACTGGCCACATGGCGTGACATCACATGCCAGAAAAGATAGGCCACGGGAACCACGCATCTTTTGCCAGTTTTGAAGAGAGGGACAGTAGCAGGGGAAGCCAAAGAGGGCTCTGTGATAAGGCATCAGGCCTATCGGGCTAAGGCCTGGCTGGATGATGGCATTTTTTGGCCATGTATCATGATGTCACATGCCAAAGGGGCAGGCCACATAATGGAGCGAATGGAAAAAAGGATGGCGGGCAGGTCAGAAGCCGGGTGGTCTGATAAGGGCAGTAAGACAAAAAAGGCAGCACAGACAAAGGGATTCACTGAATTTAGCCCGGCTTGCACTACAGAATGAGTGCTACACTACAGTGGGGGGAGGACTCATGGGCGCAGGAGGGAAAAGGAGAGGCAGGCCTGAAGTATGGGAAGAGGAGCCTGGCCTCATGGTGTGACGGCATGCACCACGAACTTTCAGGTGATGGAAACGTGGGCACAGGAAAAGGACTGGTAGAGAGGGGGGTGCAAGTTTAAAAAAAAATAATATATATATATATAATTAAGGGGAGGCAAATGGTCACAGAATGAAGGGTTAGCTGCAAAGAAGGAATTGTGCATGGGGACAGATAAGCCTGGAAAGGCCTCAAGGGAACACCAGAGGCCCCAAAAAAGGTAGGGCAGAAGGCCTAGGTGATGGGGGGATATATAAAAAAAAGGAAAAGGGGGTAGAAGCGGGCTGGGCCAGACAGAAGACTATTGACCACAGAGGTATAATGATGGTAACTTTGTCAGTTGTCTTCACAGTTTGCAAAGAAGCAAGGAACATGGCACCAAAGAAGATCAGGCCTTCGAAAGAGGACACCTACAGAGCTATATTGGAGCTGGCAGACAAAGCCAATAGAATGTGGGAGATGGTGGAAGAGGAGGAACCAGGGAGAACTGGGGAGAAAAGGAAAGCGGGGAAGGGTAGTGGGGGCAGAGGAAAACAGACAGCTGGGAGGCCACACATTCCTCCCAGAGTACAGCCACCAATAGTGGTACATCCCAGAGTGGCTAGTCCAGTACCTCTGCAGCCTGTTGACCCGGTAAGGTCAGTACCTCCCCAGGACCAGGTTGTGGTTCCCCCAGTGGAGCCCAGACTGGATCCCCAGTGCACAGTGGTTCCTCCACCGCTACTATTGGTACAACTACCCATTCAACCACAGGGGAGCATACTTGGGCAGCAGAAGGACAGCAGGCAACAAGGAATGGACAAGGCCACAGGTAATGCACCCAGTTCTGTGGGTGAAAGCATCAATGGGTATATAGGCCAAATTATTTCAGCAGTTGGGACAGGGGATCTAGGGCAGATGGAGTCAGCACTGGCAGAGATTAGGGCAGACAAAGAGGTGATGAAAGAAAGTGAAAGAGAAGTGGAGAAAGAGGGAAAAGGAACAAGGGAGATAAGAGCTCCAGGGATGAGAGTACGGGAACATGTCCCTCTGGCCACAAAAGAGAAAATATGGAAGGGGGAGTATGTGGATATTTTCACGTTGGTAAGCCAGGAAGCGGCAGCAAAATACATAGAAACAGAGAGTATAGGAAAGAGTGAAATGGCTGCAGCGGTAGTTTTGTTAGGTAAGAAGGAAGAGGATAAATTCACAAAAGGGAAGACGTGGGAGGGGATGGCTTGTAGGTTTCACCACATTCTCAGCCATAGCATTGGAGAAGAAGCTGGAGTTGGGCATCCCGCTCATCACGTACTCCCTGATAATAAGAAAGGCAAAGGCGAAAGGGGGGGTGGGGTGGATATACTATGATGAATTCTTTTGACAGAGAATGGCGACATATGGGGATGTATGATGGGACATGAAGCAATTAGATTTGTGGACAGTCAATGTCACTGATCAGTCCACGCCAGAAGGGGAGATGGGGAGGAAAGAAACGATGCCTCAGAGGTGTTGCTGGTGTTACAATAGGGCCTTTTGTTCCTGGCCACAATGCTGCTTTTGGCATGCATGCTCAAAATGCGGGAACCGCATCTAGCCAGCAGATGCTGAACAGCATGGGTACAGGGAGCCCAAGGGTCAGGGGCGCAAGGAACAGGCCAACAGCTTTTTCGAGAGGGGCAGGGTTATAGGGGACAGGCATGGAATAGAGGGGGGAGAGGCAGGGGGCATGTAAGTAGAGGGAGTCAGAATTACTGATCAGCAAGGCCAGACAAGGAACAAGGTGGGGAACTTTGGCGGAGGAGACAGGGAAAAGGTGGGGGAATCAAGAGAATACTATAAAGAAGCAAGAATTCCCATCAGGATAGAAGCATGGCAAGATTGGTAGGACAGATACCCAAATAGACAAGTGGCAGAGATGATTGGAAAAGGTTTTCGCACAGGTTTTTCATTGCAGTGTGAGGGCCTGAGGCAAGAGAGAGAGGCGAACAATCTGGGTTTGGTAAAAGGGCAAGAAGGGATTTTAAGACAAAAGATAGAGAAAGAAAAGGCAGCGGGTAAAGTAGAAGGGCCATATGATACCCCCCTATTGCAGAATATGAGGATTTCTCCATTGGGTTTGGTTCCCAAAAAACAGCAGGGGGAATAAAGGGTGATTCACCACCTATCCTTTCCGGAGGGGGATTCGGTGAATGATTTTATCAGCGAAGAATATAGTAAAGTGACATACGCCACATTAGAAGAGGCAGTCCAGATCATCTGAGCAACTACCGATGCATGGATGGCAAAAACGGATACAGAGTCCGCTTTCAGATTGCTCCCAGTGAGGAGAGAAGACTAGGACTTGTTGGGGTTTAAAATAGGGGGAAACTACTATTTTTGACAAAGCCATGCCGATGGGGTGTTCCATGGCATGTGCGACATTTGAGGCAATTAGCACCCATCTACAGTGGATATTTCAAGAAAGAACTGGTTACAAAATGGTCATTCACTATTTGGATGACTTCCTTTTAATAGGCAGTGGGAGGAGAGAGACAGAAGAAATGTTGACCAGCTTTCAAGAGCTGTGCAGAGAATTAGGGGTTCCTTTGGCACTGCAAAAGACAGAAGGGCCCAGTAAGGTTCTAGAATTCCTGGGTATTGAGATAGATGCCTTGAGTGAAGAATTTAGGCTGCCAGATAAAAAGTGTTGAAGCTGAAGGAGCTGATTTAAATACATACAAGTAGAAGAAGAGTACAACTAAAACAGGTACAACAAGTATTGGGTCACTTGAACTTTGCCTGCAGGGCTATTGGACCAGGGAGGGCTTTCACCAAAAGGTTAGCAAGGGCTACAGCGGGGGTAACCAGACCACACCACTGGGTAGATATGACAAAATGAGTCAAGGATGATTTTAGGGTGTGGGAGGAATTCCTCAGTACCTATAATGGCTGCTCTTTCTGGCAGGAGGAATGGGTTTATAACACAGACCTGGATCTCTACACAGATGCAGCCAGGGGCCTAGGTATGGGGGACTATTTGAGGGCAGATGGTTTGCAGAACCATGGCCTGCAGACTGGGTGAGGGATGAAAAAGTAAAAGGCATAACACTGTTGGAGATCATGCCTATTTGGGAATGTACCCTGGTTTTGGGAGAAAAGTTACGGAATCAGAAGGTGACATTCTGGTGCGACAATAGGGCAGTGGTAGAAGTTTTAAACAACAGAGGAGCCAGGTCAGAAATAGTCATGCAGGTCTTGCAACAGTTGGTGCTAAGGGCCTTGAAACTGAACATGTCATTCAGAGCCAAACAAATAGAGGAGGTACACAATACCCTGGCTGACAGCCTTTCCCATCTGCAGCTGGATCGTTTTCGGAGGCTGGCACCAACAGAAGAGGAACAAAGCACGCCCATACCAATGAACATCTGGGACATTGGCAAGAGGGAGCAGAACTGTTGTTTCACAGCTCATGGGCACCGCAGACAATGAGGGCCTACGAAGGGGCCTGGCAGGTGTTTCAAACATTCAGGGCGACACACCACAGGGAGGTAAGTAGACCACTCACTGAAGAACAGCTAGGGAAGTTCACAGTAGAGCAATGGCAGAGAGGAACAGCCCACACCACGATGGGGGTCTGCCTGGCAGGGATTAGTGTAGTTTGTAGCCTAAAGGGTTGGAAGACCTGATGAAGTCAATGTTCATTAGAAGAATGATGCAAGGGTGGGGTAGGTTAAATCAGAGAACTACAGATAGTAAAAGACCAATAGGGGAGCAGTGGCTCACAAAACTAAAAGGGGTTTTACTGGCAATCTGCAGATCGAAAGCCGAGGCCCAGCTCTTCCGCACGATCTATGTGGTAATGTTTGCAGGGGCCATGAGAATGAGTGAGGTGGTGGGACATGGCAGTAAGGATGAAGAAGGGGGATTGGAATGGGAAGATATAAGCTGGGGGATGAAAGAGATACAGATCTTGATTAAGAAGTCTAAGACAGATCAAGGGGCAGGGTTGTACGGTAACCCTGAAGGCTCACTTAGATGACACAGTGTGCCCAGTAAAAGCTTTGTGGGATTATGCCACAGAGCATTGGAATAGGACAGGGAGATTATTTGTACATGGAGATAGAAATAAGGTTACTAGTTATCAAGTCACTGCCATGCTCAAAAAGGCATGCAATTTCTGGGGGAGGACCCAGGCAATTACTCATCCCACTCCCTGTGGATAGGGGCTGTTTCACAGTGGGCAGCAGCAGGTGAGACGGTGACTAATATATTGGAGAAGGGGTGCTGGTGGTGTGTCAGCTACAAGAGATACATTCGAGCATTGCAATATGGAGACTAATGTACCACCTGTTTTTTTGTCTTTACAGATACAGAGCCAGATTGGGGGTGGGACTCATAGGTATGATACGGATAAGGGGAGCTAAGAACATATATAAGACATTTATTTGCTTAAATCCTATAGGAAGAGGGAGAATCATAGAAGTATGGATCTGCGGCCACTCCTACATTTATTGGGCAGAACAGAGAGCTGAGAAAAAGGCCAGGGGAAAACAGCTGTACCAGGACGTGAGAATATGCAGGTTCATTTGGTGTGGCATCCGTGGGATGAGATGGGCACAACTGCTTCCCACCCTGCAAGAACTGAAGGAGCAGTGACCTGTTCCAGACCTAATTATCATACATCTAGGGGGTAACAACACTGGGGGTAAGCCATGGGTGGACACATACATGCAGGTGAAAAGGAGACTTAGAAAAAGTGCAGCAGTGGTGGCCAGTGGTATGCCTTGCCTGCTCAGATATGATCCCAAGAAGGGTTTGGAGACATGAACACAGTCATAGAGTGGTAGATAGGGCCAGGAGAAAGATGAATAGGAGGGTAGGAACACTGATAAGGAAACTGGGAGGACACGTAATACTTCAGGGTGTGGAAGAGTGGGTAGAGGATTTCTACAGGCCAGATGGCATACATCTGTCAGATCTAGCCATAGATATGTCTAATACAGAAACTATGGGTTTTGTAGAAGCATGGAGGAAGCATGCAAAAAATGGAAGATAAATAAAAAAAAGAGAGAGAGTGGAACGAAAGGAGGTCCCCTAAGGGAGAGGGGGAACAGTACTCTAAATTGAGGGGGAAAGCCAGTCATCCAACGCAAGCTGTAGACTGGCTAATGGGAAAAAAGGGGGGAGGAAGTGGGGAAGAAAAAGGAAAAGAAGAAGTGGAAGGAGGAAAAGCAGTCTCGGTTCTCACCATTACCTAACAGGAAAAGAGAAGAAAAAGGCACCCAGATTTTCACCTGGGGGAGTGAGAAGAGGAAGAAAGAGGGATGATCAGAGATTGATATATGGATGCAATAAAATGCAGTTGTTAAAGATATACTAATAAAAGATTATGAGATGGAAATTGGAATAATGATATATAAATAAATTAATTGCCAAATCTGAGCACAACAACATACAATGGTCTCTGTCTTTTTGTGAGGGAAAAGGGGGGAATCCGGGACAATGGAGTTTGCTCTTTAAGGGGCAGACCAAGTTGTCCTGGTGCACCTCTTCCCTTTACCTGAGGATGGTGTGCTCAGCGGAGATGGGGGGAAGGGAAGGGAAGGGGAGGGACAAGGAGACAGAACAATAGGCAGGATAACAGGAAAGGGAGGGGCTAAAGGAGCTACATAAAGGGCAGCACAGGAGTGGTTCAGCCACTTTTGCTGGAGTTTTTGATCCCGTCCACCCACCCTTGAATTATAGAGCTTATGGAGAAGACAGTCAGAAAGGAACTGTTAGGAAGTCTGTCAGAGGTGGATGACAGAACAAAGGTCCGATTGGACAGTTTTTGGACTGCCAAAGGTGGATGGCAGAGAGGGAAAATGGGGAAAAAGGGAGGAAGAAGGGGAGGGGGAAAGATAAAGGAATAGGAGGAAAAGAAGAAGAAGTGGAAGGAGGAAAAGCAGACTCGGTTCTCACCGTTACCCAACAGGAAAAGAGAAGAAGAAGACACACAAGTTTTCACCTGAAGGAGCGAGAAGAGGAAGAAAGAGTGATGATCAGAGATTGATATATGGATGCAATAAAATGCAATTGTGAAAGACATAATAATAAAAGATTATGAGATGGAAATTGGAATTATGATATATCCGGGTCGTGCCTGAAAATAGTCATTGCTATGGCTAGTGCACTTACCTGGTAAACAAAATCTAAATAAATAAATACAAATAAATTAATTAATTGCCAAATCTGAGCACAACAACATACAGTGGTCTCTGTCTTTTTGTGAGGGGAAAAGGGGGGATCCGGGACAACTGATTATTGTCAGGAGCCAACTGTACCATTCCCAATAGCTGAGGTTTCATTATACGGCAGTTTGATATAGCAAGGGAGCACTGTACAGAACACATTCATGTATGTTAACACATGAATAATAAGTTAAATGTGAGCCTTTATACATCAAAGCACCAGCACATTCCATAAGAAATATAAGATGACAGAGTGTGTATTATGTGGTATAAGTGCATGCCTCAGGTGCATTGTTAGGCACAAGGTGCAGCCAAATGCCACTAAATGTACTGGGGAAATGTGATTATATAACCATAATGGCAAACTTTGGAGTGTCTTACTGTACTTATAATATAGCTTTTAAATGACTAACTTAAAATTAATAAACATAAGAATATATTATTTTCAAAGATGGCAATAAAGACCTTTCATTGACATATGCTTTTATTTTAACCCTGAAGACAAAACATAGCCCATATTCTGGTAATCGGGGGAGTTATAGCAGGAATAATTAAAAGACGATAAAAAGCTGTGTGACTTACATTTTCGTGAAACTAACATTTGTTACCTATAGTAATTTGCATTTCAGACCAATACAGGTATCGTTAAAGGAAATGTGTTCACCTAAACTGGTCAATCTGCCAGGTTTTCTGGGGGGAGTAGATTTCTCCTGAACAGGTCACCAATCCCTAATTCAATTGCAGATGCTGTTACAAACCACAAGACTTTCTTTAAGCAATTTGTGTCTGCCTCTTACAAGCTTACTATGTTTTTCCACCTTTCCCCTCACTGTTTATACAATTGCCCTACTTCCACACCCTTCTTTCTCCATCTTTCCCCACATTCAACAACAGATGGAATGTTTATCATGGGATGCATGAATTCAAAATGCTGCTCAATTACATTGCTACAATGTTCATCTCCTAACACACTCCTAAAACACACACACACACACACACACACACACGTGTAAGAAAGGCCTCACATGGAACCAAAGCCTTAGCTGAATTTGTGACAGCATGAACTGTAGAGATTTTTCTGGTAAGAACATAATGCTAGGAGGAAGATGTCTCATTTTCAGCAAGGATTATGTACATGTATATTGTTATTGATCTGATGTTTGTTTGCATCGAAAACTGATGTTAACAGTATTGTGTTATCTTCATTGTCTTTACATGTCTAAGAAAAGGATTTGTCTTTATTGTCTTTTCATGGCTAATAAACATTTTTTAACCAATCAATAGTTTTTGAACTGAAAAAATCAGCAAAGGAGCACAAGTAATGAAAACCATGAGCAGTACTTCATTTGTTTAAATTGTGTTTATTTATCTAAGGATAATGTGATGATCTGCAAATCATTCAATTAATTTGTTTTTTTTTTAATTGAGAAAGTTTTATTTTTAGGGACTAGGTTAAGGTTTTAATTAAGTAAAGCTGTCAGTCATGCTTGTAATGGCAGATCAGATCTGGGTGTAGGGGGATTGATTTGCTTGCTTTATCATGCAGCTGCTGCTAACAAGTCCCTGCCCTAAGGTTTGCAACTATGGTGACATATTTGCACATCTTGTAGGATCTGTTAGCCAGTCATGTGGCTTCACTTCCTCACATTTTTAAATTTGAGGTACATTCATAAATAAAAAATAACATCTAAGAATTTATGCAGTATATCAATGCAACTGTACATTACTGTACATTAATGGATGAACAGTAATTAATATATGACTATATTTCAACATCAAAACATTAGGTTTCTGTACATAATACAGGAACAATAAGTAACGTGACCATTTACACATAAAAAACAACAATACACTCATGTACATTAATACATAAACAATAAGATACTATATGATCATTCATACATCCAAACAGTATAGTACTGTACATTAATGTTTGAGCAATAACTAATATGTGACTACTTACATATCAAAATAACTTTACATTCCAGTACACTAACACATGAACAATGCATATCTTGTGTGTATTTATACATCAAACAATTGTACATTATGGTACATTATTACATGAACAAAAAGTAACATATGAACATTTATATATCAAAATAACTGTGCACTCCTGTACATTAATAAATAAATAAGATGAACATTTACATACTAAAGCAGCAGCACATTACTGTATGCTAATATACGCACAATAGGTAATGTGAGCATTTATACATCAAAGCAACTGTACATTACTGTATGCAAATACACGAACAATAAGTCATATTTAAACAATTATACATCAAGACAACTGTACATTCCTGAACATTATTATATGAACGATAAGTAATGTGAGCATTTATATAACAAAGTAATAGTATGTTACTTTATGTTAATACACACACAATAGGTAACATGAGCATTTATACATTGTTGACATGATTGTTGATGTGTTGACATGTTCTGCATTCGTGTTCTGCCAATATCAGTTTTTTTCATTTTTTTTATTGGTGGCAGGAGTCTTCAACAGAAGTTTGTAGGTTTTTCTGAAATTCTGACAACAGTAAATTTGCTTTTTCCTCGCAGTGCGACCCTTTAATAATCTCACTACTGTGCTTTTGTCATGTGTTCCCTTTGAAATAAACTTGCAACCTCACCGTGTCTTGCTGAAGCTGCTTTTCCCACCTAATAGACTTTTTTTTTTTCTCTCTTGTATTTTATTGAGTGATATACCATTACAGCCACACTCACTGCACTGCAGGCATAGCTACAGAGTAGCCTCCAACCAGTTATAATCTTTTCACAGCCCTCTGTAATTGTTCTGAAACTGAACACTCATGTTGTGTTTCTTCAACAAAAATAACCTAACTAATCCACTAAGAAAACCAGAAGGGGGACCTCACATAGCTCAGTCATTCAGTACCTCTTGAGTTAGACACCCGGGCAAAATGACCACGGAAGAGTAACCTGTAAGTTTTAAGTAGACCATGCGTGACCATGTTTATCTTTTAATTACTGATCAGTTCCAGACCCCTGTGGTATTTTATTTATTTACTTTGTAGTTTTTGTTAACAAGATAGGTACCCTATATAAAAACATGTATATTTGCAGGTAAAACCCAGCTTGTGAAACAAATAGAAGAACAGGTGGCATTCTTTTGTCACGGTACTGTAAGTTCATTGCGGGATTCCTGTAACATCTGTTACGGTTGCTGTTAAATCCACCTCAGGATCCCGGTGATGGCACAAGCCTCTCGAGCTGCACTTTTGCAATTTATGACATCACAGGAATCCCATGAACTTACAGTACCGTGACAAAGGAATGCCACTTGTTCTATCTATTTGTTTCTCAAGCTGGGTTTTACCTGCAGAGTGAAGTTTAAAAGCCATGACAGGAGCGATTGTTGAGAACAGCTAAGCACAAGAGACTTTGCCTGTTTGTCTGTAATACTGTCATTTTGATATCCGGTCGATGACTCTCAATCAGGCTGACTGTCCTAGTAAAAAAAAAACAGTAACCATCTATTACAGCATTGTCGTACACTCAGAGTTACAGATACATAACAGCTGGATAAGCATAGCTCACACAAGACTGTTTACAATAAATTAGAGAAATACAGCATGAATAGTAGTTGGAGTAAAACCATGGACAGTGACGGCAGAAAAAGACAAATGGCCCATCCAATCAGACTGTAACACTCTGTCATACCATGAGACCATTTGTCAGTATGGGGTTTTCTGTATCGCTCCATGTTGCCAATGGGGAATTAATACTGATGGTAATAAGCACTCCCTCTGCAATAGTGGTACAGCCCAAAGGCTGTCAAGAAAAAGACCAGTGGTCCATCCAGTCTGCCTGCAACACCCTATCATACCCTGAGGCCTTTTGTCAATATGGACTTTTTGCATACACTATCTGCCCCCTTGGTCTGTGTCTTACTGCTACCCCCCCTCCGAGTGATTACTAAGCTCTTAACTCTTTCTCAACCGTGCTTGAAACTACGTATGGTTTCGGCATATACCACCTCCACTGGTAGGCTGCTCCATGCCTCAACCACTCTCTCTGTAAAATAACACTTTTATCATATCCCTCTTGAATCCCCCTCACTAACTTCTACTCGTGTCCTCATGTTCTAGGTTCGCTACTCCTGTTCAATAGTTCCTTGCGGTCCACCATACTCATTCCTTTCAGGAACTTGACGGTCCCTGTCATACCCCCCAACTCCCAGTCCCATGAGTTTCCCTAACAGTCACTACTAATGCAAGCTGCCTGACCATGCCCCCTTGCACCCCACCATTTACTCTAGCAATTCTTCTCCGCTCAGCCTCCTCTCGCCCACATATTTCTCCCTATACCTTATCGCCGCTCTTCCCCACCCCTTCACCACAGTACCTACCTCTCTCTCGTACCTCCTTTCTTCACCACACTGCCAGATATCCTCGTCCCTCCGAACTACTGACAAGGCACTTTGTGGCTGCTTATCCCCTTCCCCACCCTCATAAAGTGTTTTTCTTGTTATTTTAACTTGTACCTATGTTTTGAGTTATTCTGTAAGTTCTGAATCCAAGCTGTATCATTCATTGCAATGTACCTTTGCTTTCTCCTATTGTACTTTGTTTTCAATCTATGACATGGAACTATTTGTAAAAGAGCTTGCACTCAAAGGTCTTTTCCGAATCACTAAATAAATAAAATACATCAAAGCAATGTTACCTTACTATATGTTAATACGCGAGCGATAAGTAAGACGTAAATAAGTATACATCAAAATCATCATAACTATATCAACTATATATCGAAATAAATATCGATTTCTGTACATTAATATGAACAGTGGTAACATGAGCATGTATATAACAAAGCAACAGTACATTACTGAATGCTGATGCATGCACAAAAGGTAACATAAGCCTTTATACATCAAAGTAACTGTACATTACATAGAGAATAATTAATGGGCAACACCGTGTAATGAGATTTCTTTACATATCTGAAGTGTGTGATACCACATAAACCATAAGACTGGCAGCTAAGGTGGAGCATGAGCTAATCTCCTGTACATATGAAACAATGGGTGCAAGACTGATTGACAGACACCAGTTTTAGGTTGAAATCATTCCTAACAAGAAATTATTATATATTAATATATGACAAGTAATGTTAACATTTACACAACAAAACTATACATTCATGTAAATTACTATGTGAGCATTTATATAATAAACTGTACATTCCATGTCAAATAATACATAGGTAGGTGTGCATAACGAGAATTTTATACACACCCAAGGTGTATGATGCTTCCTAAACCCCAATAGTGAAGCTCAAGGGGTTTATAATAGTACCACGCATGAAGGGTTTACATAAAATTTGAGGGTTTTTTTGCACACCTACCCATGCTGTTTTACATAATTGCTCAGTAGTGGCTTCTTGTCTGGATAATTTTTATTTATACAACAACAACAGGAGTTGCTGTTTAAAGCAGCACTGGTGCTGCTTTTCTAATCCCCCCCCAACAAGTCTGAGTGCTAGCTCTATGTGTTCACTGCCTGTAGCCCACTCCAAGGTCTCTGTCTTACCAGGAAAGGCATCAGCAGCCCTAATTCAGGTGTGGGCAAGCACTAGTGCTGTTTTTACTTTCAGTTTTTTTTTGTGATTGGAAATGGTGAGGCAGTTTAACTGTGACAAACATAAGCCGATGGTATTGACAGGAAACAGCTAAACACCTGAACAACTAAAGCCCTTTGAAAGGAGGTGTGGTGCAGATGCTGAAGAGAAATAGTGTGAGCACATCAGGAGCATGAGAAGCAGTGTGTGCTTGCACAGAACAAGGGAAGAAAACCAGTACATGTTTGACCCTATAACCAGGGCCACTGGAAAATTGTGGAAAATTTTACCCAAAAATGTGGGGATTTTCTTGCAAAAATTGCGGGAAAATTGCGGGGGTTCACTATACATCCTCACTACCCCCTAATAAATATTTTATTGTTTGCTGCAGCATGTATTGATCACATAAATTGTTAGATAAATGTATTGCCACTTGTAAATGCTTTTAATATGAAGAAAAATGTGTGTTTTTAAAATGCACTGTAAACTAATCATTATGTAGCATATCTTCTAAAAATCAAGACATCTAAGTCATGCAATGCTAACTAGAATTTATTCAGTAATTTACAGTTAGTCTGTACTGAATACATCCTGAAACAACATATTTTGCTAGTTTCTAGATGTTAAATAATGGGGCCTGTTTAAACTATTTGCTTTGGTGCAAGAAAAAAATAAACAGATAACCAGGGTGCCTAATAAAGGTCTAGTAAGAAAAATAGTTATTCTGTTAAAATGATTACTGTTCTTAATCAGCACTGTAAGTACATTTTAAAATCATGTGATAAAAGTATCAAATCATACCAATAGCTTTTCATTACATCACACAGTTGTTTTTAATACATTGTACTTTTGTTCTATTCGGTTTGCAGTGATTTTACTTGGGTTGCAATTATTTTGTCTATTTGAAGGTAACTGTTTAACTATACTTAACCTGTTCAGCATGTTTTCAGAAATGTTTGTTTTTTGTAGGCTTTGTATGTGAGTATACAGTTGTGGCAGACTGACATGTAAGGAATCACTGTCACCAACCCCCTCAGAAGCACATTCAAGTTTATAATCAGCAGGGCCATCCAAACTCTTGACACATTTGAATCAAAATCCTTTCAGACTGAAAGTATTTATACAAGGAAAATATACCCTACCATTCAAAAACCAGCATTGTGGTCAAGGCTTCATTTAGGTGAATGGGGCACTTTGCACCTCTTCTCACACCTATTGTTTCAGTCTCTGTATCAGCAAAAAGTTCTCTGATAGTCTGCTTTAACACAGATTTTAAGTGTTCAAGTCTACATATGCATGACCAGAGGATTCTGAAACCAAAGCAGAGAAGTGAATCACATGAAAGCAGAGTCACATTTGACCCCTTCTCACCTCACACTGTACTGTTTTGGTCAAATCCAAGTCTGTGTACCATATCTGAGTAGATTTCCTTGAGAATTAAAATATTTTATACAATTTAAGTCAAGAATTCCATATATGTAAGAAATTGCAAGAAATTGCAGATTTTGTGTGGAGAAGGGTGAAAATTGCGGAAATTGCGGAAAAATTGCACCCGCAATTTTCCAGTGGCCCTGCCTATGACCCACACATTATAACATTGACTTAAATGGGTTTCTCTATTGGAGAAAATTCTCCACAGTTATTATTGTATGTTAACAATAAGTAAATGTGTGCCTCTACAATCTGTAACTGCCATTGCGCATGTTGCCTGTCCTGTCCTCTTGCACCTAATGTTGTACCACGTGAATTCTATCATTTCATTGTATGTAACTTATCCTGGGTCATTCATGAAAAGAGGATGCAAGTGTCAGCAAGCTCAACCAGTTACCAAAATCCAAAAAAAAATAAATAAATCCATACATCAATGCAACTGTTCATTACTATATGTTAATACATGAACAATAGGTAACATGAGCATTACACAGTGCATCAAGGTAAATGCTGTGGACTATGGGTATCACAATATTAAAATTGTCCCTGTATGATAACCTTGAAAAATGATCCCTGTTTTTTCATAGTTTCTGTATTGTGGGATATGGGTTGGGTTTTGTGGAAGGGATACTTAGCACCCACCTTTTCTTGGGGAAAATGAGATAGTGGATTTAAATACTGATGTTTTTATTTGCTATTATGATATACAGTCGAAGCAACTTAATTGGGACACACTAAACGGGGACGTTCATTAAAGGGGACGGTCCCCAGGGCACCGATTAAGTTGCTATGTAATTCAATGGATGCCTCACACCTTTAAAGGGAACATAGGAAGCTTTTTAATGGGGATGATTTGTAGCTGTCTTTGCCCTTAAGTCTGCATTGAAAATCACCTGTCAATTGGTTTCTTAGCTGACTTATTAACTATGATGTCAGTAAAATCTGGCTAAAAAATTACACTATTAACACTTGCTAATTTCAAAAAGCAACTCAAACCTTAGGTATACATTGCTGTGTCTTTTTTGCTACAGTACCTGTGCTTCTGAAATGGGGCATTTTATTTCAGTGTTGAGGATACAGTGGACAGTGTGATCACGGAGAAGCAGAATAGGATGCTGCTGCTCTTCTTAACAGTGAAAATCCACTCACAGATGTTCCACTGCCGGGCAATCTTACTCCACAGGAATTTCTCAGCTGCATTGATACTGATGCTGATAAAGCAATGTAAGGGGATCTAACTGTTGCTATATTATGTGAGGCTTTCAAAACTCTGAATCCTGGATCCAATGAGGATGACCCAGCGAATTCTGAACCAGCAACCAAAAATGAGTCTGTCATGAACAAGGATGCTCACATCTACTGTGGACATCTGAGGGACTGGTGCCCACAACATGGGAGAATGGAAACTAGGAGCATATATTCAATCTTAAAGGTGCAATTATCCAGGAGATAGCAAGAGAATCACATAATGTGCTGTTTTTTTAATTTTATATGCTTGTTGAATAAAACTAACAGATACTGAATCTCAAACAAATAACACAACTCTACAAAAGAGATGTAATTCACTATGCGTGCTGTATGTCTCTGTTGCCACATTGTAATCTAGTGCCTTTCCGGTTTTGTCCTACACTTGCATCTGTGTTCCATTTTACCCTCTTCTGAAAATGGAGACGGTCGGTTAAAGGGGATGATTAGCATTCCACGGAGGCATCCCCTTTAAGCGGCTTGAACTGTGCAATGTTATAAAGAATGGTTATCATTATATAGGGAAACAGACACAATAGTGGTACTGTAAGCAAAATGTAGCACAGTTATCCCAAAACATGGTTTTCATAACATCCCTAGTGTTGACATGATGGACTTGGAGTCCTATCCAACTTTAAATTACTATGCAACCAATTCAGCAGTTATAACAAATAAAACCATAAGGATATCAACTAATCCAAACATTTCATTTAATTTCTAAAGCAAGAAAACTGTTTGGGAAATTTTTATAACATCCCATAACCTTGCCCAGCCCACCTTGGACAGTGTTAGGTTAGTTAGGGCAATACTAGAAAGTATACTTAGAATGGCAGAAAAAAGGGAGATATTGCTGATGGGTGATCTGAATATGCCAGATGTCAACTGGAGTGCAGTTGCAGCAGCCATTTCGAAGAGTGGGGTTATTCTAGATGCCCTACAGTGGCATGCCTTAGACAACTAGTATTGGAGCCCACTCGAGAAGGAGCAATCTTAGACCTGGTTCTCTCAAATGGAGATGAAGAGAGGATCATAGATGTAGAAGTGGGTAGCCATCTGGGAACTAGCGACCCTCAAACAGTATGGTTCACAATAAACACAGCAATAGAGTCAAGTCATACAAAGGCAAAAGTACTGGACTTTAGGAGGGCTGACTTTGCCAAAATGGGTGAGTGCCTAAGGAATGCACTAGCAAATGGGCAGGAAGGAGGGGTGGAAGAACAATGGGGAATAATAAAAACTGCCATCACAGAGGTAACAAGCCTTTGTGTGAAGCAAATAAACAAAATGAAACGATGTAAGAAACCACTATGGTTCTCAAAGGAAGTGGCAGTGAAGGTTCAAGAGAAAAGAAAGCATTCAGGAAGTACAAGGAATCACAGAAGGAGCAGGACGAGAACTGTATCAGTTAAAGCAAAAGGAAGCTGGGAAGACAGTCAGAACAGCAAAGAAGCTGAAACCAAGGAAAGATAGCCAACTCAGTTAAGAAGGGGACAAAACCTTTTATAGGTACATCCAGGGAAAAGGAAGACCAAGGGAGGATAGTGAGGCTTAATAAAGGGAGGGAGGGTGGGCAGAGGGTGACTGTGAACAGGCAGAGATACTAAACAAATATCTTTTCTCAGTATTTACAAAGGAAGAGGGGAGGTACCTAAAACAAACAGTAGAAACACTCTGGATACAGAAGTTGATACCAGCCCATTTAGAGAAGAAAGCGTTCTGAAAGAACTCTTAAAATTGAAGGTGGACAAAGCAATGGGGCCTGATGGGATTCATCCCAGAATTCTAAAAGAACTAAGGGTAGAACTAGTGACACCACTGACTACCCTCTTTAACAAATTATGGGAGGATGGGGTGGTACCCAAGGACTGGAGGAGGGCAGATGTGAATCCCCTTCAGAAAAGTGGGAGCAAGGAAGAAGCAGGAAACTACAGACCTGTTAGTTTAACCTCAGTGGTAGGGAAAATGATGGAATCACTTCTGAAGGAAAGAATTGTCGAGTATCTAGAGGCCAGAGGGGCACAGGACCCAAGGCAGCATGGATGCACAGTGGGAAGGTCATGCCAGATGAATCTGATAGATTTCTTTGACTGGGTGACCAAGTAGTAGATCAGGGAGGGCTGTGGACATGGCCTACCTAGACTTTAACAAGGCATTTGACACAGTCCCACACAAAGATTAATATACAAGTTAGCCAGCCTGGGAGTGGGTCCCAAGATGACAGCCTGGGTAAAGAATTGGTTGAGAATAGGACATAGAGGTAGTAGTAAATGGAGTCCACTCTGAAGAAAGGGGTTACTAGTGGGGTACGCAGGGTTCAGTAATAGGACCAGTCCTCTTCAATGTCTTTATAAGTGACATTGCAGAGGGACTGGAAGGAAAAGTATGTCTCTTTGCAGATGACACAAAGATCTGCAATGGAGTTGATGCACAAGGTGAGGTGGAAAGGATGAGAAGGGACTTGGCAAGGTTATAGGAATGGTCAAATGTATGGCAGCTTAGATTCAATGCTAAGACGTGCAAGGTAATGCAGCTGAGAAACAAAAACTCAGGGGAAGAGTACACAATGGGGGATGAGATACTAACAGCAACAAAAATGGAAAGGGACCTGGGGTTAGTCATATCAGATGACCTAAAGGTGGGCAAGCAATGTGAGAGGGCAGCAAGGAGGGCTGGGGGGATACTGGGATGCATAGGGAGAGGCATCACCAGTAGAAAACAGGAAGTTATTATCCCTCTGTACAGACAGCTGGTCAGACCCCACCTGGAGTACTGCGTGCAGTTCTGGAGACCCACTCTCCACAAAGACATAGACAGGATAGAAGCTGTCCAGAGGAGGGCAACTAAAATGGTGCAGGGTCTGCACCGGAAGACATGTGAAGAGAGACTTCAGGAGCTTAATATGTATACCCGCGAGGAAAGGGAAGGGAACATGATAGAAACTTTCAAGTACCTCAAGGGAATCAACAAAGTCCAAGAGGGTAGCATCTTTCAAAAAAAGAGGTGTGCAAGAACAAGGGGGCACAATTTGAAGATGGGGGGGTGGCTCAGAGGTAATTTAAGCAAGTATTTATTCACAGAGAGGGTTGTGGATGCATGGAACGGCCTTCCAGAGGAGGTTGTGGAGTCAAAAACAGTGGAGGAATTCAAGCATGCATGGGACAGTCATAAGGCAATTCTAGGGGGTGGGGGCAGGAAGAAGTAGGCTGCTGGGTAACTAGGATCTGCAGCTTATACATTAGGTAGGGAAATGGGAAGATTGGGTGGGCCAAGTGGTCCTTATCTGCCATCAAATTCTATATTTCTATGCAATACTATGCTCTCAGTCATCATAATATATGCCTGTGCCACCTAGACACTTACAGACTGAACACGGCTGTCACCACTGCAGAGAGACATCTCAGGGAAGATGATTTATGATAACTACAGTGGCCTGCCACCTTTATTGCAGATTGACATTATTTACAAATCTAATCTTAAATACAATGTTAAAAATGGTTGAATGGAAAAAGCATAGTGCAGTAGAGAATCTAAGTATGACAGGAATACCTAAAATACAATTCACATTAAAATGTCTCAGCAATGAGTTGCTTTTCCATTTCTAAAGGTGTTGCATAATGGTTGCTAGAGCCACCACAAAGCCTTGCAAAAAATGTTGCTTAAAAGTTGTGACTCAGTTTTGCATTGCATTGTGACAGAACTGACTGTGAATTCCATTTGAGTTGCAATATGTTTTTTATATGTTGCTCTTGAGCTGTTTAAGTGTTAAAGAAACAATGAAATGTGAGCTGCCAAATCACTGACAACTTTAAAAACAATGTACACCAACTCATTGGCATGACAATATGAATATGGATTGATTGTAGCTTTTAAAACAAGCATTTGTCAATGCCGAATGTTGGCTTGCTGGCACCGGCATTGGTAGTGGAGGAGTTAGAGAGATGCACAATAGGACTGGCAGTGAAGTAGAGAACTGATGCCAACCCCAGCTCCACCATGCAGAGAGTGACAGGCTTTGGGGGTGTGCCTTTGTGTCGTTGACCATAATGCTCATGACATTTCACCCCACCCTACCAGACAGAGACTGACAAGTGCCACAATGTGCCTTGGGGTCTTCGGGGCCTTATGCTCATGGCATTACATAAGGAAATATACTGACACGGGTGCAGTGTAGGAGAATTGGGTGAATGTTGGAACCGAAGTGTCCAGGGCACACCTCAATGCCTGTCACTGGCTGCAGGGTGGAGGGGTGGAATGGTGTGTGCATTACAGCTGGCAATGCCATGTCACACCCCTGACACATGTCAGTCTGTACAGTGTGGGGCATTACAGTTGGAAACCCTAATGCCCAGGGCATTTGTTGGTATTTTCACTCCAAATTTTCAACATGGGCCATTTGTGACCCCACCTCAAACAGTGGCACTATGAGTTTGTTTGCCAAAAGGTGATTTTTATTCAGTGACTGTACAGTTTGGTGCCACAGGTGTGAAAACACATTTTGGGCATGATGTGAAAAATGACAGCTGCACTGTTCATGAGAAGTTGTAAAAAAATGGCATTGTTGAAAATCTGGTGTGAAAATATGAAAGATTTGTGACATCACAAGTGTGTGTAGAAATTGGCCAAAGCACACCTGTAATGCAATTATTTTGGGGAGATGCTTAACCAAATTTTCAACATAGGCATTTTGGGAACTCCAGTCATGAACAGTGTCACTGTGATTTTGTTAATCTGGCCTGAACATTGATTTCCCACAGCGACTGCTGTTTGCACTGTGACATGTGCAAAAACACATTTTGAGCAGGATGTGAAAAATGACAGCTGTACTGTTCATAAGGAGGTGTGCAAAAATGACAATGATGAAAATCTAGACTGAAAATATGAAAAATTGGTGACTCATAAGCGTGTACAGAAACTGCACAATGCACACCCGTAATGCAATTATTTTGGATATTTCTTCTACAAAATTTTCAACATAGGCATTTTAGGACCTCCACTCATGAACAGTGTCACTGTGATTTTGTTAATGAGTCCTGAACATTGATTTCGCACAGCAACTGCGCCATTGTGCGCCACATGCACAAAAACACATTTTTGCAGGATGTGAAAATGACAGCTGTACTGTTCATAAGGAGGCGTGAAAAAAGGGCAATGTTGAAAATCTGGAGTGAAAATATTAAAAATTGTCAAAATTACGAGCCTGTGTTGAAACTGTGCAATGCACGCTCATAACATAGTCATTTTTGGGAATGTTTCTACCAAATTTGCTAGATATGATTTTTGGGGCCCCACCTCATGAACAGTGGGATTGTCCTTTCATTAATTGCCCCTGAAAGATAATTTTGCACAGTAACGGTGAAATTACCTTTCTGGGCTGAGTAACGAGATGACAGCACATGTATTCATGAGGTGGGGTTCTAAGCAACCCATGTTGAACATTTGGAGGCAAAAATAAAAAAAATGGCTGAGATATCCACCTAAGTTGAAAAAAAAAACTTTTATGCCATTATACAGCTTGCCGGCATTTCTTCAGTTCACGGTCAGCTTTGAAGAGTTCAGACATGTTCCTGGTCCACCAAAGATCATCGTGCCAGGCACCAGAGGTAAGTATGGGGCGGGGTATGCAGAGGGTGGCTTTGTGTTGGGGAGAGGACCCCACGGCGAGGAACCGTTTTCTTTCTTTCAGGTAAATAAAAAAAAAAAAATGAACACCGGGTACAGTTTTCTTTTTTTACAGGTGTATGAAAAACTGTTGTGCACACTGGAGTGGGCTCCCAGTGTGCCCCATGACTTTGGGAGGTGATGTTGGCCACACTGGGGTGGGCTCCCAGTGTGGCACAGAATGGGGATGGGGGCCAGCACATGTTGACGACAGTAGGCTTTGATTATGGGGAGGCACACTGGGGTGGGCTCCCAGTGTGCCACACAGTCTTGGGGGGGTTATTTAGCATGCCTACTGGGGGATATAGCACCCCTGAAGTTGACTTTGTAGGCATTGTGTGGCAAGCGGCAGCCACTGCCGCCATGTTTATTGAAATACTTCACCAGGAAAGGCATGTTGGGAGGCATGTTCCGCTGCATGACGAGCTTGTCTCTCATTGCAGCAGCACTTTCTTTACAAGATTTGACCACTTTACATATTTTTGTGTGAGCGCCTGCATGCTGGCTTATTGGGGAATGAGGGACGCACCTACTAAAGTGTGCTCTGCCTTCACCCACACTGACACACCTCTGAAATCTACTACTACCACAAGACGTTGGCTTGCATGCAGGCACAAGCCAACATAAAAATGGTGTGGTGAAAAAAGATGTACAGCTAGCATAAAGTGCTACTGTACTGTGTGACTGCTAAAATCAAACAAATAGCAACCATCAGAATCTCTGTCTTCTTCCCACAGATCTGTGCTCTGACAAAGCTTAGCAAATCTATTCAATGGGCCATAACCATTTAAGAGACCTAAACTCTTTTTATCTGAATAATTAGGTAATTTCAGGCTGGCTGTGAAATCACAGGGGTCAGAATAAATTATGGCAGGTCTGTCTTTCTTCAGTGTTTCAGTGCAATGGGCATAATTCTCGACAGGAGAGGTGTTTATAGTTAGAACTGGTATCCAACTGATGAGTTAAGGTACGGTCCAGTTGATATGAATCTTCTCTCACAGCTCATTGATTATGAGCTGCAAATGGGATTTGTTGACCTATTAGCAGCTCAGAATTAAAAGTACAGCAACCAGAGCACAACTCGGGCAAGGATAAATGTACAGCTCATTGCAGCTGAGGTTGCATGCTGATGCTTCCAATATTATATGGCTCCAAAGACTGGTGGATAGAGATTTGATTCCTTCTTGTTTGTCATTGCCACTGTGCAAGAGTTATCACACATCCCGGTTAGGGTTCAACACTTTTTTTCTACATTAGATGTTCATTTTGGCACACTATTATCTCACCTGCTTTTTGGCAAATTATGCACATATCAAGAAGTGTATAAGTAGCTGGAAAAATGGACTTTGATGACAGAGCGTGGTGAAGGAACCTAGCTTTACCGTAAAGGTAGATTTAGATTTATTTTTGTTCTCCTCATACTGAAAGTAGCAGGGTAAGTGGGGAGAAAAAAAGAAAACTGTAGGCAGTATTTGGAGAACTTGTCTTTAAAATTGCAACAGGTGGTGGGGAAGCTAGCTCAAGAGATTAATCTGGGGCTGAGTAGATTCAGAAAGCCCTGTTAATCAGGTGTATAATTAAGGGTGGAGCTGACAGAAGCTTAGTGCCTTCTTACATGTGCACTATAAAAACACTTCGACTCTAACATGTCCAACATGTTCATGTCCCGGTGAGTGAGCTCCCGGCCCCCCCACATCCTTCTCCATTCAGACACAGATGGAGACTGACACCAAGTTGAACAGCATGTCCCCCTACTGTCACAGTAGAGGAATTTTACTGGTGCCCTGGCCAAATTTCAACCAATTCACTAAAAATAACACCAACAGCTTGATCTGTTTCAAGATCAGTTGGCGTCCATCTGTATCCCTCTCCCCCAGGTCATGCCTGAAAATAGGCAGAATTTGTCTGGTGCACCTACCTGGTCAACAAAAACTAAATAAATAAATAAAAAGTTTAGTCAACTGTGGGAGTTTGGACAACCTGGCTCCTAGGAAAGTGGTAGAACTTGGCCAGCTTTTAAAAAGAAATGGCTTCTCAGGGGGCTGTATGAGTCTGCTGGGTTCTCTCACCTCAGGACCACCCTAATTGCATTCTACTGTATCACTACAAGCTGATGTACCAGACAAATTAGAAACATAGAAAACACAGAAGTTGTTGGCAGAGAAGGACCTCTTGGCCCACCTAGTCTGCCCTATTTTCACTACCTATTGTGCCACTGCAGACCCTACTGGATCTTTAGTCTTCTCCCTCCTTATTTCTAAAGTCCCCTTGTGTCTATCCCATGCATGCTTGAATCCTGTTACAGTTTTAGCACCCTGTTTCAGGAATCCACCACCCTTTCCATGAAGAAGTATTTTCTCACATCTCCTCTGAGTCTCCCCCCCAGCATCATAGTGTGATCTCTTGTCCTTGAGCATCTTTTTCTTTGTAAAATGCTACGTTTATGTACCTTATTAATACCTGTAAGGTATTTGAATGTTTCTATCATTTCTCCCTTTTCCCTGCTTTCCTCTAGAGAGTACATATGCAATTCCTTGAATCTTTCCTTGTAGGGCTTTTGATGCAGGCTCTGCACCATTTTGGCTGTCCTCTTCTGTACCGCCTCCACTGTAACGATGTGCTTCTGGAGATGTGGCCTCCAGAACTGGACACAGTACTGGACGTGGGACCTTAACGTCAATCTATACAGGGGTAATTGGCCTGGCGCTCACCTCAGCTAGGCCATTATCCCCACCATCTGACCAACCTGTCAGCCAACTCTGCTAGACAACAACTGAGGAATTCCTGATGGTAAGACACACCTCCTTCCCACTAGCTGAATTACAGTAGCAGTCAATCCTCTTGAAGGTACCAGATGACTGGCTGCACCCTCTGCTGCTAGCCAATCTGCTAGCTAATCCATTGGGGGTATGCAGGCTGTGTTCATTGCTGCTGGCTAAATTAACATCTGAATGTTGCAAAGGAGGGGGGAGCAAGTGGCAGTGGTTTGCACCAATTCAGTTGCTTTTCAGCCTGCTACCTGAGTCTACTTGAGGTTGCCACATGGCAGCCCACACCCCTCCACTGCTATTCAACTTGCTAGCTGATCCCTTGTACACCTGCAAACCTCTGAGGTAAGCCACTCAACAGTACCACCCCCGTTGCTTTCAGCCTAAGTGAAATGCCTTGCCTGGATATATAGTTCTTGAGCACTTAAAAGTGCAGCTGAGCAGGCAAGGTGCTGAAAGTGGTAATGCTCCTTGGCTGCCTCAGCAGGTTTCCTCTATGGCTTCTCCCTGAGCTTTCTCTTCTCAACGCTTCTTTTCTGAAGCTCTACACTGAATGCTTCCATCTGAAATGGCCTTGAACCCTCCTGGTGGCATCCATGCATGCTATTGGAAGGAGGCATTTCTTCCTGTGGGGCTCCTAATTGGTTGAGGAAAGGGGCAATGTTGATTAGGTATGAAAAATCGATGGACTGACTGAACAAACAGACAGTGAGGAAGGTTGCTTCACAGCTTGCACACTTTCTATTGCATGCACACTACCGCTGGCCAATTTACCATTTCTTTTGAAAAGCTTGCCATGTGTCAGCAATTTCCCACCACAGCAGCCAGGCTGTCAGCGCTCCCAGGTCTGAGTAAAATAAAGGAAAAGGGAGAGTGTTTTCCTCCATTCTTTGATGGGAGCCAGGAAAGACAGAAATGTCTTCATCAACACCTACCATATTAGCATACACACATGCTTTTAAAAAAATAAGTTAAGCTCAGCGGCTGGCACTGAGGCTGCCCACCCAGTGCCACAAAGCAGAGCTCCCACTGCAGCTGTGACATTGGACACTACAGTACTGTGATGACAGAAGGGACTTAATAGTTCAGTTTATTTGTTCCTTATGCCACATGGCAGTGACTATATGCAGTCTTAGTGTGAACATCTTAAACCACTTAAGCTGGAATGCTACCATTATCTTGGCTAACCCTCAGTGTCTCCACTGAGAATCTGTGTAGTTCTACTCTGAAAGTCTGAATAGTGCTAGACAGCACAACCTCAAAGGGTAGGCTTTTCCTTTTTTTCATACTTTTTATTTATGATCTTTCATTCTTACATAGAAAAATGAAGGTTTCACAAAAAATTCATTGTTATTCACACATGGAGGATAATAGTTTGTAAATACACTCACATGGTAGTAGGCATAGGAAAGAAAGTTAATCCCCCTGGAAAAAAATGTCTGCATTATGATAAGCCTGTCAAAGAGAACTCCAAGAGGCTATGAATAATCAATCATGAACATATTGAACAGTATAATTTAAGACATTCAATTTCACTTCACTGCATGAAGCAATCTTGCTGCACAAAATTTCTAAAAGAATTTGGTTCAAATATCCAGTGATTAACTGGTAATAATCAGTTAATGTAGGTTAG
This sequence comes from Neoceratodus forsteri, assembly GCA_016271365.2. Lineage (NCBI taxonomy): Eukaryota > Metazoa > Chordata > Ceratodontiformes > Ceratodontidae > Neoceratodus > Neoceratodus forsteri. Next base: position 2,862,822 of record CM028133.1, read on the forward strand.
GTGACTTCATCAAAGCACAGCAATTCATTGCGAAGGTCAATGCAGTGAGATTAGAACCAAAGTCTTTTCAAATTCAAGTTGAAGGCGAAAATGTATTTCTCATCTAACAATTCATCATATACTTACACCTTTAAACTGTGGAACAGGAGGAATGAGCTGGAAAAGGAATGTGTGTATCATGATACAGCCAAGCAAAAAATGTCAGAGACTTGACTTATCTGATCTCTACGAGTCAACAGAAGAAACAAGAGAGGTTATTGTTTTTTTTTTTTTAATCTTGCTACCTCTCAAATTGCTTTTGACATTGCCTAACTTAGTGCTGTATTTATAATGCTTTGGCTGTTTTTTAATTTAGCATGTTTCTGTATTGTACGCTGTGTACCAATGGTAACTTACTTGTACCATCTAAAGAAGTCATTAAAAATGAGCCATGGGCATTGTTCAACAAACTCTCCTAAATAAACAGATTTTACTACCACTTCTCTTCTGTTCCTTGGTAAAAGCAAGAAATTGCTCAGCATCACAAATACATGATTCTGTTTTAAATAAGAATTTTTTGTATTGTCTCCCAAAGTGATTTACTAGCAATAAGGACAACTGATGATGAAATTAGTAATAAATAACTTCAGAGAGTTGCTTAAAGGGACTGAGACACAGGCTCAAGGGTGGACAGACAAAAAAACTAAAGGCTGATGTGTCCTTTTACTGCATGGAAATGCATCTCGACCCTTCAAACCATGCACTGCAGTGAAATAAAATTGATTTTGTGTGTCAGTGTATCCTTAACATTTAAAGAATGTAAAAATATTAAAACATTGCTAAAAATTTAAACAAATTGTCCCTCTGCTGTTAGGTATCACTAGGGGGTGCTATTGTCTCCATTACTGTTTATGTTGTATGCTGTGTTTCTTCTTTTGTTTCATTGTGTTACTTGTTGTGCCTGAACTGATTTTATATTGATGAGGTTTTTTTTACTTTCATGTTGTCACTTCCTGTGTCTGTCATTATTTTATCTAGTAAATGGTTTGGAGCTGTGATTAGAACCATCATGATCAGTCAGTAAGTGCTGCAGAGAGGGACAGACGGTGAGAAAAGACGAATAAAGGGAGTAAGCACTGCATACCTCAGAAATGCTAGCTGGAAGGGAAACTGATACTTTACAATCTGGGTGAGTGAGCTTTGTGGCTGGAAGGGAGACAGACAGTGACACTGATATGGAGTGTCTAAATAAAACAAACTGTGCTGTTTGGAGTGCAGGTTGTGCTAGTGTAAGGAAGGTGCTGAGGAAGAGTGGGTAGCATAGTAAAATGGCTGCTAAGCATTTTATTAAAATGATCAGTGGCACACATGCTTATTTCCAAAAAATAGAACACAGGAACTAGGTCTTGTTTCCTTGTGATGTACTTAAATAAAGAGCATGGCTGTAATGGTGTCTCTGCCAGTCAGAACTGAGGTGTCTTTACCCATTTTATAATACATTTATAAAACAGCCCAAATGGCCTGTATGCAGCCCTTGTACATAGCAGATTAAATAAGACAGAAAACACTGTAGTATGAGTGCAAAAGAACCGTAAATGTATATTTTCTAGTGGCAGAAAAAAATTATTTGTCCGCTGTGGTGCCCTTTAAGGAAACTGGAAATGTTATGTCTGCCAGTTGTGCTGCTGAGTAACTACCAGCCCCCATCTTGGTGGTGTTTGCATGCATAATGGCGGCGCTGCTGATCAGAAGCTAAAATGCTTGTGGTTGGGGTTGGGGGAGGATATGCTGCTCTGGGAAGTGAGAGAGATAGAAACAGTCAGATTAGTTTAAAAAAAAACAGGTTAGTTTTGAAAGTGTGTGGTGTGGTATATGTGTGTGTGTGTGTGTGGTTTTAAAGGCAGGAGGCTGGTAGTGAGGCTTCCCTTAGAGACACACTGCATATAGCACGTCATATAGCAGGTTAGGAAAAACAGTCCAATGCTGGGTTTCCCCAATAAGAATACCGTTTGTCACTAACCTAGCATAATCAACTGAGCAACAATATAACTAAATAAAAATATAACCTTTTCCCATAAAGATTAAAACTTTCCAATAAAAAATGCTAACACATAAAAGAACATAGGTTTCTTTAAAATTACTGTATGTGGCACAGAGGGCAGAGACACTGGATGCCTCATCTGCAGCCCCACTGATGACCTGGCTATGGTAGTGAACCTGGGTTGTTATGAGCTGGCCAGGAAGGGAGAGAATAGATTGTCCAGAGGAGTGTTCTCTTCTCCTGAGGGGGGAGATATGCCACTGCATGAAAGCCTGTCCTTCTGATGGTTGGGGAAACAGCAACCAAGGACCTCACAAAAGGGGAAGGACTGGGAATGGTGGCTGTGGACATTCTGTACATGGCAGCAATTGCAGGGCTGTCTTGGGTGGCATTGCATGGTCACTCCTTGCAGAGAAAAAAAAAAGTAATGCTCTTTCCAGATGCATTTAACGGCACTTTGCCTTTGTTACCAAACTCACACATTGTACCGCTAACAGCCTACCGACACAAAAGTAAAACCTTTTCTGCAAATTAATTCACTTCCTAGGTGCACTGAGAGGAACACGTTCAACTCAGTTCAATTGGGGTGTGCATCACTTCTCTAGAAATGCATGCCCAGTCATGAGTTATTGCTTACATATCATGTGGTGGCAGATACTCCACTCATGAAGACCCACACACTGCTGTGGAAAATTACCTAAACCAGCTCTAAAAGATAGTGTAGCTTTGCATGAAAAACATAGGCACTGAGCTTCAGAAAAACAGCATATAGATTATAAAATCACTTATACCTCTCTAAGGTGCCTGGGCATACATTAGGAAAGATGTGTGCTTGATACCCGGTATACTAAAGCCACCTTTGGCTCACAATATCTACAAGGCATCATGGTTGAATTCACAGACAAATGAAAACATGAGTGCTGTTGTTTTTTTCCTGTGAGGTCAAAGCTGCACCTAGCTTGCTCCTGGATCAACTCCTACCACGTTGATATATTTCTGTTCTCTTTTATTGCACAGCACCTTGAAGATTTTTAGTTGGATTTTTTTTAAGAAACTTTATTTTATAATAATGAACAATCAATGACAAGAACAACACAGTAAAAACCACACTTGGAAAAAAAACCCAACAAAAACAATACTATTATACATATAACAGGAGCATAAAATAAGTTGTTTTGGGACCTAAGAAGCATACAACAACAGCAAATTTAACAGTACAGCAACACACTAGAGCATCTATAGGTGTAACTATGAGTCCACAATGAAAAACGCAAAGACATTATTTCCAGATTACTAATATTATCATTGTACAACAATATATAGTGTTACGTTACAGTGCGATAAGATCCTACTGTAGTAAAACATCTGGTCATGTTGAACAAAATAAAAGTACAACTACTACAACTACAAAACTACAGGGTGCTCAGTGTATATCATGAAAGCAAGAGAAGGGTGTGTAGCCTCTTCCATCTTGTCTGGTAACCATTTAAGGCATGTGTATGGCTGGTTATAGGTTTCTCCATTCAGAGGACAGAAGGGATTTCTTCATGCCTTCTCTATAGGAAGGGGGTTGTTGGTCCATCCAATGATGAAGGATAATTAACTTGGCCACCACTGTAATAAGGGCTATATGATAGCATTGAAAGCCCAGTAAACTAGTTATGCCTATACCAAGGAAGCAAATTTCTGGATGAAATGTATCCTCTATACCCAATAAGTGGTCTAAATGTTGTTTAATCTACTGCCATAATGTTTGGAAGACAGGACAGTCCTATAAAATATGTTGGAGTAAGCCCACTTGGGAGTGATATTTACAACAAATGGGACTAGAAAACTGATGGAACTTATGCATTTTTTGTGGAGAGAAATATTGGTTATGCACTATTTTATATTGCATAAGACATAACTTGTCTAGTTTAATATAACGATTTACATATTCCCAAGGGGTAGATGTATTAAAAAAGTCTGCATGATCAGGTAATTATTTCTCCCAATAGGAGCTCCTAAGCTTTAGTTTCTCACTAATTAGGTCCCTCAGAACTTTATAGAGTGCAGAAATAGTATGTTCCCCCATGACAAGGCAAGCCAAGTTACAATAAGCAGTAACATCTGCCAACTGCTAAGGACGGGGATCAAAAGTAGTTTGGAGCAAATGGTAAGTTTTAGGAAATAAAAAAAGGTGGTTAGAACAAGACAGTTGGCTTAGTGAAAATCAACAAATGGTATAAGGTGATCATTTTGGAGTAGGTTTGTGTCATGTTCTAAATTGGCTTGCAGTAAGTAAGGTGGGGAAATGGTTTTATGGCCTAGTTTGAAGTTAGGATTAACTCACAGTGGCTGAGAAGGATCATTCTGAGGGGTGTACTCTAGTACACAACATTGTTGCAAGTAAATTTGGATGGACCAGTCTATTTGGGTGATGTTGAAGTGTGGGAGGGAGCTTGGACCTAGTTAAATGAGGGAGAGCTAAATAAGAAATACCATTTTTTTTTAGAGATACATTTCAAAATCTTTCCAATGCAGATAATATGTGTTTGGGGAAATTCCCATATCCTGCAGGCTCCAAGCCATAAATGTACTATCCTGTGCAGCAAGGTAATACTATAAAATATTTGGACGCTGGAGGCCACCATGTTGTTTTGCCAGGGTCAATTTGAGGTATGAGATACAGAGTTTTTACCTTTCCATACAAATTTGGAAAGGAACTTTTGGAGTTTAGTGAACCAGGATTGTGGGAGAGGGACTCCAATCATATTGAGTGAGTATAAAACCCTAGGTAGGACATTCATCCAGATGATGGAAATCCTACCCCATTAAAGAAATTGGTTGAGTCTGCCATTGGTTGAAGTTGGCTTGAAATGTTTGGATTAAAGGAGAAAAGTTCTGAGATATCAAAGAGGGGACACTAGTAATGTGTTTAATGCCCAAAATGAGTAAGCCCAGAGTGGGACTAATGTCCCTGTACTATGGGAAAGGGGTTTTGTTTAAACGTTTTGGAGTTGAGGGGCATTATTACTGTTTTAGATACATTTAATTTGTAGCCCAACAAAGATTCAAACTTGTGTAGCTCTTGAAGAGTGAGCAGTAGTGATTGGGCGGGATGACTCAGATGAAGTAAAATATCAACTGCATAGGTGGACGTTTTTAAAGGAAATGGTCCCATGGGAATTCCATTGATTTGTAGGAGTAGCAATATGTGTTTATTGAGGGGTTCAAGGTATAAATTAAAAAGATATGGGGAAAGCAGGCAACCTTGGAATTTATCTTTTAGTAATGGAAAGAATTCGGATATGACACCATTACAGATGATATGAGCAGTGTGATTAGAGTAAAATAACCAGATCTATTTAATAAATTCATTGAGGAACTCAAAAGCAGAGAGTAAGAAAAAGGAAAGGCCAGGAAACCAGATCAAATGCTTTCTCGGCATCCAAAGAAATCAAAGCTGCTGGAGTGTTTGATTCCCTGGATGCAAAGATCAAATGTAGAATGTTACACATGCAGTGTGAGGCAAGGCATTCACCCATATACCCTACTTGTTCATGACCTATTAAGGGTTGCCAAAAATTGCTAATGTGGCGAGCGAGTATTTTAGATAAAATTTTAATATCAACATTCAAATGTGAGATGAGTCTATAATTGACTACCTCAGAATGGTTCTTCCCAGGTTTAGGGATGAGGGTGATAAAGGTCTCTAAAAGAGAGGGAGAAATGGTGTCTAACTGATAACAATAGTTATATAATTCAGTGATGTGGGGTGCCAGTTGAGATTTGAGAGCTATATAGAAATTAGGCAAAAAGCTGTCCAGACCCAGAGCTTTATCTGGGATAACGGATGATATGTCCTGTTGAACTTCAGATGTGGAAATCAGAGATTTAAGGGACTCTGCCAGCGGAGTGTTTATTTGTGGCAGTTGGGCCTGGGCAAGGTAATCTATAACTGGAAAGTGCGGTTCAGTGTGGAAATCACCTGCAGCGTAGAGATTCTCATGAAACACTTTACATTCAGCAGCAATCTCCCTTGAGGAGGTTAGGAGATTGCTGTCTCTTGAGGAGCAAACTGCATTGATCAGGTGCCAGATTCTTGTTGTTTGAGGCACTTGGCGAAAAGCCAGCCAGCCTTCTCACCATGCATCGCGTAGGTAAGTTTAGCTTTGAACAGCGCATGTTCTGCCTGTTCTCTGTTGAGTTAGGCATATTTAGCACTCTCTCTCAATTAAGGGTGACCCAATCCTGTACAGGAGATACACAATTACTATTTTTCTCCAAGTCCCAGACAGAGGTAAGTATATCCCGTAATTGCTCATTTCTTCGATTCTTCCACACAGTGGCCATCCGAATAAGCTCACCCCTGATGGTGCATTTGTATGCCTGCCACCATGTTCCTGCAGATTTGGTTGTGGGTTTATTAGTTTCAAAAAATGTATTTGTTAGGTATCATAGTTTAGAAAGGCATCCATCACCTTTCAGGAGATGATTATTAAGTTTCCAACATTTGTTGACATCTGCCAGGGAGGATAAGGAGAAAGAAAGAAAGGGAAACTGAAGCATGGTCAGATACCACCTTGCTATGAAACTCACAGTATCTGACTGCAGGAATAAAGGAGGAACTAATTAAGGCATAGTCTGGTCTATAATAAGTACCTTGAGCAGAAGACCGACAGTTATAATCCCTTTCAGTGGGTAAAGGACCCTCCAAACTTCAGCTAATCCACAGTTATCTAACAAGTCTCTGAGTGCTCTTTGAGCCTGAGAGTTCTTTGAGAAGCTTACCAGATCTGACTAAGGTGTTGCCCAAAGTAAGATTCCATTATCCCATTATCATTTTTGGTAAATGATTATGTAATAAAAGTATATTTAAAAGACAGTTGAAAAATAATGGTGAATCTAAACTGGGGCCATAGACGTAGCCTAATAACATTTTCTGTTGGCCTATTAAAACTCAAAGAATAATACAACAGTAAGCATCTGTGTATTCTTGTAGGGTATGGAAAGGAAGGGTTCTTCTAACTAGTATGATAACACTTGCTCTTTTGGGTTCTAGTACTTGCTCCATATGCATGGCCTACCCAGGTAACACCTGTTATTCTGGTGCTAATAACTACTCCATATGCAAAGCCTGCCCAAAAATTATGGAATAGGTGCAAGTTTGCAGTGGTAATATAGGTCTCCTGTAGCATAGCAAGGTTTGCTTTTAGGTGAAGAAGATGTTTGAGGACTTGAAGTCATTTCACTTTCAATTGAGCCCCTTTTATGTTCCATGTGACACATGTTAAAGGTGCTAAAGTCATACAATTTAATGGGGAAAATAAAGAGAACATGCCCTAGGTATAAATTTTGAGCTGTAGGGAGAAGCACAGACCTTTCTAATAATGTAATAGGAGAATGACAATATAGTCCCAATCCTAAGAATGGTACACTATAGGACAAACATAAAACAACCAACATTCAGCTGTGGATATAAACATTCTAAAATAAAGTAACCGACAACATCCAACAATGGGATAAAACATCAACTGTGCAAAAGACAAAAACAGAACAAGTCAAAATACCCCTATTTATCTCATCCAGTCGTTGAGGGGGGATGTAGGGGTAAGACCCCAATGGGTGGGTCAAGGTGACTATTCCCTAGAAGGACTGTGGTGTCACAGCAGACTTACATACTCACTGACTACCATGCTTTGACTGTTCCCAGCACAACCTTGATCAATGAACAGACAATGAAAATGCTACTAATAGAAGTGGGAAGCCCCAAAATCAGTGAGTGAAGGACCATATTAAAAGGCCGTAGAATATGTAAGGGTTGAGGAATCAGGCAAAAGAGAAGAAAAGAAGAAGAAAACAAAAAATGGAGGAGGGAAATCTAGACACTGCTGATAGTGTGGGGAGATGTTAAAGTGTGGAAGAACAGAAAATAAGGATAAGACTATGAGAAAATACAAGACAGAAGAATGAAACAATTTCCGAGCTGAGCAGTGTAATATGAAAACTCCAAAAATAGAAACTAATTTAGAGTAGGAAAGATGAGAAAAAGGGAGTGTAATAAAATGGAGCTATCAAAAAGAGATAACGATAACTTTTATACAGATCCCCACTAAGATATGTTATATTTATATACTCAGTGTGTAGTTCAAATCTTTCAAAGAAAAAAAAAATAACTGTCCCATTAATCCACACACAGAAAAAATACATTGAAAATACATAACAGTTAAAATTAAAATAAAGAAAGATGTCCTGCACCCCAAAGGGTCGTTTCTGTGATCCAATAATGATTGGCAGTCGGCATAGGTATCCTGCTGCACAGGAGAGAAGTAAGAGTGTTTTTGTTGCCATGGAAACTGTTGTTGTGATGTGAGGTGAAGTCCAACAGCACAGATAGCCCAACAGAAACAATTCCCGTGTGGAATCAAAATGAAATCATGGGGAAAGCTTAGTCTGAGGGGACCAGAAAATATGTTCTCTTAGGAAACAATGTGGCATAGAACTTTCAAGTAGCTATCTACAGACCCAAGACATTGCTCCTTGGCTCGATGCAATCCATTATGGAAATTTTACCATCAGGAAACAAAAAAAAGAGGCTGCCGAAGTGCATATATGAGAGCTGTGGGAGCTTGTGAATAAAAGCAGTAGAACTGAAGACAACGCAGGTGGTAATGTTCACAGGGGAAGCATATAGAAACTGGCATTTAATGAGAATCAAATGCAGCAGTCTAGGAAGTCCTGCAAACAATGACTAGATGAAAAAAAACCCGGAGGTTCCAATAAGGCACAGTGTTAAAATTAGGAGGTGATGTAAAGCAAACAGATCTGGAAGCCTGTAAGCACCACATAGTTAGCGAGGACCAGGAGTAAAGATATGAGGGGAAATCTTTAGGATGTTTCTGGTGGGCCTGTTTAGCAGAGAGAAGCTCCACTGAGCCAGCTGCTGTTGTTATAATCAGTCAAGCTGGATATCTCATATGAAACTTAATGCTAGCTTGATGAAGCTCATTCTTGATTGAATGGTATGGAAGCTGTCTCTCTCACACATGGAGTGTGACATCACTGAAAATACTGTAGTGTGGCCATTCCATGAAAGGGGCTGCTTTTCATGAGCCTTTCATTCAATCCAGACTTTATCCTGAAAGTTTAAACAGCGTAAAATAATGGCTCATGGTTTATCATTGGGAGGGGATTGTGCCTGGAGGGATTGATAAACACACTCAATAATATAAGAGGAGCCACTGAGTCTGATGTACGTAGTAGTAAGTGGCAATGCTGATGTGCTTTATATGTGGCACATTATGCTCAGAAACGGGCCAGTAGATGCTGTTTCTGTGGCTCTTTAGTAGTGGTCTCGCTCCTGTGACATCATCACATCTGACATTAGCTCCATCTTATGGCAGGATCACGTTGCCAGTTTTAAAACCATGAAGGAGTTTGTTTACATTTTTATAAATAGCAAAAAAACTACGAAAATCACCACCAAAGAGGTAAGGAGCACTACTGTATAAGATGTTAGCTCCTGCTCTCTCTCCATAAGATTTTGTTTTTTTTAGATCATGACCCCCCAAAAAACAGTTTAAGTTGTCCCTTAAACAAGAAAAGAAACAGACAGGATGATCAAAATAATAGTGGAACATACACAGAAGACAGCAGTAGTAAGAGGGGGCAGGGAGAACCCAGGTAGTACCCAAGAAAATGACTGGTGTTTAGTGAAAACAAACAATGGACATAAAAAGGTAGACGTGTAGCTACCACTTAGAAACTACCCCTAGTAAACAGGTAAAGTGCTCTAGCCACAGAGGACAATCTTAGCTGCATAATGGATGAGAAGAACACACAAGAACCAAGACAAATGATAGTGTTAGGGGACTCTACTATCAAGCAATGTGACTCAGTTATCTGTGGACCAGATAATCATAACAGAATGGTATACAGCTTCCCAGGGGCTAAAATAAGCATAATCAGAGCAAGTGCACCAGGCACTGTATGAAACAATGGAACATATCAGTCGTGGTCATATATTTGGGAACTAATAACATTGGGTGGGTCCACAAAAAAGATATGTGTGTCTAGAAATCACTGAAACAGCCAAAGAGCTGAAAAAACATCTAAGCTAAGGTATTCATATCAGGAATGTTCTCTGTTTCCAGAGATGTTAAAGAAAAAAAAAACACCATAATGAGAATTAACACCAGATTAAAGGAATGTTATGAAAAGACTGGCACAAAATTTATTGATACTTGGTCTCACTTCTATATGAGAAGCCATTTATATAATAAAGATGGCCTCCAGCTAAACAAAAATAGGGCATATATTCTCAGCAAATTGATTAAAGTCCATTTAGAAATAATCCCTTTTAATTGACACCGATGAAGGGAGGGGTAATTAACAACAGTAACGCTGACAGAAGAAAGACTTGCACAGCACAAAATACTCAGGGACAGAATCATAACATCAATTGTCTTCTTAGCAATGCAAGAAGCCTAAATAACAAGATGGGTGGATTGCAGGCAATTTTAGCTTTAGGTAAGAACATAGATATGGCAATAATAATGGAGACATGATGGGCAAAAGGTGACTCGTTGGATAAAAACATTCCTGGATTTTCAGTCACAAGGTTGGGCAGGAATAGTTAAAAGGAGGAGGTATCGTTATATTTTCTTCAAATGCCTTCTCTGTAGCTGATATATCAGATAAAATAAAAAGGAATGTAACACAGAGACATTCTCGCTAAGTGTAAATTGCAACTCCTCAGAGAAATGTACTCTTGATATATGTTACAGACACCAAATAACTTAGACAAATCAGGAAGTGACTGAGGAACAAACAAAGGCCTGTGACATGGGTGATGCTGTGTTCATGGGGGAACTAAACTATGGTGATTTGAACTGGACAAATGAGACTGCCATCAGTAAACAAGGCACAGATTTCTTGGATGCCTGTTTAGAACACAACCTAGTACAGCATGTAAGGACTCCAACAAGAGGAGACAATCTATTAGATTTAGTAATTAGTTTTAAAATTGTCTAAATACAAAATTGTGAGGTCACATCACCATTGGGTAATAGTGATCATGCATGCATACTTTTTAGTATACAAAGTACATATCTTCGACCAAAAGGCTGTACTGAAATCTATAAATATAAAACAGCCGCTAGAGATCGTATGAACTCAGACATGGCCAAAACTAACAGATCTGCTCTTTTTAAGGAAAGAACAGTTGAAGAATGTTGGAGCTACAGTATCTGAAGTATAACACCTTGTCTATTGTAAACAGATATGTTAAGAAACCCAAGAAGTATAATGACAGAGGACTAAAACCAAAATGGTTAAGCAAAAACAAAAGTACAATAAATAAAAAGCAAGACTAAACTTTATGCAAAATATAAAGAACAAAATACATCTGAAAACAGGGACAAATTCAAAAACAAGCAAATAATTTGTAAAAATGCAATAAGTAAGGTAAAGCACAACTCAGACACCAAACTAGCCTCAACAGCCACTAAGTACAATAGTAAGCAGTTCTATAACAATATTAACTCACTAAGGAACTCAATCAGGTTTAGCTGCAATTTCAAAAAATAATAACATTGTTACTGACCCATCAGAAATGGCAGACATTTTAACAAATATTTTGGCACCGTCCATTCTAAAACTAATATTACTAGAAACCAGCTTAAACTTAATTATAATGGGAATTATACTACTGACACTGATGAAATAAAAAAAAAGATAGACTGGCTGAAGCCTTATGGGGCACCTGGTCTGGACAAAATCACATCACAAATGGTAAAGACTGACTCAAATTACTGTATGAAAAATCCTCAAATACCGGAGAGATCCCCAAAGACTAGAGGGCAGCAAGAATTACCCCAAAATATAATAAAAAGGGAAACAGGCATCATGTGCAGAATTATTGCCCCCATAAGCCTGACTTCAGTCCCCTGTAAAATTTTAGAGTCCATCACAAAGGACAGACTGTCATCGCTGATTAATGCTACTGAAAACTCTGATGATTATCAGCATGGATCCACCAGGGGGTGATCTTGTACCACAAACCTTGTCTTTTTTTAAGAATATGAAAGTAATCTCCTTGACAGGTAGGTTGCAGTGAATGTAGTCCTGCTGAACTTCTACAAGGCATTCAATATTCCACATTCCACATTGGGCTATAGTTGAGAAATTATTACAATATAATATTGACATCTATATGATGAAGTGGATAACAAACTGGCTTACTGATAGAACACAGAGGGTATTAATCAACAGCTATATGCCAGGTGAGAGGCATGTGACAAGAGACATGCATCAGAGTTCAGTTTTGGGCTCAACTGTGTTTCACTTATTCATTGCTGACTGAAGCGAAAATGTACAAAATGATATTATTATTAAGTATGCTGATGACACAAAACTAGGGGGACCATGTATTACTCAAGAGCAAATTAGAGCAATTTAGTCAGAAGTAGACAAAATAACTGAGTGGGCATACAACTGGGGCATGTCCTTTAACATGGACAAATGTTGCGTGCTACATATGGGTAAAAACAACCCACACACAATTATGTGCTAAGTAATACCGTGATAAAATCAGTAACCAAAGAAGAGGAATGTTGGTATTATTGTAGCCTCCAACCTAGACTTCAGGAAACAATGTACTAACACTGTTGCAAAGGCAAATAGAGCTATGGGAGCCATTAAGAGGAATATTAAAAGCCAAAAAGTCGAGGTATTGCTGCCACTGTATATATCTTATTTGAGACCAGAGCTTGATCCCCACACCAGGCACTTAGGTTAAATCCCAGTACTGCCACTGTAGTGCAGCATGAGGGGGGTGCTGTAATCCTGAGGTGCCATCTTTTGGATGAGACATTAAACTGAGGTCCCATCTGCCTGTTCTGATGGTAGTTCAGGTGGATGTTAAAGATCCCACGGCACTTCTTGAAAAGAGTAGGGGAATTTTTTTTATTAAAGGAAGATTATATCGCATAACAATTCGTAAAAAGAATATTAACAATTTATACAAACTAAAGTAACATAAGGAAACTCAAACATAAACAAAGAAAAGAAACAATTTTCTATTGAAATATTCATTCAGACATTTTTTGAAACATAGTCCCCCCCATCATCAGAGGGCGGCTGCATCCCACCCGCACACTGCTCTGCAACCACCAAATGACAGGTACAGTATGGGCTGTATGTCCATTGTTCCCCAGTGTGGACCAATGGGCTTGCAGAGCATACTGTACTAGACAGCCCAAATCTGTGAATGACTCTATTCACATATTTGGGACTGTCTAGAGACAGTATGCCTTGCGCCATTGGTCCACACTGAGGACCAACGGACTTACAGCCCATACTGTACCTGTCATTCGGTGAGCGGCCAGTCAGTGTGTGTGTGGGCAAGGAGTTCTGTGTGGATGGGTGGGGTGGTGGGTGCCACTGGATCACCAGGGCATTTCAATACTGGATTTTACCATGATCATGGTAATGGGTGGGGTTCCACTAGACCACCAGGGATATCATATTGTCATGTATCGGGGAATCGGGGACTTGGGTGTGAGGGGGGGACCACTGAACCAGCAGGGTTGGTCCTGTTTCATACACATCGGGGACTTGCGGACTGAGGAGGGCCACTAAACTACCAGGGATCTCATTAAATACATATACCATGTGATAGCGGCTACGGGCGGGGGGGGTTCCACTAGACCACCAGGGGTGTGTGTGCTTCCAGATGGTGTCCTGGGCCAGCTGTGTTGCACCCTGAAATACAGCAGCCCACCTATGGGTGGCCGGGATTTGATCCTACTCAGCATGGGCTCATCTTTGAGCCTCCTATGCGGCGCAGTGCAGGGGTGCACCGGCATATGCGCTGCACCTCCCGGGCTGAATATCGGGATGTGTCACATATGCATGTGCACGCCGCCTGCATCTGTGCCGCATACCTTATCATACGAACATATGAAATTTGTCAGCAGATAAAGGCCTAGAGGTCTATCAAGTCTGCTCGAATGTGCAGCTAGCACCCCTTATTCTGCAGCTGCCCCTCCCTTCCACCCTTCCCCTTCATTAACCCTCCCCCTTGTCCTGTCCCATCCTCGTTTGAAGCAGTCCACTGTTCTACTGTATACCACTTCAGCAGGTAACACATTCCACCCAGCCACCACCCTCTCTGTAAAAAAGTGTCTCCTCATCTCCCTCCTGAACCTTCCTCACTCCAGTCTCATATCATGGCCCCTGGTGTCCCTCCCCTCCCTTACTTTGAACAGCCACTCTGTACCTGTCTTGTTTATTCCTTTCATGTATTTAAAGGTTTCAATCAAGTCACCCCTGTCTCTCCTCTCCTCCAGTGAGTACATGTTCAACTCCTTCAACCTCCTCTCGTATGATAAGTCCCCTAGCCCCTTGATCATCTTTGTCACTCTGTGCTGCACCCCCTCCAGTAACTTAATGTCCTTCTTCAGATCACGGGCGCCAGTACTGCAGTAGTACTCAGGTGTGGTCTAACTAATGACCTACACAGTGGCAGAATCACCTCCTCCCTCCTCGAGGATATACCCTTGCAATACAACCCAGCATTTTGTTGACCTTTGCAGCTGCCTTCCTACATTGTGCCGAGTTGTTCATTGACCTGTAATAGAGCACACCCAGATCCTTCTCCTCCTCTGTCTGGGCTAGCTGCACTCCCCTAGCTGGTAACTCCTCCTTGGGTTCTTCAACCCAAAATGCAGCACCTTGCACTTTTTGGCATTAAAGCCCAGTTGCCAGGTGTCTGACCAGGTTTCAAGCTTTGCCAGATCATCCTGCAACCCCTGCCATCCCCCTAGGTCATCCACCACCGCGCCTACCTTGGTATCATCAGCAAACAGACTGATCTTGCTCTTGATGTCCCATGATATGTCTGCAATGAATATCCCAAACAACACTGGTTCCAACACCAAGCCCTGTGGAACACCGCTCGTCACTGCCCTTGGGTGTAAGAGCTCTCCACCCACCACCATCACCCTCTGTTGCCTTCCCTGCAGCCAGTTTCCTACCCATCTCACCAGCTTTGCACCCGCTCCTGTGCCTATTAACTTCCTTCCCAGCCTTCCATGTGGCACTGAGTCGAATGCCTTACTGAAATCCAGATACAGGACATCCACTGCATGGCCCCTGTCCAGTTGCCTAGTTACCCAGTCATAGAACTCGACCAGGTTGGTTTGGCAGGATCTGCCATGTATGAAGCCATGCTGTCTGCTGTCCTGTAGTCCTTTGGCCTCTAGGAGGGCCACCAGCCTCTCCTTCAGGATAGTCTCCATTAGCTTACCCACGATGGATGTGAGGCTCACTGGTCTGTAGTTTCCCAGTTCATCCATGAGGCCACTCTTGTGGAGGGGCACCACATGAGCCATCCTCCAGTCCTGAGGTACACACCCCGAATGTAGTGAGGCATTAAATAGGTCTGCCAAAGGTCCTGCAAGGACCTCTGCCAGCTCCTTCAGTACCCTGGGGTGGATGCCATCTGGGCCTGGTGCCTTATCCACCCTTAGTGCCTTCAAACCCTCTCGAACTCTGCTCTCCATGATTTCCCCATCTGTCACCACTTCCCACCCTGCTTCTGCCATTTCTCCCATCTTGGGTGTCACCCCCCTCTTCTCTTTAGTAAATACTGAGCAGAAGTACTCATTTAGTGCTTCCGCCTTATCACACCCTGCTTCCACTCAACCTCCCTCCTTCCTAATCCTTACTATGTGGTCCTTACAGCTCCTTTTCTCCCTGATGCACTTAAAGAAGTCCTTCTCCCCCTTCTTAATGCCTTGTGCCAGCCTGAGTTCCGTAGATGCTTTGGCTCCCCTTACTGCCCTTGTCACCTCCTTCGATTCTGTCACGTACTCCTCCCTGTTCTCCCACCTCCCTGCTTTCTTGTACTTCCTAAAGGCAGCTCTTTTCCTCCTTACCTTTTCCATGACCTCCTTGCTCAACCAGATTGGTTTCTTAGGCCTAGCCTTCTTGCTCTGGGCTTTGCAGCAGGTTTTGGTTGCCTCCACCATCCCCAGCTTTATGAGCTCCCACCTCTGGTTAGTGTCCATACTAGATTGAATTCTGGCCAGGTACCCTTTTACCACTACCCCCATCCTACCAAAGTCAGCCCTCCTGAAGTCCAGCACTATTGTGCCAGATTCCACTCCTTCCTTGCCCATATCCAATGTGAGCCATACTGAGTGATGGTCACTCCCTGACAGCAGTTCCTCCACTGTAAGTTCTCTCACAAAGTCCCCATTTGCCAGCACAAGGTCAAGGTATTCCTAACCTGGTTGGTTCACTGACCATTTGCAGCAGGAAGCTGTCCTGGAAGGCATCCAGCAGTACCTGCTCCTTCTGTTCCTGGTTGTTGGGGTGCTCCAGTCCACTTCTGGCATGTTGAGAGTCCCCCACAATCACCACACTACCCTTCTCGCAGGTCCTCCTGATCTATCCGCTAGTTCCCTGTCAAACTCCTCCATCTGAGATGGTGGCCTGTACCACTCCCATTCTAAGAATCCTATTCTTGAATCCTGGATTTGCATCCAAAGTGACTGCACTACCTCCTCCCCTTCCTCCCTTACACACTTCAGTTCTTCCTTCACATATATGCCACCCCTCCTTTCCCAATCACCCTGTACCTATGAAATAACCTGTACCCTGGTACAGACAGGTCCCAGTCATTGTATTGGGTGGCCCATGTTTCCATGATGGCTGCAATGTCCACCTCTCCCTCTGCCATGAGCCCCTATAACTCTGCAGTTTTCCTCCCAAGGCTCCTAGTATTAAGGGTAACCACCTTCCACCCTTCCCCCCCTCCCATCCTGCCCTCCTTTCCTAGCATCACCAACAGTACTTTGCATTTGTCCTTTATCACTGTTATGGGGGGGTAAGCTCATATGGTTTCCCAACCTGTGGTCTCTGCATATCTCTTCCCCAACTGCCACCCCCCACTCCTAGTTTAAATTCCCAACTTCCTCTATGTACTCCTCCATCCTCTGTTTCAACACTTTCTTTCCCTCCTCACTCAAGTGTAGTCTGTACTTGTCATAGAGACTACTGTCCTCCCAGGTCCCTCCCCACCCCCAACAGCCCATACCCTTTAGCACAACACCAGGTTCTTAGCCATCCGTTAAATTCCTCTATTCTCAGCTTTCTTGTTGTGCTTGCCTTTGGCACCAGAAGTATCTCTGAAAAAGTTACTGATCTTCCTGCCCCCTCACATAATTGTGCTAGTTCCTCAAATCTCCTCTGGACTGTATCTACTGTCTTATCAGCCAGGTCGTTTGTCCCAAGATGTATAATTAAATGAGGCTTGTCCCTACCCCTTCTAGCATATTTCAGAACAGACTGTCCCACCCTTTCCGCTGTCATTCCTGGCATGGCCTCCACCCAAATGCGACTATGCCTCTCCCCCTTGCTACCCCACCTAACTCCTTTTAGTATTGAGTCCCCCAACACTAAGATTCCACCCCTCTTACTCCCTGCTTGCTTCCATTCATCTCCCTCTCTCACTTCCAGCTCCTCTTCTTCCTCCTGCACATTATTTCCCCCTTTTACCCCTGTTGCAATTCTCCCAGCAGAACTTCCCCTCTCCAGTTTGGTCCAGGCATTTATCAATTACTCCTCTAATTTCATCATTTCCCTCCTCCACCTTTTTCCTCTCTAGCAGTGCACAACTATTTTCTGAAGGCCCTTCACAAATGCCTGCTCCCTCTCTCTTCATAGTAACCTGTTCTCTCCTTTCCACTCCATGACTTTTGCCACTTCTTCGCCTCCCCTCACAAGTCCCTATCTCCTCCTTCCATTTGTCTTTTGTCTCCTGACCTGGTTTCCCCGGCAATTGTTCTTCCTGGCCTGGGCCCCTTTGTCTCTGCTTCCCTTCTTCTGACCCTGTCCTCACCACTGTTGGCTTAAATCACCCTCCCTCATCTCTCCTTCTTCCTCCCTCCAGTATTGGGCTAAACCCACCCCCAATCTGCCTTGTCTGTCTTAGTTCCTCCTGCAGACCCTCAATCTCCTTTCTAAGTTTTTCTATGTGGTTGCACACTAAACATCCTCCCACACTCCAGGCAATTTTTAGAAAGATTGGTGCACCGCAGTTGTTGCAGCCTACCACCCTACCCATTGCTGTCGTTGGCCTCCAGCGACCCCCCACCCTTCCAGATGCAGGATACCAAACACTCCTCCAAGTCTCCCCTCTCCCTCCTCTATCAGTGCAAAACATTTTCTTTATTTCCCTTACCTCCTTTGTTGCACACGTTTAGATATATTGAGCAATATATTGAGGATATATTCCTATCCTTCCTATCCACACTCAAAAACAGACTTTAAGTAGCCATTGCACAACCTTCTTCAAACTCCTACTCCTCCTTTCCCCAATGCAATATCAAAGTGAAGAAGTAATAATGAAAGCGCCTAGATTTGCATTTACTTCCCTTCCACTGAGAGAGAGCAGTCACCTCTTCACTTGCTGCTGTTCCTTTCCTGGTATACCCCTCCTACTCCACGCCCCTTACTATACCCAGTGTTTAGCTCCTATCAATCAGATTTAACAGGGCACATAATCAAGAGTTGGGGAAGGGGGCAAAATTTGCAGCAACCAAAGACAGCAAAGAATACACCACCACTACATTTTAAATCCTCAACAGCCCAAAAATAATTCTAAGTAAAGACAACAAAGAAAGTACAGTGTCACCATTGTGCCCCTGAGCATCAGGATTTGCGCTCCTCCAGGCAGCCATCTCAATATCCCACTGGGGCACAATGCGGGGTTGCGCCGGTTCAACCCCTTTGAATATCCAGGCCAAAGAGTATAGTAGTGCAGATGGAGCAGTCTCACTTTGCTGATGTCAGCATATAGTGATATTCATCATCTTTTTAAGCACACTTTGGAGCAAGCCTTTTAAAAACAAGCCAGATTGTCTACAATCTACAATGCTGACAAATCCATGTCCACTCTATAGTCATATGACTGTACATGATTTGGATTAGTACATAAAACTATGCTGTCAGGTGTCAGCGTGGCTCAGTTGGTAACACATCTGCCTCTGGACCAGAAGGTTGTGGGTTCTTGTCCCAGACTGGGATTGGACTTGCACCTAAAAATCGCTGGCAACCGAGTGCAGTATTGGGGGGTGCTGTATTGTTGGGGTGTGCCGTCCTTCGGATGAGATGTTAAACTGAGGTCCCTTCTGCCCATCTTGGTGTTGTCCTGGTGGGTGTCCAGGTGGAAGTAAAAGAACCCAGGGCACTCTTCGCAAAGAGTAGGGAACATTCCCGGTGTCCTGGCCAACATTCCCCTTCCCATAAACTGGTTCATGCAATTATCCAGGCTGTGTGGGTGATGATGTGCGATATGGCCACCACCACACATTCAGTCACTTCACTACCAGTCTAGCATTGCTCGTAAAGTGCTTTGGATGTATGAAAAGTGCTATATAAATGCTGATTCTTCTTCTTCTTCTTCTGTTAAGGAATTTAATTCACCTTTCTTACAGTGTAGGTGGCAATTTTGATTCTTCTGATATTCTGTTAAGATTTCTTATGTCCATTTCCCATAATATTGCCCTCGACCCAGATGCCTCCAGTGACACAGATTCCAAGAGCAAAAACAAACTATGGCTCTTCAGCAATCAGCTTTACACTTCCATCTTTGTGGAACGCCATACAAAACACACTAAAATTGTCCTCCCTTCCCAGCCCTTCCGCATTCAAAGAGATGATAGCCGCAGTGCTGAGAGAAACATGTAACTGCTTCAGAAAAAGTTGAAACACTAATAACCCAACCCGCCTTACTAGCTTTTAAGTTAGAACTTCCTGCATTGTCTTCCCACAGGGGACAACCATTAATTGCAGTCTGCTTGCTTCTTTACTTGCACTCCTCGTTCTGTCTCCCACCTCCCCTACTCACGTCCCCCACTATTTCCCTTCTCCATGTTTTCCACTAATATTAAGCAGTAGACTGGAATGGGTGAATCTTCTATACATTGTTTATATATATATATATATATATATATATATATATATATATACACACACACAGTACATATATATATATATATTATTGTCTATGAACTACATGTCATTGAAAATTGGGCATTCAGTAAATGCTGGCCTGTAACATCCTTCTCTGGCCAGTATACTGCACATTTTTGCATACTTATCTGTGACCATTTACTTATTGTATTGTATGTACTGTATTGTAATGTTTTCTGTCCAGGACCACCTTGAAAATGAGCTTGCTCAACGGTGTTTATGCCTGGTTAAATAAAGTGATTGACTGATTGATTGACGTGTGTGGTTTGATGATAGGCATGCATTGCTTCTCTGTCAGTACCCCCATGCATGCCCCACTGCCTAGCCACCAATGTAGCTTTTTAGAATGGTTAGGACTGGGTGGTAGGAAGACATGCAAGGCAAGCAGAGAAAAGAATGTTATTGGGACCTCTGTGGTCCCCAGTAGCATAGAAAGCAGTCATAAAGGGCTTTATTTGCCATGGGTAAGGAAATGTGGGGCTTCTTGAATTGGGCTTTAAAGCAGAAGTGCATGTTATGATAAAATGTTGCACTTGTTACTTCGTATTCTATTTTAGATTGCCTTTTTCTCATGATTTGTAAGATCCCCTATTTTGTTCCTTTTCAATCTGCTTAAGCATTTTTAAAGGTTTGAAATAATTAATGGAACACATCATTTTATATGGTTATCCAAAGGTTTTCATTAGTATTTTAAGCTCTTTATAATCATCCACTATTTAAGAACACTTTTCTTCAGACTATGCTGAATTAACATGCAAGAGATGCTGCTCCTTGGCCTTCATGAAACATGGGTGGGGGGGGTATCCTATGTCAAGATGCTATTTTCTACAGATTTGGACAGAACAGTAAATTGAATCTATGTTCAATTCTCTGAGCAAGGACAGTTAAATCCAATTTTCAAACCAGACTTACTTATGTCCAGTTTGCAAAGTTTAGATAAAGTTTCTGTCACAAATGTCAAACCAAGTGTAAGATGATCTAATTTCTACATTTATGTCTAGTACTTTGTATCCAAAGATATAAAGTATCAGAAAGCAGCCTGTGATGCTTCAGTTAAGTCCATTGAAAATATCTCAAGTAAGATGTAACATGGTCTACACATAACAGGGCAGGTCCTGACAATGACATAATTGGCAGCTGCATTCATTCTATGACTTTTGAAAATCCTACTTAAACAGCTATGAACACTGATAAAAAAAAACTGAGAATAACCATGTTAAAGAGAACGTCCCATTAATTATCTCACGTCTTTAAAAACAATGCTAAAACAGACCCAGAATGCTGAAAATGGTCATCTTAAAAGGAAGGATAAAGGAAAATTTAAAATGCACACAGAAAGGTATAGGTACACATTTTTCATCGTAACATGCACTGTTGCTTTAATTTCTGTTACTAGGAGTGTGCAAGAAGCAGCATATCATGAATACCATGGAGACTCTTGCAAGGAGGAAGATGTTTCAATGGGTTCTCTGCTTATGTCATACTGTCCCAATGAGAAGGTCCGCTTAGAGCACTTGCATTACTAGGGTTGGTGCTGACTCTGGAAAATCTACCTTCGTTATAAGAAGTACTACTGCATCCTTTTGCATACAGCTGCCTTATCTACTGTAGGCTCTTTCCATTTTCCTTAATAAGAAGAATTTCCCAAATCCTGAGGGAGGGGGGGTTAAAAGTCAGAAAATGAACACAACTCCTAGTTATGTCAATATCAGGAACTACCTTGCTAATGGTGTGACCTAATCTTAGTTGAGCTTTTTTTTAAAGTTGGAATTATCTGCAGTGTTTCTAGCTGTTTTATTGCAGTTTACTTTCAAATGCTTAAAGAATAACTAGATACTGATGAAAATGATAACTCAGGTTGCACTTGGCCTGACAAGTGTGTCCAGGCATGGCTATAGCTGAACTTTGCAAGCAGGACGTAACTAAGTCCAAGTTTTAAAAGCTGGACTTAACCGTGTCCTACTTTTGAAAATTGTAGTGACAATTTACCAAAGCTTAGTGTGGTTCAGTTTCAGTTGGTTTGATTTCTAATCCACCCCACCCCAGACAAGACTGAAAACAAGCAGTATTGTCCAGCCCTGCTTTCATGGTCAACAAAACTAAACAAATAAATAAATAAACAAATGCCACAATTTGTACACAATTAAAAACTGCATCTAGAGATATGCTTTGCAAATTTTCCCCAAGATCTTTGGACCTTGAACTCAATTATGTATTTTTTTGTTGTTGTTGATGAAAAGGGGGACTAGTAAATGCTTGCTGTTTTCATCCTCATCCTGGAGGTGGGGTAGGTATACAGATGCAAATAAGTTATTGGTGGCATTTTATTGAATGAGTGAAGTTTGGCTGAATACTGGTGGAGTTCCCCTGGTTTTTTGTGAAGTGCCATGGGCTCATTGATGTCCACCTGAACAATCATTAGAACAGGCAAATAGAATCTTGGTTTAATGTCTCACCCAAGTCTACTAATACCTAATACTCTCAGATAGAAAACCTTCTGCAGTATGTAGCAAAAGGGGAAATAAAAAAGCGCTTCCATTTTAAAAGGTAACAGGTGTTTACTTTTAAAGGTTAGAATTATGTGCAGGTAGTGTACTTTTCTGTCATAACTCAGCCATCTTGAAGGCATTCATTTGGAATCTTAGCACTGACTTTCCTTACTTATATAAACTAGAGGTGCACAACTTTTTTGTGTGGGGGGGCAGACTGAAAACTTGAGTCAAGTCTGAGGGCCACTGTTAAATTTCACATAATGACATCATCAAAGCAGTAGCTATAATCACACCCAAATTAATCATGTGCTTCATCTCCCCATGAATGAGTACTAAATCCAATATAGCTTTAATATGCACTGAACAGCTGCTGACAGTCTTTGTGCAATATCATTATAATTCCCAGTTCAGACACTTCTAAGTTGACTCTCCTGCCACCAGAGCAAGACCTGGATAAACAAATGGTAGAAGTGTCCCCCACAGCAACACTCTCACAACAGCTGTGGGGTTAACTAACAAATGAAGAGAGAGAGACAAGGAAGACAAGGTTCAAGTTCCCTCCACACTTGTATCTTGCAGGCAGTGTAGGGCTTAGAGTTCAGACCGGGCTTTCCTTTCTCCTGTCTGGGAAACTGTCACCAGTAATGACTCATGCACTCCAGCTCCATGAGCACACTGCCTGACCTTCGTCCGGCCTCCACAGAATCTCATGGCAATTCGTAGGTAGGCTTTCTCACTCCTCAATGACTCCAGCTCCCTGCAAGTCCTTTCCCAGATTCAGAAAGACCTTTCCGGACTGGTTCAAAACACTTGCCCTAGCTTCTGTTCCATTTCAGCCAGATTCTAAATTCAGCACCAAAACCTGACTGCTACATTACCATCTCAATGCCCCGCACCATACTTTCACCAGGAGATGGCACTGCTGTTTGTTCTTTTCAACTTGTGCCAAGGAATTTGCTCTTTACAGAGCCAACCAGTAATTTGGCAAAGGGAGCTTTAAATAATACATCTCTGACCTGATATTAAATAAAAACAATGATGTTACTGTCACTGTAATGTTTCCATTGAGCCTCTGCTATGATGTAGACTGCTGAAACTGGTCCTTGAGAACTCCACCCAGGTTCACTTATATTTGCCTGTCTGACTGCTTGGAGAGCTGATACCAGGCACCAATTTTTCGCTGAAGGTAAAGTTGGGATCTGGTCCAGTCGACATCATCTGAGCCCCAGTGTTTGTCTCTGGAGCAGCTGTTCTCTGACCTGACTTTAAATATAAGTACTGATGTAGGTAAAGAGATTGTAAAAAAAAAAAAAAAACTTGCCAGAAATCACAGTGAACATTGTCAACATGTGCACATTTTCGTGGGTCACAGACAGCCTCTGTGCAGGCCTTATGTTGAGCACCACTGCCCTAAAAAATCAGTAAATTCTTAATGGTGTTACCATTTCATACAGTATCATACAAAACCAAAACCATACCATCTGCATGGTTCGATGTGATATGGGTGACTCCAAAAGAGCGAGACCATATCAGTGAATGGAAAACATTGAGGACCGGAACAGCGACTGTGCTTTATCCAAGGGAGGATTTGGCCCCCACACCCCCCTTTATTAACTATCAAACTCTGAGGTCGTAGCACCTCAGAGTAAGGCAATACTGGTTTCGCCATTCTGGTACTCACAGTTCACCATAATGTGGGCTCGCTCTTTTGTGTTTGCACACATTCACTAAAAATATCTCAGCTTAATCTGGTTCAAAGTCAGTTGGCATTCATCTGTATCCCCCTCCTCAGGGTCGTGCCTGAAAATAGGCAGAACTTGTTTAGTGCACTTACCCGGTCAACAAAAGCTAAATAAATAAATTAAAAAATAAATGTGATACCATCCAGATTGCCCTATCTTCTATTTAAAATACCTGAGGCCCCAACAGTTGATATTTTGTCTAGTTATTATGCTGAAATGTGTCACAATAATACAGTACGTGTATTTTGTTCAGTGTTTATACTAAGTATAAATGTGGCCCTTCCTAAAGCTGCCTTTTTCCCTCCTGAATATCATTCTTAATCACTTACCAATTCTGGAACCCAGTGACATCAGTTGAGCAGGGGCTTGTAGTGAAAATCCCATTGTATTATCTCCTCTACTGGTGTCACTGGGTTCTAGAACCTAATAGAAATTAAAAGTGAATATTGGGCAGGAGAAAGGATGCTTTAAAGGGCTCATAAATAAGGAAAAAATATGATCATTTGAAAATAAACACATGAAACAGTATGCTGGGGACATTAAACAGATTTCTTGCATGCTCAAATATCCAACTACGGAGTATGAAGTAATTAAAAAAAACAAGGTTTATGTATCCTTTAAGTGGCAGGCCTTGCCTCCTACGGCTGCATACAGTAAAAGGAAATTTTTAATGGAAAAACACCATTTTCCTATTAATGTATATGTACACCTAACTGCTGTCTAAATTCAATTGGAAAACAATACTATTTACCTTCAAGATCTTCTACCAATCTGAACGTAGCATTTTAGTGACTTAGAAGTCTGCTGCATTGTGACTACACCACCCCCTGAACTTCTAACATAATACCTCCACAAACTGGATGTCCTGCTATTCTACAATGCAGTCTATATCTTTAAACTGCAAACAGGTTTTCAACAACAAAATGTATATTGGTCTGGTTTTTGTTGACCAGGTAGGTGCATTAGACAAAAACTCTTGCCTATTTTCAGGTATGACCAGGGAGAGTTACAGACAATAAAATAAAACAACAATCACAATGTTAACAAATTCAGTAACAATAACATAAGCTAGAAAAAAATATGATGAACGTGAAACAACAAAGGATATGTACAAATACATTAAGTTCAAAATTGACAGGTGAATAGAGAAGTAAGACCAGGTGAAGCACTAATAATGGACCATTTACACGTGCACTTATTAATGGATATGTGGTGGTTGCAGAGATCTTTCTTAAAAACCTGGTGAGACTTATAGCATCTTAGTGACATAGGAAGGGAGTTCCAGAGCTTTGGTGCAAATACCGAGAAAGCCTGCATCCCCATCCTCATGGCACAAATGGGAACAATAAGTAGGGACTGATCCATAGACCGCAGGCCATATGCCAGTGTGGAGGGTTTAACCTTGTTGGCTATGGTGGATGGTGTACCAGTTCTGATAACATTATCAATGGTACAAGCAGCTGTGAAGAGCTGATACAAAGGGTGGGAGAGGCTTCCCAGCCTCGAATGTAGGGTACAGTGGTGAGTAAGCCTAGGCACAGAGAGAGCAAAGTCACAGATACTGTTGTAACATGTATTCCATTTGTTTAGTAGCCCCTTCTTTGCTTCCAAGTAAGATATATGTGATGTTAGGCCAAAGGACACCCTGAGCAATAGCTAGTCTAGTAACTGCAGTCAGGGCATATTTAATATTGTTATAGGCATTCCAAGCTTTATGTTAACTGACTTACAAGTAAGTGCCAGATGTAGGTTAAAGTCCAAGGCAGGGTCTAAGGTGACTCCTAAGTATTTGAAGGAGTCTACTACTTCTTCCATGTGTGGTACCCCCATTGCTGTGTATTGAGAGGGCAGAGGGACAGGCCTTGATTCTCGGGACTGAGCCAAATAACATAGCTAATGTCTGTTTGGTATTCATGCGAAGCCTGTTTTGAGTTAACCAGGACTGAATGGAGTCAAAATTAATATTTAGCTGCCGAATGATGTCAGTTATGTCTGGGGCACTGTGTGTGTGTATATGTAAAATATACAGAAATATATATTGTGAAGGAGTAGGACAACAGTAACATAGTTTATAACATGGGCAGATAAGTTTCTGTAACTTGTCTGGGTTATACTCAGCAGGTGACCATTCATTAATTTATGTTAACTGAGCAGTAAGTGTTTGTAGAGAACAGTCTCCAGCGTATAAACACAGACAGCCGCACTTGTTATTTCCGAGGATTTTCATTCTTCACCGGCAGCCATTAAATCATCTCGCTAGCCGATGATCCCATATTGTTCCCACTGTAAGTACATTCTCTTCTGAAAATGTTGTACTGGTGTAACACAGACACAGACACATCCCACTGCTGTTTCCCGGGATAGTGCATATTCTCCCCAGCCGACCCACCCAGTGAACATAGTAGTTTTGGGTGATATGAGGAAAATTAGAAGTGAACCTCCCAGACTAAAGCATCCCATTCATACTGTAATGCATAGGAAGTTGAAGTGCCTCATGACCTGCTGTTTCACACTGTGGAACGCGCAGCAGAGAGAGACAAAACCCCGGTAGACAGTGTCGTGTGCTCCCTGCTCTGCACCTTGTTGTCTGGTTGGGCGGTTCCTTGCCCCTGGGCTCCTAATGTTAGTACCCTGTTCCATACTATGACCAGTTTCAACTTCCCAGTAACCAGAGAGCTGCAAGCTGCTGTGACAACAGGTAACCGCGCTGCTTCCATTCCCTTGACTAATCCTGTGACCGACCGCAGCATGAGAGAGAGAGAGAGAGACAGCGAGCGAGTCATGAACTACAAAATGCTCTCTCTCTCTCTCTCTCTCTCTCTGTCTCTTGATAATTGCTTTTCTCTCTCACTCTGTGATGTGCGGTGCTCTGGCCGTTCACCCTGTCAGTTGCTCTGTGCAGCTCACTGTTAGTCTGCACAGTGACAATACCTGGTTCACCAGAATTGCACCACAGAGGACAATAGTGAGGATCCATGGAAAAGTGCATATGTTGTGCCTGCTATCTAAGAATCACATTCTACCTTGTGAAAGAATGCATAAAACTGAAACGTAAGTAGCCGGAATCAGTAAAGAATTCTTCAAAACAGTAGCCATATCCTACAGTATATACAAAGAGAGGCACAGTGTGGCACAGTGACGGAGAGACATACAGACACTACAAAAATGCATGTGTGTAAAATCACAGACTGCAGTGTAACCAAGAAACAAGACAAAATGTACTCTGAAGACAGAATAGCAATATAGAAATACACAACCTTGTGTAGTTTTGACAGTACAATAAGAAGGTTCACCTGCTCCTTGATTTTATTACGTATGGCCTGTTCACCACAAACTTGTCTTGTTGAACTATTTTTACTGTGGCAGAACACAGAAAACTGTGGTTCCATAGCCACAAATAGTGGAGGAACACTAAGTAGTTCCCTCTTGTTTTCTGTCTTGTAAGAAATGTTTGTGTCCATATGTCTCCAAATGTGGCCCATGTTATGAGCGCAATAACCCACTCTAGGGTGTGCAGTTACTGGGGATTAATCAACACCCCGGGTGCTGTGAGAACACTCAGCCTGCAGCCTCATGCCTCACAATTCACCTGGGGTGTTGACTAAGCCCCAGTAACCACACATCTTGTCGTGGGTTATTGCTTACATACTTATCTTCTAGTGCTTCTGAAGGTGAAGCCTACAAAAGCAAGGAGAAATAGGTACTGCTGGGGAGGGAGACTGCAATGTTTTCTACATGATCAGAGGGACACTGTCAGCCGCCATAGGCCTCAACATGTCCCTAGTTTTTAAAAAAAAAAAGCACGTTATAATTTTTCTCATTGTTAAGAGACTGCTGATCTAACTGATAGTTTGATTCAGATTCTTTTTTTTTTCTTTTCAAAAGTGTAAAACAGACTGCCCACCATACTGGTGTTACCACACAAAAATGTTTGTTTACATTCCTTGATCAACTCCTACTGCATCTTTCCTGGGCCTAGGAACACCCTCAACATAGTCTAGACACTAACTATGCAGTGGGAGTATAGCAGACTATTGTATCATGAGTTGCTGTCCTGTTTGTGGTATTTCTGATGTTTATGACGCATAAAATAAGAGTAGCTCAAGGATGGGAAACAAAACAAGGTAGGGTATAACAATACATTAGCATGCATTTCAGTTCTACTAAGCAAGGAAGCAGATCAAACAACCAGCAACATCAATTAATTTTAGAGAAGGTGAGCAATCATAAAATGTGGGGGTTTTACTATAAATGATATGTACCTCTCAGCAGTCCCTGAGTTTCAGGGTCGTCCCTGATTTTGCCTCAGAAAATTCAGCTGTATCTCCTAAACTTGGCATTTCTGTTGCTGTAGACTTGGAATTCAAAGCATAAAGTAATTCCAGACTTTAGTGTTACAGTCTAGTTCTCTCACAGAAAATGCCATTTACACTAAGCTACACATTATGGCAGGTGTGTGGAGCTAATATTACCATTTGTTAAAATGTGTCCTAGATTTTGGCCGCTTGTCCCTGTTTTTTTAAGCCTTTTCCCTGATTTGCAAGGCAGGAGGCTGAGAGGTATGTGTCCCATTAAGGCTATAAGAGGAGTGAAAATTAAGATGCAAACTACACAGTTACAAATTAAATAATGTGTAATAATTCTAAATTTCAGAAAATATTTGTTATTATATTTTTATGTTGGCTCACGCTTGCGCGCTTGCCGACATATTGCAGTAGTAGCAGATTTGGAGCTGCAGTCACCGTTGGCGAATGCAGGGCACGCATTAGTAGGTGCATCCCTCATTCCCCAATAAGCTAGCTGCAGGCACTGACAGCAGTCATACCTAATGTGGCATCCAGATCTAAGAAAAGGTCCGCTGCAATGACAGCTAAGCTCGTCATGCAGAGGATGTGCCCTTCCTGGTGAAGCATTCCAAAAAAACATGGTGGCAGTGACTGCCACTGGAGCCTGTCACAATGCCGTCGGCATAATGCCCCCTCTCCCATTGCAACTGTGTGCCAAGGGGGTGCCCAATCCCCCTCAGCATCATGCGCCCTCAAACAGTCTTTCTTTGCCACCGGGGCCCCAATCCCTATCAGCTTCAGTCCCCCCTTCCCAATTCAATCTGCAGATGGGGGAGCCCACTCCCCATCGGCATAATCCCCCCCTTTTGTTGTGTGCTGAGGGGGGTGCCCAATCCCCCGTCAGCTACAGCCCCCCCACACTGTTCATGAGCAAAGGTTCTAAAATGCCTATGTTGAAAATCTGGTGAAGAACATCCATAAAATGACTGTGTTACAAACGTGTGTCACGCAGTTTACACGCACCCTTGTAATTTCGCAATTTTGCAATATTTTCATGCCAGATTTTCAACACTGACATTTTTTCACATCTCCTTATGAACAGTACAGCTGTCATTTTTCACATCCTGCCCAAAATGTGTTTTTCGCACCTATGGCACACAATGGCATGGTCACTGTGGGGAAATCAACTTTTGGGACAAATTAGCAAAATCACAGTGCCACTGTTCATGAGGGGAGGTCCCAAAATGCCTATGTTGAAAATGTGCCTCTGCAGGGTGGGAGTGAGGTTGGTGTCAGTTCAGTACTTCACTGCCATTCCTATTATGCATCTCTAACTCCTGCACTACCAATGCCAATGCCAGCGAAACAACATTTGTCGTTGACAAATGCTTGTTTTAACTGTCATTATAAGTTACATGTTGATATAAAAAACAGTATTGAGACAATCTATTGTTACAAAAAAAATTGCGTTAATTTGTATTTGCTGTTTGAAGGCGGTGTCACAATTAAAAAACACGTATTCATAATTTACTGAAAAAGCAGGTTCAGGTAGTATTGATACATATAGAATAATATAGAAAAATAAAAGCAGTATTGTCTAAGCTATTTCTTAATGGCTGGACTGCAAGCTTTCATTCAAAAAAATAATTTTCTAGCCCCAGCACTTCCAAAGTTAGACCTTTCAAAAGATAATTTCTATAAATTGTGATAATGTTGGAACTGTTAGGGCTGAAGGCTAGGGTTAGGGCTAGGGTTAGATCTTAAGGCTATTATCTCCCTCCTCTCACCCCCTCCAGTTTTCAAAATAAATAACTCCCTAGTTTCTGACCCTGGCTCTCTGGTCAATGAATTTAATACCTACTACACCTTGTGCACCACGTCTCTTCTAAATTCCCTCTCCCCATTGCCACCTACTAACTTCAGCCCTTTGTCTCAGCCAGTGCCTACCCTTCCCCCATTTTCCTTTTCTACTATCTCCTCTGATGAAGCTCTTAATGCTCTCCTATCTTTCAACCCCTCTAAAGGCTCCTCACCAGATGAGCTCGATCCTAAACTTCTGTACCTCTTTGCTCCTGCATTTGCTTATCCTATCTCCCTAATCCTTAACCTGTCCTTTATTTCTGCCCAAGAACCCTCATCCTGGAAACATGCTGTAATCCTTCCTCTATCCAAGGGTGGTGACATATCAAGTCCTGGCAACTATTGCCCCATTTCCCTCCTTCCTACCCTTGCCAAACTTCAAGAACATTTAGTTATTTCTCAGCTATCACCCTTCCTCTATGATTCATCCTTCTTCACCACCTTCCAATCTGGTTTTCGGAAGAATCACTCAACAACCACCTCCCTCCTCAGGCTTACTGACTCCATCCTTTCAAGCATGGACAATGGCCTGATGACCTTGGCCATCTTTGTCGACCTAGCCAAGGCTTTCAACACTGTTTCCCATCCTCTGCTTCTTGATTCACTCTCCTCAGCTGGCCTTGCTCCACCAGCAACCAACTGGTTTAAATCCTACCTCATTGGCAGGACATATTCGGTGAGAATTCTTGATTCCATCTCCCCTTGACTCCCCATCAACACTAGTGTCCCTCAAGGCTCAGTGCTTGGTCACCTACTCTTCTCCATTTCTTGAATGATCTTCCCACAGCCTGCTCATTCTCTTGTATCCACATGTACGGTGACAATACTTATTTTGTACAGTTCTGGCAAAAACCCTGCTGTTGTGCAAACCAGCTTACAGCATGACTTCAACCATGCTCGGCTCTGGTTTGCTTCTCACCAGCTTTTTCTAAATGCCAAGAAAACAGTCTCAATGAGCTTTTGCACCAGGCAGAGACTCTCTAGGCTCCCAGCCCTACTCACCTTCCACACCCTTGATGGGACCATCTTGGAGGACACCTCCTCATTTAGATATCTGGGATTTGGCTGGACCAGCACCTCGGTTTCTCTGCGCATATTGATGCTTTCCTGAAGAAACTGTGCCCCAAGCTTGGTGCTCTGTACAGGAATCATAATTGTATTCCCACTGACTGCGAGGTGCGAAATTGTCCAGAAGATGATACTCCCCATCTTTGACTACTGCGACATAGTCTATGGTGCTGCTCCCAAATCTTCCCTGACCCAGTTGGACACTCTTTTTAACTCCTGCTGCCACTTTGCTATCAACTCCCTTCTGGCTCCCTCCACTGTGAATTCTATCACTCTCTAACCTTCCTTCCACTGTCTCACAGACATATCTCTCACTGTGCCAAACTAACCTCCAAATTCTGGTTCAGGGAGTTCCCCTCCTATCTCTCATCCTCTCTCTCCACTCCACCTCGCCCCACCCACTCTCTCAGATCAAATGACACCCACACCTTAACAGTCATTGGTCAGACTGGTTTTGCCCAACATTTCCCTAAAATCTAGAATTCCCTCCCCCCCTGAAATATGATACTCCTTCTCCAACTACTCCCTTACCTCTGCCCTACACAATTACCTTTCTCTCAGCTGTTCCTGCTTTAACCCACCTTAATATCTATCCCCAGTTTCTGCCTTCCTACCATGACACCCCCTGGTAGGGTTCTCAGCATTCTGAAGGGGGAAATCAGGAAATGGCTACCCCTTCTCCTCATATTTAGTTCTTGCCTCTCCCACTCTCTTCTCCACCTGCCCTTCTGTATCACCAGTGTGCACAACCTAACCCCATCCTTTTTAGTCCAACAGCACTTGTGTACTACCTCGAGCCTGCTCCTGGTACACTCATGCACTGTAAATGGCTCTATCACATTATTACTGTTTTGTACATTTATATATTCTTTTGTATGATTTTGGACATATATTGTAATTTACCCAATGTTCCACTACTGTTTATTGTACAATACCTTGTGTTCCAACTATTGCACAATCTTATAATGATATATTGTTTGTACTACCCACATAATATTGTAACTGATCATCCTTCACAACCCTATGTAACCCCTCCCCCAGGCCGCACTATCAGATGAGCAGCTTGTTGTCCAGTGTGCCCTCATGGTGAAACATTTCGATAAATAAATGCATAAATAAATAAAGGCTTAATTTTTTAAATGGAGTCAGTTAAGTACAAATATTAACAAGGTATTACTTCAGCAACCATGGGCTTGATTTTCAGATGGCTCGTAGATCACCACAATTTGCAGCTATCTATGGCTGTGGCAAGCTCCGGGTGTGTCAGGGACCCTGCACCCAATTTTATAAAACAGAGAGTTGATGCAGCCACAAGATTGTGACACACATTGGGCACAGTTGCTGGATTTGATTGATGGATCTGTCTTCCCCCTGGCTGGCACAACCCTAGATGACCCATGGAGGTTGGGGGTTACAATGCCCAGTAGGTGGGGACCAGGAGCTGTTGTAAGCCTGATGGTGCCATGTGGGGTGTGGGTGGATGGCAGTAGTGGGGCAGACATGTGAAGGCATCTGATGGATGTGCCATGTGAGCTGGCACACAGCTGAATGGGCAAGGTAGGGTGAGCACAGCTGGACCATCATATCCTGGCCCCACTGGGAAGCAACCCTGGCTCCTCCCCAGCAGGACCCACAGTCCCTGGAATTGTAGTAAGGAATCTGCAAGCCTCCATAATGGGGCTCTGTACCTGCGAAATGTCACAGTGGCCAGGGCACATCCCGGGCCATGAAATGTACCCTACAACCTGCACCCACTGCCACCTGCTGTCTTTAGAGTACTATGGACCCTGTGGGGCAGGTGCAAGGGTGCTGTCAACTGGGGTCTGGGTCATGCTGATTTGGCCATGCCCCCCCATCAGTCCCAATTGAGTGTGCCAACTCAAAGGCATCTCTGCTGAATGCCCTCACATGTCCCTTCCACTGCTGCAATGCCGCTTTAGTCCCTGTGGCACCATCACCAGGGCTTCATCAGCCCCCAGTACCCACTTTCTAGGCCACTCCCCAATCACCACTCTGCCAGACAGAGATAAAGGTCCCTTAGACCACCTCCTGGCTGTTCTACAGTGAGCTCCCACTTGCAACCATGTCAGGTCTTCTAGAATGCTGAATAAGGGGATGGCGCAAAACCACCACCATGGCACAAGCCCCCTTGTGACTGGGCACAAGGGCACTTATGCTGCAAGGGTGGCACAGGATGGTTTCATTGCATGACATTCTGATTTTGATGCAGCCTGCATTTGAAAATCATGATTGCAACAAACTCTGACACAAGGTGCCACTTGCGTCACAGTCATTTGGTGCAGGCGCATTGCATCATAGATTTTGTTTTGAAAATTGAGCCTCATGTATTGATATAAAAAAACATAAAATATTTCATATTGATGCAAAAAACATAAAGTGGTTCACCAAATGTTTAAAGTCTTGTCATTCTTAACAATATATTATACTGACATGCATGGACATGCAGTCACACAGGAGAAGTGCATCTTAGGATCTATACACGTTGATGGAACTTCAAGCTTTCATTTGCAAAAGAAGAAAAAAAAAGCTTACATTTCTATGATTAACAGTTCAAATGTTACAGCTTCAAAATATAACTTCAAGCATTATAAAATACCATAAAAGATTATTTTTGGTAATGGTTGGAAGATATTAATGGGTGCTCTGTCTAAGAATAAAGACATTCTTTTCTAGTTTGGGTTTGTAATTTTGACCTGGGACAGCACACTCAGCTAAGGCAACTCATTCCAGGTGTATCCTGGGGAGTGGGTCAAGTAGACCTGTTTTACTGCCCAAAGGAATGTCAGCCAAGACACTGTAGAATATCCCTATCTTTTAAGATAAGTACCATTGGATCTTCCTGTACAGCCATCAGAAACAGGCAGAAGGGTCATCAGGGAGAAGGAATAAGACTTAGTTTGGCTAAGCAGATTTACTGTGTGGTGGTGTTTTTATTTTTTACTCACAGGGATTGCTACTGTTTGTTGCTAACATTTCATTGCTTTATTTTTTCTCTGATTCAAATTGTTGTTGCTGGTATACCTTCTTCTGCATTATTACAAGGTGTGCCTACAGGTGTGTGTTAACAGATTACTCCTGTAATCTTCTGATTCAAATTGTCTTTGCAAGGTATATCTTCTGTTACTGCTTTATTTTCTCTGGAGCAAAGTGTTTTGCAGCGTATATCTTCTCTGAAATTATTACAGGTGGTGCTTTACATGTTTTACAGTTTATCTAACATTAGGATAAGCTTTCAGGGTTACTGCATTTGTTATTGACTGATTGTTTCTGCTCTTACCTCCTTGTTCTTTTGTCCGTGGTTCTTCTTTTAGGCAGGAAGGGCCCAGCCACCACCCCCATCCCCAACCACCCACGCTACCTCCTTTTATTGGGTACCACAGTTGTGACATTTCCTGTGGCAGAGCAGGAAGGGGCGGATCAGTGGAGCCTCCACAAGGTGATCTCATTTACAGGGGCACTAGTAATTTAACTTGTTATAACAAGTTAAACAAAGCACAATTA
This sequence comes from Neoceratodus forsteri, assembly GCA_016271365.2. Taxonomy (NCBI): domain Eukaryota; kingdom Metazoa; phylum Chordata; order Ceratodontiformes; family Ceratodontidae; genus Neoceratodus; species Neoceratodus forsteri. Next base: position 2,897,836 of record CM028133.1, read on the forward strand.
AACCATTACTTGCATTTTTTTTTCCTTTTTTTTTTCCTTCTAATTACTCTGACTAGGTTACAAACCCAGAAACTTATTTGGAATGGATTTCATTAACTGCAGGTACTGTGGAACAATTTTCAGAAGGACAGTCTTACAGGATTTAGGACACTGTCCTACATGCTGGGCCTTTGGAGATCTTAGGGCTCAGCTCCGGGCAGCATGGGCAGAGATTGCATGCCTCAAATTTCATATTGAAGAGGAAATACATTATAAGAACCACCTGCCATTTCCCCAGCATCCAACAGAAAAACCTCGACAGCAGAGGTAGTTGGTCCAGGAGGTTGGCAGGTGGTTAGGAGGAGCAAATCAGGTGCCCCATCACTCTCTGCTCAACATTACCTCAAAACCATATAAACACTACAACAGGTATCTGCCTCTATCTCTGAAATCAAATAAAGAGGCAGAAGACACTGCAGAGCAGAACACTGCGCACAGGAGCTAGCACAACAAAACTCACCCAAATCAGGAACCAAAACTAAACAAGCACAAAGGAAATCCAAAAACTACTGATCATAGGAGACTCCATGATTCGGGAGTTGATACCCATCTCCAGCCAGGGTGATGGTCAGATGTCTCCAGGTACATCAGCATGGAGAGACACTGACCGCATTGCTAAAATTGTTCACAAAGCAGGAGAAAACATTGATGTCCTAGTACACATAGGGACTAATGATCTCGCCAGCCGGGTCAGTTGGGGAGACCAAGGAACACCTGACTAGGCTGTGACAAACTATCATCTATTTCATCCAGCATCTCCTTCTCTGAGATCCTGCCAGTCTGGGAGAGGGGAGCAGATGGACGGAAGGTCAGAGAAGGGAGATAGGGGAGCTAAACACGTGGCTCAAGGACTGCTGCCAGGAAAAGGACAAGATTTGTAGGAACTGGCAACAGTTCTGGGAGCGAAAGTTCTTTAAATTTGATGGACTGCATCTGACTAAAGAGGAGTCAGTGCATTGGGGCAGAAGTTTGGCGTCTTTGCAGAATATTTAAACTAGCAAATGGGAGAGGGTGCAGCCCCATCGTCCGAATGGGAAGAACACCCTCCCCCTCAGCTAGTGGTCAAACAGGAATTCAGCATGTTTGCGTTCATTTGCATCACCAGGTAAGAAAAAGGCCTGTCTCCCATACAACGACAGGAGTAATGCCAAACTTCACCCAACAACTAACACACCAAAATCTGGCCAATGGAAAATCATGTACACAATGCTCACAGCCTGGGAAATAAGATCCCAGACCTGCAGGCAATAATGTCAGAGGCTAAACTGGACATAGTAGCAATTAGTGAGACGTGGTTACCAGTAACCACACTTGGGAGACTTCAGTACCTGGCTATGTATTGTTCAGAAGAGACCGAGGTGCAAAAGGGGGAGGAGGGCCCTGTATGTTAATGAAAATATCAAAGCTACAGAAATTCAGAATACACATAAGGAGCCAGAAGAACTGTGGTCACCCTGGAAACAGGAAATGGGACAGCCATAAGAACTGGGGTTGTCTACAGGCCCCAGACCAGAGGGAGGACATAGACACATTACTGTTAGAAGATATACAAAACATGACAGCTAAAGGGAGGTTCTGATAATGGGATACTTCAACATGCCAGATACAGATTGGTCAATACCAGCAGGAACATCTGCCAGAACTAGACTCATAGTGGATTCCTGCAGGGGAGGGCCTCAAACAACTGGTACAGCAACCCACAAGAGACAGGGCTATCCTAGATCTAGTACTGACTAACAAAGAAGGATCACAGATCTCCAGGTAGAAGGTCACCTGGGGTCAGTGACCATCACATGGTGTGGTTCAATTTGGCTACTACATCTAAATCATCCCATTGCAAGGCAAAAATATGGGACTTCAGAGGAGCTGACTTTGATAAGATGGCCAACAGAGTTAAGCTAGCCTGGCAAAAAGAAACACAGGTGAGGGGTACAGGCAAAGTGGGCAAGCATTAAGGATGCAATACTTGAAGCAACATCCCATTGTGTTAGACAGAAAAGGAAGTGCAAAAGAAGAAGGAAACCACTTTGGTTCTCAAATACAGTAGCAGAAAAGGTCAGAGCCAAAAGGCTGGCCTTCAGGAAATATAAGGGAACACAGCGGGATGAAGATAGGGAGGCATACCAAACTGCCCTAAGGGAAGCAGGTAAGGCAGTAAGGGAGGCAAAGTCCCAAACTGAGGAAACACTAGCACGAACAGTAAAAGAAGGTGACAAGACTTTCTATAGATACATTAGTGAAAGGAGAAAGTCCAGAGGGGGTATTGCTAAGCTTAATGGAGAAAAGGGAGCATGTGAGGAGGAGGACCCTGTAAAAGCATCTATCCTAAATAGATACTTTGCTCAGTATTTACTGAAGAGAAGGTAGGCAGGGCCCACAGCTCAGCATCATGGACACAGGGGGAGGAGGTGAGCACTACTCCCTTCACAAAAGAAAGGGTCCTACAAGAGCTTGCTAAGCTCAGGGTGGATAAGGCAATGGGACCTGATGGCATACATCCCAGGGTACTAAGGAGCTAAAGGAGGAACTAGCAGAGCCATTAGCAGAATTGTTTAGTGAGTCTCTGAGCACAGGAGAGGTCCCAGAAGACTGAGAAGGGTTCATGTGATCCCGCTCCACAAGAGTGGTAGCAGGGAGGAGGCGGGGAACTACAGACCGCCAGTCTTACCTCAGTAGTGGGCAAGATTATGGAGGCACCCTTAAGGAAAGGATAGTGCAACACCTGGAATCCATAGGGGCACAGGATCCAAGACAGCATGGGTTTACAAAGGAAGGTCCTGTCAAACTAATCTCATAGATTTCTTTGACTGGGTAACCAGAGTGAGTGGACCAAGGGGAGCAGTTGATGTCGCCTACCTTGACTTCAGCAAAGCTTTCGATACTGTTCCACATAGAAGATTGATTAATAAGCTGGGTAGGCTCGGGGTGGGTCAGAAGTTGGTCAACTGGGTGGCAAACTGGTTGACGGGCAGAAAACAGAAAGTGGTGGTAAATGGTATACAGTCAGAAGAGATGCAAGTCACAAGTGGGGTACCTCAGGGATCAGTCCTGGGGCCAGTTCTCTTCAACATCTTCATTAGTGACCTTGCAGATGGACTAGAGGGTAAGGCTTGTCTGTTTGCAGATGACACCAAGATCTGCAACAGAGTAGATGATCCAGATGGGGTGGGCAGAACAAGAAGAGATCTGGATAAACTAGCAGAATGGTCAGAAGAGTGGCAACTGGGATTTAATGCAAAGAAGTGCAAAATCATGCATATAGGGAAGAGAAACCCTGAAGCCACCTATAGGCTGGGAGGAGAGTTGCTAGCAGTCACAAAGGAAGAAAGAGACTTGGGCATCATCATCACTGATGACCTAAAATCATCCAAGTAGACCTCTAAAGCAGTAGGTAAGGCTAGGGGGTGTCAGGGTGTATTAGTAGGGTATCACAAGTCGTGAGAGGAGGTAATAATCCCTCTGTACAAGACACTGGTTAGGCCCCATCTGGAGTACTGCGTGCAGTATTGGAGGCCACACCTTCACAAGGACATTAACCAAATTGAGGCAGTCCAGAAGGGCAACTAAAATGGTGCAGGGACTGCATCAGAAGACATATGAGGACAGATTAACGGAGCTCAATATGTATACCCTTGAGCAAAGGGAGGAGAGAGGTGATATGATCGAGGCATTCAAACACCTTAAGGGCATAAACAAGGTGAAAGAGTCTAACATGTTTAAATATAAAAAAATAGCAGGACAAGAGGACACAGCATGAGATTAGAGGAGGACGATTAAGGGGAATGTGAGGAAATTCTTTTTCACAGAAAGGATGGTGGATGCATGGAATGGCTTACCACAAGAAGTGGTGGCTATGAATACAGTGCAGGGCTTCAAACAGGCATGGGATAGGCATAAGGGAGCAATACAAATGACTATGAATAGATAGGCCACTGACAGAGCAAAGGCCGATGGCACATTTATAAGGTAGAAAAAGAAATTGGCAGACTGGATGGGCCTTTCGGTCCTTATCTGCCGTCAACTTCTATGTTTCTATGTTTCTATGTAAGTTTGATGTTTCATCTGACGTGCAGTACTTTAACAGTGCAGCATTCCTCCATGCCCCTGTGCTGCTCAATAGCATGTTTACATGGCCAAAGTAAGGCTGCAGTTTTCCACTCTGAATGTCCCTTCTTCTGCACTGATCCACCGGCCGAGTCTACATGGCCCCCTATTGGAACAGATGTGTCGCGCTGGAGATGGGCATCAACTTGCTTGATCTGGTAAGTGTTCACACTGCTCCATCTACATCGCAGCAACTCAAAGACTGTGGTTGCTGCAGTGCAAATTTTGCAATGTAAACAAACAGGCCTCAAGATGTCAGAGCTACTGTTTGTATTAGCCCGAGTTTCTGGTATGGGTCTATAAACCATATCCTTCCAGTCTTGCAGCTTTGGATATACTGTAAGCTTGTAACTTACTGAATCAATTATACTGCTTAACTGAATAATGCTATGGTTTAAGAGACCTGCTATATAATTTATTTAATATTTTTTTTATTCATTATTTTGTGTCCCCTCTTTTTCTCTCATCCCCAACCTGGGGCTGACAATATAGCCTAGAGGTTAGAGTAATGAGCTGTGAATGAACTTGGAACATCCGGCAGACCTGGGTTCAATTCCTGGAACCTCCAGTTACATACTGTATGACTCTAAGCAAGTCACTTAACTGCCCAGTGCTCCCAGGTCACCCCTGAAAACAGGCTCTTCTGCCTAGTGGGCTTTACCCAGTTACCAAAGACTAAAATAAATAAATGAACAACCTTGTCAATCAGGACTGTCCCAGCTGCATCCCTCTTCCAGTAGAGAAGAGAGATGAGTATTTGTATTTTGAGTCGATGCTAAAGCTGTTCTGTGGTTTGGCCTGCAAGAGTTATTTGAATGCCCAGCTGGCCACTCCATATCTCTGCAGAAGATAAGCCCCTCAGTTACGTAATGCTCCCAGGTCCCCAAGGCAGTAACACTGTCGATGTCTGAAGAGTGCATATAAATCCCATTCTCTCAGATGGCAGCACATCTTTTCTTTATCACTTTGTATACAACATCTTGAATCGAACAGCAAGTTATTGTACTGCTGAGTTCCGACTGACAGAAAGTGAATAATCTACAGTTAATTGTATTGTATAGGCACTAGGCTGTCTGCCTTCTGGAGTGCTAGTCAAAGGTTAACACAACTTTATCCATTTGTTCAGGTGATGTGGGAGAGGGGAATGACACTTCAGGATATTGATTTTTCAATGACAGGAGAGCAAGCCTGAATGTACAACTAAAATAAAGTCTAACACAGCTGGTATAGATATCACTCTTATAATAAAACCCACCAGTACCGTGTGCCATTTGATTTTATACTCCTGTAATATACTAGTGTGTCGTTAAAAGAAATCACGTTCTGTTCATAGCACATAGACAGCCAGTATATCAGATGACTGGGACAAGGTTATCACATGGACACAAAGTCAACAAGGGATATACTTCTGGTAAATATAGTGAATTGTGACAGATACAGTGAATCCCATTTCAATACACCCCGGATTAGTGTACATCCTGTTTAGATACGCACATTCAGTTTTCTATTTTTCCTGCCATACACTCCTATATGTAAATCTCTAATTAGAGCACACTGAAGTGCACAACCCACTTTAGTTCACAGCAAAAACAGTCAAAAGATCAGTTTCTGCCGAGCAATGGGAATGATAATCGTTGGCTTCATTTTCGTCTCCGCCATTAAAAAGAGGCGTACTTTGGCCAGTTTCCAGGTATCAGGGAGATAGCTGGTTCTCAAGCTTCATTTCAAAATGTTTGTTACGGGGTATACAGCAATGACAGTGGTGGCCCTTAGCACTCTGTTTTCAGACCTTTCCATTCCCCTTGGTTTCCTTAGTGAAACAGAGTTTAAACTTTTCTGCACACCCCTGGTCTTTAAGGTGCTGTTGCTAAATGTTGGTAATCAATGGTTCCTTTTCGCCTGGGAACTCAAGCATAGATGATTCTGTTGGTGTCATGTCCAGACTGATTGCTAATGCAGGTAAAGAATGAATTGAAGTCATTTACCATACGTTTGGAATCAGCTACAATACTGCTCCCTATCTTTAGGGTAGTCATCCCAGAGGACTGAATTGGCATCTACAGGGTTTTTACGGCTTAGCAGGAGTCCTTTGAGGAATTCAGAATTTTCAGATTCGTACTTGTAAAAGCTGGCATCTGATTGTTTGAACAGTTTGACACTAATTCCTGAGCTGTTTACAGGTGGCCTAGGTTTTCTTCCTACATAGATTTCTGTTTTTTTGGGCAAACTCTATCACTAACCCTCCATGTGGTTACCCATTCACTATCCCAGAGCAGTCTGTAATTGTTCTTTAGTACCATATTATCTGGGGCTTGACAGTCTCAATTTATCTTGTGTAAGTCCTCTTGAAATGCTAACTTGTTGTAGGTAGTGTGTAATATTCAACTTTAGGTGGGGGAGGTAACCTTGCAGATTTAATTTTGCAAGAAATTACACTCAGGTCACTGAGAAGCAGTGGTCCTACCTTCCAGCTAAAGAAAGGAAGAGAGGGGAAGTAAAAATCAAGTCAATCATTGTTTTAGAGGTGCCTTGGTCACTTAGGGCCTGATTTTCGAAGAGCCCTTAGAGTGATGGAAGTTGCGTTGCTCCAGGGTTGTGTCAAACTCCAGCTACACCAGGGAGCCAGTGCCAGATTTTATAAGAAAATCAGGGTCCCAGCAACAAACATCCTGGATTTACCACAGCTCAGCTGTTGCGCCAAACAGTTGGCACAGTTGCAGGAATTGTCGAAGGGATCTGGCTGCCACACCAGGTGCAACACAAGAGGGGCCGGGATGGTTGGGAGGAGAAGAAACTGCTTGCCAGGAGGGGGTCAGGTACATAAAGTTCATGGGAGGTGGCATAAGGGGAGTTGGAGTGAAAGCTATGCATGTAAGGCAGTGAGCTGGCACCAGGCAGGGTGCATTTGCATTATGGTGATATTGTCAATCATTCCATAGTATTGTATTATGATATACTCTATCTATGACCAATACTCTAAATACATATAGAACTGATCTCATCCAACATGTCAATGGAGGGGCAATTGATAAATCCGAATACCGCAGGATCATAATGAACTGTAACTCCGCAGACCACTGAACTGTTATGTTATACAGACCGTAATATCTAGTGGTCCCTCCAATCCCCGATGTCCCCCATTAAATAGTCATACATCTGTCCCTGGTGGTCTAGCAGACGCCCCTCCCTAGCCCCAGTCTCCCCATATATATATATTTATAGAACTGTCCCTGGTGGTCTAGTGGATCAACCAACCCAGCGGGCAGTGAGCCATCACTCTCCACCCATCCCATTCCATTCCCGAGCCGGTGACCAGCACAGCCCTCCTCTGCTCTCCACCATGGCCACCTGCTGACTGAGCTGTCAAGGAGCACATACTGTATACAGTACATGCTCCTTGATAACTCAGTCGGGGGCCAGCCATGATGGAGAGTGGATGGCTGTGCTGGTCACTGGCTAGGGGATGGGATGGAGGGAGGGAGCAGGGTTGTGGGGCACTGCCTGCCTGAGTGGGGAGGTCCATTAGACCACCAAGGCATTCCTTTATTTTTTAAACCTATAAAAAATGACACATATAGCCCATTTTCTAACCAAAATAGTGCCCTCCTGGGTGAATACCAGACCTTACAGCAGCTATAGGGCTTCTGCCAGTGGTGTCAGGCCTCATTATGCCCCTGGGCTGTCAGGCATTTGCCCACTGTAGCCCACCCTGTTGAGTATTATTGCTTGTTTAATTGATACTTTGAGTCCCAGGCGTACAGAAAAATGAAGTAGAAATTTTCTTTTTTTTTTTCCTATGGGAAAAAAGACCTGTGCATGTATTATATAAACAAGTACTTAAAGTACTGCAGCATATGTATTACAATTTATACTGTTTCATGCTTCACTTTTAAAAGCAAGCAAGAATGCAAAGAGGCTGAAATGTGCATTTTATAATTATGGATGTAATGCTTAACTGAAATTGTTACACTTTAAAACAGAACCTATTTGCAACAGCTCAAATTAAACCAAAATCTTTACAAAAGCTCATATAAATATGCATATTATCTATGGAATATTAACAAAGTTTTTTTAAGTACCAATACATTTAGCTTTGGCTCCATGACAGTGGCTCTCAATCCCATTCATTCTGAGTACTATCCCTAGCTTATATTGGCATGTCCCATATACCCTGCTGCCACAGGTTAATGGAGTCAAATCTCTTTATCAGAGGGTTGGTATGTACATGAAAACTTATGACTGATCTTACTTGGGAGTGGTGAGACCTCTCAAAAGCATTGGCCAAAGGGGCACAGGTATGTGCCAGTACTGAACTAAAGCACCCCCCCCCACTTGCTCCCACTAAAGGGATGAAAAAGAGTTTGATATCAGGATGTCACTTTTAGAGTAAGTGCCATATTAAACAGATGCTGTTTTCTTTTTGGGGGGGGGAGGGCTTGCTTTCACTGCTTTTTTAAATGCTGTTTTCTTACTGTGATGTCACTATTCTCTCTCAAAGTGCAGCTACTTGGGGGGAACCAGTGTCATTAACCATCCCACAACATCACAGATCAAAGATAAAAATCCTTAAAAATAGACTCCTTTGGAGGTTTGTTGACTAGGAAACCATCATTTACCAGTCACCGGCTGATGCATTCTTCAGGAGATGTAGCGCTACCTCCAGTTCCCTCTCCTAATTGATATACAGGTTTGTCACAAGTGAGGAGTTACACAAAAAACACGTGAAGTCTTGCTGGTGATGGCTGCAGAATACATAATGGGCTTAAGGTAGGAAACCTTCAGCACAAATAAAGGGCTGAATACGTAACTAAATCCTGAGTGACAAAGCTAACCCAGTGCCCTCTGAACATTGAATTTAGACTATTTCTCCAAGAAAAACACACTGAAATGGAGTGCAACTCATTTCCAGGGGTGTCCTTATTTATGCTGGTGGTGGTGGTGGGCACGTTAATATTTTCTGAGGGGGAAAACACTTCAACAGAAAATGTGGCAGTATAGCTTAGAGGTTAGAGTAATGAGCTGTGAATGAGCTTGGTACATCCAGCATATCTGGGGTTGAGTCTCACAACCTCCACTTGCATACTGTGTGACTCTGAGCCAGTGTCATAGGAAGGAATTTTGGTGCCCTGGGCAAGAGACAAATTTTGCCCCCCCCAGAAAATAGCCGGGAGTCTGGGTCCACAAGGCCCCCCCTGAAGCTCTGAGGTGTTTACATGCTTTGTGGTGAGTTTCGGGGCTTTTCTTGAAGAAAAAAACATACTTTTGTTACATGTTCCCAACCCCTGATTTCAGGGAATATTTTGCTTCCATGGAATGAATATGAGATGTGGGAGACACTGGCTGGCTGGCTGGCATCAGGGTATGCAGCCACATGGTTGTGGACAAGTGGCAGTCTAACAAGGATCATGTTAGTCAAGCGGTGCTTTTCATTATTGTGTTACTGGCCATTCTTGATGTTAAAAATGAATGAAAACTCTAGCCCCATTCATTTCAATTGGGCGCACCCTCATGCTTTCCCTGGCCACACGTCATTACGTGTTTGAGTGCTGGGGTGGGGGATGAGGCTCTGAAAATGCATGAGGCAGCCAATGCTAAAACTAATTTATGAGTAGCAAATCTGGATTATTAGCTGCACACAGTATTTCTAACCTGGCTACAATGACTGCCTTGGAGGGCAGCTACCGCACCATGCGAGTGGTAGCTGCCACAGGGTAAGTCAGAAATTCACTTTAAGGGATAAAGATCTAGTGTTCTTGTAGATTTCTGAAGATACACACAATACACATACTGAATTATGTTTAAAATCTAAATATCATGTTATGTTTTTGAAAGTTTTCTCTGAGGCATCAGTAGCTCTATAGACAGAAAAAAAAGACATTATGGGTGGCCCCTTGGCACAACAGTAGTTTTTTTTTTTTTATTTAGTTGTTTAACCAGGTATAGCACACTAAGCTGAAAGCTTTTTTACAGGAGCGACCTGGGAGCACAAGGAGGTTAAGTGACTTGCTCAGGGTCACACAGTATGCAAGTGGAAGCTGTGGGATGCAAACCCAGGTCTGGCCTGCTGGATGTCACCAAATTTGCAGCTCAGAGCCTTAGACCACTGCGCTATACTGCCTCCAACATGTGCTACCTGTTGTGATGTTGGTGACCTGAGTTTGGGAGCTAACCTGGGTTCCTGTGGGAGGAAGGAGGAGGAGGATCGAGTGTCTATGGGTAAACCCTCCTCCTTCACTTCTGGAGAGTGTAAGGCTGTCAGCGCTGGTGCAATACTGCCACATGTCACATGTGAGACCACAGGTAGCATTGCATAAGTAGGGATAAGGGGTATATGGGGAGGGGGACACCAACAGTGTTGCAATCTGTATGCTTGTGTGCATCACAGCTTGCACACTTAGTGCTGGCATCCCACCCAGGCGGATTGGGTGCACAAGGTAAATCATTGATCACCCAGGCAAGATAATGAACCGAGTCCAGGCAACCCCTCACAGTCAGAGAAAAAGAGTAGAGCAAACACAGACAAGTCAGGCAGGCTGGCTGCCTGGCTGCCAGCAGGTCAAGTTCCACTTCCAAAATAGTACTAACAGCCAACTAACTTCAACTAAACTTGACTTCCCTTGGCTGCAGCTGCTTCCCCACAAGAAAACAAACAGTACATACAGTACTTTTGTATAAATAGAATGTAAGGGTGATTGCCCTCACAGTGGGCAAATGCCATCACATTCTATTTATTTATATACAATACACAAAAGTACTGTAGGTACTGTTTGTTTTCTTGTGGGGAAGCAGCTGCAACCAAGGCCACATTCTATTATATAAAGAAGACTAAGGAGGAGTGGTGGACAGATCGCCCCGGATGGGCCAAGTGGTCCTTATCTGCTCTCAAATCTAAGTTTCTATGTTTCAGAGGAGACACTGGCATAAAAGGAAGGAGACAATACTGTAACTGAAATACTGAGAGGTGTAACTGGGAAGAGACATTGGTATAACAGGAAGCTGATACTGGCATAACTGTAACTGGAGTGGGAAGAGAAATGTATGTAATAACCAAGACACAGTTTAACTGTAACTAGGAGGAACTGCAGTCTTTGATTAGGTAACCAATGTATTAGACCAGGGAGGGGCAGTGGATATGGCCTACCTAGACTTTAGCAAGGCATTTGACCCAGTCCCACACAAAAGATTAACAAACAAGTTAGCCAGCCTGGGAGTGGGTCCCAGGGTAGTAGCCTGGGTGACAAGCTGGCTGGACAACAGGTCCCAGAGGGTAATAGTAAACCAAACGGAGTACATTCTGAAGAAAGGGAGGTTACTAGTGGGGTACCACAGGGTTCAATATTGGCACCAGTCCTCTAATGTCTTTATAGGTGACACTGCAGAGGGGCTGGAAGGAAAAGTATGCCTCTTTGCTGATGACACAAAGATCTGCAATAGGGTTGATACACAAGAAGAGGTGCAAAGGATGAGAAGGGACTTGGCAAGATTGGAGGAATGGTCAAAAATATGGCAGCTTAGATTAAATGCAAAAAAGTGCAAAGTAATGCACCTGGGAAACAAAAACCCAGGGGAAGAGTACACAATGGGGGGGAGGTATAAACAACAACACAAATGGAAAGGGACCTGGGAAGTCATATCAGATGACAGTCAACGTAAGGTAGGTAAGCAATGTGAGAAGGCAGTAAGAAGGGCTGCGGGGATACTGGGATGTATAGGGAGAGGCATCACCAGTAGAAAACAAGAAGTTGTTATCCCTCTGTACAGACAGTTGGAGAGACCCCATCTGGAGTACTGCGTCCAGTTCTGGAGACCCCATCTCCACAAGGACGTAGACAGGATGGAGACTGTCCAGAGGAGGGCAACTAAAATGGTGCAGGGTCTGCAACAGAAGCCATACAAGGAGAGACTAAAGGAGCTTAATATGTATACCCTTGAGGAAAGGAGGAAGGGGGGGGGCATGACAGAAACTTTCAAGGACCTCAAGGAAATCAACAAAGTCCAAGAGGGTAGCATCTTTCAGAAAGAGAGATGTGCAAGAACAAGGAGACACAATTTGAAGATAAAGGGGGGGGACGGCTCAGGGGTAATGTGAGGGAGTATTTTTTCACAGAGAGGGTGGTGGATGCATGGAACAGCCTTCCTGAGGAGGTTGTGAGGTCAAAAACAGTGGGGGAATTCAAGAATGCATGGGATAGACAGAAAGCAATTCTTGTGGGGGAGAGTAGGAAGAAATAGGCTGTTGGTTAACTAGGATCTGCAGCTTATCCAGTAGGTAGGGAAATGGGCAGACTAGGTGGGCCAAGCGTTCCTTATCTGCCATCAAATTCTATGTTTCTATGTGTAATGGGACACTGCCACACAGGCATAAATGTGAGCAAAGACTGATATAACAGAGCAGACATTGCTGTAACTAGTGTACTAACTTACTGTATCTGTTAGGCTAACAGATAAAGTAAGTCAGTATACCAGTTACAGCAATAGTTGGGTGACTGATACACCTGGTACGGTACACACTGGTATTGCAGGCAGATGTCTAGTAGCTACAGACTAGTAAGCAGTTAATTTAAATAGGGCAAACATTAAACAAATACAGAACTTCAACAAAGTAAGAAAATCTATAAAAAGAAATTACAAATAATAACACAAAACAGCAACAATATGCTTATTTGCAATTACATTCAAATTCCTGGCTAGAAACTTTTGGTTCATACTCTCTCTTTCTCTGTGCTGGACCAGCACACTCACACAGAGAAAGAGTATGAACCAGAAGAGCCTTCTAGCCAGGAAGTTGGCAGTTTTTTGTAATGATGACTACTACTCTTGTCTCTCCTGCTGCTCTGCTGGAGCCCCCCACCCGAGTAAGTCAGACAGCAATTCAGACACTGTACACACCAGAAATTCATTCATTTTATTTTATTTTTTTCAATCGGATGCCCCCCGTCAAAGATCCAAGAAAAGATCGAACTAAGGCAGCGCGGCGATCAATTCACCCAAAAAATCCAGGCACTCGGGCAGGCACGCACAGGTGCACACACACAAGGAAATAAAAGTTTTAACTTTTATTTTATTCATCAGGCTCAGCAAGACGACAGTTGAAAAACTTGAAAGCAAGTCTAGTCATCGCAGACTGACTCAGTCTCAGTGCCCTTTCACAATTTGCACAATGTATTTATTCACTCACACTTCACTTGGGACTTGGGACAGAGAACAGATTTTAGCCCTGTCCTGGCCTCCAGCATAGACAGTACTCAGGAAAGAAAGGATGGAATGAAACTACGAAAGCAGAGAGTGGGGGCAGGCCTCCTGACCTCAGGAGTCAACAAGACGGGGGACCAGGATCAAGGATCAGGAGGACGGAGTCAGGGTGCGGGGGAGAACGCAGCTGTGCCAGGCAGCCCAAGGTCCAAACAATTGAAACAAACACACTGTAGTCAAATAATCCTATCCTAATCTCTTTGCCTTCTTAAATAGATCGGTAGTTTTTTTTACTATTTTTTCCAACCCACTACACAGATCACTAATATAATTTATTAAACAGACGTGCTCATTGAAAATCCTGCAGCACAACACTGTCTCTACTCCTCTCTCTCTACTATTTCTCATCTCAAATAGTTCTAGACTGCAGCACGCACATTGCTCTCACCTTATGTACTTGATGCCAGCCGGACCACATGGCTGTCTGAAACTGTACACACTATTCTTCTTGCTGAGGCTGCAACGCACCATGTGACTCCCATTACCCCAACTTGCTAGTCCTCAGATGCGCCCACTACTGGCAGCAAGTAGTAATTACTGTTAAAGTAATTAAAAAAAATTAAATTTAAAGCAGCAGTACTCACTTTTGAACTTATAGTACTGTGAGCTTCTGATTGAAACTGCACCCCTAGGAGGCTTGCACCCAGGGCGGCTGCCCCACCTGCCCCACCCTTCCTACGGTACTGGCCACAGTGGTACTATGCAGGGTGGAAGGAATGAGAAGCCTCCTTAGATTATCAATCCCAGACTCCCATCTAACAATGCATCAAACAAATGTAAAGGCCCGTGAGTCCAAACCACTTATTTAAACATTCTATACAGGCCTGGTCCATGGTCCACTTGCAATGTGCCCAGCAAAGCTGACTGAGAGCAATGCAGCCAGTGAATGGAGGGGCCCTAGTATCATGCTTCCCATTGACTCTGGGACCAGGGTTGCCTGATATGATGAAGATAAAACTGTCCTGGAATAAACAGAGAGGTGGCCAAGGGGCAGTGGAGGGGGTACCATGCTAGGAACTTCAGGGCTATATCACCAAAGGGGCACCTCATTACCTTCCTGCTTTGTCTTGATTTAAATGAAAGAATGATAACCATCTGCAAGGTTCTGAGGAGTAAACAATGTTAATTAGGACACTAAGATCTGTCTGCTTGGGTTGGAACGAGCATGGGGAAGGGGACCTCGTATTACACCTTATCAGAAACAGCTTGCTTTATTTCATCCCCTAATGTTCTCTACCACCCAAACCCAGTAAGGAATCTGAGAAAGTCCAACAGTATTGTGCTGAACACTGAAGTTGCCAAACTGGCACAGTACAGTTCTGCAAAGTTGCTGCTTTGTTCACCACCCTGTATCTGTGAAAAGCAACAAAAACTACCTGTGATTCAAGTTCATTTAGCAGCAGCAACTTCAGCAAATGACTTGAATCCAGGGAAAACCATAGCCTCTGAGTGCATTGTCCATGTTGTAGTTGCTCCCAACCACACTGGAGGAATGGGTGTCAGTTGTTCTGTCTGGAGGGGGAAGAGAGGTCGAGCCTGCAGTGGAAGGGAGCTATTGTGTAGAATCTGTTGCAGTTTTCATCGGTGGTGATGAGGGCTTTGAACTCGAAGATAGCTCTCTCAGCAATCTGCTTCCGGAGCGCTACCTATATAAGATGCTTCCCTGCAGTCTTTGTTCACTTCTGTCCCTCATTCTGCTTGCAGTTTGGTCCTGTCATTTGTGATACCCTATATCCATCTTATTCTCTGTGTGAGCCGCCATATTGCGCACTGGTATGTGGGGACCAAGTGTCTCCTTTGCCCTCCTACATTTAGCGTTCTGTTCCTGGCTGCAACCCATGCACCATTTTGATCATTCCAGAGCCTTCTGGTAGCTGTAGCCCCCAACCCTGATTTCTGAGCAGTTTGCTTAGATCCAACCTGAAACATCATGAGGAGATCTGCCCTTGGAACTCTTGGCTGTTTCTCTGCACATGTTAGCCCTTTAAACCAATACTGTACTCCTGCTTCTCAAAGGCAGATTTTATGGGGTTATAGGCCTTTCTATGCTGAATCACTTCAGTGAAATAGTCCTGATATATGGAATTCAGGCCCTCTTCCAGTACAACTCCACCTTTTCCCTGGCAGCCCTCATGAGTATTTCTTTAATGGAGTACCTTAAAAGATAACTGATGATGGCCCAAGGTCTGGTGCCTACTGGTGCTGGGTTTCCCCTAATTTGGTTCACTTTTTCCACTTCACTCACCTACTACCACCTAGGTGCTACTAGATGCAGCAAAGTCTCTCAAGAACTATTCCACATTGCCCCTTCACCTCTTTCTGGTACCCCCAAGGATCTGGATATTGTTGCACCTGCTTCAGTTTTCTTGATCTTTGGCTCATTTGCAGCAGCAGTCCAGTCTCCTCTTGTGTTTCTCCAGATGTCTAACCATGCAGTGATCAGTGTCCTTGAGGTCACCAACAAGCTGCTCAGTGGCATTTAACCAGTCGGTAAGTTATCAGACTTCTTCTGCTGTGGATGCTGTGGAAGGTTTCAAGTCAGCCATATCTGCCACTAGGGATTCCAATAAGTGCGTAATTTAGCCCAGCGAGGCCTGCTTAAGGATTGACTTACCCCCCTTTTCAGCTCCTGCTGTCTTGCTCTTTGCATACTCCAAGGCCATGTGGGAAGAAAATGTGTTCATAAAAGCCACAAGTCGCATCTGCTCTTCAGTTTAAGGTATGTTGTATAGTAACAGGAGTGTATATAGTATTGAATGATATCTCCACAACCTTTGTGCTCTACTGGGCCGATTATAGTATTTCAGGGCCATGGGACGTCCGTCATATGAGTGAAAACAGTAATTAGTATTAGGGCTGGGACAGAGCAATAAATGCAGGCAGTCCTCAGTGTCAGCGTTCAAGCCACACAGCCCCCTCAAACCCAACATTCTTAGGAAAAGGTGCCACCACATGACAGTAACACAGCCCAACCACATGCCAATTAAAAAGATGACTCCCATGCTCATTTTTCATTGAGCATTTCCTATTTTCCTATTTCACCAGATGTTCATGGCCCCTATATCATACAGGTCTGCAAAAGCAGAAGGAGTTAAGAAATCAGGTAAAGGTGAAGCATTTATGAACAGCATCTACAACAGCTGAAATACTCAAGGAAATCTTTTAAATGCCGTATCGGGCTCACCAATGGCTGGCAGCAGTACGGAGATATTGATAATTAAGTCTGCTGTTACAGTGGTTAGACACAACTTAATCCTGCATAATATAACACGGTTCTAAAAACAGTAGCAATGCAGTATCGCTGCAGTGTATGGCAGACTCAGTCCAGGATCTCTCTTTTCCAGTTACAGGAAAGCCAAATATCTCATTTAAAGGAGCTAGTCATGGGGTGTTAAAACTATACAGGGCACTGTTCACAAATGTTTTTCTTTAGATGCTCTCAGCTATGACATTGTCATGCACTAGATCCCACTGTACATCCTCACTTTTCTTAGAGAATAATACCGCTGTTGGATATTTACGAGGCACAGATTTATGAGTCAATCAAGATGAAAAAATCTAGAATTATCCACAACAGACTGCACTAAAATCTAGAACCCAGGTCAGCACATATCTCTTAACCTTTTGTAACAGAAATGAGGGTCAAAGACACTGAAAATTAAGAACAATGAGGGACACTGACTCTCCTAATAAGGATCACATCCATCAAACATGAAGATACAAGCTGAGAACATTGTGAAATGTGTACTTGTGCAAAGTTTTTGATTTAGCATCTTAAAATATTCTTAAGTTCTGCTTTAAAGTCTGACTTTACAGCACATTATCTGTGTAGGCAGTACCTATTTCATGAAGGGCGGATGAGGGACAGAGCAATTTTGAGGGGTAAAATGAGGGCCATCCACTGCAATCATGAACACTTAAGAGGCATTGGACAAAATATTATTTAAGAATCTGTCTACTTAGTGTCCCAACAATCCATTTTAAACCTTGACTGAAATAATTCCCTTTTCTCTGAGTATAACCCTTGTGCCACCCTCCCTATTTCCCTCCCTTTCAACAACTCAACTGATAGCAATTTGCGAATATCTTTTTGTTACGTTATTACATTCTGTCATGCCTTAAAGTATTTTGAGGTTCCTTGCATGAAAGGCACTCTGCCAAAACTGTATTGTACACTAAAGGTTATAGCTAAGTGCCTAAAAGCATTTCCAGTAAAGTTGAATTTATCAAGGTAATTTCTTTGCAAACACTTTCTAAAAGATGTGTTCAATAAACAAAATTATACATTCAGTAGAAAATGATGCATTTAGCTGAAAAGAAAACTTAAAAGCATGTAAGTATGCCTCCTCTAACTGAAAAAAAAGCAGTATATGAAACTGCTACACTAGGTATGTCAGAAACACAATATTTACATATTTTAGAGAGAGTTTAATACACTGTTCCAAGTTTACAGTGGCTGTGGTTTGAACCCTTTCCATGGGTTGTGCAATTTTTGTGTTTCCTCATGTGGAAAGGGGTAGAATTGTAAATTCCAGCAATGTTGCAATCCTTGGAAATTATGGAAGTTCCTCACTGTATGAGGCAATTGTCTGCTTGAATGTGGTCAGGGCATGGGTCATGACATCCTTACTTGCCACTGGGTCACCGTAGTCGTCAAGATGACTCCTGGGCTTAATAATGTTTCCCTTATCAAGTGAAGGTGATTTATATACAGACTGTAGAAATAGTACTCACATCCTTGCTGTGGTAGGTAACTGGCAACAGTTTTGGGAGCGAAAGTTCTTTAAATTTGATGGACTGCATCTGACCAAGGAAGGAGTCAGTGCATTGGGGCAGAAGTTTGATGTCTTTGCAGAATACTTAAACTAGCAAATGGGGAGAGGGGAGTAGCACCCGATACACAGAACGGGAAGAACACCCCTCTCCCCTCAGCTAGTGATCAAACAGGAGTTCAGCATGTTTGCTGTTCATGTGCATCACCAGGCAAGGAAAAAGGTCCAGCTCCCCATACGATGAACAAGGGAAATGCTGGATCTCACCCAACAACTAACGCACTAAAATTTGGCCAATGAAAAATTATGTACACAAATGCCTGCAGTCTGGGAAACAAGATCCCACACCTGGAGGCAACAATGACAGAGGCTAAACTGGATGTAGTGGTCGTTAGCTAGACATGGTTTACCAGTAACCACACTTGGGAGACTTCAATACTTGGCTATGTACTGTTCAGAAGAGACAGGGGTGCAAAAAAGGGGGGTGGGGGGATTGACTCTTTATGTCAATGAAAATATAAAAGCTATAGAAATTCAGAAGACACACAAGGATCCAGAAGAACTATGGGTCACTCTGGAAACATGAAATGGGACAGCCATATGAACTGGGGTTGTCTACAGGCCTCCAGACCAGGGGGAGGATATAGACACATTACTGTTAGAAGATATACAAAACATGACAGCTAAAGGGGAGGTTCTGATAATGGGAGACTTCAACATGCCAGATACAGATGTCAATATCAGCAGGAACATCTGCCAGAACTAGACACACAGTGGATTCCCTGTGGGGGGAGGGCTTCAAACAACTAGTACAACAACCCACATAAGACAGGGCTATCCTAGATCTAGTACTGATTAACGGGGAAAGGATCACAAATATCCAGGTAGAAGGTCACCTGGGGGCTAGTAATCATCACATGGTATGGTTCAATTTGGTCACTAGAACTAAATCATTCCATTCCAAGGCAAAAATATGGGACTTCAGAAGAGCTGATTTTGATAAGATGGCCAACAGAGTTATGCTAGCCCTAGCAAGAAGAAATACAGATGAGGGGGTATAGGCAAAGTGGGCAAGCCTTAAGGATGCAATACTTGAAGCAACATCCCATTGTGTTAGGGAGAAAAGCAAGAGCAAAAGAAGAAGGAAACCACTTTGGCTCTCCAAAATAGTAGCAGAAAAGATCAGAGCCTAAAGGTTGGCCTTCAGGAAATATAAGAGAATGCAGCAGGATGAAGATAGGGAGGCATACCAAACTTCCCTAAGGGAAGCAGGGAAGGCAGTAAGGCAGGCAAAGGCCCAAAATGAGAAAACACTAGCACAAACAGTAAAAGAAGGGGACAATACTTTCTTTTTTTCCAATTTAAAGTTTATTGGGACAAAACTTTCTATTGATACATTAGTGAAAGGAGAAAGTCCAGAGTGGGCATTGCTAAAATTAAAGGGGATAAGGGGAAGTGTGTGGAGGAGGACCAAGGAAAAGCATCTATTCTAAATAGATATTTCTTCTCGGTATTTACTGAGTAGAAGGTAGGGCAGGGCCCACAGCTCAGCACCATGGACACAGGGAGAAGGGAGGTGTGCACAAATCCTTTCACAAAAGAAAGGACCCTACAATAGCTCTCTAAGATCAGAGTGGACAAGGCAATAGGGCCTGATGGCATACATCTCAGGGTATTAAAGGAGCGAAGGGTGGAACTAGCAGAGCCATTGTCAGAACTGTTTAGTGAGTCTCTAAGCACAGTCGAGGTCCCAGCAGACTGGAGAAGGGCTCATGTGATCCCACTCCACAAGAGTGGCAGCTGGGAGGAGTGAGGGAACTACAGACCAGTCAGTCTTACCTCAGTAGTGGGAAGGATTATGGAGGCACTCCTTAAGGAAAGAATAGTGCAACACCTGGAATCCATAGGAGCACAAGATCCAAGACAGCAAGGATTTACAACAGGAAGGTCCTGAAAAACTAATCTCATAGATTTCTTTGACTGGGTAACCAGAGTGGTGGACAAAGGGGGTACAGTTGATGTCACCTACCTTGACTTCAGCAAAGCTTTTGATACTGTACCACAAAGAAGATTGATTAATAAGCTGAGTAGGCTCAGGGTGGGTCACAGGTCTGTCAGCTGGGTGGCAAACTGGTTGGCAGGCAGAAAACAGAGAGTGGTGGTAAATGGTATACAGTCAGAAGAGATGCAAGTCACAAGTGGGGTACCTCAGGGATCAGTCTTTGGGCCAGTCCTCTTCAATATCCTCATCATTGACATTGCAGATGGACTGCAGGGTAAGGTTTGTCTGTTTGCAGATGACACCAAGATCTGCAACAGAGTAAATGATCAAGCTGGGGTGGGCAGAATGATAAGAGATCTGGATAAACTGGCAAAATGGTCAGAAAAGTGGCAACTGGGGTTTAATGCAAAGAAGTGCAAGATCATGAACATAAGGAAGAGAAACCCTGAAGCTACCTATAGGTTGGGAGGGGAGTTGCTGTCAATCACAAGGAAAGAAAGAAAGAGACTTGGACATCATCATCGCAGATGACTTGAAATCATCCAAGCAGACCACTAAAGCAGTAGCTAAGGCTAGAGGGATGTTGGGGTGTATTAGTAGGGGTATCACAAGTCATAAGAGGGAGGTAATAATCCCTCTTTACAAGACACTGGTTAGGCCCCATCTGGAGTACTGCATGCAGTACTGGAGGCCACACCTACTCAAGGACATTAACAAAATGCAGGCAGTCCAGAGAAGGGCAACCAAAATGGTGCAGGAACTGCATTAGAAAACATATGAGGACAGATTAACAGAGCTCAATATGTATACCCTAGAGCAAAGGAAGGAGAGAGGTGATAGGATCGAAACATTCAAACATCTTAAGGGCATTAACAAGGTGAAAGATTCTAACATGTTTCAAAGTAAGAAAAATAGCAAGACAAGAGAACACAGCATGAGAGTAGAGGAAGGTCGATTAAGGGGTAATGTGAGGAAGTTCTTTTTCACATAAAGGGTGGTGGATGCATGGACTGCCCTACCTCAGGAAGTGGTGGATATGAATACAGTGCAGGGCTTCAAACAGGCATGGGATAGGCATAAGGGAGCAATACAGATGAGTATGAATAGATAAGCCATTGACAGAATAAAGGCCTATGGCACATTCATATGGTGGAAAAAATGGACAACCTGGATGGGCCTTTCGGTTCTTATCTGCCGTCAGTTTCTATGTTTCTATGTGGTGAGCCTACCCTTGGACCAACTCAGCTGCAATATAATCCCCACTTATCATACACTCATATGCTAACAGAATAATGGCAGACAAGTGATTCAGAAGGTTTTTGGGACATCTGTCTTTGTGGAGGAGAATGGGGTTATTAACTGTATAAGCTATAGACCCTGCAATACAAGCAGACTTGATAGACCAAATGGCCTTCTCCTGCTGGCTTTTTCGTATGTTTATATGTAAGGTAGCTGGTTGCAATCAAGCTGATCTTCTATTGGGCTATGTAGGTCCAGCCAAATAATAATGGCCACTCTTTGTCCTTCATGGGCATGACCAAATCAATCTCTTCTCCAGGCTTTCACTAAAAATGACAAGACAGGTACAGCTCTGACCTCCTCTTGCCCCCACACTGCAATGTGCAATACAGTAGCACTCTAGCTCTCCTGTACTGGAGGTCATAACCACTCCCCACTGGTACTAGTGCTTCCATTTTAAATAGTTTAAAGAACTTCCAGCATCATATTGGGTACCCTGTTGTTGAATCACTGTAGGCCTGCTGGTGTTGCACGTGGTTGGTGGGCAGGGACCTCTTGTTTTTCTTTTTTTTTTATTCTGATTTGATGGCAAGCATAAGAATGCCTCCTTTCACTTGAGTAGGACAATTGCTTGCTGTCATGTTCATTTGCCCCCATGATGTTGAGTTTGTGATGGTACACCTCTCAGGCCCTGGACAGAGATTCTGCTGTGACGAAATCTTCCACAGATCTGCCTTGAAGGCAATTTAGCCCCTACATTTCATGCGGTGACTAAAAAACCATTTGGTGTAGTCTGGCTGTCAGTAAAAATGGACAGGCTTGGAAGACTGATACACAGCAGGTGACTGGCCACTACAGACACATGAATGAATTAGGTCCACCAGTAGTCCATAGGACGATGTAGCTCCTTGGGTGGCAAACATCTCAACTGGTTGTCTCAGGCAGGGTGGGTCAAAGGGTGTTAACATGGCTGTCATTTTTGTAGTCCTGGTTATCATCCAATCGGGTACTACAAAGATAGATGTCACTTACCATTCATTCCTATTTCAGACACTGAAGAGTAAAGACACTTGCTCCACTGCAGGAGGGATTCTTCTCTGCAGGTATAACATTCCTGAAACTGAGATTTGGGGGCTTTTGGGGTGGCTATGAGGGGGTATTTATTCACAAGATGGTGGGAAAGGGAGGGGTTTTTAGTCATAAAAACACAGGAATGGGGAGGGGGAAGAGGAAGGAATTGATTTTGTGGGTGGAGTGAGGGTGAATGTGAAGTAATTATAAAGTCAGCAATTGTATAATTAAGCAATAAGGCATATGACAGGGTGTGTGTTGTTGTGTAATAACGTCACTCCTGGGGTGGGTTGAAGCACGAGGTAAAGCTGAGTGCTACTGCCACCCCAAGAGTGACGTTATTATTGACAACAACACACACCCTGGAGTGCCTTATTGCTATTATACAATTGCTCATTGTGTGTTATTTTATTAGATGGTGTTCTAATTAAGATACAGAGAGAGGTTCTTTTGTTTCACATGAATTTTACTTGTTTTAAACTGATGACTTGTAAATTTGACCAAAAAAATAGTCCCTTCAAGGCACCGTTTACTGTAGGCTACGTGTAGCTCTGTATTTGTCTCTGCCCTACCCCCCACCCCCCACTATCACCCCTGTCACTGTTTTTCTGTGTCTCCCAGTGCTGTTATACAAAGTGGCCCTTGACTGCCCCTTTATTGCTTTTTTTTTTAATTTGTGCAAGAAATTCAGCAGTTTTTCTTTTGTGACCTGAGGAGTCTGGCCACCGAGCCAATCCCAAGAACCACCGCAGTGACTCAATTGGCAAGTGTAGCCACCGCAGCTGTGTTCTGTGGGACAGGAGAGATTGAAGGTATGGCTTTATTTTTTTTAAGAGTTTAAATTTTGGCAAAATGCAGCATTCTTTCCAAGAGCCGGGCACAGTTAGGAGTGAGCGTGGCATTTGAAGTCTGCACGCGCTCGCACAATTCCACTGCCTACAGGGGGGAACCGAGAAGTGGTGGATTTAGTGCTTAGCTTGAGGTGTCACAGCTTCTACCTTCACCTTCACAACAGGGAGTCAGGCTTTCTTGCAGGGTTAATCTAAGTCAATTTTCTTCAAACATTTTCTCCCTGACCTGAACGGTTTCAGTGAACCACGCGACCGGTAGTCATGATCTGCGTGGTTCAGTGAAGCCGCTTGTCACTAAAGTACATTATGAGAATGTCCATGCCACCAAGGAGCAGCAGTTTCAGGTACAAGCTTTGATATTACAAAGTTGCAGGCAGTAGTTCTGAAAATAAGTAACAGTTGTGCAAGTATACCATTGTGTTTTCCTGAGTGTGGGGGGTGGTAAAGCTGTGAATGTTTGGTTGTGTGGACATGAGGCAGGCAGTGATTCTGGTTCGGTCATGAGGTCGTTTGGTTGCCTGCCCTCGATACAGTGATGTTATCGTGTAATAACATCACTGTGTCTAGGGCTCAACAGCCAATCAGAGTCCTTGATTTTTTCTTGCCATTGTATAATATATAACTTCATATGGTATGAGGAGGAGGGAAGTGGAGTGGAATAGGAGTGTTGATGTGGGGATGTGTTGATACACTGGATGGTGTCGTGAGAGGGAGGTGGGTGTCACTAACCCAGAGGGTGTTTGTTGAGACTTTTTTTTTAAGTGAAGTCGATACGAGGTCGAAAAACTTCGCAAAGTGTGAAGTTTCCACATTTTGCACCAAATTTGCTAATGAAGCAAAGCTTTCAACATCTGTGTTTTAAAGGTAGAAGGCTGAGAGACAATGTAGCCCTTTTCTTTCAACACCTACCCCCACACCTGCGTGGTGAGAAAAGCAGCAAGCGGCGCTCTGAACGGAATGATACACTAGGCCCATTAAATACAACCATTGCTCTGTCAGGACCAGGTGACCAGTTAAAAACAAAGATGTGATCATTCAGCCACTATGCTAGGGAGTAGGTCAACTGCAGGAGTGGAAGCAGAGTGCTGCTGGCAAGCAAAATGGTCAGTCATGGAATTTAAAGGTCTTGGCTCAATCTGCCTACTTTGTGACAAAAACAAGGCAGACTGTTCTGTTGGCCTATCTCTCAAGAGTACCTGATTTTCAGGGAGGTCCTTGATTTTACTTCAGAAATAGTCTCTCCTGCAATTGTTATTTCAGCAATGAAAAAATAGGGCAGATTTGTGTTCCAGCCTAGTGCTCCATCAGCTAATGCTTTTTCTGTAAGTCAAATGTTGTTGTAGCTTTTTATGCCAATATGGCTATTTTGGAGATGTGCCCTGACTGAGGTAACCCCCCCATTGTTACGCCTGGTCTCTGAGTTTTGAGGCAGTAGGTTGAGAGGTATGTTTGATAGAAAGGCCACCCCTATCCATCCCAAAGTGTCATGGTGGTCTCGGACTCTCCTTGTCAGGGTGGGACAGAACAGCGGCAGGCAGTGCTGGAGCTGAATAGGCCCCTAACATCTGCAGGTCCACTTGCTGCTTCTCCTCACTCTTCTATCCCTGCATGCTCAGAAGACAATGTCTCCCTGCCTACATAACATAGCATAGCTTTTGATTTTCTGCAAAACTCCATCTTTTTCTGCTTCCTTACATCCGGTTTGGGCATTTGGCCATATCACCTGATAACTCCTAGAGGCTGCTGTTCAGCTGATTTCCAAAACAAAGCAAATCTTGCTCCTTACAAATAAGTTCATGTTGGACCATCTCTTTTCTGTACTACCTGTCTTCTCCACCCTCTCAGGTATTGTACAGTCAGGGTGCAATGCTTTATCCCAGTTTCAGCCAATGAGGTATACCGTCCAACAGCCAATGACAAGTTTCAGAATTCTGACGGAACACAATCTAATCCAATGCTGACTCTGATGAATGTTTTTCAAATGTTTAATGTGGCAGTGATCTGATTAGGAAAAACACTTTTTTTATTTCTGTACTGTTTATTTATATACAGTGATTTTCTGTCGGTATACCTCATTGGCTGAAACTGGAATAAAGGATTGCATGCTGGCCCTCCATAATGCACTCCCTAGAGTGCCTTACTTGCTGTTAATAAATGGAACCTTTTTTGTAAATTGGATGTATTTTTTAAACATAATTTTGTTTAGCTACTTTCAGCTGGGCCATTGTGCTGGGTTAAAGGCCAAGCTGAAAGTACCTCTTGGTCAGTCAGGAGCCAGCATTCTTTCTACCCATTTCATAACTGCTGATAAAGGCCTTTGGTCAGTCCTGTCTGCTGATCCTGTATTTGAGCTTATGGAAATAATGTCTTTGGTGTCAACCCTGTTTATCACATACAGGTACTTGTACATTTCTATCATGTCACCCCTTATTCTCCTCCCTCCCTCCGCTCTCCTCCTCTCCTCCTCTCCTCTCTCCTCCCTCCCTTCCTC
The DNA here is from genome assembly GCA_016271365.2 of Neoceratodus forsteri. NCBI lineage: Eukaryota > Metazoa > Chordata > Ceratodontiformes > Ceratodontidae > Neoceratodus > Neoceratodus forsteri. The sequence goes on from CM028133.1 coordinate 2,923,657, forward strand.
CCTCCTCTCCTCTCCTCTCCTCTCTTCCCTCCCTCCCCTCCTCCTCTCCTCTCCTCTCCTCTCGTCCATGAAACATGTTCATGACCTGCACCCTGATCTTGGACTGTCTTGGTTGCCCTGTCCTATGATGCTTCTATTTTATTGCTGCCTTTCCTCAGGTATGGTGCGCACCATATGATGCTACAGTTTTCAGGTTAAGATTGAAATCTGAATTAGGCCTAAAACTTAAAATACAGTTATCTTTTTTGGGCCAGCCTTTTTCATATTGTTTTCTGCTATTCAAGTATTCTATGTTGAGATAGGTATATTGCTAAACTGCTTGTTTTTCTAAAGTCTGTGTTTCGATGTAATGTTATCTTAAACTTTGTTTAAGACAACACCAGATTAGCAGCACTCTATAATGTGTAAACAGCTGCATCACATGTGTTATCCATTTTGGCGAGTGAAGGATTTTAGACACAAACAATCTCTAAAGATTCTTGTTATGAAGCACTGTGAGTTAAAATGTAAATCATTTCTCTAATATAATATGCAGTATTAATTTTCACATTGTGAAATCCCTATGTTATTTTATTGCAGCAAATGTGTGACTTGAAGGTTTTGTTGATTTGTAGTGGGATAAAACTCATGTTATATGTATATCATTCATGCCTAATTGAACATATGGATTCTAATGAACTAGGGCAAAGTTCAGACTCCATCTTGCCAACTTCGGCAAAAAAAAAACTTGTCAAAAGTTTGTAGATGGAATATAAGGAAAATTCTGCATAACAGTTTTTGTCTCTAATATTCAGAGCTGGGCACAAACACAGAGCAGCCTGCTGTGCTACTCTTGCGATAGTGCATGGCCGGCTCTAAGCAATATTCAGTCAGTTAGCATGCACTGATGGAGCATAGTAAGAGACAGAATATCATACAAACATGGCAGCAGTTAAAAACCTTATAGTCTATCAAGTCTACTCAGTTGGGTAGTTCCCACTTTGTTTAAATAGGGAACTGCCCTCTCGCCTCTCTCCTGACCTCCTTCAGCTATTCCCTCACCCCACTTGCCACCACTCTACCTGCCACTTTGCCCATCACCCTGTCCCAACCCCTATTGAAGCTGTTTACTATTCTTAGGGATACCACCTCCTCAGACAACTCATTCCACTTGGCCACCATCCTCTCAGTGAACAATTGCCTTCTCATCTCCCACCTGAGTCTATCCCCTCCAGCTTTAGGCTGTGTCCCCCAAGGGTCTTGTTCCCACTAAGGCTGAAGAGTCCTCAGTACTCACACTGTTTATCCCTTTCAGGTACTTGCAGATCTCAGTCATGTTCCCTCTCCCTCCTTTTCTCAAGAGAGTGCATGTTGAGCTCTCTGAGCCTCTCCTCACAATGTGTTGCCCTGCTGGCCCAGGAACATCTTGGTTGTCCTTTGCTGGATGGTTTCCAGCAGGTTGATATGCTTCTTAAGATAAGGGTACCAATATTGCACACTGTAATAAATGTGCTATCTCACTGAAGACCTGTTTAGTGGCAGAGTGACCTCCACCTTCATGCTGGGAAAATCCCTGGCTATGCAGCCCGGCATCTGATTTGCTCTGGTTGCTGTTCTCCTGCAGTGTGATGAGTGTTTCAGATCACTCATGATGACTACTTCCAGGTCCTTTTCTTCCTCTGACCTGGTTATCTGCACACCACCGAACCAGTATTTGGTCCATAGCTTCTTTGCCTACAAGTGTATAACTGTACACTCCTTAGCACTCAGCCACAGTTGTCAAATGCCATACCACTTCTCTAGTCTTTATTGGGCCATGCTGAGATAGCACTAAGTGAATATGTGCTAAACCAGCATTAATCAAGGCTGCATAAGGCCCACAGGTGATAGCTGTGTTCCAAATGAGATAACACCAGGGTACCTGTGAACCATATCCAGCCAAACCATGCACATGAGTTCATTGGGCATGCAAGGAGCTATGGGCCATTTCCATGCTGATCATGGGCTCATTTGCATGTACAAAGTGGCCTCATAGTGTTTTAATGTCTAGCCATGCCCAATGTGTTCCTGATGGTTTGTTCCATAGCAAGGGAGTGGCAAAGGACAAGGCATTGCTACCCAGACAAGTGGAAATCCTTGGGACTCCCAATGGTGGTACTGTGGATTGCCAGAGGCAGTGGGAAGAAGATTTATGCTTGAGCAGGGAGGAGTAAGAGGACAGGTTACTGCATCTGATAGCATTATCAATGATGCACCTAAGGGCATTGTTATGTTTATGTGTGGAAAGAAACACAAATCAAACATGGTTACCCATTAAACATGCAGTGATGTATGAATGTGGGAACTGCACTATCTGTACACATTACCAACAAGGCAAAATGCTCATTGCACCTACTACAGGTAGAGAGATACAGATTAGGCAATTTCTTTCCTGTGTCACTGCCTATGTTGCTTATGCCCACTGGTGTTCCTGTCAGAAACTATATATACTGTAGGTAGAACCCTGAGACCATTAAAAGTTAGAATTCAAGAGCACATAAAGGGCATCAGGAATGGTGATTTAACTAGCCCTGTGAGCTAATAATGATCCAAAATGTTTACATTTCTCGGGTATAGAACAAGTACATGCGGGCAGGATGAGTGGAGATGGCCTTAATAGATTAGAATAAAGAGAAATGTACTGGATTTACATCCTGAAGGCCTTAACTCCAGATGGTTTAAAGAGAGAATGAGACCCTAACCTTTATTTCTGAAATTGCTGATGTTTTTGTATATACACTTTTGAGACAACAATGTCTTAAGAATTTATTGGTAGTAGCATTCCCTTAATATCTAGGGTTTTTTTTGTTTTTCCTTCCTTGCCCTTCCCCTATTTTGCTCTTTATTTTATTCTAAAACCTTTTTCCCTCCCACTTTGAGGCTTGGTTTCCAGGTCTCTCCCTTTCCCCTTCCCCCCTCCCTCTGCTTCTTTGTCATTTTTCTCCCTTTAGAAATATGCTATTTCATAAAAAATATGTTATTTAATGAATTTTGATAAGTAATAACAGGGAGTACTTTACTTTAATATGACTGAGCCCCCTGGTATTCATTTTAGTGATTATTACAGCTACTACTTGGCATTAGGGTAGTATGTGTATTGTTTATTTACAATAAGGTAAAATTTATATCTAAACATGCATACATTGTATTATCCTGTGTGCTCTTATCTCCTGTGGGTGTTATGTGAGTGCAGAACCATCTGCTTTCCATTTTTGGCCTTGTTATAAGTCATGCTTTGGACATTTTGGGTTTAGCTCCATCATCCTTGAGACGTAACAGGTTTCATTATAAATATTTATTTGTTTATTGAATTTTGTTCACCTGGTAGGCTCACTGAGACTAGAAATCCCTTTTTCAGGGGGTGACCATTGGAGGGGGATACAAATGGTAACCAACTGAAATTAAACCAGTTAAGCTGTTGGTGGTATTTTTAGTGAATGGGTGAAATTTGGCTAGGACACCAGGAAAATTCCCCCACTCTTGGGTATGGGGTGCTGTTGGCCCACTTCCTGTGATGGAGGAACCAGATGCTGCTGAGTTGTTGATGAAGAAGCAGCAAGTTGGAGATGTGGTCTCCCCCATAACCTGCGAAAACAAAACAAATGAGTCGGTTTTGTGTCCGCACTCAGCAGAGCGAGCCAAGGTTGGCTCTGTAGAGAGAGATACTGAGAGAGTTGTCGATGATGATAATGATATTATGAAGCCCACAGAGATGGAAATAACTGATCCTACTGTAACAGCAGACGACCAAGCGCTAGAGGAAAATATCCGTCTAAGGTGGCAGCAGTTGGCCACGGACTTGGAATGTGAGGAAGATGTTTCCTTACAGAAAAAAATGGACTTGCAAAAGAAGGAGTTTAAAAGATGAAAAGTAGAGACAAATTTTTTTCCAAAAGGAAAATGGCCGCACTATCAATCCACATCCTCTAGTCCTGTTCTTTCCTCCACTGTCCGGGATAGAATAAAGGAAGCCTTTTTTATTGCCTTCCCACATGAATCGGAGATGGAATGGACACCAGAGAAGGCATTAGTACAAGCAGGTTGGCAGCAGATTCTGGACTCCAGATCACTCAATGGACATCATGAGTGAGACCTTGCAGCAAGGTAACAGCATGAGTGCAGCAGCTGGTGGAGCTACATCTGCAACTGTACAGCAATCAAACGAGGCATGCAGTAAGCGGGACCTGACCAGTAAGTGATTCATTAATTAACCGGGTGTTTTTGGTTGACTGCAATGTTACTGATTTATCTGCCCCTGGTAATTTGCAAGCACCATTTGTTTTCACAGGCAAGGCCTCAGCCCCTAGGGTTCCACTAGAGACATCTGGTCACCAATGTGATAGGACCATTTCCGAACCAATATCCCCAGGGAAGGCCATACATCAGGAACTGAGGGAAATGAGGTCTGAATGCATTGTTCCCATGCCCCAAGAACTGGGCAGGACATAGCTAGTAGTCTTTCCCAGAGGGTGAACTAGAATTCAGAGACTAGTCAGCAGAGTGACTCAAATGAACGCCAGACTGATTCAGAGACAGAGAATACAGGGGATCAAGACCAGGAACAGTTTCATAGTGCTGCTAGCTCCAGTGAGGATGAAGAGCAGGGGCAGAGGAATGGGGCCCCCACCCCATGATGGCCTCGATTCTAAGGGCTTTTTGACAGGACAACCCCAAACCCAGGAGGAATGCGGTTTGACTGAGGTACAAGGGAGGGCTTGATACATTCCCGGACAGGGAATACGTTGGACGAACACTTATAAAGGAGTCTTTAAAGTTTTCCCCTGGGGATGTACATGCATTTTTACATATTTCTGGTGAGGAACACTTTGACATAAGCTTTCATACCCCAATGAGGTTAGAACACTTTTGGGCTAAATACAATCAGGTTAAATATTCCCTCCTGTGGACACCATTTATAGTGATGCCCCTGACTATGCCTTTGACAAAATGAACAACTGTTATGTTCTGGAATGAAGGGGTCAGTGTGGGTGCATATACCATTAGCTTCAAACAAAATGTATGGTTCTTAGTGCCACAGAACCGATCATCGATTCTGAACAGTTTTGAAATAGTGGATGGCATTTTCAAGTAAGACTGAATCAAACTGTGGAAGGCATACAACACATTCCAAACAGTTTCTTCATTGGGAAAGACAGAGGGGTCTGCTTTTATGTTGGCCATCCTAAGGCATGCCATAAATGTGGGAACCGTACGCATCTCGCCAGTGCATGTGACAAACTACGGTACTATCCGGGAATTCAATCATATTAGCACAGCCTGCACCAGTGTAGCAAAATGTAACCTATGTGATTCAGTTTGGTATGTTTCCAAAAATTCCCCTGGGCCTCTCATAACCAGACGAACGATTTTGATCAAGACTTTCTCATTCGAGACGCCCAAAATACAGCATCATCACAAACACACCCTAATCAAGATCCAGGGCCTAGACCTACCCATAACAAGGAGACTCCAGAACATCGACCAAATGAGACACAAAGCCAGGAACAGACCAATGGGCAATGACCAGATTCCAGGAAGGCCTCTCATATGGAACCTAATATTCCACCACCCATGCCCCCACAGATGTACAGAATACTAAAGCATCTGTGGTTTGTTCACCTCAGGAACATCAAGATATGCCCTCTTCACCTCTCAACAGATTGGTTGAAGCCCACCACAAGAAAGAGTGCCAGACTTAGAGCAGCTCAAACCCCTGTGGTCACAACAGAGAACAGGTATGAAACTCTTGCAACAAACAAAAGCTGGGGAGATATGGATTGTGTTGGTTTAGATTTTGACACCTCAATGCACTCTTTACCCCTGCCAGAAGAAAAGGATAGAAGGAAGAAAAAGAAAAAAAGAAACATATTGATGACAAAAGCCTTGCCCTGAAATAAGTATTATCCTGCACGGATCCTGACAACTCTCACCATCTAACATGGAAGCCCTCCACCTCACTTTTCTTAATGTTTGTAGCATTAAGAACTCTAGGAAAAGAACTGCGGTATTTTCAACATTACACCAGAATCAGGTGGACATTGTCTTTCTACAAGAGACATGGATGCAAGACCTGTACCAGCTGAATCAAACCAGGAATGCTTGGGTTTTGGGACCTTCGTATTGGTCTTTCAGACTGGAAAGGGCTGATGGGGTGGTAATCTTATTTACAGGGACTGGGTTCTGGTCACAAAAACTTACTGACTTACTTTCAGGATGAGTGTTAATTTTGGATGGATTATGGAAAGAGAAAATGTTCAAATTTATTAATGTATATGCTCCACAGGTCAAAACAGACATTCGACTTACTGGAGAAAGTACAGCCATTTTTAGCAACTGCAAGGACAGTGATCCTAGAGAAGACCTTAATTGTTCAATAGATGTTGAAGATAGGGTGAATTCTGGTAAAAAAGTGTATTGTGACTATAATGCTCTTATTCAGTGCTTAGCTAATGCAGGTTTGCAAGATGCCTATGCAGTGACAGGTTTGACCCCAAAGAAAATGTATTTTAGAGGAGCCTTGGCAACGAGGATAGACTTTTTCTTTTGATCCCCAACACTCAAATTAAGGAGCTTAGTACACTTCCCTGTGAATTTTCAGACCATTTAAGATTACACTTAAAAATCATTTTGACTCCCAACCCATCTTCACATAAAAGCAGATGGAGAGCTAATATGAATCTCTTGATGGATACTAACATTCGAAAGGGTTTAATTGAAGAAGTATTAGCTAGGAACACTGTAAGATGCTTATACCATTCAGCAGGAGGCTGGTGAGAGGATACCAAAAAAATAATTAGAACCTGGTTACAAAGACAAGGAGCACAAAAACAAAATGAGACATTTTCAAAATACTTATCAGTTCGGAATCAATTACAACATTTATTCTCACTAACCACTATAACAGGGAAAGATTATTATAACCAAATTGTTAATATTAAAACTCAGATGAAAAACTATCAATATGATAGAGCAGCTACTCTTTACAAAGAATTACATTTTGGAACAACTAAAACTCCATCTAGTGACCCTTGTGTGGCCTGTAAAGCTCTGGTGGACTCATCCAGGTTAACTGAATTAACGAATAGCAACAGCAAAGTATATGATGACCAGATTGAGATGAAATAGATTACTCATGATTGCTTTAATGCTTACCAGAGCTCACTGACTATCTATATCCTATTTCAGTTACTTTAAGTACAGATGAACAAAAGGCACTAATTACACCTATTACCCTTGAAGAAATTCTTACTGTAATCTCAGAGATGAAAAAAAAAATTACCTGGGTGGAATGGCCTACTCACAGAATTTTACCAACTTTTTCTAAATTAATTGGCCAGCATGTTATTACAAGTGTTTCAAGAAAGTTCATCAGAGGAGTTAATTCACACAGAATTTGCTACAGGGCTATTAAGATTTTTGTATGAGGCAGGAGATAAAACTCTACTGCAGACTTGGAGGCCAATTTTATTATGAAATACTGAGTGGAACGTTTTCACTACTATTTTGCATAAAAGGTTACATAATTTTTTTTTAAAGTTGATTCACCCCTCACAAACATGTTTGGTCCAAGGGAGAAAAATTCAAGAGAACCTATGGACTATTAGGGATTGATATGCATACTGTACTCAGCATAACCTACAGATATTTCTAATAGCCGTGGATCAAAGCAAGGCTTTTGACAGGGTGTCCCACATGTTTTTATTTCAGGTGCTGGAAGAATATGGAATCCCTGGTCAGGTAATTGATTGACTAGCCACTAGTTATGGAGCCACCACAGTAGTACCCGTATTTAGTGGCTCTATGGGGGCAAAATTCCTGTGCAATGTGGGGTACGACAGGTCTGCCACCCTTAGACCCTTATTGTATGTTTTTTATTTGGATCCTTGTGTTAGACATATAGTTAATAAAATGGAAATTATAGGAGTACCAAACCCAACAGGGGGATTCTCACTTAAAGCTCTAGCTTACACTGATGACCTCTTGTTATTTTGTAACACTGAATCAAGGATTGAGAATGCGGTAACTGAATTAACACAATTCTCAACAATAGCAGGGGCAAAAATAAGTCCTGATAAAAGCCGAGGACTCGGTCTAGGGGTACACAGATACATACCACGATATCTGGGATTCACATACAATCCGAACCTATAAAAATTTGGGAATCTACTAAGGGGAAGGGGATATGGCATATGTAAATTGGAATGAGGCTATTCACAAATGTGAAATCCTAGTGGCCAGATGGAAAGGCTGACACCTCTCAAAAGCGAAAAGCGTATTTATCATTAAACAATTCCTGATCCCTATTCTATTGCATACAGCTTGGGTACACCCTATTCCCTTTAGGCTAGAAACGAGAGTGTGTAGTCTTTTCTTTCAGATGCTGTGGGGAATTCGCCTCAATCCCATTAAAAGGGATTTTACCTACCTGAGCAAGAAACAAGGGGGTGTCAGAATTATTCTCCTGATAGTGTTTTTCCACACTTTATTTTGGTCAGGTTCTTTGAAAATTATGTCTCAAGCAGAACATTTCTTCTGTAAGGATTGGTTCCGAGGCTTTTTATAAAATGTCTTTGCTAAATAGACTGAAGATCCCTTAAAAATGATTCCCTCCTTTGAAATCCCAGGTTATTTAAAACCTTCTATTAAAAAGATGAGTCTGTGGCAAGTTACTAAACCTCAGATTCTGACTTTTACCTGCAGCATTTTTATGAGGATATTTTAGCAAAGATAGGGCCTTCAGAACCTGAACTAAAAGGTTGCGATACTGAACAAATCCTAATTGCTGTGAACCAACTCCTCAATGTTAGAACCCCTTTAAGGATGTGGGATAATCTTTGGCTGTGTGCTTATGGTAAGGTGAATGTTCACGGTAATTGGAAGCGTAAGGCAATTGACGAAAGATCTTGTCCATACTATGAATGTCCAGTCCCAGTGGAAATGATGGAGTACTTCATGCTTCAGTGCGTATACATGATTCATTTATGGGCCTTCTTAGCAGATAGATGGAAGCTCCCCATGGTTAAAACAATTAACCTATAAACAAATTGTACTAGGAGATTATTTTGGCAGACTGCTGTTATATGATAGAAGTACATTAGAGGTTCTGTTTGCAATATTACAATTTTATCTATGGCAAGCTAGAAGTAAGTATGTCCTACAACAAATGGGGATGCCTCATTTATCTTTGGGGAGACTATGTGAAGCAGCTCGTAAGGAAGTCTTTCATAAAGATTTACTACATCATAACTGGGGGAAGGTACAGTGCATGTGGAAAGGTCTTCAGGGTATATTACAGTCGAAATTATTTTTGTATATTTTTTAAGATCCTTTTATTTCTTTTCAGATTCTTTGTTACATTAGATGATTTGCTCTGATTCTTATAAACTATTTATTTTGGATCACTGAGTTTGGGGAGATGTTTTCTTTTAGGAACATGGGGATTCTTTGTTTTTTGTACTCTGTGAATAGACTGTATATTTGCCAAGGGTACTTACTGTAAAATACTATCCATACATGACTGTTTGATTGCTGATTACTGTATACACTATATTGATTTTTTTTCAATAAAATACCCCTACTCTTTTCTGGAAGTGCCAAGGGACCTTTCATGTCCACCTGAACAACCACCAGAACAGGCAGACAGGACCTCGGTTTAACATCTCATCTAAAAGATGGCATCTCAGGAGTGCAGCACCCCCCTCATGCTGCACTACAGTGTCAGTATTGGGATTTAACCCAAGCGCCTGGTGTGGGGATAGAACCCACAGTCTTCTGATCTTCCAGCCTCAGAGGCGAGTGTGCAACCTGCTGTGCCACTGACCCTGTATTTTGAATGTAATTATGTAACACTGGTAAAATGTCTTAAAAATTTGAAGCAACAATAATTATTTTTTTTTAACCTGCACTGTCAATATGAAGTTTGTATGCTTATACATTTACCATTATTAACTGTGATTGCTTTTTGTTAGCTTTTTTGTTAGTTTTTTCTAACTGAAGTTATTCCTCCAGTTCATTTTTTACTAACCTTTCAGGTCCATTAGGACATTTTCCACCAATTTGATCTATTTGAAAATCAGACACTCTGATTGGCTATTACAAAATGAGGTTGCAAAATGTCTGAATTTGCTTTAAAATCAGCACCGCATATGTTTCTGGAGGCTTGTATTATGTTATTTTGATATTTTCCTGTCTGTATACCAATTTATAGTTTCTGAATTTTGAATTTGAAAATGAAGCTTTGTGATTGGTCAGTTATAATGACATCACTATTATTTGAATTAAATTGGTATATAAGTGATCTAAACCTGAAATGTCCATCTACCTAATGAAGCCTTAACTGGCGAAGTGCTGGGGACCTTGCATGCAGTTGTTGTGCCTTTGCTCACTTTTCTTCTGTAATCTTTGAATTCATACAAGTAAAGTATATTCTTTTGCAGCAAAAATTGTATCTGCACTATTTACTGCAATTCATTACACCTTCATTGGAGTGTGAGTCACTCTCCTGGCTCTGGAGTGTGCGGTGGGTTTTTGTGTGTCATAGTTGTGTTTGGCCTGTAGGGGGAGCCAACCCAGGTATTGGTACAAGGTACAATTGTGTGTGGACTGGGGTGCCATAAATGCAAACCTATAGATGCTATTGTACTGTAGGCAGTATTGAGTCTTGTGAGCAGGAGAGAGGAGGTATGTGAATATATTGGAGTGTAATAGGGGAAGGAGATTGCCTTGAGCAATGGTGAGGCATGCTGGGGGGGGTCACATAGTGTTTGAATCAAAAGCCTGCCCCCAGTTTCTGGTTGATGCACCACACATTGGAACTGATATGTATGGTAAATGTTAGGGAGAGATCAAGAGTGACAACCGGGTACTTAAAACAGGGCACGTTCGGTGGGGGGGAGGGGCATCAGGTGATAGGACAGTTAGGGTGGAATAAGTTTTGGGGAGTTTTAATAAATTGGGGTTAGACCTCAGGATAATGGCTTTAGTTTTGTTTTCATTAACTAGGAGCCTGTTGATCAGAAACCATTTGTGGGCTGCCCCGTAGTTTTGGGCGAGGGTGGTGGATAGTCTAGTCAAAGATTTGTTGCTATGAAATAGTAATAAGTCATCTGCATACAGTAAGGCCTCACAGGAGAGGCTGTCAGCAGGTAGGGAGTTTATGAAAAGAGAGAAAACAGTAGAGGAACAAGGACAGAGCCTCCAGTGGACACTGCCATAGCCATGGAGGTGGCAGTCCTGACACTAACAGTTTAGGATCTCCCTGAGAGGTAGCTTTGAAACCATGTAGATGTACTTACCAAACAACCACGGTTCAACAGTTTGGCATGGACTATGTTGTGATTGACCAGGTCGAAGGCCTTAGTCAGGTCTATGAAGACTGCACCTGTGATGTTACCAATATACATGCTCCTGAAGACATGGTTAGTGAAACCAGCCGGAGTAGATGTGGTGCTATGTTTCCTGAAGCCATGTTGCTGTTGGCAGAGCAGGTTGTATTTTCTTCAGTGTTCAGAGAGTTGGTAATGGATGACCATTTCAAGGAGTTTGCATAAGTGAGGAAGGATAGAGATGGTTCTCTCCCCTTCCATCAAATGGTTCCCATGAGAGTTTAAGAGAAGAGAGATTCCTTACTTGAGAGAAAAATGAGAGATAGTCTTCTATGATCAGCAAGAATTCTCAGGTGATGTGTTGGAGAATTTGTCTGGCTATGAAAAGGTAGTTATTCATTTTTGAGTGGGCCCTTTAGATGATCAATAGTAATGCCCACGTCATTTGCAACTTCTGCCATATCAATAGGTCTAACCTGTGTTGTGTAGGTTAGTAAGTTAGGTTACTGACACTTGAAATGTTGATTAGAGGCCTCTGGTCTTTCTAATGCTTTAAAATTAAGTTCACTACCTGGGGAAAACATGGAGAGACTAGGGATCTGAGGTTCAAGCAGACTCGATAGACCATAAGGCCTAATCTGCTGGCAATTAGTATGTTAGTATATTCTCTTGAGAGTCCTGACTAAAACTTCATTTTGGGAATCCTCCTCTCCTGATCATGATGGCCTCCAGGAAAATTTCACTGGGACATCATTTTGAGTGACAGCCTCTCCCCCTTGTTGTGAATACTAAGAATTTAGAATGCACGCAGCTGGCCCGCTAGCACAGTGGTTGGATTTCCACTTGCGACACGGCATATGCAGGTTCGGGAATGGATTCGGCTCGCCAGAGGGTCAAGCCGGGGAGAAGGATCGAGCGTCCCATGACTGCTCTCCTTCTCCGGGGATGCAGTGCTGCCACTGTAAGGGGACCCCTAGTGAGGCCAGGAGTGCCACAAGCATACGGTGCCACAAGGTAACTAGTGGATGGGTCAGACGCTGGCATCATTGCACATTCCTGCCTCCCCAGAGGGAGAAAATCCTAGCCAGCCTCCTCTCTGCCTATATGATGCCCTCTCCTCGGCTGCAATTGGCTCCCCAGGCTGACTCCCACCCTATCCCCTTGTTCGTGGCACCTTAAGGGGTGAATGCCATGTCTCCACCCTGGGGGTAATCCAGGGGTTCCCGGGAGAACGGCTCATGTGGGGATGCCACAGCCGAGGGGTCCATGACCGGGCGGATGGCCGGCAGAGAGAGAAGAGTGGTGCAAAAAGAGTAAATAGAAAAAATAATTTAGAATGCACTCTTTGCTAAACTTTGGTGAGGAGGTTATATATTCCATAAAATCCATTATTTTTGTTTGATCTAGCTCAATTTTTAATTTAATTTTTTTGCTCCTTTTTAATTTTGAGCTGTTCATTCCCTTTGCCACCTCTATTTGTAAGACAGCTTCAGGGGATTCTAAATTTTTCTGAGTAGGTTTTGTTGACACTTAAACTAAATCTGATATTGTATGTAAGGTATTGTCAAACTTTGTGTTACAAGTTCTCAGTTTCTAACTGTTACAGAAAGACAGGCCTTAATTAACTAAACAAATAAGGATTTTAAAATTATTATAAGTTATCTGCCACAAATTTAAGCAAACCAATTTTAAAAATTTCCAAGAAACAGAAGATGCAGCAGAGCTGCATTTAATAATAATGAGACCTATGCACGAATGTGCGGAGTGGTTATGTGCCTCAGATCCACGGCACGTAGCAGCACCACACCATTGTGCCCCCCATGAAGGATGCACCAAAGGGGGCATGCAGCCCCTACACACCCGATCTTCTGGTCGCACAGACAGCAATGTGCTGGAGGTGGGCCAGGGGCATGCCTGCACTATGCACCATGCACAAAGGTTCATAGTACTGCCCCCAGGGGGGCATAGCAGTGAACAAGTTTCACCAGGGGAGACCCTGCCATAACTGCCTTATGCCCTGTGTGCACGCAAACTCCCACCCTGGCCAGGCTGCAAGTGGCAGACCTTGCCCACCCAGCATCTCAAGCCCTCCTACGTGGCAGTGCCCCATCCCCCTCTGGAGAGATAAGGCAGACCCCCCCTCCACACATCGGTGACCCGTCCCCACAGGAAGAAGTGTGGGAAGAGGCCAAGGGAAACCACTGAGTGGTCCAAGAGCAGCACTGTACCATGGACTTGTGTGGAGTAGTGTGGCATCAGAGGATATGCACAAGGGACATGGCCCCAAAGGGGATGATGGGAGCATGAGTATACATGGCAAACCTGGCCTGTGGTACAGTCATATACATATCAGGGACCCACATTGTGATAGGTATGGCATGTACTGCAGTGCACTCCTGGAGTGGGTATTGAGTATATCAATGCTGCCACACTATGGAACATGATGTGTTGCCAGCACAACATACCCATCCTAGTGCTGTACATATCCATGATGCGGGAACTGCCTGGGTACCAACTGGCCTGTAGAACTGCAGCCCCCCCCGGGGCACTGACAACCCTTCTGGCCATCCACATGATGCTGAGAGTGCACTGCCATACATAGGCATTGTGTTCCCAGCATCACCTGGAGAACCATCGGCCAGGGAGGGTGTGTGGAAGGCTGTGCTGCTGGCTGTCCAAGGCCACTGCACCATGCAGAAGGTACTGGAATGGGGGGGTGCTGGTGCCGTATGCGGGGGGAGCACTGACTAACACGATATCTGCTGGGGTTACGGGAAGGGGGTCAGAATACAGTTGTCTGGTGTGGCGCTGTGTGTCTGTCTGTATGGGGTATGTCAGCAGCTTACAGAGCCCAGGCATACATGTGGCAGATGCTTGGTGCTGCCAGGGATGGGCCAGCCATGTGATGGTGTGGGGGCTGATGATGCCATGCAGGGATATGACGCAAATGTGTGTGTGTGTGTGGGGGGGAGGTTCGTGCTGTTCTGGGTCTGGGGCACAGATGTGTGTGGGGGGGTTGCTGAACCCTGATGTGGTCAGGGCATTGACATGTGGTAGGTGGGGGTAATTGTTAGAGGACAGCTTGGCATGGGAGCATGGCCACTTGGGTCCAGGTGCCTTCAGAGGCTATTCACGCACCCAGACCTGTGCTGTATCATGCAAGGGATCCACTGTAGCACAAATGCTGGGCATCCAATTGAATGAACAGCTGGGTCCATGACTCTGCCCCCAGATGCCCTGCATGGACCTGTGTGCCGGGGAGGCATGCCCGTGGACAGGTGGCAGCTGTTGGTGAATACTGATCAGTGCACACCTTTCCACAGATGCAGGGCTACATGGGTGGGATACTCGCCTACGGCACGCACTTTCCACCCATTCGTGCACAGGCCCCATTGTTTGTGTTATTTCTTGGATTACTATCTCCAAATTTGGAATCACAAGTTTGTTACAGCTCACTCTTCCAGTTTAACACACAGTTGTCCTATTGTGCTTGTAACAGATATCTCTCACTTACAAGCTTCAGGTTCTACTGTTCTTCATGTGGAAACAGTGTCTAAAAACTGCAGAAATACCTTCTCTGATAAAAGATTGTGGTGTCAAAAACATTTGTGGTTGTAGGAGCAGTCCAACACTAGCTCTGCTCTCTTTTCAGCATTGTTCAAGTCTCAATGAATTCCCAGATCTGGTCCCAAAAACAGTGCTTTTACTTTGGTACACCTGCTACACCTGATGGTTTTCTGTGGTCTGTTTAGCTACGCCACATGTGTTGAAAACATATCCACACATTTTTGTTAAGCTGGAGATTTACTCTGCCCTGATAATATCAGGTAATGCAGTCAGGAAGCAAGTGGAACATTTTAAGGTGACCCAGACACAGCAGTTTATCAAGCTGGGAACTATTCCGCTTAGTGCACAAGACTTGTGTGGAACTTGTCTAGGGGAAGAGGGCTGGTTTGTTTGTTTCCCACCTCCCTCTAGAGGTGAGCCGGGGGAGGACACCTTTCAGTATTAACACTCTGAGGCTGTGGGTCACAGGCTGTATCTGTTCTCTATGTGGCATATCCTTACTTGGTACAGAGGCATTGGAATGACAGAGCCAGGAAACCAGTGTTAATCCCAGAAATCTCTGGATTAATGGGGAGAACTTCATATACTGAGGAAGTACCTTTCGTAGTGCTTTTAACATAGAATCACAGAAACATAGACTTTGATGGCAGACAAGGACCGCTTGGCCCACCCAGTCTGCCCATTGCCCTACCTACTGGATAAGCTGCAGATCCTAGTTAACCAATAGCCTATTTCTTCCTAACCCCTCAACACACAAATTGCCTTATGTCTGTCCCATGCATTCTTGAATTCTCCCACAGTTTTAAACCCCACAGCCTCCACAGGAAGATGGGTCCATGCGTCCACCACCCTCTCTGTGAAAAAATACTTCCTCACATTGCCTCTGAGCCGTCCCCCCCAATCTTCAAATTGTGTCCCCTTGTTCTTGCACATCTCTTTTTCTGAAAGATGATTCCCTCTTGAACTTTGTTGAGTCCACTGAGGTACTTAAAAGTTTCAATCATGTCCCCCCTCTCCCTCCTTTCCTCAAGGGTATACATATTAAGCTCCTTTAGTCTCTCCTCATATGGCTTCTCTTGCAGACCCTGCACCATTTTAGTTGCCCGCCTCTGGACTGCCTCCATCCTGTCTATATCCTTGCAGAGATGGGGTCTCTTGAACTGGATGCAGTACTATGGATGGGGTGTCACCAACTGTCTGTACAGAGGGATAACAGCTTCCTGTTTTCTGCTGGTGATGCCTCTCACTATACATCCCAGTATCCCCCAGCCCTCCCTACTGCCTTCTCACATTGCTTGCTAACCTTAAGGTCATCTGATATGATTATCCCCAGTTGTTGTTGTTACTACTGCCCCCCCCATTGTGTATGCTTCCCCTGGGTTTTTGTTTCCCAGGTGCATTATTTTACATTTATTTGCATTGAATCCAAGTTGCCATACCTCTGACCATCCCTCCAATCTTGCCAAGTCCCTTCTCATTCTTTCCACTCCCCCCTTGTGTATCAAACCTATTGCAGATCTTTGTGTCATCTGCAAAGAGGCATACTTTTCCATCCAGTCCCTCTGCAACATCACTTATAAAGGCATTAAAAAGGACTGGACCCAGTACTGAACCCTGCGGTACCCTACTAGTAACCTACTTTTCTTCAGAGTGGACTCCATTTACTAGTACCTTCTGTGTCCTGTTGTCCAGCCAATGTTTTACCCAGGCTACCACCCTAGGTACCACTCCCAGACTGGCTAATTTGTTTATCAATGTTTTGTGTGGGACTGTGTCAAATGCCTTGCTAAAGTCTAGGTAGGCCATGTCCACAGTCCCTCCCATGTCTACTACTTTGGTCACCCAGTAAAAGAAATCGATTAGATTCATCTGTTATGACCTTCCATCTGTGAATCCATGCTGCCTTGGGTCCTGTGCCCCACTGGCCTCTAGGTATTCAACAATTCTTTCCTTCAGAAGTAATTCCATCATTTTCCCTACCACATAGGTCAAATTGACAGGTCTGTAGTTTCCTGCCTCTGTCTTGATCCCACTATTGTTAAGGGGAATCACATCCACCCTCCTCCAGTCCTCAAGTGCCACACCATCCTCCCATGATTTGTTAAAAAGGGTAGTCAGTGGTGTCACTAGTTCTCCCCTTAATTCTTTTAGAATTCTGGAGTGAATCCCATCAGGCCCCATTGCTTTGCCCACCTTCAGTTTTAGTTCTTTCAGAACCCTTTCTTCTGTGAAAGGATTGGGATCAACCCTCCTGTCCAGAGTGCTTCTGTTAATTGGATTAGGTACCTCCCCCTCCTCCTCTTTTGTGAATACTGAGCAGAAGTATTGGTTCAATATCCCTGCTTTTTCACTGTCCCTCTCTGCCCACCCACCGTCCATTCTATTCAGCCTCACTATTCCTCCCTTTGACTTTCTACGCTCCCTAATGTACCTATAAAAGGTTTTATTCCCCTTTTTAACCGAGTTGGCTATCTTTTCCTCAGTTTGGGCCTTTGCTATTCTGACTGCCTTCCCTGTTCCTTCTGCCTTAACTGGTGCAGTTCTCTGTCCTGCTCCTTCTGTGTTTCCTTATATTTCCTAAATGCTATCTTTTTCGCCTTAACCTTCCCCGCCACCGCTTTTGAGAACCATAGTGGCTTTTTCTTTCATTTTGATTTATTTCCTTCACACAAAGGCTTGTTGCCTCTGTGATGGCAGTTTCTCCATTGTTGCTCCACCCCTCCTTTTTTCCCGTTTCTCCTCTGACACTCTACTCTCCGACGCGGTCTTGCTCTTAATGCTGCTCCCCCTCTTGCTGCCCATTTCTGACTCCTAGGTCCTTTTCCTCCATTATGTATTCCAGTATAACCCCCATTTCTTACTGCACCCTTCAGTTCCTTTTCCCCAGTGTGCACCACCTTATACTTTTGTTGTTTTGATGCACAGCTGACAGATCATTGACCAGCTCTCTGACCTGCCCTGATCCTCTCTAATTTTCCTTTTCTCCTTCCTCTGTGTCAACCCTTGCACAAAACTTTGTGTCAGCTAGAAAGAGGTGGAACTTGTCCTTTTTTCCTACCCTACATCACAAATGAACACACTGAAAACCTGTGGTACTCCACTCATAACCTCCCTCACCTCTGGAAATTCCTAATTTACTACTGTCCTCTGTGTCCTTCCCCTCAGCCAACTTTCTACCCTACTTTCCAACTTCTCCTCCACTCTCAAATCCTATAGCTTCTTGACTAGTCTCCTATGGGGACTGATACAAAGGGTTTACTAAAGTCTAAGTATGTTATATCAACTGCCTGCCCTCTGTCAGATGCCCTGGTCACCAAGTTGAAGAACTCAATGAGATTCATCTGGCAAGTTCTCTCCCTTATAAACTCATGCTGCCTGAAGTCCTGTAGTCCATTTGCTTTCACAAATTTCACCAGTTCATCTCTTAGTAATGACACCATTACATTCCCAACTATAGACACCAGTCTGACTGGTCTATAATTTCCTGTATCACCTTTCCTTCCCCTTTTGTGCAGATGTACCCTGCTTGGCATCCTCCTGTCCCTAGGGACCACCGCTGAGTGCAGTTACATATGTCTGCAAGTTGTACTACACTTTCTGATTGCTGTAGTAAAATACAGCCTTACACATTAAAGTAATATAGAAGCAGCAATCAATATGTTTAGCAGGCTACACCAGTGTTAGCAGTCCAGCATGTTGTACTCTTCCACCAACAACCCACACACACACACACCCCCTTTGGCACTTATTCTGCTGCTTCCATTACCTGTCCCTACAGGCATGAACTAGCAATGGAAAATGCTGTAGTTAGCCCCGGCAAACTGTTGCTGCTTCCATACAGAGCCCTCCATTCCTCATGGCAGATACTGCAGGGACTGCCAGTGGGTATGCCAATGAATGATTTTATGATGGATGAAGGTGTTTGTGTGAGGGGACAGGTGTGTGTGTGTGTGTGTGTGTGTCTGTATATGTGTGCGTATGTGTGCATGCGTGAGTGCATGCATGCATGCATATGTGTGTGTGTGTGTGTGTGTGTGTGTGTGTGTGTAGAGTGGGTCATCCCTGCTTATATCTGTCCCCTCTCCCATGTCTTGGTCCAACAGGCAGATAAGCTACTACATTTTGCCTAGCTAACCTGGCTATGAGGAAACACAAATCATTATCTTCCCATAGATGTCTCTTGCAGGAATTGACAGCAGGTCTGCTTGGGGGGGTCTTTACCTGAGTGTATCTTTTTTTTCCGCAGGTAGAGATTGGTTGCTCTATGTTTTTGTAAAAAAGGAGGAAGGATGCTTTATATATGTATATGTGGCTGCAGACCACATGGTTTTGACAAATCACCTTACAAATTATGAAGTTCTCCAAGGTAGAGTGTTACATTGGTTTGAGTCCTTTTGATGAGAAGTAACAGCAGATGACCCTTGCGGCTAGTTCTGCAATGTTCAGTACTGTCATTTATTTATTTATTTAGGAAATCAGAATTATAACCCTTATGTTTGTGGTGTTCATACTGCCACTGGGAGAGATAGTGAGATGGTATAACTTGGGTTTTCACTATGAAGCATGTGATTTCCAGTTGTACCTCTCCTTTGTAGCAGATCGAGGGGACTCTGGACTGATGCCTATCTGACCTAAATGATTGGATGGTTACAAGCTGCCTGAGCCTTAATCAAGGAGAGATTAACTTGCTGAATATAGAACCAAGATCTCTGAAGTCATCAATGAAGAGGGTTGGTCTCACCCTTTCTTCATTAGGTTGTACATTCCTTCAAGCTGTGGACACTGCAAAAAAAACCTGATGGTCATAGTAGATGACACACTGATACCAGAACATCATGTGTCAACTATTGTCTGCTGTGCTTTTTTCCATCTGAGAAATATTGCCCGGTTGAACCCCTATCTTCGGAGTAATGACCTGGTGGGTGCAATTTATGCATTGTGACCTTTTGCCTTGAATACAATAACACTTCTTATCTCTGGCTTTCAGGAGATTTGGTGTGTCATCTCCAGCTGGTGAAGAATGCTATGGCATGGCTGTCATTGTGTCTTTAATTTCTGAGGACACTTGCATGAATGAACAATCTTTGCCCCTTTGAGATTAGTTTAAGGGTTTACATTTTAAATTGTTGTAATTTTGTTACAGTATAAAGTGGGCAAGAAAAATCCAAAACAAGTCATGTGGGAGTACAGTATGTGAAAACCCCTTCACCCTGAATTAAATACAAGTCACTGCAAACTGAGCCACAAATGTTACTCTTCCACAGACTCACAGCATTGGACTTGTGTTAGGCAAATCTCTTTACATTTCATGGGTCACTTCACGCATCCCCAACTGTTCTCACAAACACAGCCATCACCATTAACAACTAAAATCCTTCTCTCAGGCCCCTAAAAATAACATTCCCTTAAATTAAACAAAAAAGAAAAAAAAGATTACATTTGGTTTCCACGTATCAACCTCTCCTTTTCCATGTAAGCAAATCAAGAAAATAAGTACTACTCAACATTTGTTTTTATTTCTTTTGTTCTTTTGCTGACATAAAAAAAAAACACACCTCCCAGTCATTAACTGTTTACCAGGGACATCACTATTTACTCCACTGCAAGAAACAAACTCTGGTCAGAGCCAATATGGCTGCAAACTGATGAATTTGCAGCATAGCCTCCTTATTGCCCCACCTCATGAACCACGTAGCTAAAGTGTTCAGATCCCCACCTAAATGTGATTGTGCAGCACCAAAAGGTCATTCCATGCCACAGGTGGGAAAACACATTTTGGCCACGATTTGAAAAATTACATCTGTCACATTCATGAGGTGGTACAGTATGAAAAAATGGCAATGTTGAAAATTTCAGGTCAACATATTTAAAATTACTGAAGTTATGAGCATGCATTAAAAAATCTCAATGTACACTTGCAACTTTATGATTTTGACACATTTCAACCTGACATTTTCAACATAGCCTTTATATGACCCACCTCATGAGCAATGGGGTCAACATTTTCAAATCCCACCTGAAAGGTGATTACACCAAGTAACCACAAAATCCCCTTTCAAACCTGAGTTGCATAATTCCACCATTATTGTTTATGAGGTAAGGCTATGTTGAAAATCTGGGGTGTAAATATGCAAAAATGGCAAACTTATGCCTCAATGTTCACACCCCCTTTGAAATACGTTGAACCGCACTTACCTTTGTTTCTTATATTGCAGTCACCAGTTCTAGCAGCAAGACGTGTCTTTGATCAGATAGGGGATCTTCACCCTGGGACATGTTCAGGTGAGTGAGGGTGCGGGCTGTGTATAGGGAGCATCAGTGGTGACTGTTGAGTGGGAGGTGGGGTGGCAGGGTTGAGATCAGTGAGGGACTATTTTCCTTTTTGCAGGTTTAAAGAAAAAAAAACATTGAGGAACAATTTTCTTTATTACTGGTCACATTTAAGAAATGAATATGGGTCCAGTGATCACAGAGTGGGGAGAGTCCAGGGGAATATTAGAGAAACTGGGGGTGGTGATCGAAGGGCAGGGGGTGTCACTAGACACCAGGGAAACATTAGGGAAATATGGAGACAGTGATCAGAGGTGTGGGGTACCACTAGACACCAGGGAAACATTAGAAAAATGCAGGGACTATGATCAAAGGGTGAGGATGTCACTAGGCACCAGGGAAACATTAAGGAAACATGGGGATGGTGATCAGAGGGCAGTGGTGCCACTAGACATCAGGCAAATATTACATAGATGGGGGATGGTGATCAGAGGGTGGTAGGTGCCACTAGGCACCAGGGAAACATTGTGGCAATATGCAGCAGCAATCAGAGGGCAGGGTACCACTAGACACCAGGGGGACATTATATAAATATGGGGCTAGAAACCAGAGGGCAGGGGGGTGCCTCTAGACACCAGAGAAGCATTAAAGGGTGAGGGTGCTGCCTAGCTCTGAACCGGAAAGGAACCAGAAGTGAATGCAGAGCAGGAAAATAGTGCACCCTGTGGGGGGAGGGGAGGGAGGAACAGCACTGTGCTCAATTGAGAGGACTGCATGTGCTTTATCTTCACTGTAGAAGGACACTGTGCCAGTATCCTGTTACGTGGTTCACAAGTCTCCTCTTTCTTCTATGTAATAGCAATATGTCACATAACGCTGCTATGCAGTTGTAAAAATGAGGCCTATATACTGGTATATCTATGTAGATATATGTATGTATATATATATATATATATATATATATATATATATAGATATGAGGCATTCTGTTGTGTGCTCAAGTGGTGGTGGTGGGCATTCTGACAGTAGAATTAGGCAGAATTTTGAATGTGTTTATTCAATGGAAAACATTCCATTAAATAAATATGGGGAAGATGGAGAACAATAAAGCAAGGTAGGAATTGAGGAATAATATACACTATAAAAGAGGGGGTAAAGTGAGACAACAATGGTAAGGGGTTGTTATTTTCTAAAAATGCTTTAACTAGTTATAATGTTTGACATTTGAATCACATGCAAGTGCTTGGATGGCCTGGGAGTCTATTTCTTTATGGTGGATAAACTTTTTTCTATAGAGGTTTTCATCCATCTCCAGTCCCGCCACCCCATCTGGCCATGGCCAGCTAGTGCACAGCCACATCCTCCACAAACCTGCTGACACTGCATTCCTCCATGATTTTCCCTCCCTGGTGGGGGGGGCAGAGAGGGCTATAGGGATACTGCAATTACCTAAGATTCTATTCATCTATTTATTATATTCTGAAGCGTTCGCAGGTGAAGCCTGCACAAGCTGGAAAGATTTGCTACAGCTGGGAGGTGGAGACTGAAATGTCTGCCATGCGATTAAGTTAATAAGATGAACTAAATTAAGTTGAACATTATCATTACCAATTTAATGTTGTGAAAAAATACCAAAATTCAAAAAAAGATGAAAAATATTTTTTTATTAAAAATGTGTTTTAAAACCGCCATGTATTTTTATGTATCAATGCAAAAAATAAAAATAATATCACTACAGCATTTTATTGTAAAAAAAAACTATCGACACTACATATTTACCATTTTTTGGTCTGTGTCAGAACTGAACATTTAATAATATACTGAGAAAGCAGTGTTAAATAGTATTGATAAATATAAACTAGTATCGACACATGGAAACAGTACCATACCACAGAGACTATTGATCAATATAAATAACCATTAAATGTTACAGGTCAATACAAAAAGAAAAAAATGGTTTGCTACATTTTTTTAAATCCGGTTATCTTTAACAGCATATTATAATGATGTGCATAGACATATAGTGATGCAGTAGATTTGTACTGTTAGGATCAAATACATGCTAAAAGTACTCCACACTTCAATAAAAAGAAATAAAACAAGTTTCTATGAGTAACAGTTTGAATGTTACAGCTATTAAAGTAAAATTTCAAGCATTACAAAATATCATAAAATACTTTTTTTGGAAATGGTAGGAAAATAGCACTGGTTGTTCTGTTTAAGAATAAAAACATTCTTCTTCTAGTTTCTTATTTATTTATTTATTTTCTTAAATGTATTTATGTAGGATTTATAATCAAGTTCCAAACATCAAGGAGAGAGAGAGAGAGAGTCAGAAGCAGTGTAGCCTAGTGGTTATAATGCAGACCAGTGAACTTGGAAACCCAGGTTTGAATTCCAGAACTATGTAGAATTTGTTGGCAGAAGAGGACCGGTAGGCCCATTTAGTCTACTCTATTTCCCTGCCTATTACCACTCCCTGAACCCTATTCAGCCTCAGGTGTCTCTCCCTCCTCCCTTTCCTCTGCTTATTGTGCCCATGTGTCTATCTCATGCATGCTTAAAGCCCCCACCATCTTCGCCACCACCACCTTCTCCTCTGACAGACTGTTCCAGACATCCACTACCCTTTCTCTGAAAAAGGTATTTAATCACATCCCTCTTAAACTTCCTCCCTCAAGCTTCATTGCATGCCCCTATATTCTGCTCCTTATTCTCCTCTGAAATAGACCATCCTCCTCCACCTTGTTCACCCCCTGTGAGATACTTGAAGATCTCAGTCATGCCTCCTCTTGCTTTCCTGTAATACAGGGATTACATGTTGAGATCCCACAGCCTCTCCTTGTATGGTTTCTTGTGCAACCCCTGCACCATTTTGGTAGCTCTCCTCTGGATCACCTTTACCCTGTCGGTGTCCTTACAGAGGTGCAGCCTCCAGAACTGGACACAGTACTCTTGATGGGTTCTCACAAGTGAGTGATACAGTGGCAACATCACCTCCCTTCTCCTTCTGGAAATCCCCCTCGCTATAAACCCCAGCATCCCACCAGTCTTGCCAGCTGCCTTTTTGCACTGCCCCACCACCTTGTGATCATCATATATGATTATCCCAAGGACTCTCACTTGCTTGGTGACTATGTACCTCGCCATCATGTTATACACAGCCCCTGAGTTTTCCCTCCCCACGTGCATGACTTTGCATTTTTTGGCATTGAAACCAGCTGCTACACCCTAAACAACTCCTCTAGTTTCCTAACATCCCTTTGCATTCCCTCTGACCCATCTTGAGTGTCCACCGATTGCAGATTTTTGTGTCATCCACAGAGAAACACATCTTCCCTTCCTGATCTTCAGCAATGTCACTAATGAAGACACTGAAAAGGGCAGGACTCAGTAACAATCCCTGTTGCACCCCACTGGCCACTGTTTTGTCCCCTGAGTGACATTCATTTACCACTACCCTCTGTTTCCTGTCCTTTCACCATTTTCATTCCCAGCTTACCACCTTCTCCCCAACCTCCAGCTTGTTACGTTTCTTTAGCAGGCTCTTGTGTGGCACAGTGTCAAAGATCTTAATGAATTCCAGACAGGCCACATCCATTGGCTTCCCCTGATCCAGCTCCCTAATCATCCAGTCTCTGATATCTATGAGATTTATTTGACATGACCTCCCCCTGTAAAACCATGGTGTAGGTGGTCCTGCAGCCCATTTGCCTCCAGGTGCTCCAGCAGTCTCTCCTTCAGCAGGTTACCCATTAAGTTCTCCACCACTGATGTGAGACTGGCCTGTAATGGTAGTCTCCTCGCTGCCACTGGTCTTGTACAGAAGGACCACATTGTCCCTTCTCCAGTCCCCTGAAACAACCATCATCTCCAATGAGGTGCTGAGTAGTGTTGCCAGAGCAGCAGCTAGCACCATGCTTCATTTTTTAGCACCCTTAGGTGAATCCTCTCTAGCCCCATTGCCTTGTTTTCCTTTAAAGCTTCCACTCCCTTTTAGACTCTATCTTCTGAGAATGGAGTTGTGAGCTTCCCCTCTCCTCCTTGTGTCTGCCTATACATGTTGGTCCTTCCCTTCCCCCCTCCACCATGAATACCAAGCAGAAACACTCATTCAAAGATTTTAGCTTTTTCTGGATATTCTTCTGCACAGTCTCCCCCCCCCACTCCTGATCCTCACTATCCCACCCCCTGCTTTCCCCTTTTCACTTACATACTGTAGGACAGCCACATGACCCTCTGCACCTCATCACTTGCCCATCTACACACCTTACTCCAAAAACTGGCCAAGGATGATGGTAGTCTGCTGGCCCCTGCCTCTCCCTCCTCCTGTCTCATGCATGCACCAATATCTTGTCTTAGATTTTTCCCACCTCATTCCCTCTCTCGACCCACCCTTCCACTCCCCCTATTCAGTACTCCCTAACCCAGGTCTTCTTCTGATCAAATCCACTCATACCATGCACCACTCCCCTCCCTTCCCCTTACTGGTGCTATCCACCTACTTGGTTGCCCTAGGTGACTCCTAGCACACCACCCTTCTTCTTTGGCTACCTTAATCTGCCATCCTTCTTCCATACCCCTTACTGCCTCTGCTGCCTGATAGAGCCTACGCTTCTGGCTGTAGCCTTAAATTATAAAGTTAGGTCTACCTCTTTCTACACCTCACAGCCTTTTCTATTTCTTAGCCCTACTTTTCTCACCACATTTTAATCTTTCCTGTAACCATTGAGATACTATGTAAATGCAATATGTACTAAGTTTCTTGCTTCCTCAATATGTAATGCAATGTAAAACAATGTTATGTTATTGTCACTTGAGTGTTGTGTTCTCTGAATGTATTGTTACCCACTTTTGCTGATGTGGAACCTTTGAAAAAGAGCACATTGCTCAAAGGTTATTTCTGATTATCCAAATAAATAAATCAACTAAATAACTGACAAAGTCTTGTCTTCCTTTTTAACCACTTTGGTGAGCCTCTCCTTTGTTTGTGCCTTAGCTGCCCTTACTCTACTTCCTGTCTCCCTTTGTTTATTTAAGCAATAAGGCATGACAGGGTGTCCGTTGTGGTGGGATAATGGCACACCTAAGGTGGGTCAAATCATGAGGCCAAATGTCATGTGTTTCCACCACCCTAGGTGTGCCATTATGCCACCTAGATGCACATTCTGGAGTGCCTTATTGCAATTATAATACGGCTATAATAACTGGTTACCATTTTTTCTCATAGGGAAACTGGGATATAATTCTGTTGTTATAACCAGCTGGTTATAATGACAAACACGCACCCAGTTTCCCTACCTGTGCATATGCACCAGTCACGATCTTTCTCCTCAATGCCATTTTCAGCGGTCCCTGCTTCATGCCATTCAGGTCAGTTCTCAGACAGAATGAATCAGCGATAACTTATTTTTTTAACAAAAGATATCACTGGGTAGCACAGATATTACAAAACTAAATGCAGCTTCACTTCAGCAGCCACCAGGACTGTGCTGAACTCCCAATGGTCCGGCGACTCAACTCGGCACACACAACCATTTATTTTGTGTAACTGCTGTGGCAAAAAAATTATCCCCAGCAATTATACAAAATAAAGGATGGGTAGGGGTAAAAACTTGGATTTTACACACCCCCCCTTGGCATGGGATGCCTTAATAAACTCCTTGATCTTCACTCTTGGGGTTTATATGGCATCCAACCCCTCGGGGGGGTGTACAATCCTCATTATAACACCCTACCCATCCATTATTCTCTATATAACATATTCAACATGACTTTAATGATTAAGCTATAAACAGGCACAAAAAAACTTTATTGCAATTAAATTTGACCATGACATTGAGAAAAAGTAGTCCCTTGCAAAATTAGTCTGCATCACTTCACATTGTTTGCATTTCCTTTTCTGTATTTTTTTTAAACATGTTACAGAAGAAAAAATCTGAAAGCTTAACTGTATTGCAATTAAATTTTGCCATAATATTTAGAGATTCTGTAGTCCCTCGTCATGTCTTGGACAGCCTTTTTTATTTTTTTATACATTAAAAAGAAGCAACACAAACTGAATGTCTAACTGTATGTAAGAAAATTTAAACACATTTAATAATATTTACTGTACTCCCTTGCTGAGCTACCCTGTGTCACATGAACATGGTAAGAATGCTTTTATAAGCGTTGATCAAGTTGCGTAATTGTGGATGGCAGGAGAGAGCTGAAGCCCAAGAATTTTCCTTTTCTTTTTTTCAGCGTTGTGAGGATGATTTTGACTGCGTGTGTGTGTGTGTGTGTGTGTGTGTGTGTGTGTGGCAGGGGTGAGGGGAAGGGAGGGTGATGCCCGATTTGAAGATTTCAGTTTATCTATTACATGTTACTGTTATGTGTAACAAATATGATTTCAGTTGCTTTACAGTACTTACGCAGGTGATGGGTTGGAAAAAATTATGCCAAGTTCCAGGACACAAGCAGATTGATTGTCTGTTTCCTGTTGTAAAGCATTAATGTTTTTTCACCAACATCTGTGGGCCAATCCCTTTCTAACCAAAAGATTTCAGACCAAAATTCCAAACTATCTGGGTGCTAGATGATGATAAAAAAAAACCAGCAAAAAAACAGTGATTTTTAATCTTTTTTCCCTATCCAGATCTCAGAATTCACACATTCAACTGGACCGGAACTTGACATGTCAATAGAACTACCTCTCAAGATAGTGCATACGAAATGTCATGCAGATCAGTTGCGAAGATATTAAAGTGCGAAGTATCCAAGAAGGGTTGTTTAAGATACTTGTTTTGTGTTTGAATTCAGGAGAAGAAATGTTTACTATCTATGGAATACAGGGATTCAGATCTCTTCTCAGTTTTACTGACATAATGTTCACCCCTACTATCACACAACAGAAAGCATCAGATGGAACTAGAGCTTTTGTTTTATCTGTAGCAGGTTAAACAACATAGATTTCTCCAGTAAGCAGGTGAGGATACGAGGGAGATTTGTCATGGTCAACAAAGAAACACCATAAATAAACATTGCAAGTACTTTAGCAATTACATTTTTAAGATGTGTGCGTGTGTGTGTGTGTATGTGTTACGTAGATACATAGATACATAGACAGTGTCGGCAGATAAGGGCCTATGGCCCACCCAGTCTGCCCATTTGAGCTTGTAAGTTCAGTTTATGTTTTCCTAGAAGTCTGTTGCCCCTTACCCCTAACCTCCAGAATTCCTTTATGTCTATCCCATGCATTCTTAAATCCCGTGATTGTTTTAGCCCCCACCACTTCCTCTGGCAGGGTGTTCCACTTGTCCACCACCCATTCTGTGAAGAAATTCTTCCTCATGTTTCCTCTGAATCGTCCTCCTCCAACTTCATCCCATGCCTCTAGTCCTGGTACATCTTTTTCGCTTAAAATAGTGTATTCCTGCACCCTGTTCCTCCCTGTGAGATACTTGTATGTCTCTATCATATCTCCTCTCTCCCTCTTCTCCTCCAGGGAGTACATGTTCAGTTCCTTCAACCTGTCTTCATAGGACTTGTGATGCAATCCATGCACCATCTTTGTTGCCCTCCTCTGAACCTTCTCTACCCTGTCTATGTCCTTACGTAGGTATGTTCTCCAGAACTGTACACTGTACTCCAGGTGGGGCCTCACTAGTGTCTTGTATAGCGGAATTCTGACCCCCCTTTTCCTGCTGGTGATGCCCCTGCCTATACATCCCAGCATCCCATTTGCTTTACCTGCTGCCTTGTCACACTGTTTCCCTACCTTGAGGTCATCAGAGATGATAACCCCAAGATCCCTTTCCTGTTTGGTGCATGCTATATCCTCACCCCCCAACTGATATATTGTGCCAGGGTTTTTGTGCCCCATATGCATTATCTTGCACTTCTTTATGTGTTTGTGTGTGTAGAGTGAAGAGTGAAGAGGATTATGAGGGCAAATAACATTTAATTATTATGTTTCTACATTTAAAGCAGTTTTATTTTTAGGGCCTAGTTGAAGGGTTTTAGTGAGTAAAGGTGAGAGCCACATTTGTGATGGCAGTTAGGTATGTGTTTGGTACAATTGATTTCATATGCGGAAAGGCTGCTGGTCCTTCTTCCTGTGCTGTTATGGTGGGACAACAGCACTGGGTTCTGAGCCCCTCAGCCAATCGGATTACTAAGGGCCAGATATTCAAAATGTAGCCCCGGTGCAAAATTAACACTGCACAGCATGCAAACTTAGCCCGGAACCATTTGCACGCTATATTCAATGGAATACCCCCAGGGCTAAAAGCAGTTTAACTCATTGGGTCCAATAGCCGTCATACAGCATCAGAACCTGACCCAAACTGGTCACCCGGACCCAATGAGTTAATATAGCATGCAAATGAAGCTGTGCAAACAGGGCTGAGAGTGCAGTGCAAAAATAGCCCGGCAAATAAGACAGCTCTGAATATAGCAACCGGGTAGGCCAAACTACAACTGCAACCCAGTGCACACAGAGGTGGAGTAAGGCAGAGTTGCAGTAGGTGGACAATGTGG
This sequence comes from Neoceratodus forsteri, assembly GCA_016271365.2. Classification (NCBI taxonomy): domain Eukaryota; kingdom Metazoa; phylum Chordata; order Ceratodontiformes; family Ceratodontidae; genus Neoceratodus; species Neoceratodus forsteri. Next base: position 2,953,356 of record CM028133.1, read on the forward strand.
GTGATAGCAATGAAGTGGTGCACAACAACTGTAAACAACACTGCAGGCCAAATACAGCAGAACTGTGCTATGGTTTTGACAGGTTTGCCCAAGGCTAACTCATTTGCCCGGTGCTAGCACATTAGTCCAGAGCTAAATTTTGCTATATTCAAAGTTCCTATGCAAATGAGCCTGCTTAGGCAATCTGTGGGCAAACAGCCACATTATCATCTCATTATGGCCTGCTTTGCATGCATTACCATGTAGATTGCTCAGCACTATAGCATGGTGCACACAGCTCCACCTGTATGTCAGACTGGAACTAGAGGTCAGTAGCTACATGCTGGGTGTGCTCACAGCTCCACCTGTATGTCAGACTTGAAAAACAGTTCAGTAGCTGCAGCATGAGTTTGGACACAGAAGCACAGACTATTGTGGCCCAGGGGACTAGCACCACAGGAACGGGGGGTTGCGCTGAATTCCGTAGACATACTGTAATTCCTGCAACAGTGTGTATCAGACAGTACAGCTGGTATTGTGAGGGACACAGCAAAATGCCTATGGTGTGTTAGGCAACAATGACTGCTACTATCCACACAGTGACATGCACAGCTGGCAGGTGTGTTCTGACAGAGGGCACCGCAATCATACTGTCCTGTTACCCACATATGCTGTTCCAGAGGCATGGGATTCTCACACTAGCATACACATGGCTGGCTGTGTGTGACAGGGAGCCTGGACAGGTGTGCAGTATGTGCCTCGGGGGAGGGGCAGACACATACCGTCATACAGACACACTGATGTGAGGAGCATTCCCATCACTAGCACATGTGCACTGTGTGGACAGCCCCAGCTGTGTGGCAGCACCTACTATGTGGTGCAGCCTGACCACTTGTATACCCTCCCCTCAGTACCCACCATTCACCCAGTGCTGCATATCTGTGCTGGATTGTGGTGGTTTACCCCTATGGGGGGGACTGGACATGAATGCTGCATGGATCCACTAACAAGGTGTCCACTGGACACTGGGGCAACCAAAAATGCCTGGCAGGGTTGGGACCAGTACCAGATGATGGTGACATGTGCATTGCTATCTGTGTGCAGCACTTCTCTTCTACGGCATATGAAGTGGCCCAGGGTGGCCGTCTGCCCTCTCTGCCACCTCGCTGGCTACAGTCATCAGGTGCACCATGATGCTCTTGTTGCTTATGGCTATGTTGCTTGTTGCTGCTGTGTCCATGCAAAGTGTCGTGCAAAGTCATGCAAACACATTTTGAGCAGCTCTAACACTCTAAATTTAGCATAGCGCCTGTATTCAGGTACACGCCCCTTCTTTTTGCACAGTGCACACATTATCATTTTGCCTGGCACTAATGCAGTTTGCATGTGCTATTTTGTCTTTTGAATATAGGGGACCTGTGCAAACTCGGTGCAAACGCTTTGCGCCCAGCACAACATTTTGAATATCTAGCCCTAAATTTTTTATGGCCATCTCATAACTAGATATACCTCCCCATCATCCTGCATCTGGGTCATCTTGTACTGCTTAGCCACCTCCTTCGAGAACCATAGTGGCCTCTTCCTCTTCCTACCTTTGTATACCTCCTTCAAACAGCTTGACATTGCCTTTGCTATTCCTTCCTTGATTCTTTCCCATTTTGCCTCTATTCCTCCTGGGCCATCTCCCTCTTGAAGGTATTTACTGAGACCTTCATCCATTTCTTTAAAATCTGCCCTCCTGAAGTCCAGGACCCTCACTGTAGTATGGTTTGTTTCTTGCCCAAGCAGTAAACCAAACTACACACTATGATGATCGCTTGTACCAAGGGGACAACACGCTGTAATGTCTGCAATGCTGTTCCATGCTCATAAGTACCAGGTCCTGCACTACCCCGTCTCTAATGGGTTCTGCAACTAGCTGCCTGAGAAATGCCCCCTGAAAGGATTCGAGGACTGCCTTGTTCCTTGATGTAGCTGTGGCCAGAATGCCCCAGTCTACATGAGGCATATTAAAGTCCCCCACAATCAATACCTCCCTTTTGCTTGCCATTCTGCCAGTGGTCTCCCCAAATACCTTGTCTAGCTCCTCCCCCATGTTGGTGGTCCGTACACCGCTACCACATATGTACAAGCTCTGTACTCTGTCACCAACACTACCCAAAGAACCTCTGGTCCATCTTTCTCCCCCATGGTGTTCCTGTATCTCTGGGGCCTTTATGCCTTCCCTCACATGTAAAAGAAACCCCTCCTTCCCCCCCTGTCCTTTTCCTTCAGAACATGGTGTTTCCTGGAAAAGCCACATCAGAGGTGTGGTTGTTGGTGCCCCATGATTCTGTTATCGCCACCAGATCAAGATCTGCCTCTGCAATGGTTGCTTCGGGGTCAGAAATTTTATTCCCTAGGCTCCTTGTGTTGGCATTCATGGCTCTCCATTCCTTTTGTTCATCCTTCCCCTACATTGCCCTTCCTTCTTGATTCCATCCTTCGCCCTTCCAATGTCCCTGGTACTGACCCCCCCTTTTACATGTTCCTTCTGCCCACACTCCTTAACTCTACTCTGAGCCTTAGATCTACCTCCCAACCCTCCAGTCATTTCCTCCCCTTGTTCCTATGCCCCACCATCCTTGGGGAATTTAGTTCCTGGGCTCCTCCTTTCTGCTGTTTCATTTTCTGGGGGCATACACTACCTCCATAATTTTTTTTGCCTCCTTCTTTGGATAGTTTAAATGCCCATTAAAGTTTGGGGTGTGACTTGACCCTTGCCAAGATGGTTGCTTAACCTAGCTAATCCTCTCCTTTCAGGTTTAAATCAGTCATCATCTCTGTGGTATCACACATTTTTTCATCCTCTTTGTGGCCCATCTGTTAGATTAATTACTAAGCTCTGTGCCAAAGCTTTTTTTGTCAGCTCATCCTGATCTTGGTGATAATAATTGTCCATCTGTTAACCTTAGTAAAGCATGGCAAATACTGCAACGGGGGGTACAGCTGCTCCTGGCCACGGAGCCATGCAGGATATGTTCATGAAGCTTCTGCAAGAAATATCCAAAACAAAAACAGCTTCACTCCAGTCTGCCTGGGCTATCACCCAGTTGGATAGAAGGTAATGGCAAACTGAACAGAAGGTAGACTTCCACAGTGTGCCCCTTCATGAGCTTCATGCCTTTCTTTGGGAACAAGGCAAGATATTTTACCAGCTTCAGAGCAAAGCTGACGACCTGGAGAATCACAGTTGCAGGAACAACCTATGTTTTGTAGTTTTTCCAGAGGGCAAAGAGTTACAGGACCCAGTGGCTATTCTATAGCATGTGCTACCGACCATTCTACAATTGAAGGGGGGAATCAATGACTAGAATTAGAGAGTGCTCTGATCGCTTGTACCTGTCTCATGCCCAGGTGAATGTCCATGCCTGCTACTAACAATGTTCTGACCAAGAAGGCAATCCTGCAGTGGGCTAGAGAACTGGGGCATCTACAGTGGCCAGAGAACACTATTTAAATTTTCCAGGACTTTTCTAGGGAATTATCTGACCACAGGTGAGCTTAAAATAAAGCTTGGAAGATCATGCACAAGCTTGGCCTGCAGTTCTACCTCCATTACCAGGCTACCATGCGGGAGATACATAATGGTGTTCCTCTGTTCTTCTCTACCCCACACTTGTTAGTGGATTTCCTGGGCAAGTACTGGCCAAAAGAGCTCTGTATCCCTCACCTGGAATTATTAGCAGATGACAATGCCTCCATGGAAAAAAAATGGACTTCAGTACCCCCTCCACATCTTTGGCTGCTGGGTCAAGTCCAGATGCAGGCCACAAATCCTCATCCCTACTGCTGAGATCTCAGAACTGGCAACAGAACTGCCAGAGACCTAAGAAGGATCCACAGACCCAGCAACTTCAATCATGGAGCAACAACAGGGAGGAAGATGGTGCGTCAGAAGGCTCATTGGGAGGCCTTCAAATTTACAGAACACTGAACCACTTTGTGCCTCTCCATCTTTGGTCTCCACAACCTGATGAGCAGCTCTGATGAGACCACCTCCAACAGGAATCTACAGCATTGCTCATGCCTACCGAAATCTCATCTACAGAGCCAGAGGGGCATAGCAGGTCATGGGCTGCAATAGTCACAGAAACACAGCTCTGTCCTCACACCCCCTCACTGTTCTCAGAGGTGCCAATTCTTGACTCTTCGGTGCAAGCACTCAAACCCTCCTCACAAATCCAGCTCACTTAGCTGCAGAGCCCAGTGGACTGCCTCCTTAGATAAAATGGACACCAGTATCCCCTCAACATCTTTGGCTGCTGGGACAAGTCCAGACGCAGGCCATGAATCCTGGTTCCTACCTCCAAAATCTTGGAATCGGCAACAGAACTGCCAGAGACCTAAGAAGGACTCCCAGGCTCAGCAACTTCAGTCATGGAGCAACAGCAGGGGGGAAGATGACACATCGGATGGCTCATTGGGAGGACTTCAAATTTACAGAACACCAAACTACTTTGCGCCTCTTCATCCTTGGTCTCCACAATCTGATGAGCAGCTCTGATGATACCACCTCCAATGGGAATCCACAGCATTGCTCATGCCTACCGAACCAAAATCAATTACTCCAGCACAACCCACCGCAAATAATGCCACAAATCACCAGCTCATGCTGAATTGTGAAAAGTTTAATTCATACCATACAGTATCAAGTCATCTAAAACATGTTTAAAACATGCAAACTGGAGAATGTCAGCAGGGCCCACATACTCATGCCTAGCGAAACCTCATTTACTGAGCCAGAGGGGCATAGCAGGTCATGGGCAGCAATAGTCATGGAAAAACAGCTGTGCCCTCATACCACCTCACTGGGCTCAGAGGTGCCAATCCTTGACTCTCTGGTGTAAGCACCCAAACCCTTCTCACAAATTCAAGTCACTCAGCTGCAGCACCCAGTGGACTGATGTCCACTTTACAGGTACTGCAAATCTAAGCTTAGTGGGCTCTATTCTCAAAAAGGGTTTAGATCAGCACAAGCTGTGACAAACAGCAGCTTGTGCTGATGCCTGGTGTGCCAGGGACCCTGCACCTGATTTTATATCAGGCAGGGTCCTGACGGCAAAGTCCCACAGCTTATGGCAACCATGGCTATGCGCCTACAGACAGTGCATTGGGAGGGCCTGTCACAAGCTGCAGGGTGGCCATGTGCCACTCTAGTCCCTGGTGATCTAGCGGTCCCTACCCCCAATCCCCAATGTGACCCATTATGTTTAGAAATAATATTCTCCCCATCCCTGGTGGACTAGTGGTCCACCCTCCCCAATCCCCGATGTGACCCATTTTGATATAATATAATAGTGTCCCCTTCCCTGGTAGTCGAGTGGCCCTCCCACCCCAGTAGGTAGCACCCACCACCCTGCTCCCCCATTCCAAAACAGAGCCAATGATTGGCACAACCCTCCTCTCACCTCTGCAGTAATCAATTAGCCCCTGTATACAGTATACAGTACACACTGACAGTTCATTCGGTGGCAGGCTATGGTGGTGCAAGGAGGGCTGTGCCAGTGGCTGGATCGAGGTTTGAGATTTGGGGAGGGCATGGTGGTAGGCACTACCTGCTGGGGATGGTGGGTGTGGGACCACCAGGTATGAACTATGGCAATGGTGTCATATTAGGGCATATCAGGCAAAGGAGTGAAGAACCTTAAGCATTAATCACTGCCCTTTTTTTTTATAATCCATTACATAGCAGGCATATCGGGCTGGGGGGGAGCCTTGCAAGCTAATCCATGACTTGTTATTTTACAATACTTTACATTACGGGAATGTTGGTGCTGGAGAGGGAACTCTAGGTCAACAGGGATTGATTTTATTTTCTTATTTCAACTTACGGGTGGATCGGGAATTGGAGGTGGGCCAGAACTACTACCTTGCTCCCTTCCAAGGAAGCAGCTGCCACACAACCACCCTGCAGCTTGCATCATACATGGATGTGCCGTCTGTTTAGCATGCTGCCACTGATACTGCAAGCTGCTGGACACAGGCTGCAGGGCCCTGTCTGATACTGAATCAGGTGCAGGGTCCCTGATGCATGGGCGGTTGGCGCAAGCTGCCACTGTTGCAGCTTGCTGCTGACCTTTGAAAATCCATCCCAAAGTGTTTGCATTTGTTAGTTTGTTTGGTGTTCATATGATAACTAGCTTGTCCTACTCTGCTCTGTTTAGAAACTGCTGGCTCAGTACACAGAATCTCCCTCCTCTAATGTTTGCTCCTTCCGTGTTTAAGCTGAAACTCATTGGGTGACCCAGAGAAAGTTACATAACCTCCCCTTAATGTTTGCTTCTTCCGTGCTTTAGCTGCTACTCATGGGGTGACCCTGGGTGACCCTGAGGAAGTTATTTAACCTCTGTATACTTCAGTAGGGATGGGACAACCACAGAAGGCTCAGAGGTTTTAAAGGGTTCTGATATATGCCATAAAAGGTTCTGTTTGTTATCCAAGCCTTACCAGAACTTTCAGAACCTTTTAGTTCAAAGTACAAAAACTATTTTAACCATAATTTTCCACCCTTATGCTGTTGTCAGTGATGGTAAAGGAATCTAAAAACAACTTGGAGTGGTACAGTGAAGTCAGCCACGATGAAGTGCAGTAACTTGCAGTAATGACATGTCACAAAATCCTGCATGACAAAAGGGCTTAATTGTCATTGACTTACAATGGCCCCTGTGGTAAACTGCAGCATTCTGTGATATTCTGCAGCATTGCTGCATTTCATTCTGGCTGTCACATCTGTAGTTCACTACATCCAGTTCCTTTTGGGCCATTCTACCACCGGCATCCTTCTTACTAGACAAACGTCACGCTGTGGGAGTATATTAAGGACATTCCCTGGTGTTTCCACAACCCCATGTTAAACTCATAGTTTATTTGTTCAATACATAATGGTCAAGTGGTTCCGTGTCATGACAGTGATTGCAAAACAGTGATTGCTATCACAGTGAGTGTACATCGCCGAAAAGCAAAATGGCGATATACACTTGTCGGCGACACCACAGCCGACAACCAAAAACAACAGTTATTGTATGTATTAAGTGTGAATAGATAGGCCATTGACAGAGCAAATGCTGATGGCACATTCATAAGGTAGAAAAAGAAATGGGCAGACTGGCTGGGTCTTGTGGTCCTTATCTGTCGTCAACTTCTATGTTTCAATGGGGGGCAATGCCCCCACCCCCCCACACCACCTTGATTATAGATTACCAACTCCAGGGGTGGTGCATGTCAATGATGGGGTGACAGTCCAAAAAAACAAATCCCGGCAAAAGCACAAAACGTAATCCCTCTCTAGCACCGAACCCTGTACCTGCTGCACTATAACTACTGTAGCCACCCTCACAACTAAACCATGTGGCTAGCTCGGCAGCAGCATGCCACACCGCACCATACAAACCCTCTTCCCTATCCCTCCCCTTCCAGTCGTTGTTCTACAGTACCGCAACTCTCCCTCACTCAACCCCAACCCTCGCTGTGCCTGTCCATCGCTACCCCTACAGGGCAGCTCACACGTCATGTGACACAAATGAGTCGCTCATAACAGAGTCACTCATTTGCAGTCGCCATCATCACTGAATACCTGGTCAACTAAATATTTAAAATTCACAAGAAACATGGGTCGCCAGATTTTTTTAAGTTACATGGTGAGACTTAAGCCTTAATTGCAGAAAAAAATCCATAAGGGGTCAGATTGTTTCATGTTGTTATAACGTCAGTTCTGTGGATATCACCATGACTGTGAAAGACAGGGTGAAACAAGGACACATCATTTGTTGTGTTTGCTTCATTTTTTTCACAAATGCAAATATAATGAGCAAATTACTAATGCTATCACACCCCTTTGAACAAACATTCCCACAGTGTTGGAAATACTATGTTTTTTTTTTGCATAAACCATTTCAAACCCATTTCATTTTCATAAAGCATTTTTTGATATATGCAGAATATGAATATACCAAAAGAGAGAAATAAAGGGCTTGCCATGCTTGTTTTGTTTATATCTGCTTTCAAATTTGCATTTTCAGAGGTGATCGATTCTGGACAAAAAGAATTGAATGATGCCAGTGTTATCAATTATGGGAGCTAATTTCCTCACTGTCACCCTGCATATATTCTTAGCTGGACATGGCATAATAGGATAGATCATTATTCTGATAATACTTCCATACATTTAAGATAGTAATCGTGCCAGCAGACAGCCCTGAAAACGTCTTTGAATACATCAGAAAAATGAGACTTTGAAAAACAGGGAAAACACCTTTAAAGGGGAACTGTCAACATTCCCCTGGCAAAATCATAGAACCTATAGGTCCTGATTAGTAACAATGCACTGGTGGTAATTTTTTTAAAATTACTTACACAGCTGTTATTTTTATTATATCTGGTTAATCATGTGACCCTCTGCCCACCATTACTGTTTCAGAGTACCCCATGGCAAGCGCTTTGGTGACACGACTCATGGGCTAAGCAGTGGGGGACTCCTATGTGAGAGTACAATTGACAGAAAAATATTAAAAGATATTGGCCCAGATATTCAAAAGGGTTGCGCATGGTGCAACAGTGTTGCGTGTACAACCCACTGATGCGCCCCGGCACGATATTCAAAAGGGAAAGGTGCGCCGCACAAATCCCGATGTGCCAGAGCACATCAGTAATGTATGCAGGCACAGGTGGGGGGGCGTGCCCATGCATTACCTGCAGAGCCCGATATTCAGCCCAGGATGTGCAGAGTCATGCATGCGCAACCCCTACCTGCGCCTGCACAAATTTAAGCCCAAAAAAAAGGAACAAGTGATGGCCACCCACAGGTGAGCTGCCGCGTGCAGGGCACAACCACGGCAGCTGCCACCTGTGGGTGGCCACCCGAGTTGCTGCGCATAATGGCACCCCCCATGTCCCATCGCCGGGCATCCCGTGTGAAACCCTCCGTCCAATATCCCTGTTGGTCCAGTGGACCTCTATGTGCCAGATCGCGGGCATTTGTCATGAAGATTAAGCCCCCGTCCTATATCCCTGGTGGTCCAGTGGACCGCACTCAGCCTGATCGCGGGCATCAGTAATAGAACCCCCATCCAATATCCTGGTGGTCCAGTGGACTGATCGCGGGCATCTGTAACTCGTAAAATACCCTACTACCCTGGTGGTCTAGTGTACTCCCCTCCCCACCACCACTGGGCCCCACAGCCCCTCACCCCTCATCAGCCGGTGAGCGGCAGCACCTGCCTGCCGCCCGCCGCCCGCTGACTGACAACTCGGTGGGGCTGCCACGCCATTGGTTCACAGTGTGAGCCAATGGGCGTAACCATACCGTACTACTCAGTCAGATATGGAATGAATTCATTCCATATCTGGACTGAGTAGTAAGGAGCTATGATGCATGCCCATTGGCTCACGCCAGAACCAATGGGCGCAGTAGCCCTACCGAGCTGTCAGTGGCAGGGACAGCGGGTGTCAGGTGGGTGAGGTGCTGCCACCCACCTGCAGACGGAGTGGGAGCGGGCGGTGGGGCTCAGTGGGCGGGTGGGGAGTGGGGTACACTAGACCACCAGGGTATTAGGGGTATTTTATGAGTTACAGATGTCTGCAATCGGGCAGTGATCAGTCCACTGGACCACCAGAGATATTGGACATGGGGGGGGTTCTATTACTGATGCCCGCAATTGGGCTGAGTGCAGTCCACTGGACCACCAGGGATATAGGACGGGGGCTTAATCTTCATGACAAATGCCCGCGATCTGGCACATAGAGGTTCACTGAACCACCAGGGATATTGGACAGGGGTTCTTTTACACGAGATACCCATGATGGGGCTGCAGAAATGTCGGTCCCTGGCGGCTGCTGCTGGCAAGGCGCCAGGTGCAAGTCATCCGGTCGGGCGCACCTGCATGCTAATGGCATGAAAATGGGGCCATAATGAGATGCAAATGGCCCCCAGTGCACCTTGCATAAATTATGGCCCCATCTGCATGTCCCCTTTTGAATATCGCAGGTGCTGTGCATGGTGCAATCGCACTTGGGCTAGTGCATCTCCATGCTCCACTCTGGCCACTTGTGCTGGCGCAGTACCACTGCGCCATGCACAGTGGGGGTGGCCAGGGTGCGATATTCAAAGCTGCTGTGCCATATCGCAGCTCCGTTGAATATCTCCCAGGCCACACCCCTGCGCAACAAAGTTGAGCTGCGCCCAGGCTTGCGCCACAGCCTGGCGCAGTTTGAATATCCGGGCCATAGAGTTCATGTCTGTGCTTCTAGCTCTGGTACCAATCAACTGAGAAAAGTGGTTTCCTCGGTTGATTGCTAGCGGAGTTAGAAGCACAAACATGTGCTGTATGTCTTTTAATATTTTCTGACAACTGTACTGGCCCATCAGTCATGTCATCAAAGGACTTGCCAGAGGGGCTCTGGAACAGTAATGGTGGGCAGAGTTGCAGGATCAACCAGATATACAATAAATATCAGCTATGCAAATTATTCAAAAAAAATACAACCAGTGCCTTTTACCTAATTGGGACCTATAGGTCCTGTGTTTTTGCCTGGGGAATGCTGACAGTTCCTTTAAACTCCAAACACAATAATAAAAAGTTATCAAAGCCTTATCAAAATATGAAAAAAAGTTCTGATAAGGTTCTTTTACAGAAAATGACATTGATTCAGTATGGTCCTGAAGTATCCAATTCGGTTTTCTGATGCCCATGCTTAAACCCCTCTTGTACCCCCCATCTCTCTCACTAGCTCTCGCTCTCAGAGTCCTCATGCTCAAACATGGTGATGTCATACTTGTTTTCCAAAAACATGCAGTCCAGACCTGCACTGCTTATCAAAGTTCCTGTTCTTTGTTTTCTGCCAATCAGTGGGGGAGGTCACCCACCAAATGACAAGCAGTGGAAGTTTCCATGAAAACATCTATAACTCTCGGTGCTGTCTTTAACCTCCCTAAATCTCACGTCATCATCATTTGCACACTTAATAATGGAGGCTGCAGTAGTTCAAGGATTGTACACAGACACAGTGGTCAGTATCCATAAACAGTACCTCCAGAGGTAATGTCACTTTACTTGGCCTTCTCAAACCAAATTCAGCAGTTTCCCATGTTGTTCAGTAACACACTACTGAATCCAGGTTGTAAAGGATAATTGTAAAATGAGCCATAGAAATCTTGTGACCTTATTGGTTAAACACATTGCATTGCCACTGATCATTTTCAGACAATCCCACACCTCACCTAATATGTGTGTGTATATATATATATAAATATATATATTTATACAATAGGGGTGAAGTGATATGCTATGAAGTAAATGGTGTTATTTTCACAGCCATTGTATAACCACTGTGATGACATCACCATTGTGGATTTATTTCCTGATAAACCCACAGTGTTTACATCACCAGCAAATATACAACAATGGTGATGTCACCAGGGTGAGACCATCTAAACTGCAGCCTGCATTTAATAGCTTCAGTTTCTCTTATTCACCGAATCCTGCAACTAACTCAATTAGCATTGTAAAATACAATTACCTGTGTCTCATAGTTATTCTGACCATCCTAGCCCATTACTGTGCTGCTCTAACCTTCAAACCAGCCTCCTTCATAAACCAGTTTCTCTTTCTGAATGCTGACTGCAACAGTTTCTCTGTCTCAGTGAAGCCAGCAACTTACTGAAAAAACAGTCTGTTCCTCACTCCTAGCTGCAGGTAACACAATTATCATTGCAAATCACATGCACCTGTTTCTCATAGTGTCTAAGAGTCTCAGCCCATTCAGAAACTCTTACACACACTCAGACCACACACAAACAGTGCTGTCAGTATAGCCTAGAGTTTAGAGTAACAAGCAATGAACAAACTTCCTACATCCAGCAGCCCAGTCCAGTGTTTGACTCTCACAACTTCCATTTCAATACGGTGTGACTCTGAACAAATCACTTAACTGCCCAATGCTCCCAGATCCCCCCTCCAAAAAAAAAACCTAACCCAGTTACCAAAATAAAGAGTAAACAGGGAGAAAACACAGACAAAAATGTTCCCAATGGATAGTAGCCCTATTGTATAAATCGCACACTTGATGTGCGACTTGTGGAATATGGCAAACATTTGCACTCGAGCAGAGTGAACTGCAATAATATCACTCATGCCTTCGGCACTCGTGATATTATTACAGTTCACTCTGCACTCATGCAAATATTTTCCATATTCCACACTCACCCATCATGTATCCCCTAATTATATATATATATTTAGAGAGAGAGAGAGAGATACATATGTTTTTTAAAAGAAATGAGTCCACTTAATAAGTTGGATAACACAATCCAGGGTTTGTAGCTATAACACTGTTGATGCAAGTCCCTTGTGTCATTTGAACTCATTTGAAAATCGGGCCAACATCTCCAGGATGAAATGGAGCCATGGTGGTCCAGAGGAGGGCAACAAGAATAGTGCAGGATTGGCATCAGAAGCCCTTTGAGAAGAGACTAGAGGACCTCAATATGTACAACCTGGAAGAAAGGAGGAAGATGATGGCTATGACAGAGACCTTTAAGTACCTCACAGGGGTAAATAAGATACAGGGGGGATGTATTTTTTAGCAAAATAAAAGGGTGTTAAAAAACATGGTGGACATGCTATGAAGCTGAAGAGGTAGATCCTGGGGAGATGCGAGGAAGTACTTCTTCCCAGAAAGGTGATGGATTCTTAGGGCAGCCTTCCACTGCAAGTGGTGGGGCCAAAAACAGTGGTGGGGAGTTCAAGATTGCATGGGATAGGTATAAGGTAATGATAGTGGAAAGGGAGAGGGAAGGGAGAAAGAGACATAGATCAAGTAGGGTCTGTGGTGATAACGTATGCAGTGAAAATGGGCAGACTGGGTGGGCCAAGCAGTCCTTATCTGCTGTCACATTCTATGTTTCTTTGTTAACCACACACCTGTCATGTGTTATCCCTTATGTAAACAGGTGCTACTGAACAGTAGAAGGTAATGTTCTTGAACAAAGGCCAATATGTACGAATGCTGATGTGTAAAACCAAATTCCTTTGCTTTATTTCCTTTTTTAAGTAAACCAATTTTGCACAGCTCATCTAGAATCAATTTTCCTGTAAGTATGCTTTTATTCAATTTGTGCAACAGAAACATGACACATGCCTCAATTTGTGGAAAACTGTTATCTGTACTTTACTTGTCTAGTTAATTTTATTAATTGCTATACTGCTGCCTGCTGACAGGACATACTTGTAAATGGGATGCATTAGTCTCAATCGACAGACCTTCTTGTATAAATATTTTATAAATAAATACCTCTTTACTTACATAAAGTAAATTAATTGAACCTGAGAGGTTATGTAGAATAGAGCCTCATCCCAGATGGCCTGTGTGCAGTATTCACTCAAATGCACGCTAATGGAATGCATCCATCAGTTACACTAATGCCACCTTTCGGACAAGATGCTACTCTAATGTCTTTTCTGCCCATCTCACGTGGGAGTTAAAGGTCTCATGGCACTTTTTGAAATGACTAGGGATGCATCCCCTGTAGTGATTAGGTGGGCACTCCTATTCTTAAGCCAGGTTTTGCAGTGATTAATGTGTACCACTGTGTGGCTGCTGCTGAGTGCCTATGGAAGGCCATGCGTACCTTCACTGCACATCTGTATCTAACCAATTGGTCTCTAAAACACTTTGAGGTGTAATGTGTATAGATGGCAATTCATGAGACCACATTCTGTTACACCCTATTTAATCACATTCTAGTCTCTGCTTTGTTTATTGATTTTCTTTATTCATTTACCCTTTTGGACTAGAAAGGCTAGCTCAGCCAAAACTCATTATTACCAGGTGCATCCTGGGGGAGAGGGTGACAAAGGCAATCAGTGTATGCCAGATATACTGTACTGCAGTTAAATGGGAAGGGGGATGTCTGTACATCATAGACCACCTACAGGCCTCACTGCTCACAACTAGGGACACTGACCCCTCTTGTCACTTCTTAGTAGCCAACATCAAACTTGGACGTGGAAGCAAGAACTTAATTGTGGCTGTCTTCTACATTCCCCCTAATATGGTTGACTCTGGTTTAGACTCCTTTCTTGGTCACATCATTTCCCTGAACTGATGCCATGAAAACTCATCCTAGGGATTTTAACATCAGCTGGCTCTCACTACATGCAAAATGGTACAAAAACAAACAGGCTGACCTCTACATCAACCAGATGGTCAAGTCCCCTACTTGTGTCAACTACAAAAGATATACAGAAACACTCATTGGCTGGATCCTGGCTTCCAGTGCCAAATGGCTCTCACGTGTAGAGGTATGACCAGGTCTGATTAGTGATCACTCTGCTATCTACTCCTCCATGTCTGTCAGAAGTCTGGGATCTCCTCCAAAATTAATCTGCACCCACTGCATAAATGGAGAGAATCTCACTAATCTTCAAAACCACCTGCAAAACACTGATTGGCAATACCCGAATTGCATTTCCAACATCAACCTTGCCGTTGACTTCTTCTCTCTAACATTCTAAACTGCACATGACCATTTTTCTCCACTAACAAGGAAAAGAGTCAAAGGAGACATTAATCACTGACTCACCTCAGGACTCCTCATTTTCTTCAAAGAGCAGGACAAACAGTGGGCCTCGTACAAAGAATTGGGCTCCCACCTTGCCCTACAGAAGTACAAAGAGCTGAGAAACCACTGTATATCTGCCATTCATAAAGCCAAAAATTAATTTTGAAGGACCAAAATCCCTGAATCCAGAAAAAAATCAAAGCAGTCTTTGGCAATCTATCAATGAAGCCCTAGAAGGGAAAATCCTTAACTCATTCACACCACAACAGCTGTTTGAGACTTCTGCCACTTGTGCCCTGTATACCCTTAGCACTGTATCCTGGGACTTTCTAAGCAAAATCAAGCCATAATCAGCATGCCACAAACAAATGTGACTACCTCTTGAACCGTAAGTGCTACACACAAAGTATGAGTGGCAAAGTTGTTCAGCACAGTGTTACCTTTCGAATGGTGCTATGCAGTCAGTTGTAATCAATTTAGATTTTATTTTATACTAGCTAAAATACCAAACAACTGATTTGTTTCTGATTTTTTCAAGGTGCTTAGGTGACTCATGAGAGACAAATGTCAGCCATGCACACCATACCATAAACAAATGCAAATAACTCCTAAAGTATATGTGGTAGACACAAAGTATCAGTGGCAAAATTGTTCAGCACACAATAACCTTTCTAATGGTGCTATGCAATCAATTGTAATCCATTTAGTTTTTATTTTGTAGTAGCTGAAATACCAAAAAACTGTTTTTTTTTTCAGATTTATTCAAGGTGCTTAGGTGAGGCTTGAGAGACAAATGTTAGCCATGCACACCATACCTTAAACAAATATGAATAACTCCTAAAGTATACATGATAGACACAAAGTATCTGCAGCAAAATTGTTCAGAGCAAAATTACCTTTCTAACGGTGCTATGCATTCAATTCTAAGCAATTCGGTTTGTTTAATAGTTAGGTAAAAGCTGCTGACTTCCTCAGACGTTTCTAGGCCTGAGTGAAAGTCAGTTGAGTATGTCTACAGGCGTTATTGTCCTGAGTGGCTATGCTTTCAGACACCGCCCACAGATGTCTCTAGGCCTGAATGAGTTAAGGTCAATGAAGCAAATGCCACAGACCATCAAGCCATTGCCAAGGTGTTTAACTCTCTTTTGATGAAGGTGGGCAAAGATCTGTCCACTGGCACCTAGCCTACCACATCTGTTCCCATATCCTCCCAATCTCCTCCAACACACATAGAACCAAATTTTATTTTAAATGGGTAAGCACCGATATAGTTAAAAAATATGTGCCAAGCTTAGCAACTAAAACATGAACAAAACCTGAATCCCTGGGCATCTAGATACTTAAATGGCCATTGAGGAACTGACCATACCTGTCCCAAAAATGTTGAACTTCTTACTCCAGTTTGGCTCCTTCCTAATGTCTGGAAACAAGCCAATATAGTCCCAGTCTTTAAATCTGGTGACAACATGGCAGTCTCTAACTATAGGCCCATCTCTATCCTCCCCCTGCTCTCTAAGATCTAAGAAAAGATTATTGGCAACCAACTGGTATCCTGCATCACAGATCACAGCCTCCTCACTGATGAACAACATAGCTTCAGAAAGCTGCACAGCATGACAACCTTCCCAACTGAGCTACCTGAAGAACTCCATGTGGCCTTAGACAAAGTGAATGTTGGTGCTGCCTTTCTTGTTCTCTCTAAGGCATTTGATATAGTTAGCCATGACCTCCTAACCATAAATCTCCGGAGATGGGCCTGTCAGATGAGGCCACTGTTTGGTTCTCTAACTACTTAGCCCACATATCACAAAAGGCTAGATCTGGAGAGGTGTTCTCCAATTGGCATCCTCTAACCATTGGATTCCCACAAGCCTCTGTCCTTGGCCCTCTGGTATTCAGCCTGTTTATCAAGAAGGTCCCAGACATTTGTGCCTAATCAGAAGCATTGTAGTAGGCCAATGACACAGTCATCTTCACCTCACACCACAAGCTAGAGACACTGGAATGCAACATACAATCTGATTTTGGCAAGGTCTGCCACTGGTTCACATCTAACATGCTGGTCATTAATGCCAAGAGAACCAAATCTCTCCTCTTCAGGAGTACACATGCCCTAAAAGGCAGCCCTGAGCTGCACATCAAAACAGCAGCTGGGACACCATTGAGCAGTTGATGGTCTTCAAGTGCCTGGATATACAACTTGATGTGACCCTATTCTTCACATATCATGCCGACTCCCTGATTAAACATATCTGACAACACCTTGGTGTGCTATACAGAAACAAGCACATCCACACCGTGAAGTAAAACACTCCTAGTGCCCTACCTCATCATCTTGGTGATAAACTGTGGTGCAGTCATTTGCTCTGCAGCCAATAACACTGTACTTGAACGAATCTCAGTAGCCTTCAACCTCACATGCAGATTTACTCTCAACATGAAACCATACTCCCACCACTGTGATCTATACCTCTCCACCAACTGGCTTCCTTTCCATCTACAAGTTAACCTTAATGAATGTCTTCTGTGCAAGACAGCATTTCTTTGTCCAGTGCTGCCGGATGCCTGCAACTTCTCCCAGATCATAAACAAATATGAAACTACATCGATGTGGGACTGAAAACTGCTCCTGCCCTTCATAAAAACTATTCTAGGCCTTTACTTCTTTGCAACTAGCACAGCCCAAGCATCTAACTCCGTGCCCACAGCCAGCACTGCTCTCATCACATCTTCACCTTTAAGGCCCACATCAGTGCCCACCTTTTCCAGAAACTACACTACATGTGTACCTTGACCGTATCTGCTCATTGCATTAGCCTGTACTCCTTGTTGATGCCTCCTGCAATTGTGGAAATCTGTTGCACCTTATGATGTGATAATTATAGTTATACCTGTTTATTGTACTGGTTTGCTGCCGAATGTAACTAGTTCTACTGTTGTATGTAACTTGATAGACTTGGACACCTTTGAAAAAGAGCCCTTGAGCTCAGAGGTCCTCCAAACAGAATAAATCAATGAATGAGTAACTAAATAATAAATAAACAGACAGTGCAAACATTACATTTATGAGACTGCATGCCCATAAAGTACAGAATCCATAACAAAGCAAAGTTTATATACGACTGAGGCAGCATCTCTATATAGGGAAATAAATAAAACTCATATTGCTGTTGGGGAGAGAGTTCTAGAGAGCTCTAGAGTTCTATAATATACAATAGAAGAGAAGTGAATAGACAAGGACAACGTTTGGATATGAAGCATTCTGACTGACCAACGGCACTGACAAGGGTTTAGGTGAAAGACTAGAAATGCTCCTGTACAATAGAACACTTTAACCATAAAAACATTAATTAAAAAAAAAAGAAAATATTTTAGTACAGTAATAGCATTTATAAAACTGGTTGGAAATGTCCTGAAACCTGATTGGCTAAATATGTTTTGGGACCCATATGTTAATTCTACAGAAATTCACAGGTTGAAACATATTCAGGCAGTGGGACTGGGAATTTGGGACAATCACGTACAAAATTTATGAGCCACTTCACTCATACTTGATTATCATCACAAACACGGCTACCACCTTTATTCACTGCAAACCTTCAACAAGGCCCTACAAAGTAAAGCACAGTGTTTATATGTCCTTTCATTTGTTTGTGAAGTGTTGAGCCTTGTGCAGGTGCGTAGTTTTCAAGATTTTCTGGGGATAGTATGTAGAATGACTACAGCTAAGTACTGAAGTACAAGGGAGGATCTTATATTCAAAAACCCATGTTTCAATGACAGGCAAGTAGAAGTGCTCAGACTCCCTGAAATCCATTCTGTCATCACGGAGTTGGAATTTTGGAATTTCCTATTGCAAGTTCAGTTCCATTCAGCCTGAAAACATCATTCAGCCTCTAATTAGGGCACAGGAATGGAATCGGAGATGAAATCTAAAGTTCCAATTCTGCATCACACACTGACTCACATGCTATTTCATCTTTCTCCCATCTTCCTCCCTCCCCTCCCTTTAGCTTACTGTATCATGTATTAAGGCACTGCTGCTGCAAGCCAGGGCCAACACAAAGGCTGATGCCCTCCTGGAGCAGAAACAGTAACACAGAAAAATAACAAACAAATAAGCCACAAATTAAATGAAATATGATTTATTGTGCTTTGAACAGATAGCATACAACCCCAGCAGTTAAGCTTTCAGGTCAGTCTTCATCAGGGGGTGGGGCCAACACTGCATACTTCAGAATTTGTATACATAAAGTAATTAACAGCAGTATATCAAAAAAGAAAATGGTTTTAGGCACACACTAACCTCATAAAAGGGACGCAGGCTTCAAGATGAATTATTTTTTTTATTTTTTTTTAAAGCCAAACCATTAAAAGTAATGCCACCCATGCCTGACATGTTTCGGACATGTAGTCCTTCAATAAAGGACTACATGTCCAAAACATGTCAGGGATGGGTGACATTATTTTCAATGGTTTGGCTTTAAAATAAAATGTTTTTTATTCATCATGAAGCCTGCATCCCTTTTATGAGGTTAGTGTGTGCCTTAAACTTTTTTTCTTTTTGATATACTTATAGTTTTAGAGCACCACAGCCAGTGTGCACTTCTTTTGTTGGTTAATTAACAGCAGGCGAATGAAGCTGACACCAGAACAACAATGACAACACATTCAGCTGCTGTAGAAAATCGGTGAACAACAAATTAGTGCACTGTGACAAATATATTTACAACAAAACACATCTCACAGAAAAGATCTGAGGTAAAAGACATAAAAAGCATAAGGAAATTCTAAATGTTGTATAAAAAAAAACAAATACTCAGTTATGGTATAAGATGCAACAGAACACTGTAATCCAGTCTGAATGGAGGGCACAGTTGCCAGGTGGAAAAGCACCATTGAAGGTACCACAGTAAAGCAGCAACATAAATGTTGGGCCCCCTAGGCTGTCTCATCGTATACCTCAGATCATGGTTGTACTCCACTGTAGTAGTGGGTGATTGTCCAAATAACTTCATTTAAAAGAAAATAATGTCTAAGAAAGGAAATAATCAACCTAACCCTAATTCCCCAGCAAGCTGTCATGAATGAAGAAGCAAGCATCCCCGTTATATTGCTCTAAACTTCCCCACATCCCCACAGTTAGACTCCCCCAGCTCATAATCTGACATGCCCAGCTACCCTAGTTTGACCCCTGTTTCCAGTGCATTAAGCACACTGGCAAAAGTAGTAGACTGCAGTGGTCTACGTTTTATATTCTCCCAAGTCCCACTTCCTACCTGTCATTTAGGGGTAGCCAGAAGCTGCAGTTGAGACCCCTATGATTTCTTTTGCAACCCCTATAATGTCTATTGCAATCCCTAAAATAAGGTTTTTCTAGCATTTACTTACATAGCATTTTGTGGCTGAAGGAGCTTCACAACCCCTATGATTCTACTAAAACAGGCTTTTGCAACCCTCATCATTCTGGTGAAATGACACTACTGCTCACTACCCTGCTGCCTTAGAAACCCACCATTTTCCTTCAGTGACCAGGGAGGTGACCAGCCTAAAGAAAGCCCTGGTAGAAGGCTTCTCTTGTAGATGCCAAGACTAGGTATTAATTTTAAATATTTGTAAAGATTAAACAAGTTATTGTGGCTCAAAGACTTAAATTTGGATATAGTTACTAACATTCAAAGTTTCACGGATCTGTGTACTGTCAGCTGATGAATAAACTATTGAAAACTTGAATGGGAGCAACCAGCTTTAGAAAGGAATCTAGGTTCACTAAGCAATGTCAGATTTGCAGAATAAAGTTGATGTTAAGTGGGTTTAAATGTATTGAGCTGAGTTAGAACGGAGGGAGCTTTGCCTACAGTGACCTACCAGCTAAAGAGGAACTCTTCTATTGGTTAGGAAGGACCAGCAGACAAGATTGTGATGAGTGCAGTGATGAGTGTGAAGGGATAAACCAGTGATGAAGCAAAAGGCACTGTGATACAGAGGTTCAAGTAGAGAGTAGAGGTGGGTGAAATTTGTTATTTCTTTCTTAGCAGAACGTCAGTGAAATTTTACAAATTTCGTGGAAGTTTTCGAACTTCCACTTGTGGCGGATCAGAAAACGTCCAAATGTTTTGGGTGAAATTTCACCCTGTTTCACTCACATATAGGTGGAAGGAGGAAAAAAAACATTACCTGGTGTTTAGTGCCCCCCCCCCCGGCACTGCCCAAATAAAAATAAGATTCTCTGGAGGCTAGCATTCCCACCCTGCACCTGATCTCCGACCCCATATAACTCCAAATGTTCCCTGGTGGCTAGTGGTCCATCTCCCTATCCAATCGCCTGCTGCCGATATAAATAAAATATCCCTGCTTGCTAGCAGTCCCTCCTCCCACCCTGGTCACATTCTGTAGCGATTGTAGATATAGCTGATAGTTTGATTCCTGATTCATTAAAAGTGAAAACAGACTGCCCAACATACGAGTGTTATCACACAAAAACATACTTACTATCCTTGATCAACTCTCACTCTATCTTTCCTGGACTTGTAAACATTCTGAACACAGTCTAGCCACTCATGATGCAGTGAGAGGAGAGGAGAATATTTTATCATGAGTGGCAGCACTGTTTGGGTATGTTTCCAATCTTCAGAATGTATGCAATATGAGTACATCAAGGATTTGAAACAAAACTAAGTTTGGTGTAATTGCACCATTAGCCAGCATTTCAATTCTAGTAAGAAAGAAAGCAAATAAAACAACAAGCAACGTCAACGAATTTTAGAGAAAGTATGTAATCATAAATTGTAGGTTTTCAACTAGAAATAGTAGGATGCAAAAAGGGTTGACAGTGTCTCTTTAAAAGCATCAATAATTGGATTTTTAAGATTACTACATTATCATATTGCAAGGACACTGACAATCCCTTGCTGTCACTGCTTTCTGAAGCCATTTAATAGTCCACCAGAATTTTCGAGGGTCAGCATTAAATTAATTACATTGAGACTGGTAGAAATGCTTCTTAGAATTTCTAAAAGAAGTAGTACATCAACCGCAGAGTATATGAAACTACAAATATTCAGCTTCCGGCTTGGACTTGAGGATAGTATCCCAGGTTTTATTTATATTTTAGCTAATAAAGGCAATTTCAGTGTAAATCAGGGGCTGATCCAATTGCATGTTCAATTGAACTGTAAGAGAGGCATGTTTATTGATAACTACCAAGAGAGAATTTAAAAAAAGTCCCAGGCTTCATGGATGGAGGGGCAGAGGTACATATGATGCCAGCCCTGCCTAGTCTCCTCATAGTGAAAAGTCTGTTCATTGGTTCTATTTAAGCTATGTTTGAGGGTAACTGTGGTTAATACCACAGGATAAGAGCCATACCAAGAGCAAGTAATGAAGCATTTATCACCAAAATCCTGACAAAAGGCCATCATTGAATATTTATTCGGGGTAGGGGGTATGAAATGACCATTAGATCACTTACAATGGTGCCCATGGTTAGGGTCATCTCATATAGTTGTGCCAATCAGATCTTCTGTGAAGGGCTGATGAGTATAAACAAAGTGATCACTCGCTGATTGCTTAAATGCCTACAGTTGCCTAGCATATCCAAACAGTATGATTAGTCATTCCTAAGGACATCTTGACAATAGTGTGATGAGATCTTGTGGCATTTGGGAACCAGATGCTGGGCACCACTCTATGGGGATCCTGGAGGAATTTTTAGCATTGACCCAGGTGCGGTCCATGGCAAGCTCAGTGAGATTTAATGTACTCACTTGATTTCAGACAGCAGCATGTGGTAGGCACGTATCACAGTTTAGGTCCCCCAATAAGAGAAATTTATGGTGGGTATAAAGGGCAACAATGTAATGAGTATTAACAAGGCATCAGCAGGGACTAAGGGAGGCTGATCTCACATAGCAAGATGCATAAAACAGTTTGCAGTAAACAACAATTGCAATGATAGCAATAGTTTTGGGTATGGATTTTGTAAACAACGTAATGAACATTAAAGTGATATTTCATATAGATAAGCACCCATTCACCCTGAGAGTAGTGATAGTGCCTGGAGAGATATTATCACCAGTAATGGAAATTACAGAATTAGTTACAGAACTGTTTGAGCAAGTTATGGAGACAAGAAAGGCTTTAGGTGAGGTGACTGAAACGTAGGCCTTAATCTTGTCCAGCATGAGCAAGAGACATCTTTCACTGATGTGCATAAAACCTAGGTCATGCAGCTAACAGATGTTAGAGTGGAAAAGTCAAGGAGATGTGGCCAGGCCTATGTTGGACTTGACATTATCAGACTGCAGGAGGTGGAGCAAAATATGCTTATAAGTATATCCATATCAACTGCTGTGCACAGTAAATAGGAAAAAAGGCACCTACCACTTCTACAAACAGAGCTTTTAAAATCCTGGTTTCAAAACTGCTAGTTTTTACAGCGGTAACATTCAATTAGCAGGAATATACTTGGAATATCCAGCTTCTGTGATTAATTAAAAGTCTCAGCCTTTGGCAACAGGCATTAAGTCACCCACATCAGCCAGCTATACCTTTGTATACTCTGGCTAACAATGTTATCACTTAAAATAACTGACACATGCTGTTATTAATATAGTTCCGTTATGCATCTTTCAATGTTATTTCCCCAGAAGGGGGTTTGCTTGTGTTTTGGAAGTTAAGGTCATGCTGGCACCGGCCCTGAATAAATCTGCTAATACAACTCAGATCTTCGCATCAGAGCAGCATACCGTTCCTTCCATTAGACTTAAAAACTGAAATAATTCAACTCAATGTAGTGTAATCTGTTTCAAAGCAGTGGCCACAAAAGGGCCAAGGGACATAATTTGAACTCACTACAGTAAGAAGGCCACTTCTTTTTGGGTTACACTTTATTGTGTCAGTAAACTACAGTGTAGTTACAGTATAATTACACTTTAACTGTAAGTGCACTGCAACTGTAGTGTAATTGCATTCAACAAATATGTAACGACAGGATAGTTACCCTGTTGCATGCTATTAATAATTAGTTACATTGAAATCGATATTTATGTAAGCCCCCCTCCCTGGCGTTTAGGAGTGTTAGGTGGTATTAGTCCATAGGAAGGGGGCACTCACAGCAGCAGAAACCAAAAGTTTTACCTTACCAGGAAATGGCTGGCATTGACAGGGTCCAAGGCATGGAATGCCATCTTCTGGTGCTGGGCTAAAATGTAACTCACGTTAGCAGAGCACAATCAACTCCATCAAATGATTGACGTCTACACAAGCAATACGTTAACAGTAGGATCCCATTTAATAACCAAAACTTTATGGCTCTATTCAAATAACTGATTTATGCATACTGACTGAGGGGGTCACTTACAGGGATGGTTAGTGGATAACTTGTGGCCGAGATGTCCCCATTAAACTTTGGAAGGTTTTCTTTTGGGCTGAGGTGACCAATATACAGATAGGCAGCAGTTTTCTGGGGCTGAATCAGGCCCTGAATAAGGCAGCAGAAAATGAAAGTCTCTCTTTCTCTTCCCTGGCTATTTCTCACTGATCCAAACTTGGGATCTCAGCAAAAAGCCTTTGGAAATAGGGCTTCTACTCCCTCCTAAATTTTCAGTTTCCATCCCAAATTTCAGGCCATGACAAGTGCCTCCTTCTTCTTGGCATAGGGCGGACGTCTCCACAGTGGCTACCACAAACTGGATTGGTTTTCTGAACTTTGGTGCAGTCTCTCTCCCTCCAAATGCTTCTTGTTCACTGAACCTGGGCACTGGTGAGTGACATCTCCCTCCCAGCTTCTCAGGCAAACATCCCCATGAAACCACCGGAGCTGTCAAGACCGGGTTGGCATTCTCTGACAGTGGGGCTAGTTGTCCCTCTTTCTCTCCCAGGGCTCGAAACCTTCTTTGTGAAGCCCTTTTTTTCTCGCTGGTAATGGATTTCCTTATTCGTCACTGAAGGAAAACATGGTGCAGGGCACCCCAAGGACCAGCTATGGCTGCCGCCACATCACTTGCCATTCTACTCACTGCCCAAACCAGCAGAAACTGATGGATCCCTTGAGAGTGGGAAATTAGCCCCACTCTCCCCCTTACTTCTTTCACTGGTCCCACCGCTCATCTCTCCTATTGGTGTCATACTTCTAAAATGTATAACCTTGAGCACTGACATTGACCTCCAACCTGCAGAGCTCCCTCTGGTGTGGTAGAGGGAAATTTAGCCAGTTAATTGTGGGACCCAAACTAGTACCTACTATGTACTAAATAGGTACATGTCCATGGGGGGTTACATTTAAAATAAAGTGTAACCTCTTTTTGCCCTTCACAAAAACTTAATAGCCAATGCTTGTCCTACTGCTCTGCTATCTAATACACAGATGACTTAGTCTTTATACCAGCTCTCAAGATAGCACCATTATTAACCAGCACCTCACCTCTGACCGTTGGGCTGTGCATATCAGACTGCCTCAAAATGTACATCTTCTCAATATGACAAAATGCAATCAATGTTATTTGGGCACCATCTAGATTGAGACACTGCCCAGTCTCTATATTTATTCCTTACAATGATGGCTCTCCAGTCCTCCTTGTCACCTCCTTCTCCTACCTTGGTGTCACCCTTGATCCCCCTCTAGATTATGCTCTACATGTGCAGGACACCTGTAAAGCTGTCAACTCCATGCTGGGTACAGGTATCTCCTATAAAGTTGATTGCAATCTGACTCCCCAAGCTTGTATGGCTATTGACTGAGGAATGTTCCTTCCCAAATTTCTCTACAGAGCACCCTCTATTATCCACCACTTTCCTCATCCACCAGCCTGGCCTCATCTACCATTCTCTCTCTCTACAGAAATTCCCTCTATTATGAGCCACCCTCTCTATCCACCATCTGCCAGCACTTTCTGATGTACAGGCTATATCTTCCTAAAGTTATTCTCCCTTTGTTATCCACCAAGTCACTGGCACTGATCATAGAATCATAGAACCTGGTGGCAGAAAAAGACCCTGTGGTCCATCCAGTCTGCCTTTTCCCCATGCTAAACTACCCACACCCTCCTTGGATACCCACTCCACTCCTCAGTAACCCTTTGTGCCTATCCCAAGCCCTCCTGAATCACATCA
This sequence comes from Neoceratodus forsteri, assembly GCA_016271365.2. Classification (NCBI taxonomy): domain Eukaryota; kingdom Metazoa; phylum Chordata; order Ceratodontiformes; family Ceratodontidae; genus Neoceratodus; species Neoceratodus forsteri. The sequence continues at coordinate 2,979,046 of CM028133.1, forward strand.
CTGTCTCCACCCCCACCACCTCATATGGAAGCCTGTTCCAGGCATCCACCACCCTCTCTGTAAAGAACTGTCTTCTCACATTCCCTCTGAAGTGTCCTCCCTGTAGTCTCAGGCCAAGACCCCTTGACATGGTGTCCATCTTCATCTGGAATAAACTTCCTGGGCTCAGCTTATTTATCCCCTTAACATATTTGATGACCTCAATCATGTCACATCTCTCCCTTCTGGTCTCCAGTGTGTACAACTTCAGCTCTTTGCATCTCTGCTCATATGGTATGCCCTCCATCCCTCTCACCATCTTGGTCACTCTTTGCTGAACCCTTTTGATCAGATCTATGTCCTTAAGCAAGCAATGCCTCCAGAACTGCACTCCATATTCTAGGTGTGGTCTCACCATAGCTTGGTATAAGGGCACCAGGACTTCCCTCCTCCTGCTGGTAGTTTCAGTGCCTATACTTGCCAGCATCCCATATGCCTTCCCCACTGCCATAGCACACTGTTTCTCCACCTTAAAGTCACTGGTGACTACTATACCTAAGTATTTCTCCTTTTCCAATGTCATGATCTCCTCCCCCTGATTTTGTACCCTGCCCTCAGGTTCCTGTGTCCCAGGTGCATGACAGCACACTTCTTATTGTTAAAGTTTAGCTGCCAGGTCTCCACCCACTCCTCCAGTGTCTTCAGGTCCCATCTCATGTCTTCCACTCCCCTTCAGTGTCCAATCTATTGCATACTTTCATATCATCTGCAAAGAGTGCCACCCATCCCTCTAGTCCCTCCGTTATGTCACATATGTAGATACTGAAGAGGAACGGTCCCAGCACTTACCCCTGGGGCACCCTGCTTTGTCACCCTCCCCATCTTAGAGTGCACCCCATATATTACCACCCACTGGGTCCTGTCTGCTTGTCAGTTTTCCACTCATCTCATTATCTTGTCCCCAACCCCTGTGATCCCAGTTTGTTGACCAATCTTCTGTGGGGGACAGTGTCGAAGGCCTTACTGAAGTCCAGATAGGCCACATCCACTGCCTCCCCTTGTTCTATTTTCTGGGTCACCCCATTGCAGAATTCTATTAGATTGGACTGGCAGGATTTCCCCCTGGTGAACCTGTACTGGTTGTTGTTTAGCAAGATGTTCCCCTCCAGGTATTGTGTTACCCTTTCCCTAACAAGTGCCTCCATGACCTTCCCCACCACTTCAGTGAGGCTGATAGGATGATAGGATAGGATGCAGTACATTATTATGGTCCTGATTTTTTGGTTATTTTAAATGCCTTAATAAGACATATTTTACAGCACACTGCTGAGAAGTATGTTACCTCTAAGAATGGAGCGGAGATTTTCAATAACATCATTTATGAAGAAATTATTGAAACGGTCAGGTAGAGAAAAAGAAGATTTCATATTAGAAGCAAGGGTGGATTTTAACATTGTTTTGCTTGTCTGGGGCCTGGACTAGTGCAGCTAACCATCAGCCGTGTTTACACGGTGGCAGTGTTCTGGCATCTGCACAGCTCCCTTCATGCTGTGCTTCCTGCTCCTCTGGTAAGTCACCTTTTACACAGCCCATCCTTCCAGTGCTGCAGGTCACTCTGAGGAGGGGCTCTGGAATTCACCAGACGATGAAGGGAAGATAGTCTTTACAGCAGAGCGAGTACAGAAAAGTGTTCACACCACCGTGTAAAGCGCTCGCTCCACTGCTGATCCTCCCAATGAAGTCGGATCAAAAAAAGGATCTGAAGGGGGCTTAAAGTGCAGAAAGAGTGTTTACACTGCTGACTTTGCAGTGCATCAACCCATGCACGTAGGTTGATGTGCTGCTAAGTTGACAGTGTAAACACAGCTTTCTTGTCGTCCATCTGAACTAATGCAGCTTCCATGGCTGCCAATGAAGTTAAAAAAGTCCCTGCTTTAGCAGGCTGTAGTCCACATGCTAATCTCCTTCACTGTTACAGATGGCTAGGTATGATTAACAGCGCTTTAAGAGCTGCAATTACATGGCACCTAGCAGTGCAATGTTGGGATCCCACAAATGACTCAATGTGAATCATTGTCATTCTATTGTTAGAGTTTCCAACTTGTGTTCAAGCTGTTATCAGGGGTGGAATGCTCTTAAGTCATTAGCATCTGGTATTCTGAGTTTGTGTCTCCATGTGTATGTGTTGATGTGGCCCCCATTATTAAGGCCACTGTCCTTCATTTTCCTACATTTTGAGTACAATTTCACAACATTTTAGTGACAAAAGGTTAAGGGGTATATAGTGTCTGCCATGCAGGTGGAGGATTTTTATCCTAGCCTCTTCATAGTCACTCCCTCTCTCTTCCCAATCTCCCAGCTCTGTACATTTTTCCCTAGATACCAGTTCAGGATGATGAAAGTGGAGGGCTTGGATGCTTAATTGAAATTAATCATAACAAATAAAGCCAAACAGATGTCCAGCACTGATTACTTTAAAGTTGATTGATGATAAATGAGAAATGACCTGAACTAGATTTTTATAGGCTCCATGTAATAACAGCACATCAATAACAGCAAACATCTAAACAGCAATTCCGGAATAGCGGCATCAACAATAGCACATAGCAAGAATAGCGCAGCACATTACAGCTACAGAAGCTCACAACTGCAACTGGAAATCAACACACCACCAATGCACCTTCTCTCAAACCTCCTTATCCTGTTTAAAGATGTAGCCACTGTGCTGGCTGCTGGCTTCGTGGCTGAATGGCTATGCTGGGATGGGGGAGTGGGGTGGGGTGTGGGTACCTCAATGGGTGGAGGGTCCACTGGAACACCAGCGATACTGGGATCTTTTGTATAACCCTGCAATTGGATTTGGGGATGGGAGCAGGGGAACCACTAGAGTGCCAGGGAATGTTGTGGATGTTTATTTCCACTTACATTGTGGTTTGGGGATGGGAGGGGGGCCACTAGACTACCAGAGAAATGGGGTTTGGATATGTTTTATTTTATGATCAGGGATGGGGGGGCCACTAGACTACCAGGGAATATACTCTGACATATTCCATGGCACTGGACTGGGTGGGGGAGTTGCAGAGCACCCATCGCTTCCAACCGGGTGCTTTCCTGCACAGGACATGCAAATGGGGCCATAATGACATGCAAATGGCCCAGTTTGCACCTTGCATGACTAATCTCCCCACTTGCATATTGCGGTCTGAATGTCTGGAATTTGTGCTTGGTGCAGCCTCAAGATGCACCGTGCATCCCCATTTCAGGTATTCAAACTGCACAGGGGGATGTGCCGGCGCATCTCCAATGGCCCCATTTGCACCACCTTCATCTTTTGCTATATTCAGACGGGATGCATGATTGCACATCTTGTTTGCATATAGCACTTTTGTGCTCTGGCACATCTCAATTGTGCAGAGTAACCACTTGTACACTTTTTGGTTGCAGTTTGAATATCTAGGCCAAAATATTCAAATCCCCTTTAAAACATAATTATGTGCAACTGCAACGTCATTTCCATGTTGCAGCTGTGAAAACACATTTTGGCCAGTATTTCAAAACTGACAGTTGTGACATACATTTGGTGGGGTAATAACAAGTCCATGCACAAGATATGGAGTCAAAATATTTTTAACAGACAAAATTATGAGCGTGTGTAGCGCAATTGCAACGAGCCATCATAACTCAGCCATTTTTTGACATGCTGACCCCACATTTTTAACATGGCATTTTGGGGACCCCACCTCATGAACACTATGACTGTCATTATGAAATTTCCACTGGAAAGGTAATTTCATCAACTGACTGCGAAATCACCTTTCCAGGGGGAGTTGTTTAACAACAGTCATACTGTTCATGAGGTGAGGTCCCCAAAATGCCATGTTGAAAATTTAGGGTCAAAATCTCAAAAAAATGGCTGAGGTATGCATCACAGTAGCCTGTAAAATCCTTTTTTGTGAGCTTATGAAATAAGAATCGTCTTGCGAAAAAGCAATTGGCTTACAAAAAAGGATCTAAGCGAGTCATGGAAAATGATTTTATATGTTAGTAAATAGGCATTGCAAGGTTGCGCTTCCACCAAATAACTTCACATTTCACCAAACAGAGTACCAATGAACAAGATACATGTGTTGGTATCTGTAGATACCTTCATTTTGAGTGCTCATAAGTCAACTAAAATCTAATTCTATGAAAAAGCAGACATCTCTAGTATGATGGCTCATTTAAATAACATCAATTGGCAGGATATACTCTCTACATCTGACAGAATGGGATATTTCTCTAAATTAAATGATACCATCTGCAAATTATGGGATGATTACATTCCATTCAAAATTAAAAGAACTGGAGGTCTCCATTATCCTAAGTAGATTAACACATCTATTAAAAAACTAATCAAACAAAAAACATAAGACACTCCAAATACTTAAAAACTCCTATTCAATCAAATTGGAACTCTTATTTGCAGCTTCAAAAAAAATGTAAAAGTAACATTCAGAAAGGAAAAAAATGTGGGAGTATAAATTATCATCGGAAGCCAATGAAAACAATAGCAAGTCTTTTTCTCTTATGTCAATTCACTGAAAAAACAATCTGTCAGGTGGGCCCGCAACAATCCGAAGATAACATTATGCATGTTCCTCATGATATGGCTAACCTCTTTAACACTAAATTTTGTGAAATCTTTCAAAAAAATCAGAAAAGTGTGACATTGTATCACTCCCAGAACAATCCTATTACAATATCTGAAATAGAAGTCCATAAGAAACTTTTACAGCTTAAGGGCAAAACCAGTGCTTCTCCAGACAATATTTCTGGTCATCTTTTATTTCTTCTAGCTGATAGTTTGTCTTTTCCATTAAAATTGTTATTTGAGCAATGTAGTAATTCATCCTATGTTCCTGAACTCTGGAAAACAGGCTTTGTGATCCGTTTTCATAAGAAAGGTTCTCGTAACAACTGGGAGAACTACAGACCAATTAGCCTTACATCTCCATTATGTAAACTTTTGGAAGGGTTCATTAAGGAGATGATTTCTGATACTCTGGACAAATTAGATACTGGTCAGCATGGTTTTAAGAAAGGTCATAGTTGCTTGACTAATCTGCTTTGCTTTTATGAGGATGTCGGTCTTCAAACAGATAATATACTACCGTTTGATATTATGTTTATAGACTTTAGTAAAGCCTTTGATTCTATACCCCATTGAGCTATTGTTCAGAAGTTAAGTACCCTAAAGATCAACTTCAGTATCATAAACTGGATAGCACAATGGCTGATTGGTCACACTCAGCAAGTATTGAATAATGGGCTTCTCTCAAAGATTGGCCATGTCTGCAGTGGGGTTCCACAGGGGTCCATGCTGGACTCTTGTTTGTTTCAAGCTTTTATTGCAGATTTAACTCATAATTGTCACTCTAAATCCATAAAATATGCAGATGATATTAAAATTGGTGGACCTTGTTCTGACTATGATAGTATTGAGATTATCCAAAAAGACTTGGACCTTATAATTAACTGGATCAAGACATGGGACATGAAATTAAATCATGACAAGTGTAAAGTCATGCACCTGGGTCCTCATAACTTATGTCATTCATACAGTTTAGATGACAATTTACTTGCAAGTACCTCCATGGAAAAAGATCTTGGTGTCCATATAATGCAAGATTTTTCACCTAGTATGCAGATAAATTAAACTATTCAAAAAGCAAATAGTGCTGTGTGGTCCATACGTAGGAACATTAAATCTCAGGAGCAGAGGGTGTTACTACCACTGTACAGAGCTTATGTTCACCCTCATTTGGATTATGCATCTCAGTTATGGTGTCCCTTTAAGAAACAGGACATTTTTCAAACTGAGAAAATTCAGAGAAAATTCACAAAATACATCAAAGGGTACTCTGATATACCATATGAATCTAGACTTTCATCTTTGAATTTAATGTCATTGTTCACTAGATGCCTGAGGGGGGATCTTTTATTTATGTTCGATATTATTGAGGACCCATTTCTCATGACTAATATGGGTATGAACTTTAAAAATAATATCCATAATACTAGGGGTCACCCCCTCCAACTTCAAGGTAGGGGTTTTAACCATATGCCCAGAAAATACTTTTTTACAATCAAAACTATCGACCCCTGGAACTCACTTCCATTGGATATTATTATTAGTGACTCAAAACTTATATTTAAGAACAGATTGGATAAGTATATTTCTCAAAAGTCTGTATTAAATATTATTAACTATAGGAGCAATTATGGGCCTCACAGCCTCCTAGCTCCTTACCTTCCTACTATGATTCCTAGTATATACAGTACATATAGACAACAATGGTAGGTGCAACACATAAAGCAATAACAGTGAATTACAGGTGACTCAATCTATGGCACAATTACAAGACAGTAAAAAAAGATAAAGTGCTATGCACAGAAAAATAACAGGGAAATCATGTAATAATTATACAGCACAGTAATAAAGTGCATGGAAATAAAATTATAAAATACTGTACATGGTAACATGTTGACTAACTACAGGGTGAAACGGGAAAATACAGCACAAACAAAGACTTAAGCAACAGTCAGCCGGGTGGTTACTAGAACCTGTTTGTGTAGCATACTAAATTATGGTTGAAGGAGTGGCTGATTTAGAGGGGTGAGAGATCAGAGATGTGAGAAATGGGAAGAGATGGGTAAAGGATAGGGATGAGCAGGAGGTAGGGAGAACAAAATGGGGGACATGCATACTGTGGAGTCATGGGTGGAAAGGTTGAGAAGACAGAAGAGATAGAAGAGAAAAGAAAAGAAAAGAATTAAGTGCATGAGTATCTGGGGTGAGGTGGGAGTGGAGCGCAGGGGTGAGGTGGGAGTGGAGCACAGGGATATCCATAAAAGGGATGGAGAGGGTACAGAAGAAGGGAGGAGGGGGAAGGGAGGGCAACGGACAACAGGTAATGGGATGGAGTTTGGAAGGGGACCATAGGAGGGCAGGTGGGAGGAGAAAGGAGGGGGTTATAGGTGGGAGAGAAGTGGGAAGAGAAGGGGGTAAGAAGGGGGGTAGAGGGGGTGCCAGGTGAGGGGATAAGGGATGGAGGTGAAGACAATGAGAGTTTAGCCCTCTGACAATTACATACTACCTTGAAATGTTTAATGGCCAGGGTTTTGAAGAAGTTAACAGAGACAAGACTAGAGAGCTTGAACACTGCCATAATGCTATTCCATGCCACAGGAAAGGCATAGAAAATAGTGCCCTTGCCAAGGGAGGTGTGAGTCCTAGGCATGTTCGGCATGATGAAAGTGAACTTCCTTAGGGAGTAGGTACAGTAAGAAATGTGAACGAGAGAGGATATGTAGCCTGGAAGTTTGTTTAGAAGAAGTGTGAATGTCTACATGTTTAGATGAGACAGTCGCCTTGAAGAGAGGGACTTCCAGCCAGCTTCTGTATACAGGTCACAGTGGTGCATCCTATAAGGTGCCTTGGTGATAAAGCACTGGGCACGGTGGAACAACACGTCAAGTATGTGTAGATTAGTTGCCGAGGTGCAGTTATATATTTTGTTGCCATAATCTTGAAGCAGGAGGAACGTGGCCTGAACTAGTCTAACTCTGACCTCAGGTGGAAAGAGCGCCCTGTTTCTAAAGAAGAATTCAAGTCTAGGTTTGAGTTTACTGGTGAGGCCATCAATATGGGCATTGAAAGAAGGCTTACTATCAAGCCATATGCCTAGGTATTTAAATTTATCTACCACTTCAAGTGTTTCGCCTAGGGATGGTACAATAGATGAGTTTGTAGCCTTAGTGTAGATGGAGGGAGGGTTGCTGTTATTAGTGAAGAACATTACTTTCAGTTTTTCTTGCATTTAGTAAAAGTTTGGTGTTAATGAGATTACATTCAAGCTGAAAGAAATCAGACTGCAGCTCATCGCAGACTTCAGCTAGAGTTGGTTTGGATGTATAAGGTATGGTGTTGCCTGTGAAAAATATGCAGCTTAGACTTAACAATGATGGATTCCAGGGTATTAATATAGATCAAAAAAAGTATAGGGCCTAGTATGGACCATTGCGGGACATGTCTTGTGATGGGGAGGGAGTCAGATAATCAGCCATCAGTTTTAATTTTCTGGAATCTACCTATGAGGTAGCTGGAGAACCACTGAACTGTAGTAACAGTAGCATCTAGATTTGTAAGGCCAAGAAGAGTGAGGTTGTGGTCAATGGTATTGAACGCCTTGCTCAGGTCTAACAAAATGGCACCTGTTACTTGTTTAGAATCATGAGCAGTGAACCAGTCATTGGTAACTTTTACTAGAGCAGAGCTGATGCTATGGTTTTGTCTAAAACCAGACCGAGTTGGGTTGAGTAGAGAGTGTTTTTCAAGGTGTTTTTTTAGTTGACTGTAGCTTAGTTTTTTGAGGATTTTGGATAGTACTGGAAGGATGGAGATGGACCTGTAATTACGCAGATTGCAGGGGTCACTGGATTTGAAGAGGGAAAGAATGTAAGGGTACCATGTCATAAGGGTGAATTTGGCATGCTGAACGCCCTTATTTTGGCAATGTGGGATCCCGGCCAAACCAAGCCTGGCTCACAAAAACTTGTTATTTTGTTGTATGCAGGGGGCACTGAGTCCCCCGCACCCCCCTACATGGGGGGGGCTTCACCCCTGCACCCACCTGCTTTAGGATTCTCAAATCCAGGGTGGGGTATATCGGGGGGCGCAAGTCAAAAATTAAAAAAATCACTGTCTCAAGCTGGGCTCAACAAAAACCACCGGCACCCGGTCTCGAACCCTGTATCTGCACCATCCCAAGCTGGCACCAATCCCACCATGCTACGATGTCAGCTCACCAGAACCCTGTGGCACCACCCCTCACATACCATCCCACCCCACATCCATCGGGCTTGCTCCCACCCAACCCCGCATGCGTATACTAGCACAATATCCTGTCGCCTTTTCATGACAACCCCCAGCTGGTTGCCTACCCCACACCCTCGCTGTCAAGGCATTAGCTGAAAGTGGGTCACCATTTCAGCAGATGCACACTCGCTAGTGCCCCATACTACAGGATACTGAATGGGAGCAGATTTCCAGCAGGAAGGGACTGCGGCAGTGGAAATAGGTTGAAGATGCAAAGGATGGGAGCGGTAAGATAGTAGCAGTCTAGTTTGAGGAAAAAAGGTTCAATCCCATCTGCTCCAGTACCCTTTTTGGTATCTGTTTTGCTAAGATGGTCTTCCAGTTCATTGTATGATACTGGGGGAAACTGGAGGGAGTATGGGGATGAGGATATATGGTGTGTGTTAGTGTCCAGGGAGGGCAGGATAACCCTGCATAGGGAGATTAATCAAATGCCAGCCCAGCGGTGGCAAAATGGGACTTTAGTTGTCTCCATTGGCACAGATTTTGGCTGGGACAGAAGGGGCAGCTTTACATCTTTCAACCGATTTTATAGTCTGCCAGATCTTGGCTTAGTTCCCTTTGGATTGTTAGAGGGTTTCAATGTAATAATAAATTTGGCAGAGTGTATTAAGTTGACACATGAAGTCCTGGCAGTTCTAAAAGCCTGCCGGTCAGTCTGGCTCTTAGTTCACCTTGCACAGGCCCAGAGTTTATCCCTGTTGGTTGGAGCAGCTTTGAGGTCTGGCATGAATCATGGGTAGGAAAACATACGGACTCTGGTTCTGATGAAAGGGGCATGCTTATTTGTTAACAGTGATAAGGTTATCATTAAGGATACTGGTAGCCTCATCCACTGTTTTGGCAAAATAGAGGTTTTGCCAGTTTATATGGCTCAGGTCAGAGATAATTATCAGTACTGAATTTCTGGAAACCACACTTAGTAAAAAATTTTGACGAGGAGGGACCTTTTTCATGCGATCTGGTGCACATTACAATACTGTGGTCACTGAAATCATTATGGAATATGGCAGTGCACAGGATTTTATGAGGACGATTTGAAATGATGACATCCAGGATAGAGCTGTTTGAGCAGTATTTGGGATTTAATATAGTTGACTCCGTGATGAGTTTGGAGACACTGAGCTCATCGCAAAGTCCTTTTAGCCAACTCAATTTGGGTGAGAGCCAATCAAGTTTTAGATCACCTAGAATGATGGTTTCATTGTTGTTGGGATCAATGAGGGTTGTCATTATTTTGTTGCCCCCAGTGGGGGGGGGCTGTAATGTCCGATAATGTTAAGGGCTTCTGATGAGTGCAGGTGGATTTTTAGTGACACAAATTCAAATTCTTTTAGTTTTGACATGGTGCAGACATCAGTGACATTAAATTTGTCTTTTGAATAAATGACCACCCCTCCTGCCCCTTGTGGGCCTGTCTGCTCTGTGCAGATTGTAGGCAGCGAGAAAGAGATCTGCTGGTCTGAAATGGTACTCTTAAGCCAGGATTCAGTGATGACAGTGAGGTCTGGCTTGGTGTAAGCAGCCCAGATTTGGAGCTGGGATAGTTTATTCATCAAACTTTGCATGTCAGTCAGCATCATCTTTAGGCCTGGGGCCTTGGGGGGCAGAAATCAGGGAGAAGGGTAGACAGTGGCTAATGTATACAATGCAGTAATTCGGAGGTAGATATTGGGGAGGGCAGACATAGAAAGCAAGCTCTGTAGAGTTATTAATGTGAATGACAGTGAATGGCAGCATTTTGGGGAGGCAGAGAAGGGGGAGAACAAGTGCCACAGCATGGCAAATGTGGAGGGAAAATGTTGGCATGTTATGGGTGGGCAGAGATCTGGGAGGGGATGTACTGTATATAGAGTGAGTGGCACAGAGCAACTAACATGAATTTCGGTAAATGGTGGCAGTTTGTGGGAGTACAGAACAAGTGCCACAGTGTAGCTATTGTATGCAGAAAATGGTAGAAGTTTGGGGGAGGACAGAGATCAGCGAGGGTGGGAAATACATCAAATGGCAAACAGTGGATAATGTGATTTAACAAGAATTGGGGGGACATTGTGGAGGGCAACTATCGTGGTGTGGGAGGGGAGAAAGCAAGTGGCAAACATTAGGTAATTACATAGAATGGTGGCATTTTGAGGTGGGGGCATATATTGTGGAATGTGGGAGAGAGCAAGTGCTGCAGAGTGGCAAGTGTATACAGATTGTGGCAGCATGTTGCGTGAGTGGTTTCTGAGATTAAGGAGGGACAAAGAGCAAGAGAGGAAGGGTGGATCATGTATTTCTTGGGAGGGGGCAGCAGAGATCAAGGAGGGGTTTAAGAAGAAAGTGCCGTTGAGCATAAATGTAAACTAGTGAACAATGCCATTCAGTGTGTTCACCATTGCGCAGTGCGTCAGAAGTACTGGGCAGAAAAACAGGAATGGAACCAAAAGCAGGGTTGAGATTTCATGCAGGTTTTAGGAATTGCAGGAGAAAACCCGTACTTTGTAGTACCCAGCCTCCTGATTGGACAAGGTCTTCATAAAGAAAGAGACAGGCATTGAGTAGCTGAAATTGGGAAGGATATTCAGTTTTTTGGGGCAATGCAGGGTGAAGAAGAGGCAAGCCCCCAAAAGCACGCTCACAGTTCAGACTGATACCAATGGATTCATATGCTTTATAAGCAAACATATTTAGTTTGCTTCATGAGTACTGTATAGCTCGCTAGGATGAAAAAGTGATACCGTTTCCAGCATGGGAAAGGGGATTGGATTAGCTAGCTCCCTTTGCTATTGCCTTGTTTTCTGCAGTAACTCTGCTGCAGAACTGGTATTCATCCTAACGGGTTTCACTGTGCATAATGTTCAGCTTTATTTATATTGTGATGACCACAATGCTTTAATTTTAGTGTTCAAAACACAGGAAAGCAGAGTAAGACCGCTCCTTACTTAAAGTGATCTATGAGTGCAGGAACATGTTAGGAAATGTTTTGGTTACTTACAAGGAGCTGGACTTGACAATTCACCCAGTAGCAAGGAAGCGCAAACGCTGCTTTCAGAGTTTAGAAATATCCTGTATTTGGTTCAAGGAATTAATGCAAAGTACTCTGCATGTAAACCCACATTCAACATTTCAAATCACCATCACTGTGGCTGTTTGTTATGGTGAGTGGGTGACGTGTCAGCACCAGCTCCCTGTAAGTACCTGTATTCTTGCATCACTGTGGAACCATTTACCAGCTCTAAAGTGGCCTTTTTTCCTGAATTCACTAGAACATGTTTCACTTGCTTTTCAGCACATGTAACACTACATTAACTGCCTGAGTTGCAAGCACTGCATCGTGGGTATGCAAATGATATTTATTTTTTGTTGACCGGGTAAGTGCACTAGACAAATCCTGCCTGTTTCCAGGCAAGACTCAGGGGAGGGGGAAACAGATGAATGCCAACTGACCTTGAACCAGATGAAACTGTTGGTGGTATTTTTAGTGAATGAGGGAAATTTGGCCAGGACATTGGGGAAATTCCCCATCTCTTTTCGATAAGTGCCATGGGATCTTTAACATCCACCTGAACTACCACCAATCCAAGCAGATGGGACCTCGGTTTAAAGTCTCATCCGAAAGACAGTACCTCAGAAATGCAGCGCCCCTCTCATGCTGCACTACAGTGTCAGTACTGGGATATTAACCCAAGTGCCAGATGTGGGAACTGAACCCACAGCCCTCTGATCTCCCGGCTTCAGAGGTGAGTGTGCTACCTACTGAGCCACTGACACTGATATAATTTGTGCAACATCTCTGCCATTCCTTTAGAAATAAAACAGTAAACTGCACCACATATGAAAGAAGTAGACAGTAACACATGTGGAATGGGAAACAGGGGAAAGGTTTAAAGCAGTCAGAATTGGGAGTTACACACAAACTTTGCAACATTTTCCAGCCCTTTGATTGGGCAGGGACTTCAAATAGAAAAGGAGGAGAAAGGCAGAGAGTGGACAGAATTAGGGAGGAGAGTTGGTATTCTGAAGCTGTGATGGGTAAAAGAGGAGCATGCCCCCAAAAAACCCTTCCACAGCACACTGCTACCAATATGCGTGCATGCTTTGCAAGAAAACATAAAAAAAAAACAGATTCTAGTAAGAAAAATAACTTGTGGGTGCAGCACAGTTCTCCTTTAACTAGTTGTGGCTTTTAAATCTACTATGTGTAATGAAATGTTACATTTTTCTTTGGGTTCAACTGCTGGCTTCACCATGGACATGGCTAAGGTGACATCATCAACACTGAATGCTGCTCTCTAGTTCAGCATACACTGTGACATACCCAGCTTTGCAAGATATAGAGAATACTGAATGGGCAGCAATGCATTACCAGTGTGTTCTGCCACAGAGGGGTTCTGATTCCCTTTGATTTCAAGAGTGAAGCTTGAGAGGTCTATGGGAATCAGAACTCCGATGTGGCAGAACACACTGGTTGTGAATCAAGTTGCTCATCCTGTATTTTTTATAGTGTTTAGTATTAAGTGAAATGTGTGCATTGTGGTTCTTTCTCTTTCAGATTGAAGCTGACTTGTGCAGGCTGTAGAGGTTTTAGAATGTTGTTGCTCCACAGAAGGGTACAATCACATTCCATGACCTTTGAACTGTGGTAAAACAGCATTCTGAAAAGTATGGATTTCTATACAGAACAATTCTGTACTGTACACTACAATATTGTTGTGTTATGTTTGGGCAAGACAGCAGTCTTTTATCTTGTTGTTTATCAGTACACCCCTATTGAATAAATATATCTACTGTATATCGTACTGTCTGGCTGTCTAGCTGTCTGTCTATATTTAATTTTTGCTAATGAAGGTAAAGGAAAGGAAAATGTTAAGCTATGTGCAGGTGCATGCTTTTATCTTGGTTTCTGTTGAGAATGAGGACCGTAGCTATAATTCTGTAATGACTATCATGGGCAGAGCCTTCAGTTCAACAATCAAGTCCCAGTGCCTTGCAACTGTAATAGCAGGCTTTGAGGTGAACGTAATGTGCATGTGCATGTAATATGTATGTATGTCACAACTCAGTTTTTGTACTAGCCTTTCATGAATGGCTCATCAGTACGTTCTGCTGGCATCATCCTCCTCAGTGTCTTTGACGAAGATGTACTGAGAGGAACTGCAGCTGGATTACAAGGAAACAATCTTATTTCCCAAGAGGAGATATTGGCTTGCATTTAGGCAGTCTCAGCCAGTAGAATCCAAAGTGATTTTTCTTAGGGCAATGCTGCGTGGAAATGTATCAGCTGCTCCAAAAAGGAACACTGGGCACCTAATATTTTGCTTTTTCAAGATGAATGAAGTGTGAAGCAAGCTGAAAAAATGTGGTGAGCTTGGCATTCATGTCAGCTACTGAAATAGGGAGATATGTTACAAACGTGCATTAACTTTTTCCATTAGTCCTCCATCACCCCTCTTTTTCGCCATCCCCCCCCATTCCTGATGAATGGGGTTGCTGTTGTTGCACCGTTTCATCAGTCAGAAAGGTAGGTAATAATCTGTTATAATCTAGTCAGCCAGCCAGTCAGCAGAAGGTATGTAAATAGCAGGTGGATCATATCTTCTGTCCTCTAGAACTTGAAGGGGGCACATTACAGAGACCTATAAATTGCTCAAGGCACAGGAGGGGAGTATTTTTCAAAGGAGAAGGTGCGTGAGAACAAGGGTACATGCAATGAAGCTGGAAGGGAGAAAACGTAGGAGGGATGTGAGGAAGTTCTTCTTCACTAAAAGAGTGGTGGAGGCCTGCAACAGTCTTCCATGAGAGGTAGTGGGGGAAAAACAGTGGTGGGTACCAAGCAAACATGGGATAGGCAGAAGGAAATCTTATTTGGGAAGCAGGATGGGGGAGGTAGTCGGTGATCAGGTAGGGTGTGCGGTGACAGTGTGGGCAGGAACAGATGGGCAGACTAGGTAGGCCAAGCGATCCTTATCTGCCAACAGATTTTATGTTTGTATGTTTCTGTTACAGCTGAGCACCTCACATCCATGGGTACTTGACCCTGAATCTGACCCAATATTGGATTCTAGAGTTCACATACACAACCCAGTGTCCCAGGCAGTGGCACAACATACTGTAACCATCCTACTGGGCTACTCGGTTTATTAGGAACTTAACGAGTACCAAGATTACTGTTCAAAACCCTACAGATGTGGAGCTGAAGGTTAACTACTCAGCACAAAGTGGCTTATCTCACTTCCTGTTTACCATCAACTGAATAACGTTCTAGGCTCCTCTTGTAGCTTACACCCCATACAAATAGACCACTTGCTAACTCCACTATGGTGCCTGTTAGTATCAGTTCTAGTCACTAGATACTGTAGTCATGTCGGTGCACAATAAATAGCTAAATTATTTGGCCAACCATACCACACATTTTGTATCTGGCTCACTATCTCAAGTCTGTCTCATCAAGCAAGATAAAGTATATGGTACTATCACAAAACTCCCCTTTTTGATCTTGTGCTTCCTGTTAGTATTAATAATAATTATAATGAGTTTCTTAAGAGATCCAGTATTGGTTTTAGGGAAAGCTAATGAAAACTAATCTTACCTGTTATCACTAAGAAGACCAATAGTAGAATGAATATGATGAACACATTATAATGACATGTAAATGTACCCTCTGTTTAAACTGAATTAGTATTCCAGGTTCTTGAATGTAACTCCATTTGTAGCACAATATCAACATGCTTGCCTCATCAAAGACATGTTCATGTGAAGTTATTGTACCGTATTCGTTGACTAGGACTACATGTGCACTGTACCTACAGCCAGTTTCTAACCCAGTGTACCTTTGATAGTTTGTTCCCATGTACTGCAGGTGTTACGCTTTGTGAGGCATTTAAAACATTTAGAAACAGATGGTTCATATCCAAGAACTATGAACAGCTACAATCTATTGCCCTTTTTTTTTTTTATTCAGTCAGGTTGCTCAAGATATAAATATGTATATACCTATACACTATCATTATCTTTTGAACATAGACCATTAGCTAAATTTACTATTTATCTTTTTTTTGGAATTTTTGGGAGCACAGGGAGGATAAGCGGCTTACTCATGGTCACACATAAGAAAAATGTCAGCAGATGGGGACTGTATGCTCCATCTAGTCTGCACAAAAAGACTGCCCCCCCTACGTTGCCTGCACCCTAACCTGTCCGTAATACCTATCTCATGCAAGTTGGAAATCTTTAATCATCTTTGATGCTACCAGGTCCTGGGGCAGGCTGTTCCAAGTTTCCACCACTCTCTCCATAAAGACATACTTCCTGAGGTTGCTTTTGAACCTACCTCCTACCAACCTCATATTATGGCCCCTTGTACATGATGCTGTGTCGTGCTGAAGTATGAAGCACAGTATGTAAGTGGTGGCTGCGCTACTCAAGCATGGTTTTTCAAGTTTGCAGCTCAGTGCTCTTAATCCCTATGCTATTCTGACTCCAATTCCAATTCAAATAGATTAGGGAGTTGGACAAATACTTTATCTGTCTTGTGTAACCATCTGAACTGGCTTTCACTTGATTACTGGCACTCTCTTCATCTTGGTCTGTTGGATTTAAATACTGTTTAATTAGGCTTCCTAGCTAACTAACTAAGTTAGCCGTACCTACCACCACTTCTGACTTGACTTACCTTACCAACATGAAAGCCAGTTCCTCACCACAAGATGTAACAGGAGCTCTGACCAACTCGCTTTCTGTTACAGGTTGTTGTATCCCTGGAAGAACCTACCTTCCTTAACCACCCAATGTACTAACTTCCCTGTACCAAACTAACTCTCAAGCTGTACTTTACATTGGTCTAGGCCTGTGCCTGAAAGTATTGCTTAGTTACCACTTGCTCCCTGATCAAATGTAAATTTTGGCATATTTTGTGTCAGTTTCTGATATTTATTTCTATTGATCATTTATTGCTGTCTCCCAAAACCTTAGTCTATTGATTTATTGCCTCTTCCTCCTTTAATCCCCTCCCGTCCCCTCCTCCTACTCATGGTCAAATATGTAAATGGAACTACTGCTTGTCTCTGTATAATTCATTTGTAAAATCACTTCAAATAAATAATTAAATAAATAACCCAAGCAGTATTGTAACTATTATCAGGTATATGGTGGAGTCAACCAGGATATCTGATCACCAATCCTGACAGTGACATGCTGCAGAATACTGCAGAACCACACTATTATCCAATGGAAATTTCTCCAATTTGTAATACAGGAGTGTGTGCCATGCTTATCACAGTGTTGCCCCTAGTTGACTCCTCTGTACTTTATTGGGGCTATGGCTCTCTGCTGCATACTGGAACTATTCATCAGACATCAGTCAGGTGCCATGGGCTGATAACTGGCCTAACTAAACATCACCAATGCTGCCACCAGCATGGCTATGAAGTCACAGGGAGTCGTTCCTTCTAATTCCAGTTAAGAGCCTTGCTCACATACTGCAGGGCCTCCAAATCTAGGAACTGCTCCATTGTCCTGGCCCAACATCATTCTACTCCTGTACTAGAAGCAGTAATACTTGGTCTCTGTAGATGCTGTCAAAAGTTAAAAGACGTTAATAACAGAGTAGCCAGTACAATAAATTACATCTAGATTTCAAAATACTCTACAAACACAGCTATATTTAATTCTGTATCAAATATTTAATATACTCACAAAATGTACAAGATGTATGGACAGCTAATGGGAAATACAGGACAATGGTGGCCAAACTGGCTAATATCAGCATCACTCATGTTTAGTAATGTCAATCAGTACCTCAAATGCAAAGCAATCGAGAATAGTAAAGGCCATCCTTTTGAAATTGCCTGTCTTCTTGGTATTTACCAGTGAACGACCAGACCCACAGGCTCAAGGGCTTGTCAGAACACATACATGATCAGTACTGTTTCTGTGCAACACTATTAGCTGACATTATACCTCTTAACAGCCTTGCAGATGAAGACCTACTCCATGTTTAAAGCATTTAAAAACAGTGACTCAATTCATTAAGACTAGCTGCAACTGAGGGCACTGTGGCAGTAGGATATCTTTAGTGGTAATGGAACCTGACACTGTGTACCACTGTACATAATACATTATTCAGACAAGGATATAAAAAATGAGGATTGAGCTGATAAAACCACACAATGGTGTAGGTGTAAAATTTCCAGGAAATGAAGATTTTTCATTGCATTTCTGGGTTTTCACTGTTTTTTTGTTAATGACCTGTTAGTATTTCTGTGAAAAGTTTCTTTCTGCAACACACAGAAAGCAGAACCAGGGCTGCTTTGGGGTGACAGTTACTGAAGAAGACTAGAGGGGATACTTGACCAAGCATAAACAATAGCTGCAAAAGGAGGAAGCCAGACAAGAATATAAAAACAGGAATCAAGCTGTATTGTGTCTCAGGGAGGGAGGGCACCTTGTTCCATTGCACAACTGTCCCCTTTTAACCCAGGGTGGGGGTGTGGGTGGGGTGTCATGCAGGAAGAAACAACTGGACTTTAATGGGTGCCCTTACTTCGGCATGTACCCACTCGTCTGGTAAGTGACACAGAAGCATCACACACCCAGAGTGGGGCTGTCAGGGGATTACTGAAGGTGGGATAGATCTTACCTGCCCTTCCAAGGGCCCTGATAGGTGACTGGCCAGGGTCACCTCTCAGGACCACACCCAGGGTAGGGATAAGGGGGAGGGCTTAGCGAGGAAAAAATACCCACAGCACTTCCAGGCAGATGAAACCACCCCACCCACCACACTGCAGTAGGGTCTCTTCAACTCCACCCATGCCTCGTGGGCTGTTCCTCATGGGCCCCAACCATCAAACAAAGTATTCTCCCTCCCAGCCTGGGGACACTGGGGGGTCCTGTCCACAGGTGATAAGCTATGGGTTATGGTCAGGGTATCCAGGGTGTTTGTCAAGCAAAGGCTGGTGGTGGCAGTTACTGGAGATTGCTGGACCATTGAACAATTCCTGAGGCAGGTAGAAGGGCTTGGGTAGGTGGAAGGAGATCTCAGTAGCTGGTAAGGTGAAAATGGAGGCCAAAAAAACAAAAAGGATTCAAGCTACAAATACCGCACACTGGCAGCGGTGTAAAAGCACTGTCGAGGGGAGGCTTTTCTCAGTGTTTCTAAACTTTAGCTTTTTTGTGTTAACTTACCTGTTAGTATTTGTATGCCCAGCTTCTCTGTCTAGCGCACAGGGCACAGTACTGGAGACATTTTGGTGGAGGCAGTTAACAGAGAAAACAAGAGGTGACATGTAAACAACTATGGCCAATAGCTGCAAAGAGTGAGACAAGAAGATAAAAAATGGAACTTTAACCAAAAGGATCATGCAGAAGTAGCATTGTAAAAGCAGCAGTGAGATAGTGTAGTGTTTCTGGGTGAATTACTGTTTTCTTCAACTCACCCATTAATATTTCTGTGCCCAGCTTCTCTCTCTCTAGCACACAGAAAGCAGAACCAGAGTTATTTCAGGGAGGTAGTTACCAGAGAAAACTAGAGAAGACATGTGACCAAGCATTGTAATAGCTGCAATGATGGAAGTCAGACAAGGAGATAGAATCCTGGCTGACCTAGCATTCCATTGCTTGAGTGCTCCAGAGCTGATGTGTGGTGTCTAACTAAGGAGAAAGAGAATCTACAGGGTGTTCTCAGATGACTCTGCAGTTCTGCAGGGAACTCTGTTCCAAAATAGGTAAAGGGGGTAAGTCCAGAAGAAGTCAACACCTATCTAGGTCAGGGTATTAAAGGGCATAACTGAAGAAGATTCAAGTAGGTAGATCTTAGTAGAGTTAGCAACAGCCCATGCAGGACCATGTGTTATTCCATTTTAGGACTTAGTCAAAAAGTACTGCAGGAGCAGGAATGGTAGACAGTATAGCACACAGCTACAGGGGGAGACAGTCAACTGCATAGACTCAGAGGCGCTCATCTCCAGGGCTACACTTTGCAGTATTGTACACTGCCTCTTATGTAGTAGTAGTAGTACTAAACATTTTTATTCATTATATGAATCGGATACTCAGTTGAGCAATGCTCATTTTTAATGAGGTCCTTAACATACAAAACTTGTTACATACAATTACCTTTAACACATATCCTATTACATATATACATACAGCCACCAGCCAAGACCATCTGCCACAGATTTTATACAATAAATGTCTGAAATGTCTGAAGATAGTTGAGACAGGCAATCACAATGCACATATTACAAATTTCATTCTGGAACTACATATTAACACAGTACTAAATAAACACATGACCCACCATGTGGCTTGGAATAAAATATAATCAGTCGGTATCTGTTACTAAACAACATGGTACATTTCTGTTTTTTGTTCAAGATACCATTTCTTGATATTACTTAGGCTAAGGTAACTGGTCTCAGCTGTGCTGGAATAGTGGTCCAAAGTTTTGGGTCCATTTAAAGAAGTGAGATCTATGTAGGAGGTTTGTGAAGCTCTAGGCACAGATGGAAGTGGTAGGGAAAAAGAGATGCCTGCTGCACTATTCATCAGATGAGTTAGTATCCATAGGTACACCCCACTCCCCAACTTCCTCAGAAGTACACTGGCCCAGGAGGCTAGAGGGTGGTGGGGAAGGGGGAGGAGTGTCAGTGTCAGTCACAAGAATGTTAGCCAACTTCCCAACTTAAGAATACAAATTGTTTTGCACCGCTGGTGGAGCCATAGTTACCTGACTCCTTTTGGGGGAGTCTGAGCCAGTCAGGAAGGGACAGCAAGATGGCATGATGATACCTAACAGGGAGAACAGGAAAAAAGCAGAAAGGAGTACCCCAGTAGTTTGGATCTATGCTTAGAGGGGTGGATAGTGTGTTTGGAGTAGGGGGAAGGGGAGAGGGTGGTCAGATGCCTTCCAGGAGCATCTGCAAACCAAGATATTGATAGGATGGTGAAGATGGTTGAGGGAGAAAAGAGGGAGGTTGGGGTGTTGATACACTTGTGTACCAATGATCTGAAAAAGTAGCCTCTTGACACAGTCTGGTGTATCTTTTGGACACTGGGGGACACATTGAAGGCACACTCAG